>CM056052.1:92460323-93060323 GCA_029574335.1 Rana kukunoris
TGAATTCAGATCTCTTATTACTGGAGCACCTGTCCCTCTTTTCCCTCAGGCCTGCGAGAGTAGTCCATCTTTTCCACGCAGGCCTGAGATATCCTCACCACAGGATTTGATTTTATCCCGCCTCTTCCTGGTTCTTGCTTCATTCTCACCTGGCTGAGGCTGTCCAGTCTGAGAGACCCTCCTGGGTCTCCAGGAAGAGACGGTCCTCCCTGCTGATGGTGGTGGCGGTGGTCTGGCTGGAGGGCAGGTGCTGTTGACTCCCTCCGGAGGCCGGAAGCCGGTCCACCTCCGGGCTGAGGGAGGCCATCCCACCCCTCTTCCGGGGCAGGGGGCTGGGGGCTGGAGGCTGGTCCCTGTAGGCTGGAACACAGGAGCTCTGGAAGACAGGTCTCTCTCCTCTCCAGCAGGAAGCAGAATGAGCTCTGTGGAGGAGCCGGAACTACTGCCAGTGGAGGAGCTGCACTGAGACCCCGAGGAGGGGTAATTTTTTTATTTATAAAACTACGGACCAAAAGGTTAACAAATATATAAAATAAACAAAATACTCTTAAATAAACCAAATAACACCAAAAACAAACAACAAAACATAAACCATCACAAATCACCGACCTCTCACCCACCAAGAAATAACACTATAAAAGAAAAAAAAAAAAAAAAAAAAAAAAAAAAAAATAGCACCAGAACAGGTATTTACAACAGGCTCACTGGTACAAAGAGAAAAGTCTTTATAGTCCATCAGAAAAGCTTGCCCAGATCATTGCCAAAAAAAAAAAAAACACTTAAAACGGCTCACTGGTACAGTAGGGAGATATTAAAGTCCATAGAAAACCACTACTGTCCAGATCATCGCCAACCCACAACACACCCCACCATCACAACAACAAATACCTACAACCCACGTATGAGCAAGAACATGATAGTCAGACATGTCTGTAGCCTTATTTCAAAAAAATACCATAAACAAAATCTAAGGGGGTGAAAAAGGATAGATGCCCCTACCCATGGAGAGGGGCAGAGCCGTGACCTAAGGGGGCTGGAGAGGAACCCCCTCCATAAATGGGCACACCTCTCAGGCCCGACCCTGCTCCTTTCCAGATCCCGCACCTTCACCAACTCCCGAAAGATACCGCCCACCACCTCATGCACAGGCAGGATTTTGTCCCTAGTGGACACAAACACCGAGCGTGCCAAGTGTAATAAAGCACAACTAGGCTGACTAAATAAAGTGACGATAACTCAAATCCCCTGCGGACCCCAAAATCACCATACAACTCGCTCAGCATAGGTCAGGGCCGGAAGGCGGGGGTAGCCAATGGCACCCCCTACCTTCGTAAGAACCTCCATGTTGAAGGGACATTGGACCAGAAAATGGTCCATGGTCTCCAATGTCCCACCACATTCCTGACGGGGGCAGTCCCTGTCCCCCAGGTTCCTGTATTTGAGATTCGCACGGACATAGAGTCGTCCATGGAACGACCTCCATGCGAGATCCCAAAACTTACTTGGAATTCTAGAAGAATTCAAGAGGGCTAGCCCCTCCGTGAGGACCCTCTCAGGGCAGTCCCTCAAAGACAGGGGCTTCAAAATGTCCGAGGCCATGACCCTCAGGTACAGCTCCCCCGCCGACCCAAAGAGCCCACCTCCAGGGCAGTTATCCGCCACTGCCTCAGTACCTTTAATGCGCAGGGGGACATAGGAAGGGAGATACCCATGCGATCCCCTCAGATCGCCGGGCCTCCCCCCCTCCCCCCACTGCCTCAAGAACAGCAAGAGCCAGTCCTTGCATGAACACTCCCACCAGGAAGGCTCGTCCACAAATATGGACTGCAAATTGTATTTAACAAAGATGGTGACAAGAACACCACCGGTTTGACCATGTCCAACCCACCTTGCCGTCGCTGGCGGTATGTGACCTCCCTCTTGATCAGGTGTTCAGTCTTGCTTCCCACAACAGCAGGAAGAACAGACCATAGACCCGAGCATAGAGAGATGCTGGCAAAAGACACACTAGCTTACAAAGAGAAACTCAGGCAATAAGTACGTCTTGACCAAGCTTACCCTTTCCCTCAGGAAAGTTTCCAACCTTTCCAGGCCTTCACCTTCCGAGTGGCACTCACCAGCCTGCGCTCCCAGTTTAGCTTGGGATAATCACCCGGGCCGAAATGAATGCCAAGAACTCGAATCTCTGGTACGGGCGTGGGGAACACGTCCGGCGGAAGGGGGAACTGCTCCCCCTCCTTCCCCAACCAGAAAACTTCACTCTTGTCCCAATTGACCAGCGAGCCTGACCCTCAGAGTAGCACCCGATCTGGGACTCCACATAATGGGCCTCCTCACGACCAGATACCACCACCGAGACGTCGTCCGCATAGGCCACAAACCCTCACCGCCGAAACCGGACCCCCGACAGGTCCCACCGGAACCCCCCCCAGACGCCCGCAGTCTAGCCTCCTTACGAAGGGGGTCGACCGCAAAGATGTACAAAAGGGGGCTCAGCGGGCACCCCTGCCGGACGCCAGAGTCCACGGCAAAGGCCCGGCCCACCCAACCGTTGACAAGAGGGAAGCTCTCAGCTCCCCTATACAATACCTGCAGCCAATCAACGAATTGATCAGGCAGACCGTATCTCCTCAGAAGCAGCCAAAGGTACTCGTGGTTCACCCCCCATCAAACGCCTTAGCCTGATCCAATGCAAGCAGATACCGCTCGCTGCCATCAGCCCTGCACCTTTCCACAGCCTCCCGGACGCTCAGGACGGCACTAAAAGTGCCCCGGCCAGGAATTGTGCAGTGCTGAGAGGGAGACAGCATCCTGCCCGCCAAAGCAGACAGACGTGTAAACAAGATCTTTGCCAGTATCTTCCTATCTGTGGTAAGAAGGGCGTCGAGACGCCAATTCTCCACCACAGACGGATCTTTCCCCTTTGACAGTAGGATCAGAGCTGACCTTCTCATTGAGGGAGGCAGCAGGCCATAGGCCAAACATTCACTAAACACGTCCCTCAGATGAGGAGCCAAGAGGCTCTTAAAGGTTTTGTAGAACTCGGCCGTGAGCCCATCGGGCCCAGGTGACTTTTTAGAAGCTAAAGAGCTAATAGCCTGCTCAACTTCAGCTACCGAGATCTCTTCTGTCAGAGAGTCAGGAAGGTCAGACCCCACTTCCAGCGGGGTCCTCATCAAGGAATTCCCTGACTTTCCTCCATGTCTAGAGGCCGCTTCTTCAGGAGGTCCGAAAAGTGGTCTCTGACGACACCCAGGATCCCCGATCTGGACCGGACCAGAGATCCTGAGGCATCCTTCAGGCCATGTACGACCTACGAACTTTGCCACCTCACCACAGCTCCTGTAGGGATCAGGAGAGATAAACTTCCCATAATCCCTCTCAAAAACCAGGGAGGCGAGACGGTCGTAACTGACACTCCTTTCATCTGCGCCTTCAGACCCGAATATCTGTTCCTGAGAGCCCCCCAGAGGACACCAGGCGGTCAAGCTGCCTGCGTAGTCTCTGGTAAGCCTGGTACTTGGAAGCTGCCCTGTACCCAGAGATTTCCCGGAAAAAAGTCGCCAGACCTCTTTTTAACTACTTCCCACCACTCAAGCGGGAGCAGTTGCCCTCAAGGAGCGAGGTCTGGCCCAGGAAGAAAACCTCATAGGCTTCCCTAACCTCAGGATCCTCCAGTAGCGACCCATTCAGGCGCCACAAACCCCTCCCTTTTCTGAGGAGTGTCAGCGACATTCAGGCCACAGATACCATACAGTGATCGGAGAACTCTACCCGACTGCAGCTCAGGAGCCGAGCAGACAGAGTCCTCCTTTAAAAAAAACCTATCTAATCTACTCTTACTACTACCTCGGGAAAATGTGAAACCAGTGAGGTTGGGAGGTGACGAACGTGCACATCCACCAACCTGGCCTCCCTCACTACGTTATTCAAAAAAATACTATCATATCCCAGAGGGTTGGCGCACCCTGCCCCTTTGGGCCTAGTGATCATATTGAAATCGCCACCAAAAATCACCTGCTGGGACGTAAAAAGATAAGGCTTAACCGCCGTAAGGAGGCTCCTCCTCTCCCTCCTAGTTTGAGGCCCATAAAAATTTATGAGCCGGAGGAATTGCCCCCTCACGACAGCGTCCACCACCAGACATCTACCGATCTCCACTTCAATCACTCGCCGGCAAGCCACCGGACCAGTCTTAAAAAGGACCGCAACCCCACTGCAGGGCTCGGCCGCAAGAGACCAGAGGGAGGCCCACATCTCCACTCCCTCTTGCTAGATGCATCTCTGCCACAGATGCCAGCCAGTCTCCTGCAAAAACAAAATGTCAGCTTCAACACGGCTGAGAAAATCGAAGGCCATAAAACGAGCTCCCGCAGAACGAATACTTGCGACATTAATGGTCGCAAGCCGTATTGGAGAGGGTACCGCACCAGCATCAGATGATTGAAAGTGGTCATGTCTCCTTCATACTACAAACACAAAAACATATTTACATATCTACACTTCCTCCTCCTCTGAGCCCGAGGAGGAGGAAGAAGATACCAAACGGGTTCCCCAGGGACACCCCACTTCGTGCCCTGGGGGAACCCCACCCTTCACTGGGGACTTCCCGCCCCCAGATCTGGCAGCCTTCCCCTTCTTCTTTTTGCGTCTCACCTGCTCCCACTCCTGCCACCTCTCCGAGATGACTACACCACCCCCCCTCCTCGGACCCCGCTGCTCGGATTTCCCTCTTGGATGAGGCTCGAGCAGCTTCCATCTCCATGGCCACAGGGCCAGAGGAGACTCTGGGTCCAGAAGGGGGGGGAATGGAAGAGGCAGGAGGGGGGCCAGAGACAGGGGAGAGGACAGGGGGGGGACCAGACTTAGCTGGACGGGAAGAAGAAGGGGAAGGGGGGGGACGGGACTTGGGAGGGGGGGGGCGAGGGGGGGGGTACGAGGAGGGGAAGATGAGGGAGGAGGGCATGGGGAAACAGATGGAGGGCCAGGTGGAGGGGAGGGGCAATGGTGAGGAGGGGGAAAGGGAAGGGGGATGGGGATCGGCCCTGCAACATTAGGAGAGGAAGGCCCTGGCCCCGACCCTCAGGCCCAGGACCCCCAGGCCTCCCCGACTCCTCCCCACCGGCTCCGCCCTCCGGAGGATCGGGAGCCTCCTGGCCAACCGAGCCCGTGTCCCCCGGGGGGGAGTCCCCACGCCCAGCCTGCCTCTCCGCCTTCTTGAGGCAATGGGCCTGTTGGTCCCATCCGGAGTAGTACTAGGGGCTCCAGGATCCCCACCCCCCGGCCATCACTCGCCGGGGGGGCTTCGGGCCGCTCCCGGCCCGGGAGGTCCCCCCCCTGAGGAAGAACCCCGATATGCTTTGGGACACCTGCTAAATGGGTGCCCCATCTCACCACACAAGTTGCAGCATATCTTCCCACATGACTCGGACTGGACTGGCCAAACTCGTGGCACCGGCCACATCTGACCACCGTGCAGTCCGAGCTCATGTGTGGGGGCTGCCGCACTTGAAGCAACGACGGGGCTGTCCCGGGTAGAACGCCAGGATGGTCTCTGCCTAGAAAGGCGCTGCCAGGGAGGTGGGCAACACTGTTGCCCTCCCTCTTGAGCCGGATCCTGGTCAGCCAAGCCCCGGTCCAGACCCCGCTCATCATAAGGTTCTTCCTCAGGGGGTCTGCAACTGCCCGTACCCCTCCCGAGCCAGGTGGCAATGTCCTCCGGAGGGAGCGACTCATTCCTCACCAGGATGGTGATGTTCTTAACCTCCTCCTGCCTGGAGATGGGAATGAGCCTGTACCTCTTCCAAGGGTCAACGCCCCTCACCAACCACAAAGCCGGTGATAAAGCGTTCCATACACACGGGAGTGACAAAACTTATATCAAACTCCCGTGTGTTGGTGGGATGGATGACAGCAAAAAGGTCATCCACCCCAAAACCCAAGGAGAGTACCAGGCCCACCACCTCACCTCGAGCGGGGGCAGGGGTCCGGACCCTCGTACCGAAGCTGGACAACATTCCTACGCCTCCTCTCTGGACCACCTGTACCCCCCGTCCACGCCGACCCCTGCGTCCTCTCCTGGTCAGCAGGGGGGGCGCGGAAAATTCTGGGCGCCAAACCGGCTGTGTACAGGTGGTCCAGAGGGCACGAGAGCCCAACACCTGGGCGAAAGAGCGACCCCCCTTTAGGGCAGACAATAAGTTGGCCTCCGGAGACCCCCGAAAGATGTTCTCCGGAAGTGGGGCACCCCCCTCAGCACCCCCAGAAGTGGGGGGGGACGGGGGGGCCCCCATCCCTGCCGGTGGTGTTGCACCCACCCCCGCTGATATACCCTGACCACCCTGACCCACCACCTTTGGCCTGACTACAGGCTCCCCCCCCCCCGGGACCACAGCAGAGGGGGGTACCACCCCACCAAACTCCCCCACCCAGACCCCTCCGCGACCACACCAGCCCCTTGGGACTCCATCTGTACTGGAGGGGAGCCCCCCTGGGACCCCTCCAACTGCCGGATATAATCGTATGCTATACAGTCCACTGGGAGGGGTCCCACCTGACTTTCCCCCCACCCCCGCCTGTGCTGCAGGGAGCCCCTCGGGGCCTGTGGCAGTGTCCATGGGGACCTGGGGGGTGGCAGCTTACCGTCCAATTTACCGTCCTCAACGTCTCTGTCCATCTCCTGCCGGGGGTGCCTGGAGGTGCCTGCTGCAGCGTCCGGGGCTGGGCACCCCTGTACCCCCGGCCTCTCATCCCCCAGGTCCCCTGAGCCCCCACCGACCACCGCAAACTCGCGGGGGTGCACTTCCGGTCGCGGGACGGGCACTTCCGGTTTCGGTATGGTCACTTCCGGTTTCGGTCTGGTCACTTCCGGTTCCGGCTGGGGCACTTCCGGTTCCGGCTGGGGCACTTCCGGTTCTTGGGCGGTCACTTCCGGGTCCCGGTCTACTCCACCCCCAACAGCCGGCGCCATCTTGGCCACACTGCACACAAGCTGTTTACCTCCAGATGACCGCAGCACAATGCCTCCACCATGTGTCTGCCTCTCTCCCGATGACATAGCAGCCGCAGGAGCAGTCCCTGGCCTTTCCATGGCCAGATCCTCCCGCTCCTCTGCAAGCTGAGGGGTCATGGAAGCCGACACATGGCGGGCTTCAGCTGTGGCAGTGCGACCATCCTGGGGGAGCCTGGGTATGCTGACCTGAAGATGGCGGGGGGGTACCGCCGGCGGCACCTGGGCCCGGCGACCTCCTGGATCACTGGACTCCCCGGACTTCGCCAACCCCTCAGTCCCTTCCACGGACCGAGGGATCGGCTCCCGGGAACCCTCCCCAGGTTTTATGGCCATACTGGGCCCTGCACCACCGGCACTCGCCCCCCCCCCCCACTGCACCAGGCTCCCCTGACTCTCCTGGCTGTTTGGGGGGTTGGGACCCCCTTCTTAGACCGCCCACTCCTCCTTGCTGCTGCCTGGCTCCCTTCCCGGTTGGCCTGCTGGAGGGTCTTCCGGAGCTCCTCTAGGAAGTTCGCCTCTCCACCCCACGTTGGCAAAAGCCCCCCAGGTATTCCCATATTTCTTTTACTTCTAGTCCTAGGGTGGTGATGGCCCCCTTGAATTCAGATCTTTATTACTGGAGCACCTGTCCCTCTTTTCCCTCAGGCCTGCGAGAGTAGTCATCTTTTCCACGCAGGCCTGAGATATCCTCACCAGCAGGGATTTGATTTTATCCCGCCTCCTCCTGGTTCTTGCTTCATTCTCACCTGGCTGAGGGGCTGTCCAGTCTGAGAGACCCCACTGGGTCTCCAGGAAGAGACGGTCCTCCCTGCTGATGGTGGTGGCGGTGGTCTGGCTGGAGGGCAGGTGCTGTTGACTCCTCCGGAGGCCGGAAGCCGGTCCACCTCCGGGGCTGAGGGAGGCCATCCCACCCCTCTTCCGGGGCAGGGGGCTGGGGGCTGGAGCTGGTCCTGGTAGGCTGGAACACAGGAGCTCTGGAAGACAGGTCTTCTCTCCTCTCCAGCAGGAAGCAGAATGAGCTCTGTGGGAGGAGCCGGAACTACTGCCAGTGGGAGGAGCTGCACTGAGACCGAGGAGGGGTTTCGCCCCCGTTGTTCTCCGCCATTTCCGCCGGCCCCCCCCGGATGTAAAAGAGCTTGATTTGGGGTAGGGGGCCTGGCCGAACATGGCCGAGAGCATCGGTGGGTGTCCCCCCCCCGGCGGAAGGCGGCGGCGAAGACCGGTGCGGGGCTGGAGCCCCCCCGGCAGAAAACGTCTGGAAGACCGAGGGGCTCCGCCCCCGTTGTTCTCTGCTTTTTTCGGCGGCCGCCCCCCCCGAATGTGAAAGAGCTTATTTTGGGGTGGGGGCCTGGCTGGACATGGCGGAGATCATCGGTGGGTGTCCCCCCCCGGCAGAAGACGGCGAAGCCCGGGGCCCAATGGGCTGGTGGTGGGGGGTCCCGGCAGAAGACCCCCCAGAGCTGACTAATAAATTATTTTTTCTGTGTGTTTTTTTTTTTGGTGTTTACACTTTTCCACCCGGTGAATGGGTAGGGGTACGATGTACCCCATACTCATTCACATAGGGTGGGTGGCCAGAATCTGGGGGCCCCCTTAATATAGGGGCTCTCAGATTCTGATAAGCCCCCCCGCCCGCATACCCCGACAACCAACGGCCAGGGTTGTCGGGAAGAGGCTCTTGTCCCCCGATCGACATGGGGACAAGAGTGCTTTGGGGTGGGGGGGCAGTGCCCCCCTCCCCCACAGCACACACTCCCCCATGTCGAGGGCATGTGGTCTGGTACGGCTCAGGAGGGGGGGCGGCGCTCGCGTCGTCCCCACCCCCATTCCTGTCCGGCCAGACTGCGTGCCTGGGAGAAGGGTTTGGTCTGGATCTGAGGGGGAACCCACGCCGTTTTTTGGCGTGGGTTTAACCCCTTATGTTCCAGATCAAATCTAAGAGCCTGTTGTGCACCTGAAGGGGGACCCCCACGCCGTTTTTTTTTGTAATTTGGGGTGGAGTTCCCCATTATACCCGGCCTGTCAGGGGGGGGGGGGGAATGCCTGCTCGTCTGTCCCTACAATGTATGAACAGCGATCTGTCATTTCCCCTACACAGTCCCACCCCCTTTACAGTTAGAACACACCCAGGTAACATATTCAACCCCTTCCGCGCCCCTAGTGTTAACCCCTTCCCTGCCAGTGTCATTTTTATAGTAAGCAATGCATTTATATACCATTGCTCGCTACAAAAATGCCAAATCTCACAAAAATGTGTCCGCCACAATGTCGCATTAGACAGAAAAAACAATGATAGCCACCATTACTAGTAAAACAAAAAATTATTCCAAAAAAACCCATAAGACCAACCCCTACTTAGAACTTTTGCCCAAACCAATCAAACGCTTATTGTGATTTTTTGCAACCAAAAAATGTCCAAGAATACTTATCGGCCTAAACTGAGGGCAAACATTTTTTGAATATATTTTTGGGGAGATTTATTATAGCAAACCGTAAAAAAGATGTTTTTTTAGTTACCAAATTGTCGCTATATTTTTGGGTCAAGCAAAAATAAGAAAAAACGCAGAGGTGATCAAATACCACCAACAAAAAAAAAAAAAAAATTTTTAGGGGGGGGGTTGGGGGGGGGGGGGGAGGATGAGGACGCCCCCCAATTTTTTTGGGGGCCACGTCGCACAACCACGCAATTGTCAGTCAAAACCCTGACGCAGTGTTGAAATGCAAAAAATGGCCCCGTCAGTGACCAGTAATATGCTCTGGGGCTCAAGTGGTTACAAATTAAGAATACACTAAAGTTAGCCCAATTTATGGCCATAATGTGAAAGATGATGTTACACCGAGTAAATAGATACCCAACATGTTACACTTTAATATTGCACACACTCATGGAATGGCGCCAAACTTCAGTACTTGAAAATACCCATAGGCAACGCTTTTTTAGGTGTTTCAGGTTACCAGTTTAGATTTTCAGAGGAGGTCTAGTGCTAAAAGTATTGCTCTCGCTCTAACGTACGCTATGATACCTCACATGTGGGGTTTGAACGGGGGTTCAATATGTGGGCGGGGCTTACACATTTAAGGCCCGCCCCCATATATGGAAACATTCTTCAAACCACACATGTGAGGTATCATAGCGTGCGTAACAGCAAGAGGAATATTTATAGCACTAGACCTCATCTGTAAATCTAAACTGGTAACCGGAAACAATAAAAATGCTGCTTGTTCGCTTCTGACTGCGAGCTACTAGGGACAGGGGCTTTTAAATTATTACTATTTAGGTTTGTTACGTAAAAATTCTATAAGACCTCCCGTTCAGCTTGTAAAGCATCACTTCATGGGGACCAAAATAAAATTTAACACCTCTAATGCTTTCATCCGCCATTGCAGATTTGATTCTGGTACTGCATTTCGAGTGAACTGGGCATGCTCGAACAGTTAGAAAAAGAAGTTGGAAGTTTCATCCTGAAAATGACTTGCATCTTTCTGAGCATGCTCAGAAAGCTCTTTTTTTGGCTTAGTAATTTAAGGACATCCTTAACAGGTGTAAGCAGTTACAAGTGCACACAAACTAGAGGCTGACATTTCTTCATGTGTTTCCAATTGGTTCATTAGCACACATGTTATAAAAAGCGTGGATACTGCACGTGTCAGCTGCCCCTCAGAGGGGGCAGATTTGCTGGCTGGAAGGAATGGCGGAGTGAAACAGAGATGTTTTGGAGCAAGTTTTGTATTTTTTGATGTTTTCTCTGCTACATAATTTTGCTAAATGTTTCTCAAGATGTTAATGACTAATGTTTTAATCCTGTGGGTCTATCCTGTTATTTCAAAAGCATGATTTATTTTCCAATGACTGTGAAATAAACGTTGGTCTTTTTTGTTTTTAGGTGTTTTTATATATTTTTGGTGTGTTTATTTGTAATTTTTTGTTTTGCTTTCCTTGTTTTGTGGACCAATAAAATTACTTTCAAATTTTGAAGTTTGTTTTGTGATATTTTTTTCCTGCTATGGATTTCAACCGCTGCAGCTGAACTAGTTTGGGCCTAAACCATCAAGTGTGATTTGTCTCTAAGCTCTTTCCTGGTGTGTATGCATGAAATGTTTAGTCACCAGAAAAGGAAGGACGAAGCGGTAAGTATTGTTTCCTAGAACTGATGTCCAGACTGACTTTTTAAAGCACATGTGCAAGATGTAGGAAAAGCTGCAAACAGGGCCTGTTGGAGGGGGGGTGGGGGGGGGGGGTGTATTGGTGGACAGGCTTGAAGTGCTGATTTACAGCGCTGTGCTTGAAACTAGCACAAGACAATCCTATTCTAATTGTGGGTTGTTTGAGGGAAGCCAATTGAGTGTTAGAACCCCTGCTAGTGTTTTTAGGCTGGGCTTTGTGTCCCTTTTCCTAAAATTGGCTTCACTTCCTGTCACACAGCTGAACAGGAAGTGAGGTTAAAACCCTACCAATGGTCTTTTCTTTGGGACACAGGTCAATCTAACTAGTGTCACCATTAAGCAAATTGCACTGCAGTGTACACCCCAAATGATTAGTTATTTTGGGGTTTAGTAAAGGCAAAGCCGCTCTGCAGTAGAAGCGTAGGCAATGAAAATCAGAAGGGAAGCACTGATGGTTTTTTACTTCCAATCCCGCCAAGTTTTGAGTTTTCTTCCTTGCTTGTCCACTTGTAGTGCAAAGTGGATTTGCCTTTAGTAAATGGACCCCAAAGTCCAAGATTCCTACTAATTTGGGGTGTACACAGCAAAATGCCATTTCCAAAATGGGAAACTATTTATATTGATCTGTGTGTCCCCAACAAAACATTACTCAGGTGTTTCCCTCACTTCCTGTTTGGCTGTGTGGCAGGAAGTGAATGAATTAAGTAGAAAGTGACAACATTTGTGAGGTGTCTTTACCCTATCAGGGGTGCAGGCATCCCCAAAACAAACAAGAAAATAGTTGATTTAACATTGGGTGGTGTTTGTGGGGGTCCCTAACACACATTCATACATATTAGCAACGCTGGATCCTGGCCTATTGGCATGGTTATATTTTCTTAAGCCTCTCAATAAAATGATATGAAATTTGGGGTTAAACTGGAACAATAATCATCACTTTTATTTTTTGGATTTCTTTCATTTTGGATAGAGTTGGTGGGGGGGGGGGGGGGGTTAGAAGCTCTGTCAGTTTATTTTGTATTATCCCTGTCCGTTTGGGGAGATTGGCCTTCACTTCCTGCCCCATAGCCAAACAGGAAGTGATCGAAAAACTAGGCAAATTAAGGGTCTCCTGTGCCCCCCCCCCCCCCACAGAACTTGTGTGTGTCCCCTGAAAATTCCTGGGTGGGTCATAAAAAAACAGGGTGTGGCCTTGACAGGAAGGGTGGGTCATTTTTCTATTAGGGGGGTGCCAAAATTTGGTCAGGCCTAGGGAAGCACAAAACCTAAATATCCTACTGCACATTAGGGCTTATTTAGACAGGATCCAATTTACAGCATGTTTTTAGATTGTGGGAGGAAACCCGCACAGGGAGAACATGCAAACTCCAGGCAGATAGTGTCACGGGCGGGATTCGAACCAGCAACCCTTTTGCTGCTAGGTGAACCTGCTACACACTACGCTACTGTGCTGAACGAACATGATTGCAGCTGAAAGCATGAGATGTTTTTTTTTTAAACCAATTACATGCTTTCCAGCCTGGAGGACAGATGTGGGGTCTAATTGACCCCGCCTTTCTCTATAAAGAGGACCTGTCACACACTAGTCCTATTACAAGGGATGTTTACATTCCTTGTAATAGGAAGAAAAGTGAAAAATAATACAAACAAAGGGACAAACAAGTGCAAAAATTAAAATATTAAGTAAAAAAAATTAAATAACAAAGGAATTTAAATGCTCCTGTCCCTAGTAGCTCGCACTCAGAAGCGAACACGCATGCAAGTCCCACCCACATATGTAAACATCCTTCAAACCCCACATGTGAGGTATCATAGCGTGCGTTAGAGCGAGAGCAATAATTTTAGCACTAGACCTCCTCTGTAACTCAAAAGTGGTAACCTGAGAAAAAAAGTCAAGTGTTGCCTATGGAGATTTTTAATAACGAAGTTTAGCGCCATTCCATGAGTGTGCGCAATATGAATGCGTGACAAGTTAGGTATCTATTTACTCGGGGAACATCATCTTTCACCTTATCCCTAAAAATTGGGCTAGCTTTACTGCTTTCTTATTTTGTCATTCATGAAACAGGTTTTTTTTTTGAAAGCCAAAAAACAAAAAAAAACGTTTGAAAATTTTTGGCACAAATACTGTTGGAAATGTGTCCGAAAAAATGGCCGCCACTTTATTCCCTAGGGTGTTTGTTAATAAAATATATATAATGTTTGGGGGTCCTGAGTAAGTTTCAAGGAAGAAAATATAATTGTTACATGAAGGAGAGAAGTGCCAGAATAGGCGCGGTATGGAAGTGGTTAAAGTGCAACAATAAAAGTGAAAACATTCCTTGAACTTTCGTACCATGGGGGGGGGGAGGCAATTAGGGGCGCCATCAGGAATTATGGGGCCCCTTACACAGCTTCAGGCATGGGCCCCCTGGAGCAGAGAATAGGGGGGGGGGGGTGCCGCCTGATATTAAGAAGGGGGGGGGCTGCGGCAATTTGATAAGCGGGGGGTTCCTTTACCAAAAAATACATATAGAAAAATATATATTAAAAAGGGTGGTAGCCATCCGGGGGCCCTGGGGACCACTGGGCCCTTTAATAAAAAGAAACTTCTGGGCTCTTTAATGAAAAATAAATTACAATATCTACATATATAAAATAATAAAAAAGGGGGTTGCCTTGGGAGCTCTGGGCCCTTTAATAAAAAATAACTTCCAAAAATCAAAAAAAAAAATAACATTGGGTGGGAGCTGCGGTGGCTCAACGTGATTGGCACTGCGCTGACAAGCCATTCACCTCTGCAGCCAAGGGTTCGGATCCCGGTCTCGGCTACATATGAATTGAGTTTGGTGGTGTCAGCCCGGCTCCCGGTGGGTGTGCTATGCAAGGTACGCCTGTGCTTAGTACGCCCACCCCCCCCCCCCAAAAAAAACACCACACTTGCACACACTTTGGCCATGAGGTCTCCTAAAATAAAGGGAGGCGAAGGACCTACAGGGCTGGCTGGGTGGGCTACACTCCTTCATAGGGGGAGTCCCTCTGTCCCATCGGGGACAGGCCCCCCTCACACCCACCATTGCCACCGGGGGCATGGAGAAGGATGGCGATTGCAAGTCCAGCTCCTCTCTCTCGACTTCACGCACAAAATACACTTTAAAAAAGAAATTAAAGTAAAAAGTAACAAACCTGGGGAAAATGTTTATAACATTTTTAGAAGCAAAAAGGTTGTCATCTGGGGCCCTCTGGAGCTTTCATAATTATATTATATATATATATATGTTAAAAAAATAACCAACTAATATATTTTTTATTTTTATTTTGTTTTTTTTTTAAAGGTGGGGGGTTGTCATCTGGAGCCCTGGGGATCTCCGGGCCACTGGGGACCTCCAGACCCCTAAAACAAAACATTGGCCCTTTAATAACAAAAAATTTGGGGGTTGCCACCCCGGGGCCCTGGGGACCTCCAGACTGCTAAAAAATATTAAATTCCAAAAATTGGCCCTTTAATAAAAAAATCCTACAAAAACCAACTAACAAATATATATACAAAAAAAAAAAGAGGGGGGTTACCATCTGGGGCGCTGGGGGGCCTCCAGGCATCTGGGCACCTCCGGACCCCCGGGCGCCTTACAGGTGTACAGGGCCGCCATCATGAATTTTGGGGCCCCTTACACAGCTTCAGGCATGGGCCCCCTGGAGCAGAGAACCGGGGGGGGGGGGTGCTGCCGCATGAAATTGAGAAGCGGGGGGGGGGGGTGGTGCCACAAATTGAGGAGCGGGGGGGCCCTTTACAAAAATTTTGACAGAAATAAGAAATAAAGAAAAATATATATAAAAAAGGGGGGTAGCCATCCGGGGCCCTGGGGACCTCTGTGCTCTTTATAAAATAAAAAATAAAAAAGAGAGAAAATACATATATATATATATTTTTTAAATATAACATTTATTGAAAAAAAAGTAAAAAAAACAAGGGGGTAGCCTTCCAGGGCCCTGGGGACCTCTGGGCCCTTTCCTTAAAAAAAATAAAACAAATATATTAAAAAATTATATATATTTTTTAAATATATATCTTTTATTTAAAAAAAAAGGGCTTGCCATCTGGGGCCCTTAGTGGCCTCCGGGCCCCTGGGGACCTTCGGAGCCCTTAAAAAAAATAAAAAATAAAAAATATTTTTTTTTTGTTTTAGGGTGGTTCCCATCCGGGCCCCTGGGGGCCCCTGGGGACCCCCGGGCGGTGTAATGCCTGTACCCCCCTAATGGCGGCCCTGCAGGTGTACTGCCTGTACCCCCCTGATGGCGGCCCTGGGTGTAATGTCAGCATGTGAAAAATGACATTCTGAAGGAAAAAAAGCCATTTAAAACTGACTCGCGGCAATAATAATGAATTGTCGGCTCCCGGCAATTGCAGGAGAATTCATTCATTAAAAACACCAAAAAAAAAAGCGTGGGGGTCCCCCCAAATTCAATAACCAGACCCTTTAGGTCTGGTATGGATATTAAGGGGAACCCCGCCATTAATTTTAAAAAAAAATGACGTGGGGTTCCCCCCAAATATCCATAACCAGACCCTTCGGGTCTGGTGTGGAATTTAAGGGGAACTCCACCCAAATTTTTAAAAAAAAAATGGCGTGGAGTCCCCCCTAAAATCCACACCAGACCCCTTATCCGAGCACGTTGACCTGGCCGGCCGCAGAAAAGAGGGGGGGACAGAGTGCGGCCCCCCCCCTCTCCTGAACCGCACCAGGCCACATGCCCTCAACATTGGGAGGGTGTTTTGGGGTGCCCCCCAAAACACCTTGTCCCCATGTTGATGAGGACAAGGGTCTCTTCCCCACAACCCTTGCCCGGTGGTTGTGGGGGTCTGCGGGCAGGAGGCTTATCGAAATCTGGAAGACCCCTTTAACAAAGGGGCCCCCCAGATCCCGGCCCCCCCCCTGTGTGAAATGGTAATGGGGTACCTTGTACCTCTACCATTTCACGAGTAAAAAAAATGTAAAGGGTTAAAAAAGACAAGAGCCGGTTTTTGACAAGTCCTTTATTATCTTCTTTCTTCTTTTCTTCGGGTTTCTTCTTCCTCCTCCTTCTTCTTCCTCTGCTTCTGTCTTGGGTCTTCTATTCCCGCATCTTGCCCGGCGTGTTCTTCCATCTTCTGTTCCTCCCGCTGTCCTTCTCGTCCGCATCTTCTTCTCCTTCTTGTTCTTCTTCGCCGGAGCGGCCGCTTCCAATTGAAATCCCCGCTGTCTGCCGGACCACGCCCCCCCCCCCTCTGACGCCTCGGGCAAGCTCTTAGGAGTGTGCTGCCAGTGCGTCAGAGGGGGGCGTGGTCACAAGTGAGAGGGCGGGCAATTCAATTTGAAGCTTGTGCGCGGCTTTTTCTTTGCCAGAGTCGCCGCTTCCAATTGAATTGCCCGCTTTCTGGAACATGTGACCACGCCCCCCTCTGACGCACTGGCACCACACGGGGACTTTCCTAAGAGCTCGCCCGTGGCGTCAGAGGGGGGGCGTGGTCCGGCAGACAGCGGGGATTTCAATTGGAAGCGGCGCCTCCGGCGAAGAAGAAGAAGGAGAAGAAGATGCGGACGAGAAGGACAGCGGAAGAAGATGGAAGAACACGCCGGGCAAGATGCGGGAATAGAAGACCCAAGACAGAAGCAGAGGAAGAAGAAGAAGATGGAGGAGGAAGAAACCCGAAGGAAAGAAGAAAGAAGATAATAAATGACTTGTCCAAAACCGGCTCTTGTCTTTTTTTACACTGACACTTTTTTTTTACTCGTGAAATGGTAGAGGTACAAGGTACCCCATTACCATTTCACACAGGGGGGGGGCCGGGATCTGGGGGGCCCCTTTGTTAAAGGGGTCTTCCAGATTTCGATAAGCCTCCTGCCCGCAGACCCCCACAACCACCGGGCAAGGGTTGTGGGGAAGAGACCCTTGTCCTCATCAACATGGGGACAAGGTGTTTTGGGGGGCACCCCAAAACACCCTCCCAATGTTGAGGGCATGTGGCCTGGTGCGGTTCAGGAGAGGGGGGGGGCGCACTCTGTCCCCCCCTCTTTTCTGCGGCCGGCCAGGTCAACGTGCTCGGATAAGGGGTCTGGTGTGGATTTTAGGGGGACTCCACGCCATTTTTTTTTTATTTGGGGTGGAGTTCCCCTTAAATTCCACACCAGACCTGAAGGGTCTGGTTATGGATATTTGGGGGGAACCCCACGTCATTTTTTTTAAAAATTGATGGCGGGGTTCCCCTTAATATCCATTACCAGACCTAAAGGGTCTGGTTATTGAATTTGGGGGGACCCCCACGTCATTTGAATATTTTTTTTTATAAATTCGTACCATGGGGGGGGGGGGGGGGGGGAATGTCAGCAGGTGAATAAAGTGCACTTTTCCCGTGGTTAGAAATATGTCTTTGCACAAAATGACATTCTGAAAAAAAAAAAAAAAAAAAGCCATTTAAAACTGACTCGCGGCAATAATGAATTGTCGGCTCCCGGCAATTGCAGGAGAATTCATTCATTAAAAAAAACGAAAAAATAAAACGTGGGGGTCCCCCCAAATATCAATAACCAGACCCTTTAGGTCTGGTATGGATATTAAGGGGAACCCCGCCGTCAATTTAAAAAAAAAAATGGCGTGGAGTCCCCCCTAAAATCCACACCAGACCCCCTTATCCGAGCACGTTGACCTGGCCGGCCGCAGAAAAGAGGGGGGGACAGAGCGCGGCCCCCCCCCTCTCCTGAACCGCACCAGGCCACATGCCCTCAACATTGGGAGGGTGTTTTGGGGTGCCCCCCAAAATACCTTGTCCCCATGTTGATGAGGACAAGGGTCTCTTCCCCACAACCCTTGCCCGGTGGTTGTGGGGGTCTGCGGGCAGGAGGCTTATCGAAATCTGGAAGACCCCTTTAACAAAGGGGCCCCCCAGATCCCGGCCCCCCCCCTGTGTGAAATGGTAATGGGGTACCTTGTACCTCTACCATTTCACGAGAAAAAAAAAGTGTCAGTGTAAAAAAAGACAAGAGCCGGTTTTTGACAAGTCCTTTATTATCTTCTTTCTTCTTTCCTTCGGGTTTCTTCTTCCTCCATCCTTCTTCTTCCTCTGCTTCTGTCTTGGGTCTTCTATTCCCGCATCTTGCCCGGCGTGTTCTTCCATCTTCTGTTCCTCCCGCTGTCCTTCTCGTCCGCATCTTCTTCTCCTTCTTCTTCTTCGCCGGAGGCGCCGCTTCCAATTGAAATCCCCGCTGTCTGCCGGACCACGCCCCCCCTCTGACGCCACGGGCAAGCTCTTAGGAGTGTGCTGCCAGTGCGTCAGAGGGGGGCGTGGTCACATGTTCCAGAGTGCGGCCAATTCAATTTGAAGCTTGTGCGCGGCTTTTTCTTTGCCAGAGTCGCCGCTTCCAATTGAATTGCCCGCTTTCTGGAACATGTGACCACGCCCCCCTCTGACGCACTGGCACCACACGGGGACTTTCCTAAGAGCTTGCCCGTGGCGTCAGAGGGGGGGCGTGGTCCGGCAGACAGCGGGGATTTCAATTGGAAGCGGCGCCTCCGGCGAAGAAGAAGAAGGAGAAGAAGATGCGGACGAGAAGGACAGCAGAAGAAGATGGAA
This sequence comes from Rana kukunoris, assembly GCA_029574335.1. Taxonomy (NCBI): domain Eukaryota; kingdom Metazoa; phylum Chordata; class Amphibia; order Anura; family Ranidae; genus Rana; species Rana kukunoris. Next base: position 92,479,088 of record CM056052.1, read on the forward strand.
GAACACGCCGGGCAAGATGCGGGAATAGAAGACCCAAGACAGAAGCAGAGGAAGAAGAAGGAGGAGGAAGAAGAAACCCGAAGAAAAGAAGAAAGAAGATAATAAAGGACTTGTCAAAAACCGGCTCTTGTCTTTTTTAACCCTTTACATTTTTTTTACTCGTGAAATGGTAGAGGTACAAGGTACCCCATTACCATTTCACACAGGGGGGGGGCCGGGATCTGGGGGGCCCCTTTGTTAAAGGGGTCTTCCAGATTTCGATAAGCCTCCTGCCCGCAGACCCCCACAACCACCGGGCAAGGGTTGTGGGGAAGAGACCCTTGTCCTCATCAACATGGGGACAAGGTGTTTTGGGGGGCACCCCAAAACACCCTCCCAATGTTGAGGGCATGTGGCCTGGTGCGGTTCAGGAGAGGGGGGGGGGCCGCGCTCTGTCCCCCCCTCTTTTCTGCGGCCGGCCAGGTCAACGTGCTCGGATAAGGGGTCTGGTGTGGATTTTAGGGGGGACTCCACGCCATTTTTTTTCAAATTTGGGGTGGAGTTCCCCTTAAATTCCACACCAGACCTGAAGGGTCTGGTTATGGATATTTGGGGGGAACCCCACGTCATTTTTTTTTTAAATTGACGGCGGGGTTCCCCTTAATATCCATACCAGACCTAAAGGGTCTGGTTATTGAATTTGGGGGGACCCCCACGCTTTTTTTTTGGTGTTTTTAATGAATGAATTCTCCTGCAATTTCCAGGAGCTGACAATTCATTATTGCCGCGAGTCAGTTTTAAATGGCTTTTTTCCTTCAGAATGTCATTTTTCACATGCTGACATTACACCCAGGGCCGGGTACAGGCAGTACACCTGCAGGGCCGCCATTAGGGGGGTACAGGCATTACACCGCCCGGGGGTCCCCAGGGGCCCCCAGGGGCCCGGATGGGAACCACCCTAAAACAAAAAAAAATATTTTTTATTTTTTATTTTTTTTAAGGGCCCGGAGGCCACTAAGGGCCCCAGATGGCAAGCCCTTTTTTTTAAATAAAAGATATATATTTAAAAAAATATATATATTTTTATAATATATTTGTTTTATTTTTTTTAAGGAAAGGGCCCAGAGGTCCCCAGGGCCCTGGAAGGCTACCCCCTTGTTTTTTTACTTTTTTTCGATAAATGTTATATTTAAAAAATATATATATATGTATTTTCTCTCTTTTTTATTTTTATTTTATAAAGAGCACAGAGGTCCCCAGGGCCCCGGGTGGCTACCCCCCTTTTTTATATATATTTTTCTTTATTTCTTATTTCTGTCAAAATTTTTGTAAAGGGCCCCCCCGCTCCTCAATTTGTGGCACCACCCCCCCCCCCCCCCGCTTCTCAATTTCATGCGGCAGCACCCCCCCCCCCCGGTTCTCTGCTCCAGGGGGCCCATGCCTGAAGCTGTGTAAGGGGCCCCAAAATTCATGATGGCGGCCCTGTACACCTGTAAGGGGCCCGGGGGTCCGGAGGTGCCCAGATGCCTGGAGGCCCCCCAGCGCCCCAGATGGTAACCCCCCTCTTTTTTTTTTTGTATATATATTTGTTAGTTGGTTTTTGTAGGATTTTTTATTAAAGGGCCAATTTTTGGAATTTAATATTTTTTAGCAGTCTGGAGGTCCCCAGGGCCCCGGGTGGCAACCCCCCAAATTTTTTGTTATTAAAGGGCCAATGTTTTGTTTTAGGGGTCTGGAGGTCCCCAGTGGCCCGGAGATCCCCAGGGCTCCAGATGACAACCCCCCACCTTTACAAAAAAAAACAAAAAAAAAAAAATTATATATTTTTTGGTTATTTTTTAAACATATATATATATATAATATAATTTTGAAAGCTCCCAGAGGGCCCCAGATGACAACCTTTTTGCTTCTAAAAATGTTATAAACATTTTCCCCAGGTTTGTTACTTTTTACTTTAATTTCTTTTTTAAAGTGTATTTTGTGCGTGAAGTCGAGAGAGAGGAGCTGGACTTGCAATCGCCATCCTTCTCCATGCCCCCGGTGGCAATGGTGGGTGTGAGGGGGGCCTGTCCCCGATGGGACAGAGGGACTCCCCCTATGAAGGAGTGTAGCCCACCCAGCCAGCCCTGTAGGTCCTTCGCCTCCCTTTATTTTAGGAGACCTCATGGCCAAAGTGTGTGCAAGTGTGGTGTTTTTTTTTTGGGGGGGGGGGGTGGGCATACTAAGCACAGGCGTACCTTGCATAGCACACCCCCACTGGGAGCCAAACTCAATTCACATGTAGCCGAGACCGGGATCCGAACCCTTGGCTGCAGAGGTGAACGGCTTGTCAGCGCAGTTCCATTCACGTTGAGCCACCACAGCTCCCACCCAATGTTATTTTTTTTTTTAGATTTTTGGTAGTTATTTTTTTAGTAAAGGGCCCAGAGCTCCCAAGGCAACCCCCTTTTTTATTATTTTATATATGTAGATATTGTAATTTATTTTTCATTAAAGAGCCCAGAAGTTTCTTTTTATTAAAGGGCCCAGTGGTCCCCAGGGCCCCCGGATGGCTACCACCCTTTTTAATATATATTTTTCTATATGTATTTTTTGGTAAAGGAACCCCCCGCTTATCAAATTGCGGCAGCCCCCCCCTTCTTAATATCAGGCGGCACCCCCCCCCCTATTCTCTGCTCCAGGGGGCCCATGCCTGAAGCTGTGTAAGGGGCCCCATAATTCCTGATGGCGGCCCTAATTGCCCCCCCCCCCATGGTACGAAATTTCAAGGAATTTTTCACTTTTATTGTTGCACTTTAACCACTTCCATACCGCGCCTATTCTGGCACTTCTCTCCTTCATGTAACAATTATATTTTCTTCCTTGAAACTTACTCAGGACCCCCAAACATTATATATATTTTATTAACAAACACCCTAGGGAATAAAGTGGCGGCCATTTTTTCGGACACATTTCCAACAGTATTTGTGCCAAAAATTTTCAAACGTTTTTTTTTTTTTTTGGCTTTCAAAAAAAATACCTGTTTCATGAATGACAAAATAAGAAAGCAGTAAAGCTAGCCCAATTTTTAGGGATAAGGTGAAAGATGATGTTCCCCGAGTAAATAGATACCTAACTTGTCACGCATTCATATTGCGCACACTCATGGAATGGCGCTAAACTTCGTTATTAAAAATCTCCATAGGCAACGCTTGACTTTTTTTCTCAGGTTACCACTTTTGAGTTACAGAGGAGGTCTAGTGCTAAAATTATTGCTCTCGCTCTAACGCACGCTATGATACCTCACATGTGGGGTTTGAAGGATGTTTACATATGTGGGTGGGACTTGCATGCGTGTTCGCTTCTGAGTGCGAGCTACTAGGGACAGGAGCATTTAAATTCCTTTGTTATTTTATTTTTTTACTTAATATTTTAATTTTTGCACTTGTTTGTCCCTTTGTTTGTATTATTTTTCACTTTTCTTCCTATTACAAGGAATGTAAACATCCCTTGTAATAGGACTAGTGTGTGACAGGTCCTCTTTATAGAGAAAGGCGGGTCAATTAGACCCCACATCTGTCCTCCAGGCTGGAAAGCATGTAATTGGTTTTAAAAAAAACATCTCATGCTTTCAGCTGCGATCATGTTCGTTCAGCACAGTAGTGTAGTGTGTAGCATGTTCACCTAGCAGCAAAAGGGTTGCTGGTTCGAATCCCGCCCGTGACACTATCTGCCTGGAGTTTGCATGTTCTCCCTGTGCGGGTTTCCTCCCACAATCTAAAAACATGCTGTAAATTGGATCCTGTCTAAATAAGCCCTAATATGCAGTAGGATATTTAGGTTTTGTGCTGCCCTAGGCCTGACCAAATTTTGGCACCCCCCTAATAGAAAAATGACCCACCCTTCCTGTCAAGGCCACACCCTGTTTTTTTATGACCCACCCAGGAATTTTCAGGGGACACACACAAGTTCTGTGGGGGGGGGGGCACAGGAGACCCTTAATTTGCCTAGTTTTTCGATCACTTCCTGTTTGGCTATGGGGCAGGAAGTGAAGGCCAATCTCCCCAAACGGACAGGGATAATACAAAATAAACTGACAGAGCTTCTAACCCCCCCCCCCCCCCCAACTCTATCCAAAATGAAAGAAATCCAAAAAATAAAAGTGATGATTATTGTTCCAGTTTAACCCCAAATTTCAGATCATTTTATTGAGAGGCTTAAGAAAATATAACCATGCCAATAGGCCAGGATCCAGCGTTGCTAATATGTATGAATGTGTGTTAGGGACCCCCACAAACACCACCCAATGTTAAATCAACTATTTTCTTGTTTGTTTTGGGGATGCCTGCACCCCTGATAGGGTAAAGACACCTCACAAATGTTGTCACTTTCTACTTAATTCATTCACTTCCTGCCACACAGCCAAACAGGAAGTGAGGGAAACACCTGAGTAATGTTTTGTTGGGGACACACAGATCAATATAAATAGTTTCCCATTTTGGAAATGGCATTTTGCTGTGTACACCCCAAATTAGTAGGAATCTTGGACTTTGGGGTCCATTTACTAAAGGCAAATCCACTTTGCACTACAAGTGGACAAGCAAGGAAGAAAACTCTAAACTTGGCGGGATTGGAAGTAAAAACCATCAGTGCTTCCCTTCTGATTTTCATTGCCTACGCTTCTACTGCAGAGCGGCTTTGCCTTTACTAAACCCCAAAATAACTAATCATTTGGGGTGTACACTGCAGTGCAATTTGCTTAATGGTGACACTAGTTAGATTGACCTGTGTCCCAAAGAAAAGACCATTGGTAGGGTTTTAACCTCACTTCCTGTTCAGCTGTGTGACAGGAAGTGAAGCCAATTTTAGGAAAAGGGACACAAAGCCCAGCCTAAAAACACTAGCAGGGGTTCTAACACTCAATTGGCTTCCCTCAAACAACCCACAATTAGAATAGGATTGTCTTGTGCTAGTTTCAAGCACAGCGCTGTAAATCAGCACTTCAAGCCTGTCCACCAATACACCACCCCCCCCACCCCCCCCTCCAACAGGCCCTGTTTGCAGCTTTTCCTACATCTTGCACATGTGCTTTAAAAAGTCAGTCTGGACATCAGTTCTAGGAAACATTACTTACCGCTTTGTCCTTCCTTTTCTGGTGACTAAACATTTCATGCATACACACCAGGAAAGAGCTTAGAGACAAATCACACTTGATGGTTTAGGCCCAAACTAGTTCAGCTGCAGCGGTTGAAATCCATAGCAGGAAAAAAATATCACAAAACAAACTTAAAATTTGAAAGTAATTTTATTGGTCCACAAAACAAGGAAAGCAAAACAAAAAATTACAAATAAACACACCAAAAATATATAAAAACACCTAAAAACAAAAAAGACCAACGTTTATTTCACAGTCATTGGAAAATAAATCATGCTTTTGAAATAACAGGATAGACCCACAGGATTAAAACATTAGTCATTAACATCTTGAGAAACATTTAGCAAAATTATGTAGCAGAGAAAACATCAAAAAATACAAAACTTGCTCCAAAACATCTCTGTTTCGCTCCACCATTCCTTCCAGCCAGCAAATCTGCCCCCTCTGAGGGGCAGCTGACACGTGCAGTATCCACGCTTTTTATAACATGTGTGCTAATGAACCAATTGGAAACACATGAAGAAATGTCAGCCTCTAGTTTGTGTGCACTTGTAACTGCTTACACCTGTTAAGGATGTCCTTAAATTACTAAGCCAAAAAAAGAGCTTTCTGAGCATGCTCAGAAAGATGCAAGTCATTTTCAGGATGAAACTTCCAACTTCTTTTTCTAACTGTTCGAGCATGCCCAGTTCACTCGAAATGCAGTACCAGAATCAAATCTGCAATGGCGGATGAAAGCATTAGAGGTGTTAAAATTTTTTTTGGTCCCCATGAAGTGATGCTTTACAAGCTGAACGGGAGGTCTTATAGAATTTTTACGTAACAAACCTAAATAGTAATAATTTAAAAGCCCCTGTCCCTAGTAGCTCGCAGTCAGAAGCGAACAAGCAGCATTTTTATTGTTTCCGGTTACCAGTTTAGATTTACAGATGAGGTCTAGTGCTATAAATATTCCTCTTGCTGTTACGCACGCTATGATACCTCACATGTGTGGTTTGAAGAATGTTTCCATATATGGGGGCGGGCCTTAAATGTGTAAGCCCCGCCCACATATTGAACCCCCGTTCAAACCCCACATGTGAGGTATCATAGCGTACGTTAGAGCGAGAGCAATACTTTTAGCACTAGACCTCCTCTGTAAATCTAAACTGGTAACCTGAAACACATAAAAAAGCGTTGCCTATGGGTATTTTCAAGTACTGAAGTTTGGCGCCATTCCATGAGTGTGTGCAATATTAAAGTGTAACATGTTGGGTATCTATTTACTCGGTGTAACATCATCTTTCACATTATGGCCATAAATTGGGCTAACTTTAGTGTATTCTTAATTTGTAACCACTTGAGCCCCAGAGCATATTACTGGTCACTGACGGGGCCATTTTTTGCATTTCAACACTGCGTCATTTTGACTGACAATTGCGTGGTTGTGCGACGTGGCCCCCAAAAAAATTGGGCGTCCTCATCCTCCCCCCCCCCCCCCCCCCCTAAAAATTTTTTTTTTTTTTTTTGTTGGTGGTATTTGATCACCTCTGCGTTTTTTCTTATTTTTGCTTGACCCAAAAATATAGCGACAATTTGGTAACTAAAAAAACATCTTTTTTACGGTTTGCTATAATAAATCTCCCCCAAAATATATTCAAAAAATGTTTGCCCTCAGTTTAGGCCGATAAGTATTCTTGGACATCTTTTTGGTTGCAAAAAATCACAATAAGCGTTTGATTGGTTTGGGCAAAAGTTCTAAGTAGGGGTTGGTCTTATGGGTTTTTTTGGAATAATTTTTTGTTTTACTAGTAATGGTGGCTATCATTGTTTTTTCTGTCTAATGCGACATTGTGGCGGACACATTTTTGTGAGATTTGGCATTTTTGTAGCGAGCAATGGTATATAAATGCATTGCTTACTATAAAAATGACACTGGCAGGGAAGGGGTTAACACTAGGGGCGCGGAAGGGGTTGAATATGTTACCTGGGTGTGTTCTAACTGTAAAGGGGGTGGGACTGTGTAGGGGAAATGACAGATCGCTGTTCATACATTGTAGGGACAGACGAGCAGGCATTCCCCCCCCCCCCCTGACAGGACCGGGATAAAGGGGAACTCCACCCCAAATTACAAAAAAAAACGGCGTGGGGGTCCCCCTTCAGGTGCACAACAGGCTCTTAGATTTGATCTGGAACATAAGGGGTTAAACCCACGCCAAAAAACGGCGTGGGGTTCCCCCTCAGATCCAGACCAAACCCTTCTCCCAGGCACGCAGTCTGGCCGGACAGGAATGGGGGTGGGGACGAGCGAGCGCCCCCCCCCCCTCCTGAGCCGTACCAGACCACATGCCCTCGACATGGGGGAGTGTGTGCTGTGGGGGAGGGGGGCACTGCCCCCCCACCCCAAAGCACTCTTGTCCCCATGTCGATCGGGACAAGAGCCTCTTCCCGACAACCCTGGCCGTTGGTTGTCGGGGTATGCGGGCGGGGGGCTTATCAGAATCTGAGAGCCCCCTATATTAAGGGGGCCCCCAGATTCTGGCCACCCACCCTATGTGAATGAGTATGGGGTACATCGTACCCCTACCCATTCACCGGGTGGAAAAGTGTAAACACAAAAAAAAACACACAGAAAAAAATAATTTATTAGTCAGCTCCGGGGGTCTTCTGCCGGGACCCCCCACCACCAGCCCATTGGGCCCCGGGCTTCGCCGTCTTCTGCCGGGGGGGGACACCCACCGATGATCTCCGCCATGTCCAGCCAGGCCCCCACCCCAAAATAAGCTCTTTCACATTCGGGGGGGGCCGGCCGAAAAAAGCAGAGAACAACGGGGGCGGAGCCCCTCGGTCTTCCAGACGTTTTCTGCCGGGGGGGCTCCAGCCCCGCACCGGTCTTCGCCGCCGCCTTCCGCCGGGGGGGACACCCACCGATGCTCTCGGCCATGTTCGGCCAGGCCCCCTACCCCAAATCAAGCTCTTTTACATCCGGGGGGGGGGCGGCGGAAATGGCGGAGAACAACGGGGGCGAAACCCCTCCTCGGTCTCAGTGCAGCTCCTCCCACTGGCAGTAGTTCCGGCTCCTCCCACAGAGCTCATTCTGCTTCCTGCTGGAGAGGAGAGAAGACCTGTCTTCCAGAGCTCCTGTGTTCCAGCCTACCAGGACCAGCCTCCAGCCCCCAGCCCCCTGCCCCGGAAGAGGGGTGGGATGGCCTCCCTCAGCCCCGGAGGTGGACCGGCTTCCGGCCTCCGGAGGAGTCAACAGCACCTGCCCTCCAGCCAGACCACCGCCACCACCATCAGCAGGGAGGACCGTCTCTTCCTGGAGACCCAGGTGGGTCTCTCAGACTGGACAGCCCCTCAGCCAGGTGAGAATGAAGCAAGAACCAGGAGGAGGCGGGATAAAATCAAATCCCTGCTGGTGAGGATATCTCAGGCCTGCGTGGAAAAGATGACTACTCTCGCAGGCCTGAGGGAAAAGAGGGACAGGTGCTCCAGTAATAAAAGATCTGAATTCAAGGGGGCCATCACCACCCTAGGACTAGAAGTAAAAGAAATATGGGAATACCTGGGGGGCTTTTGCCAACGTGGGGCTGGAGAGGCGAACTTCCTAGAGGAGCTCCGGAAGACCCTCCAGCAGGCCAACCGGGAAGGGAGCCAGGCAGCAAGGAGGAGTGGGCGGTCTAAGAAGGGGTCCCAACCCCCCAAACAGCCAGGAGAGTCAGGGGAGCCTGGGTGCAGTGGGGGGGGGGGCGAGTGCCGGTGGTGCAGGGCCCAGTATGGCCATAAAACCTGGGGAGGGTTCCCGGGAGCCGATCCCTCGGTCCGTGGAAGGGACTGAGGGGTTGGCGAAGTCCGGGGAGTCCAGTGATCCAGGAGGTCGCCGGGCCCAGGTGCCGCCGGCGGTACCCCCCCGCCATCTTCAGGTCAGCATACCCAGGCTCCCCCAGGATGGTCGCACTGCCACAGCTGAAGCCCGCCATGTGTCGGCTTCCATGACCCCTCAGCTTGCAGAGGAGCGGGAGGATCTGGCCATGGAAAGGCCAGGGACTGCTCCTGCGGCTGCTATGTCATCGGGAGAGAGGCAGACACATGGTGGAGGCATTGTGCTGCGGTCATCTGGAGGTAAACAGCTTGTGTGCAGTGTGGCCAAGATGGCGCCGGCTGTTGGGGGTGGAGTAGACCGGGACCCGGAAGTGACCGCCCAAGAACCGGAAGTGCCCCAGCCGGAACCGGAAGTGCCCCAGCCGGAACCGGAAGTGACCAGACCGAAACCGGAAGTGACCATACCGAAACCGGAAGTGCCCGTCCCGCGACCGGAAGTGCACCCCCGCGAGTTTGCGGTGGTCGGTGGGGGCTCAGGGGACCTGGGGGATGAGAGGCCGGGGGTACAGGGGTGCCCAGCCCCGGACGCTGCAGCAGGCACCTCCAGGCACCCCCGGCAGGAGATGGACAGAGACGTTGAGGACGGTAAATTGGACGGTAAGCTGCCACCCCCCCAGGTCCCCATGGACACTGCCACAGGCCCCGAGGGGCTCCCTGCAGCACAGGCGGGGTGGGGGGAAAGTCAGGTGGGACCCCTCCCAGTGGACTGTATAGCATACGATTATATCCGGCAGTTGGAGGGGTCCCAGGGGGGCTCCCCTCCAGTACAGATGGAGTCCCAAGGGGCTGGTGTGGTCGCGGAGGGGTCTGGGTGGGGGAGTTTGGTGGGGGTGGTACCCCCCTCTGCTGTGGTCCCGGGGGGGGGGGAGCCTGTAGTCAGGCCAAAGGTGGTGGGTCAGGGTGGTCAGGGTATATCAGCGGGGGTGGGTGCAACACCACCGGCAGGGATGGGGGCCCCCCCGTCCCCCCCCACTTCTGGGGGTGCTGAGGGGGGTGCCCCACTTCCGGAGAACATCTTTCGGGGGTCTCCGGAGGCCAACTTATTGTCTGCCCTAAAGGGGGGTCGCTCTTTCGCCCAGGTGTTGGGCTCTCGTGCCCCTCTGGACCACCTGTACAGCCGGTTTGGCGCCCAGAATTTCCGCGCCCCCCCTGCTGACCAGGAGAGGACGCAGGGGTCGGCGTGGACGAGGGGTACAGGTGGTCCAGAGAGGAGGCGTAGGAATGTTGTCCAGCTTCGGTACGAGGGTCCGGACCCCTGCCCCGCTCGAGGTGAGGTGGTGGGCCTGGTACTCTCCTTGGGTTTTGGGGTGGATGACCTTTTTGCTGTCATCCATCCCACCAACACACGGGAGTTTGATATAAGTTTTGTCACTCCCGTGTGTATGGAACGCTTTATCACCGGCTTTGGGTTGGTGAGGGGCGTTGACCCTTGGAAGAGGTACAGGCTCATTCCCATCTCCAGGCAGGAGGAGGTTAAGAACATCACCATCCTGGTGAGGAATGAGTCGCTCCCTCCGGAGGACATTGCCACCTGGCTCGGGAGGTACGGGCAGTTGCAGACCCCCCTGAGGAAGAACCTTGATGAGCGCGGGGTCTGGACCGGGGCTTGGCTGACCAGGATCCGGCTCAAGAGGGAGGGCAACAGTGTTGCCCACCTCCCTGGCAGCGCCTTTCTAGGCAGAGACCGGATCCTGGCGTTCTACCCGGGACAGCCCCGTCGTTGCTTCAAGTGCGGCAGCCCGACCCACATGAGCTCGGACTGCACGGTGGTCAGATGTGGCCGGTGCCACGAGTTTGGCCACCAGTCCGAGTCATGTGGGAAGATATGCTGCAACTTGTGTGGTGAGATGGGGCACCCATTTAGCAGGTGTCCCAAAGCATATCGGGGTTCTTCCTCAGGGGGGGGACCTCCCGGGCCGGGAGCGGCCGAAGCCCCCCCGGCGAGTGATGGCCGGGGGGGTGGGGATCCTGGAGCCCCTAGTACTACTCCGGAGGGACCAACAGGCCCATTGCCTCAAAGAAGGCGGAGCAGGCGTGGGCGTGGGGCTCCCCCCCCGGGGGACACGGGCTCGGTTGGCCAGGAGGCTCCCGATCCTCCGGAGGGCGGAGCCGGTGGGGAGGAGTCGGGGAGGCCTGGGGGTCCTGGGCCTGAGGGTCCGGGGCCAGGGCCTTCCTCTCCTAATGTTGCAGGGCCGATCCCCATCCCCCTTCCCTTTCCCCCTCCTCACCATTGCCCCTCCCCTCCACCTGGCCCTCCATCTGTTTCCCCATGCCCTCCTCCCTCATCTTCCCCTCCTCGTACCCCCCCCCCTCGCCCCCCCCCCTCCCAAGTCCCGTCCCCCCCCTTCCCCTTCTTCTTCCCGTCCAGCTAAGTCTGGTCCCCCCCCTGTCCTCTCCCCTGTCTCTGGCCCCCCTCCTGCCTCTTCCATTCCCCCCCCTTCTGGACCCAGAGTCTCCTCTGGCCCTGTGGCCATGGAGATGGAAGCTGCTCGAGCCTCATCCAAGAGGGAAATCTCGAGCAGCGGGTCCGAGGAGGGGGGTGGTGTAGTCATCTCGGAGAGGTGGCAGGAGTGGGAGCAGGTGAGACGCAAAAAGAAGAAGGGGAAGGCTGCCAGATCTGGGGGCGGGAAGTCCCCAGTGAAGGGTGGGGTTCCCCCAGGGGCACGAAGTGGGGTGTCCCTGGGGAACCCGTTTGGTATCTTCTCCTCCTCCTCGGGCTCAGAGGAGGAGGAAGTGTAGATATGTAAATATGTTTTTGTGTTTGTAGTATGAAGGAGAACATGACCACTTTCAATCATTCTGATGGCGGTACCCTCTCCAATACGGCTTGCGACCATTAATGTCGCAAGTATTCGTTCTGCGGGAGCTCGTTTTATGGCCTTCGATTTTCTCAGCCGTGTTGAAGCTGACATTTTGTTTTTGCAGGAGACCTGGCTGGCATCTGTGGCAGAGATGCATCTAGCAAAGAGGGAGTGGAGATGTGGGCCCTCCCTCTGGTCTCTTGCGGCCGAGCCCTGCAGTGGGGTTGCGGTCCTTTTTAAGACTGGTCCGGTGGCTTGCCGGCGAGTGATTGAAGTGGAGATCGGTAGATGTCTGGTGGTGGACGCTGTCGTGAGGGGGCAATTCCTCCGGCTCATAAATTTTTATGGGCCTCAAACTAGGAGGGAGAGGAGGAGCCTCCTTACGGCGGTTAAGCCTTATCTTTTTACGTCCCAGCAGGTGATTTTTGGTGGCGATTTCAATATGATCACTAGGCCCAAAGACCGGGCAGGTGCCGCCAACCCTCTGGGATATGATAGTATTTTTTTGAATAACGTAGTGAGGGAGGCCAGGTTGGTGGATGTGCACGTTCGTCACCTCCCCAACCTCACTGGTTTCACATTTTCCCGAGGTAGTAGTAAGAGTAGATTAGATAGGTTTTTTTTAAAGGAGGACTCTGTCTGCTCGGCTCCTGAGCTGCAGTCGGTAGAGTTCTCCGATCACTGTATGGTATCTGTGGCCCTGAATGTCGCTGACACTCCTCAGAAAGGGAGGGGTTTGTGGCGCCTGAATGGGTCGCTACTGGAGGATCCTGAGGTTAGGGAAGCCTATGAGGTTTTCTTCCTGGGCCAGACCTCGCTCCTTGAGGGCAACTGCTCCCGCCTTGAGTGGTGGGAAGTAGTTAAAAAGAGGTCTGGCGACTTTTTCCGGGAAATCTCTGGGTACAGGGCAGCTTCCAAGTACCAGGCTTACCAGAGACTACGCAGGCAGCTTGACCGCCTGGTGTCCTCTGGGGGCTCTCAGGAACAGATATCCGGTCTGAAGGCGCAGATGAAGGAGTGTCAGTACGACCGTCTCGCCTCCCTGGTTTTTGAGAGGGATTATGGGAAGTTTATCTCTCCTGATCCCTACAGGAGCTGTGGTGAGGTGGCAAAGTCGAAGGTCGTACATGGCCTGAAGGATGCCTCAGGATCTCTGGTCCGGTCCAGATCGGGGATCCTGGGTGTCGTCAGAGACCACTTTTCGGACCTCCTGAAGAAGCGGCCTCTAGACATGGAGAAAGTCAGGGAATTCCTTGATGAGACCCCGCTGGAAGTGGGGTCTGACCTTCCTGACTCTCTGACAGAAGAGATCTCGGTAGCTGAAGTTGAGCAGGCTATTAGCTCTTTAGCTTCTAAAAAGTCACCTGGGCCCGATGGGCTCACGGCCGAGTTCTACAAAACCTTTAAGAGCCTCTTGGCTCCTCATCTGAGGGACGTGTTTAGTGAATGTTTGGCCTATGGCCTGCTGCCTCCCTCAATGAGAAGGTCAGCTCTGATCCTACTGTCAAAGGGGAAAGATCCGTCTGTGGTGGAGAATTGGCGTCCGATCGCCCTTCTTACCACAGATAGGAAGATACTGGCAAAGATCTTGTTTACACGTCTGTCTGCTTTGGCGGGCAGGATGCTGTCTCCCTCTCAGCACTGCACAATTCCTGGCCGGGGCACTTTTAGTGCCGTCCTGAGCGTCCGGGAGGCTGTGGAAAGGTGCAGGGCTGATGGCAGCGAGCGGTATCTGCTTGCATTGGATCAGGCTAAGGCGTTTGATCGGGTGAACCACGAGTACCTTTGGCTGCTTCTGAGGAGATACGGTCTGCCTGATCAATTCGTTGATTGGCTGCAGGTATTGTATAGGGGAGCTGAGAGCTTCCCTCTTGTCAACGGTTGGGTGGGCCGGGCCTTTGCCGTGGACTCTGGCGTCCGGCAGGGGTGCCCGCTGAGCCCCCTTTTGTACATCTTTGCGGTCGACCCCTTCGTAAGGAGGCTAGACTGCGGGCGTCTGGGGGGGGTTCCGGTGGGACCTGTCGGGGGTCCGGTTTCGGCGGTGAGGGTTGTGGCCTATGCGGACGACGTCTCGGTGGTGGTATCTGGTCGTGAGGAGGCCCATTATGTGGAGTCCCAGATCGGGTGCTACTCTGAGGCGTCAGGCTCGCTGGTCAATTGGGACAAGAGTGAAGTTTTCTGGTTGGGGAAGGAGGGGGAGCAGTTCCCCCTTCCGGACGTGTTCCCCACGCCCGTACCAGAGATTCGAGTTCTTGGCATTCATTTCGGCCCGGGTGATTATCCCAAGCTAAACTGGGAGCGCAGGCTGGTGAGTGCCACTCGGAAGGTGAAGGCCTGGAAAGGTTGGAAACTTTCCCTGAGGGAAAGGGTAAGCTTGGTCAAGACGTACTTATTGCCTGAGTTTCTCTTTGTAAGCTATGTGTGTCTTTTGCCAGCATCTCTCTATGCTCGGGTCTATGGTCTGTTCTTCCTGCTGTTGTGGGGAAGCAGACTGAACCTGATCAAGAGGGAGGTCACATACCGCCAGCGACGGCAAGGTGGGTTGGACATGGTCAACCCGGTGGTGTTCTTTGTCACCATCTTTGTTAAATACAATTTGCAGTCCATATTTGTGGACGAGCCTTCCTGGTGGGAGTGTTCATGCAAGGACTGGCTCTTGCTGTTCTTGAGGCAGTGGGGGGAGGGGGGGAGGCCCGGCGATCTGAGGAGATCGCATGGGTATCTCCCTTCCTATGTCCCCCTGGCATTAAAGGTACTGAGGCAGTGGCGGATAACTGCCCTGGAGGTGGGCTCTTTGGGTCGGCGGGAGCTGTACCTGAGGGTCATGGCCTCGGACATTTTGAAGCCCCTGTCTTTGAGGGACTGCCCTGAGAGGGTCCTCACGGAGGGGCTAGCCCTCTTGAATTCTTCTAGAATTCCAAGTAAGTTTTGGGATCTCGCATGGAGGTCGTTCCATGGACGACTCTATGTCCGTGCGAATCTCAAATACAGGAACCTGGGGGACAGGGACTGCCCCCGTCAGGAATGTGGTGGGACATTGGAGACCATGGACCATTTTCTGGTCCAATGTCCCTTCAACATGGAGGTTCTTACGAAGGTAGGGGGTGCCATTGGCTACCCCCGCCTTCCGGCCCTGACCTATGCTGAGCGAGTGTATGGTGATTTTGGGGTCCGCAGGGGATTTGAGTTATCGTCACTTTATTTAGTCAGCCTAGTTGTGCTTTATTACACTTGGCACGCTCGGTGTTTGGTGTCCACTAGGGACAAAATCCTGCCTGTGCATGAGGTGGTGGGCGGTATCTTTCGGGAGTTGGTGAAGGTGCGGGATCTGGAAAGGAGCAGGGTCGGGCCTGAGAGGTGTGCCCATTTATGGAGGGGGTTCCTCTTCCAGCCCCCTTAGGTCACGGCTCTGCCCCTCTCCATGGGTAGGGGCATCTATCCTTTTTCACCCCCTTAGATTTTGTTTATGGTATTTTTTTGAAATAAGGCTACAGACATGTCTGACTATCATGTTCTTGCTCATACGTGGGTTGTAGGTATTTGTTGTTGTGATGGTGGGGTGTGTTGTGGGTTGGCGATGATCTGGACAGTAGTGGTTTCTATGGACTTTAATATCTCCCTACTGTACCAGTGAGCCGTTTTAAGTGTTTTTTTTTTTTTTTTTTTTGGCAATGATCTGGGCAAGCTTTTCTGATGGACTATAAAGACTTTCTCTTGTACCAGTGAGCCTGTTGTAAATACCTGTTCTGGTGCTATTTTTTTTTTTTTTCTTTATAGTTATTTCTTGGTGGGTGGAGGTCGGTGATTTGATGGTTTATGTTTTGTTGTTTGTTTTTGTGTTATTTGGTTTATTTAGTTATTTTGTTTATTTTATATATTTGTTAACCTTTTGGTCGTAGTTTTATAAATAAAAAATTACCCCTCAAAAATTACCCCTCCTCGGTCTTCGCCTTCCGCCGGGGGGGTACACCTACCCCCCCCCGGTCTTCGCCGCCGCCTTCCGCCGGGGAGAGAGACACCCACCGATGCTCTCCGCCATGTTCGGCCAGGCCCCCTACCCCAAATCAAGCTCTTTTACATCCGGGGGGGGGCCGGCGGAAATGGCGGAGAACAACGGGGGCGTCGCCACTCCTCGGTCTTGAGGGCGTGTGTGTGAGGCTCTCTGGACTTCCAGAGAGCCATGGAAGCTATCAGCCCAGGGGGAGGCTCTACTTCCCGGGCTGTGAGAGAAGCTATGCCTGTGGAGGGATCGGATACCATTTCAAGGACAGTGGAGAGTTTGAGACCATCAGATGAGGATCTCAGGTATCTGGAGTCCCAGATTGCTCTCTCTGCATGGCAGGAGCAGCAGCCAGGTGAAAGTGATTTTGAAGCTACAGGCCGTCGGATGGAAGTCTATGCAGTCTTGGGAAGGCTTATGGACTTTTTGGTGGTAGTGCATGAAGACCTGGCACGCTTAAGAACAGCCAGAGATCGGGTGGGCAAAAAGAAGCGGAAGGGCTATCGCCTGAGTGTTCAGACATTGAAAACGACCCTGAGTGAGTATGTCATTTATTGGAACCGGCTGTTGGATCAGTCTACTATGGACACTGATGAGATGGATGAGTTGGAGGAACGCCTGATGGAGGTTTGTGATAAGGGAAGCCAGGCTGCTCGCCGTAGCTCCCAGGCTGAGGTGCCAATTTCCCCTTTGCCATCAGGGGGCGCCCAGCCTGGAGGCCTGGTCGGATCCCCCGCGATCACCGCGGGACCGGAAGTGGCGGGTCCCGGGGCTGCTGCGGACGAGGAGGAAGTCATGGAGGTTGGAGGAACGCAGGACGAAGTCGCGGCGGGTATTGCCGCGAATGTGTGTGCCGCGAGTCGCGAGGCTACTGCTGCGGTGGATGCCGCGGGTCGCGGGACTGCCGCTGCGGGTGTGGAGCCGGAGGGTATGGCCGCGAAAGTGAATACCGCGGGTTGCGGGGTTACCGCTGAAGGTGTGGAGCCGGAAGTAGCGGATCCCGGGACAGCTGCGGGTGAGGAGATGGGACTTGTGGAGGCTGTTGCTGAGAAGGATGGAGCAATGAAGGACGGTTCCGCGGGTGTGAGTGCCATGGATCGTGGGATTTCTGCCGAGGACACTGTGAGGGGTGAGATACCTACTATTGTCTCATCCCGGGTTTTGGGGGTGGCCACTGTTGCGGAGACTGTTGGGTCATCTTTTCCTGTGGACCTGCTGCCGGGTGGTGGGGTGCCTCTTGTGGTTTCCCCCTCCGGCCCTTCAGTTTCTGAGTCCGTGGCGATGACCCCCCAGCGCATGGAGTGGGGTGATTGCGAACAGGGTAGTATAACTAGCCCATGTCTTGCGATGGACCACATACGGCTGCTGGAGGGTGAGCCAACTAAAGCGGACCAGAGTACTGGTTTTCATGACATTGGGGTACCCTCTGGGGTTTTGGAGCATACGGGTCAGCCCCAAGTGGGTCCTCTAGGCGGTGCGGGGACCCCTCCGGCAGCAATTATTTCTGCTGGGGGTGTTTCCGGTGCTTGTGCACCTGCTGTGCCCGGGGCCCCTGGGAAAGACTTAAGTATAGCTGTTGATAATGTTGATTCTAGCAATGTTGTTGTTTCTGATCTCCCCCCGCCTCCTCCCCAAATCAGTGGGTCCCAGGAGGCCGGGGTTATGTCGGCCCTAAAAGTGGGGTTGTCTTTTGCAGATGTCACTGGTGGCAGGGTACAGCTTGGGCGTTTTTATAGTGCCCACGGTACGATGGCTTTTAGGGGCTCAGTGCCAGCTGCCACTAGGGTGGGGGGAGTGGAGCGTAAGCGCCATAATGTTGTGCAGCTGCGCTGGTTGGAAGAGTTTGGTCGTCCTCCGGGGAGAGACGAGGTGGTGGATATGGTGTTGGCCCTTGGGTTTAAGGCATCAGACATCTTTGCTGTTATCCACCCCTCGGGCTCCCTGGAGTATGATGTAAGTTTTGGTACCCCCGTCTTAATGGAGAGTTTTATCTCCAGACGGGAGTTGGTGAAGAATCAGTCCTCGTGGAAATCCTTTAGAGCAGTCCCCCTGTCTAGACAGGAAGAAATAAAAAGGGTGTCAGTCCTGGTTAGAAATGAATCTATTCCCGCAGAAGATATCACAACATGGTTGGGGCGGTACGGCCAGGTGATGGCCCCGCCAGGGAAAGTTTTGGATGCCAAGGGGATCTGGACTGGTGCCTGGTCTGTCTCAGTAAGGCTTAGACGCATCGGGTTATCAGTGACACATGTGCCTGCGTCAGGTTATATTGGGAGGGATAGGATCCTTGCATTCTATCCAGGGCAACCCAAGCTCTGTTTTAGATGCAACAGTCCTTTGCATTTCAGTAGGGACTGTAGGGAACCCTTTTGCACAAAGTGTAATGAAGCTGGGCACTTGGCCAGCGGGTGCAATAAATTTCAATGCAATCTGTGCGGTGTTATGGGGCACGTTTTTAGCCAGTGCCCCTCGGCCTTTCGGGCACCTGTTGGGGGGGTGTCTCCCCCTGCGGGGTCTGGGGGGTCTAGGGAGTCTGTGCTTCCGGTTGTTTCGTCGGCCGGGCCTCCTGCCCCGCTCCAGCTGGCTGGCGCAGTGACTCTTGAGGGTCAGTCTTTTGTGATGGGTTCCGGGAGTCCGGGGCCATTGTCAGGAAGATTGGGTCATAAGTCGGGAGGCTCGAGAGTTTCCCCTTTAAAATCTGGGGGGAGGGGTAAGGCCCCTTTGGTGCAATCTGTGGTATCTCGTGGCAAGGCTAAGATGCCTAGGGTGGTGTTGCATCCCCCTTCTCGGGATTCGCAGCCCATTCCTACTTGGTCTGGGTCCTCTGTCCCTGTGTCTGGTGGTGGGGGGGATCAAGAGGCGGGTCGTTTCTCTGATTCTGATACCCCTAGTACGAGACCTGTTCGTAAGGGCAGAAGGGGTAAGGTTCCTAGAGATCCCCAGCCAGTTGTAGACTTGCCTTCTCAGCCAGGTAAGGAGAGTAAAAGCAATGTTTGGGTGGCGGTGGGAAAGGGGCGGTGTGAAAGCAGTCCTGGGGTGATCCCCAGTTCTGGGTCAGGTCCTGGTCCGGGTGTTTCCTCTCCAGAAGGTGGAGTTGGGGCGACAAGTAGTGCCCAGACTCCCCCTGGTATAGCCCTGCAGAACAGGTTTTCCACCTTGGATCCTGTGGAGGATTCTGGTGGGGGTATGGTTGCAGGGGATTGTGCTGATGGAAGTAAATGAGTAATTTTATTATAAAAAAAAAAAAAATGCAGTAATGTGGTAACATGTGTATGAGCAATGTTGGGTGGCGGTGGGAAAGGGGCGGTGTAAAAGCAGTCCTGGGGTGAGTAATTTTACTAAAAAAAAAAAAAAAAAAAAAAGCAGTAATGTGGTAACATGTGTATGTACAATTGCGTGGTTGCGTAGATTTTAAAGTTTTGGGGAAGGTTGGGGTTATGATTTTGTTTTATTTGTTTATACATAATAGAAGTATGTATGTTTTAGGGGTTGGGGTTACTTGGGAAGTGGAAATGATTAAAGAGTATAATAATGCAAGTTATTGGAGCAGGTATTGGTGCGATTTTAGTGATGTGCAGATGGTATATGTATAGTATGGTGGGATAGTGTTTGTACGTAAAGAAAATGTTTAGTGGTAGAGGGTTGCTTTGGTACTTGGGAAGTGGTAATGACTAAAGAGTATAAAAATGCAAGTGAGTGGGGCAGGTATTGGTGCTAATTTTTAGTGATGTATAGATGGTATATGTATAGCATGGTGGGATAATATTTGTATGTAAAGAAAATGTATTGGGGCAGAGGGTCGTTTTGGTTTAATTGTTTTTGTCTTTTCTGTATACATTTTTGGTCGTAGAATTTTCAATAAAAAATTGCCACTCCTCGGTCTTCTAGCCGTCTTCTGCCGGGGGGGGGAAACACCCACCCATGCTCTCCGCCATGCTCGACTGTGCCCCCACCCCAAAATGAAGCTCTTTTACATCCGGGGGGGGCCGGCCGAAAACAGCGGAGAACAACGGGGGTGTCGCCCCACCTCGGGCTCCTCCGCTTCTGCCTGGCTCCTCCCAGGGCTTCTTTCGCCGTCTTCCGCCGGAGGGCGCCACTCTCCGGGCTTCTCGACGTTGTCTTCCGCCGCGGGGGCCAGGCCTTCTTCTTTGCCGCCCCCTTCGAATTTTTCGGCCTGGACGGGGGTCGCACATCCCATCCAGGACTTGGACGTGGCGGGCTTCTCGTCGCCGTCTTCTGCCGCTGCCCCCTTCACCACGAAGCTCCGTGCTTGTTTGATGAGGGCAGCGGGCTTCCGTCGTCTTCTCCGGGGCGAGGGTCGTACATCCCACCCCGGATTTCGTCGCCGTCTTCTGCCGCTGCCCCCTTCACCACGAAGCTCCGTGCTTGTTTGATGAGGGCAGCGGGCTTCCGTCGCAGTCTTCCGCCGCGGGGTGACACTCGCGGGCTTCTTCTTCCATTCGATGTTGACACGGCGAGGTCCGGCGCTGAAATGCCTTCTGAGCGGCGGGCAAGGACTTATATTGGCATTGGGCGTGGGCGTGGTTATGCCAACATGTGACCTTAACCCATGTGACAGTGATGTGACGTGACATCACTGTCACATGGGTTAAGGTCACATGTTGGCATAACCACGCCCACGCCCAATGCCAATATAAGTCCTTGCCCGCCGCTCAGAAGGCATTTCAGCGCCGGACCTCGCCGTGTCAACATCGAATGGAAGAAGAAGCCCGCGAGTGTCACCCCGCGGCGGAAGACTGCGACGGAAGCCCGCTGCCCTCATCAAACAAGCACGGAGCTTCGTGGTGAAGGGGGCAGCGGCAGAAGACGGCGACGAAATCCGGGGTGGGATGTACGACCCTCGCCCCGGAGAAGACGACGGAAGCCCGCTGCCCTCATCAAACAAGCACGGAGCTTCGTGGTGAAGGGGGCAGCGGCAGAAGACGGCGACGAGAAGCCCGCCACGTCCAAGTCCTGGATGGGATGTGCGACCCCCATCCAGGCCGAAAAAATCGAGGGGGGCGGCAAAGAAGAAGGCCTGGCCCCCGCGGCGGAAGACAACGTCGAGAAGCCCGGAGAGTGGCGCCCTCCGGCGGAAGACGGCAAAAGAAGCCCTGGCCCCTAGTAGGAGCCAGGCAGAACCCGGCGACGAAATCCGGGGTGGGATGTACGACCCTCGCCCCGGAGAAGACGACGGAAGCCCGCTGCCCTCATCAAACAAGCACGGAGCTTCGTGGTGAAGGGGGCAGCGGCAGAAGACAGCGACGAGAAGCCCGCCACGTCCAAGTCCTGGATGGGATGTACGACCCCCGTCCAGGCAGAAGAATTTGAAGGGGGCGGCGGAAGACCCTCAAAAGTGAAAACGTTCACCAGGTGAATGGGTAGGGGTACGATGTACCCCATACTCATTCACATAGGGTGGGGGCCCGAAATCTGGGGGCCACCTTATTAAACGGGGCTCCCAGATTCTGATTGGCTCCCGCCCGCATACCCCGACAACCAATGGCTAGGGTTGTCGGGAAGAGGCTCTTGTCCCGATCGACATGGGGACAAGAGTGCTTTGGGTGGGGGGGCAGCGCCCCCCTCCCCCAAAGCACACACTCCCCCATGTCGAGGGCATGTGGTCTGGTACGGCTCAGGAGGGGGGGGGCCGCTCGCTCGTCCCCACCCCCATTCCTGTCCGGCCAGACTGCATGCCTGGGATGAGGGCTTGGTACGGATCTGGGGGGGAACCCCACGCCGATTTTGGCGTGGGTTAACCCCTCACGTTCCGGACCAAGCCGGAGAGCCTATTGTACCCCTGGGGGGGAAGCCGCGCCGGTTTCACATTTGAAATTTGGCGCGGAGTTCCCCTTCAGTGTCAGCGCAGCCCGAGAACAGCTCGGAGCTTGCCGTGCGCCGCTCCAGGCAGTGCAAACACTGCTACGCCGCCTGGTATTTACCAAGGATTTCCCGGCGTACTGAAGAGGCGCGCGGTGAGCTCCGATTTTTCCCTCTGCGCATGCCCAGTATGCAAGTGAACCTTCCGAGGTTCTAGCGTACTTTGCAAGGGCACGGGGATCGGGTCCCAAAAGTCACTTTCCCTTTCAAATCGGCCCGCCACACAAGTTTAAACACATGTCACTACACTTCCCCTGCATCACCCCCCTCCCTCCCCTCATAAACTCCCGCCCGAATCCCCGATGTTTACATTACTAAATGCCGCACGCCAGCTCTGTACTGGCGTGATGTGCGCCCTCTTCTGGGCGCATTAGGCACTTTAGTAAATGAGGAAACACGCTGCACTGGCAGCGTGTTTCTTTGGTAAATGTCAAAAACAGGTTTACTCCTGCTTGTGCACCATGAGTCTTGGCGCACAGGCTTGGTAAATCAGCCCAATTGATTCTCCGGTTCCGGGTCCCTCCTCCCAGGAATACTTCTGCCTCTCGTCCGTTTGTACCCCTACAGGCTCGTAGAGTGTACCCCTCGGATTCTGAGGAGTCCGAGTTGACCTTGCGTAGTGAGACCCTGGTTGACAGCCAGGAAGAGGAAGAGGAGGAGGAGGAGGAGGAGGATGCCAGGACAGGAACATACATGTTTCCTGCTGATGATATGGAGGGCCTTCTAGCAGCTGTTTATGCTACCGAACCTATTCAAGAACCAGCAGAGCAGGTCTCAGCTCAGGACAGGATGTACATGGGTTTAATAAAACCTCAAACCAAGACCATTCCTGTCCATCAGTCACTAAAAGACATTATCCTCAGGGAGTGGGCAGAACCTGAAAAAAGCTTACCAAGTTTCAAAACTTGAAAACGCTGCTGTCCCTTTAAGGCGGAGGTAGTAGACACCTTTTTTTTAAGGTCCCTAAGCTTGATGCCCCCTTGGCTCAGGTCTCCAGACAGTCAGACCTTTCCTTTGAGGACACAGGCAGTTTAAAGGATGCCATGGATAGGTGTACCGACACTTCTCTCCGTAGAGTATGGGAAGCCAATGCAGCTGCCCTTGGTCCTGCATTGGCCTCAGCCTGCGTGGCAAGAAATGCCGACGCCTGGACTTCCAGGCTTCTAGACCATCTTCCCAGTTCTTCCAAGACAAAGGAGATACGAGATTCCCTCCAGCTTATTAGCGGGGCAGTGGCCTACTTGGCAGACGCGGCGGTGGAAACCGTTCGCGCCTCAGCCAAGACCGGGGCCCTTATTAATGCCTCTAGGAGGGCCGTCTGGCTAAAAACCTGGAGGGGTGATCTTGCCTCTAAACGCCGCCTATGTGCACTCCCCTTCAAGGGTTCCCTCTTGTTTGGGGATGCCTTAGATCAGGCTTTGTCCAGGTCTTCTGAGAAAGGGAATAAATTCCCTTCAAAACCCAGGCAGAATAGGAAGCGGTCCTTTCGCCCCAGCCAGAGAAAGATTCCGGGCCCGGACAAAAGACCGTCCACCAGCTGACGTTGGACCTTTGGTAAAGATAGACCAAAGGGGGATCCTTTTTTCCAGTCCCAAGCCATCCGGAAATGACACCAAGTGACGGGAAGGTGGGGGGCAGGCTCTCCAGGTTTCTTCCTGCCTGGGAGAGCATAACCCAGAGTCCCAATGTCCTGCAGATAATCAGGGAGGGTTACCATTTAGAGTTCAGAGAGCTCCCCCCCCCCCGACCTTTCTCCTCACTCACCTCCCAGGGGACTCCAGCAAGGCCGTAGGCCTCTCCCAGAATATTGCAAATCTGGCTGAACAAGGGGTCATAATCCCAGTCCCACCAGACCAACAAGGTCAGGGAGTATACTCCCACATTTTTGTTGTTCCCAAGCCGGACGGCAAGTTCAGATTGATAATCAATCTGAGACCCCTGAACTCCCATCTCCTCTACAAAAGATTCCGGATGGAGAGTGTTCACAGCCTCAGGGGTCTTTTGTTAGAAGGCATCTTTATGGCGACCATAGATTTGAGGGACGCCTACCTGCATGTCCCGATTTTTTTTTTTTTTTTTTTTTTTTTTTTTTTCGGGACATCAGAGGTTTCTGAGATTTGCCCCCGCCTCCGCACAGGGAATTCAGCACTGGCAATTTGCTGCCCTCCCCTTTTGGTCTGGCCTCCAGGCGGAGGTAATGGCTCATCTACATCTGAACGGGGTCTCCCTCGTCCCCTATCTAGATGACCTTCTGCTCTTCAGCCCAAGTCAGGATCAGCTCCTTTCGGACCTGACCGTCGTCATGACCACTCTGGAGTCGCTTGGTTGGATAATCAACAAGCAAACGTCCTCCCTTCTGCCGGAACAGCGGAAGGCATACCTGGGGGTTATCATAGATTCCCGAGAAAATAAGATTTTTCTTCCCCAAGAGAAGTTCCAGAGGCTTGTGACGACGATCGGGTCTTTAGTGGCTACAGAAAATCCCTCCCTCAGAGAGATCATGAAGCTGTTGGGTCGGATGACCGCTTGCATTCCGGCGGTCCCCTGGGCCCAACTACACGCAAGACCACTTCAGAGGTTCCTCCTCTCCGCCTGGAACGAAAAGGAAGACACTCTCGATTCCCGGGTCAGGGTCCCGATCCTAGTCAAGGACTCCCTAGATTGGTGGCTTCACCACCAAAACCTCCTGAAGGGCCGTCCGTGGAGTCAGGCTAATCCAGTGAAGTCACGTGGTGTGACGAATACGCGTCGGGATTGGAGCACTGGACCCTTTACACCTGACGGACGGTAGACGAGCTCGCTGCTCGTGGATGTATGACCGCCTCAGCTGACTTTATGTGAGTTTTTATTTTGTGCTTTGTTTATTAAATCTTTATTTTGCGGTATTATGCGATGTGCCCTCCTATTTTTGTTTCAAACACCATCGTTTGAGTATCGGCGGATCAACATCTAGCCAAACAGCGGCAGCAGAGCAGCACCTGACGAGCTCGCTGCTCGTGGAGATAGGCACCCCCTTTCACCACTCTGTGTAAGTGCACATCTTTTGATTGCTAGCAGGAATCCCTCCAGTGGTGACAGGATTACTCTATGTTTGTTTTTTTTTGTACTTTCCCCTTCCATGCACCATCGGATTTGAGGCTTCCATTCATCAAGAGTTTGATGCCCTATCTTTCTGGCTATATCAGATAGCCTTGAGGTAAGCTGATAGGATCACTAGAGGTGTGGGCTGCACGTTTTGGAATCCTCCATTGCACCTTCACTCATTTGGCTGCTGGAACATCTCCTTTTGACTTCACACCAGATTTCACTTGCTGCACCGAGTTGCATGATTAAGTTGGACTCTCTTCTTTTATTTGGTTTTGTCTGGAGGACTGAGTTTGACCATGCATTCTATTATGTCCACCACACATCTTTATAGATGACACGGTCACTGTTTATTTACTGTTACTTTGTTCACATTGTGTTTTATAGAATTTTTTATATATATTTATACATTTTTGTCACTTATTGTATTCACCTAGTTTACTACTTCACTTCCCCTTTCCCATAACCCTTTAGGCATCACCACCACAGCACAAACAATATCACTTGTTGTAATCCAGTGAAGGTCACTACGGACGCCAGTGCTTGGGGTTGGGGAGCCCATGTACAAGAACTGCGGGCTCAGGGATCCTGGGATCCGCATCAAAGGCGGACCTCCTCCAACTATCGAGAATTACTGGCAGTGGGAGAAGCTCTGAGGGCATTGGAAGAAAGAATTCAGGGCAAGGATGTCCTGGTCCTTTCCGACAATGCTACGACAGTCGCCTTTCTCAACAGACAGGGAGGCACCAGGTCCCACTCTCCCTGGAGATCCTGGGTTGGGCGGAACAGAGAGTACCCTCTATTCTGGCAATCCACATAAGGGGAGCCACCAATCTGGAGGCCGACTTTCTGAGTCGTCGACCCATTTTTCAGGGGGAGTGGGAATTGTGCCAGGAAACCTTCGACTGGGTTTGTCGGCGGTTCGGGGTTCCGGAGATGGCTCTTTTTTTCCTGCAGGGAAAACAGAAAAGTGAACAGATTCTTTTCCCTTCTGCGGGGACAGGGTTCTCAGGGGGTGGATGCGCTAGCCCAGGCCTGGGATTTCCGTCTGGCTTGCGCTTTTCCCCCGCTGAATCTGATCCCAAGGGTCTTACAAAAGCTGGCCTCCTCGGAAACCAAATTAATCCTAATCACTCCTTGGTGGCCCCGGAGATCCTGGTTTCCCATTCTGAAGCTCTGGTCTCTAGCTCCCCCGCTTCCCCTTCCTCTCCGAGCGGATCTCCTGCGGCAGGGGCCGATCTCTCATTCGAACCCAGGGTTCTTCAGCCTGACGGCATGGCTCTTGAGAGGCGGAACTTGCAGCAGAAGGGCTGCTCGGATAGAGTCATAGATACCCTACTATCCAGCCGCAAGAAGGTCACCAGACACATCTACGCAAAGGTCTGGACAGTCTTTTCGCGTTGGTGCACCACAAAGCAGATCTCTTCTCCCAAAACTCCCGCCATCCTGGAGTTTCTTCAGGACGGCGTGGATCTAGGCTTAGCTACCAGAACTCTAAGAGTCCAAGTGGCAGCTTTATCATACTTTTTGGAGAAGAGCCTCTCGGCGGACCCTCTCATCAAGAGATTCCTGACAGCTAGGGACAGACTTTCTCCTGTGCAGGTTTCCAGGGTTCCCTCATGGGACCTCTCCCTGGTCCTGGAGCAGCTGACTAAGGCACCATTTGAGCCTATAGACAGCATTTCTGTAAAATTTCTTACAATTAAGTTTACCTTTTTGTTAGCCATCACGTCTGCCAAGAGAGTTGGAGACTTTCATGCTTTTTCTATCAAGGAACCCTTTCTGCGGGTTTTTGAAGATAGGGTTATTTTGACTCAGTATCCTCTGTACCTTCCCAAGGTGGCAACCAGGTTCCATAGGTCTCAGGAAGTGATACTTCCTTCTTTTTGCGCAAATCCCAGCAATGAAAAGGAAGCCACTTTCCATTGCCTGGATGTAAGACGCTGCCTTTTAGTTTACCTAGAGAGGGTTAGTGAGTTCAGAACTTCCCCTCACCTTTTAGTTAATTTCTCAGGGCAGAAAAAGGGTCAACAGGCAACTAAGGCTTCCATCTCCAGATGAATTAGGCAGGCTATCTTCTTGTCCTACACACAGGCAGGTAGGCCACTTCCTGTTATTAAGGCTCATTCCACGCGTTCTCTGGCAACCTCCTGGGCAGAAAGGGCAGGAGCTTCCATAGAGCAGATCTGTAGAGCGGCAACCTGGTCCAGCCGGAATACGTTCCTCAGACATTATAGAGTCGAACTACTGTCTCCTCAAGACCTGATGTTTGGTAGGAAGGTCTTACAGACGGTGGTCCCGCCCTAAGGTAGGCCTGAGGGTTACTTGCTTTTCTCTCAGGGTGCCGTCCTGGAAGACGAGGGAGAAATTACCAGTTACTTACCGGTAGCTGGATTTCTACGAAGTCTTACAGGACGGCAGGCCTACTTCCCTCCCTTTTACTTCTATCTAAATTCCTCCTTTTTCTTAGTTTTTGTCTATACCGTGTTCTAAAGAGTGGTTACTTATCTTAAACTGAGGCACACGGGAGGGGTGGGGCCTTTTAAACCTCATTTTGATTGTGTTTCCTGTCAGGTGAGCCAGTCTACTCTCAGGGTGCCGTCCTGTAAGACTTCGTAGAAATCCAGCTACCGGTAAGTAACTGGTAATTTTTTTTAAACATACTTCCCTGGCCTGAAAGTCTGACCATCAATATCTACCTGTAGTTGTTTTTTTTTTTTCTCTAGTACTATATATACGGATGTGGCCCATGTGAGTGCTATCCTTTTGTATCTTCTTCCTTTCCCTTTTTCCTTTCCTCCTTTCCTCCTTGTCCCGCCTTTCTCCCTAGCCTTATACCCCTTCCTTTTCCCCACCTCTTCTTTTTATTTAGTCAGATCAAAGTCGTCTTGCACGGTCCGACTTTGGCATGCGACTTGTACTCTGCTGATCTTGAGGGGGAACTACACGCCAATTATTTTTTTTTTAACAGGTATTTTTATTAACAAAACAGCATTACAAGATATGCAGTAGTCGACAATCAGGTTTACAGAGAAACAGGAACAGTCAGAAATAAGCAATCCCAGTGTTTGCAGATAATAAAAAAAAAAATATATGTATATATATATATATATATATATATATATATATATATATATAACCAGGTGCAGTGCCAACTGGAGCCCTTCCTCGAGTATACTAGCGTAAACAACCATAGCCCCCGTGCCAAATCCTCATGTACCTAACCACATCGTAAAGGTAACTCAACAGTCGGCAGAATCAGGCGGTGCCCCAGGTAGATAGGGGAAAGAGGCAACCGGCCCCCATGCCGGGCAGGGGGGTGTCCATCTCTGTCCCCCGGCCCCCCAACCCTGCACATCCACCCAAGCCAACCAGACCTTATCGTATTTAGCAGGGCACTGCCTACTCTCATACGTGAGTTTATAAAGGGGCAAAGCCGAAACCACCGCCTTCCTCCAGGAACCAAGGGTAGGAGGTCCCACCGACTCCAACTGTAGCAGTATCTCCCTCCTAGCATAAAACAGTGAGAATGTAATACGTGGCTTAGTATCTGTCTCCCTGCACATCCCCCAAATGACTCAGGAGGAGCACCATGGTGTCCAGCGGCACCCTGGTCCCTCCCATGTCACTATGCCTTTCTGCTACCCCCACCCAATACGGCCGGAGCTTCGGGCAGTCCCAAACCATGTGCCAGAAGGACCCCCACCTCGATCCCACATCTGGGACAGTTCGGATCCAGATGTGGACATATTCTGGCCATTCTGTGAGGGGTGAAGTAGGCCCTATGTAGGAACTTGAGCTGGAGGAATCTGTCCTTGGCTGCTTAACATGGACGGCATGTAGGTGGATACACATTCCTCCCCCCAAAGCTGAAATTCCCCCCCCCCCCCCCATTTTCCATTACCCGGGTGAGTTTATCATGGCCTACCGTCAAATACATATACAGGGTGGAAAGGGGCTTCCCCATTGCGCTTGACGTCAACAGCCGCTCGATTGAGTCAGGCTCCAGGGTCAATGTGTCTGGGAATTGGGCCCTCATTGCATGCCTTAGCTGGTAATATTTAAACTCAAAGGAATTGGGGAGGGAGTATTGTCATCTCAAATCACGAAAGGGCTTGATCCTACCATTTGCTATGACATGTTTAAGGGTGGTGATCCCGCGTTTGGCCCACTGCAAGGGTTCAGGTAGGTCGCAGAGGTGAGGCAGGGTGGGATTGCACCATAACGGGGGAATGTGGGGAGATACAATTCGGTTTGGCGTAAATAGCTCTGGCCGCCCGCCACACTCTAACAGTCGTCTTCATAGACGCCGTCAAAGGGTGAGGGGCACCGGGACCCCTGTACACTAGATTAGTCAGTGCAGCATATGACCCCAGTATGGCAGCCTCGAGTCTCACTGCCGGATTTTGTCTGGGCTGAGAGAACTACCAGTGTACCGTTACTAGGACAGCCGCCCAATAATACAAAAGAAAATTTAGGAGAGCCAGCCCACCCCTCCATAAGGGGAGATCTAGTATTTGTCTCGCCACCCTGGGTGGCCTCCCAGATGAGAGGTCAGCGCCCCCTCCAATCGTCTAAAGAAGGATCTGGGAATGTGGGAAGGGGTATTGCGAAAAAAATATAAGAACTTAGGGAGGAACACCATTTTGAGCAGGTTCACCCTCCCAACTGGAGTCAGCGGGAGAGTGCGCCAGGCTGTGCACTTGACAGCAAGATGAGAAAGGAGAGGCTGCACGTTCCTCTCTATAAATTCATGTGTGGTGTTGCTAATCCGAATGCCTAGATATGTGAAATCGCCCACCCACTGAAGAGGGGTGCCAGTATCCACCCTTGGAAGAGAGGGGTGCAAAGGGAAGAGAACGGACTTGCCCCAGTTTATGCAGATTCCCGAGAACCGGCTGAATTTCTCAAACAGGTCAAGCACTCGCCGCAGCGACTGTGAGGCATCTGCAAGATAAAGTAGGGTGTCATCCGCATAAAGGGACACCTTCTCTATATCCCGCACTGCTATGCCCCTGACCCCTGTCTCAGCCCTCAGGGCAATGGCAAGGGGCTCGGCCGCCAGAGCAAATAGTCCCGGCGATAGCGGACAGCCCCGACGAGTGCCCCGGCCCAAGGGGAACGTTTCGGAGAGTACACCATTCGTGCGGTCCCTGGCCCTGGGATCAGCGTAAAGCATCTTCAACCAAGTCATAATGTTTGGCCCAAAGCCTAACTAAGGACACCCCACAGAAACTCCCATTCCACTGAATTAAAGGCTTTTTCGGCATCAAGGGATGCCACCACACCCCCCGACTCCAGCCGTGCCCTGTCCATATGTGTGAAAAGCCTTCTAATAATGTCCCTTCCCCTCCCCGGCATGAACCCGGTTTGGTCTGGATGAACCAAAGCAGTAATGAGTGTTTAGTCTCCTGGCCAAGACCTTGGCCAGGAGTTTTGCATCAAGGTTTATCAGTGAGATGGGGCGGTACGAGGAGCACAAGGGTCCTTACCTGGCTTAGGGATCACCACCAGCACTGCCTCACTCGGGGGCTGAGGGCGATGACCTCCTCCTCATCCGTCAATCTCACAGATGTGGCTGGTCCTCCTCCCGTGCCCCTGGTGTGCCTCCTCATAAGCGCCAGCTTCTCACAGACCTTGCGTCTCCTATCATTTATTTTTTTAGCAATATCATCAGGCTTCCTGGTCTCCATTCCCAACGGTATTGACCTGAAGGGTGATCTCCTTAAGAATCTCCCTCTTCCATGCCTTGCTGGTCTGGGAACTTTCTGCACCATGGAGGAACTTGTCATATTTGGCCATTCCCGCAACAATAATGGCCCTCTCCTCCATGGAAAAGTTCCTCTTCCTCCTCTCCTTGCCTCCATTTCTACCTTCCACCATTGCCCAGCAAAAGTATCTTGCTTCAGGGGGGGGGAAACGAGCAGGATGTACTTTTGCGCCGAATGGGCGCATGTCTGGGCATATTTATGTGCTTGGCGTAAGCCGGTGGGCCGGCGTATCCCAGGAAGTTGAGCCAGCGTAATTGTAAGCATGCGCATAGGGCGCAAATTGTATGTCCATGTCACTGCGCATGCGCCGTTTTAGATACGCCAGGCGTAAAGCATTGCACCACGCTCGGGAGATCATTTGCATAAGGTCACACCCACTAACTCCTTCCCTAGTCCCACCATGTCCTCCTGAGGAGTCCCCCGAACTGTTTGAACACAGTGTTGGGTACATGCTGCATGAGGATGCGCAGCGTTTTAAAGGCTCCGGTGATGGAACACAGAGGAAGGCAGTAATGTGAGCCCAGAGAGAGGGGGTGCCCAAGAAGGACAGCAATCTGGCAGTCATGTTCCCACAGTTGCAGCATACTCCCAGGTTTTTGACAGTGATGAGGAGGGAGGGGATTTTGAGGTCACTGACTCTACGTAGGTGCCTGATAGGAGAGAGGAGGAGGAGGAGGAGGCGGCGGCACAGGCACATCTCCAACGAGGCAGGATGCCCTCCAGGGGCCAGGTTAAGGGCAGCACACCAACTGCATTACAACGCAGAGCTATGCCTGTGCAGGGCGCTGCTGTGGCTCAGCGTTACTGCAAAAGTTATTTGGTGTGGGCCTTTTTTGAGACGTGCATCAGATCGCACCATTGCTATTTGCAACATATGTCTCAAGCGTATCTCATGTGGCCAAAACATCATCGCTTGGGCACCACATGCTTGACCAGACATGTCGACCTGACATGCAGTTCATTGGAAAGCATACCTCAAAGACCCACACCAAAGAACAAAGCGGACCTCCCCTTGCCCCTCATCAGCTGGAATCTCCAACCCCACTATACCCTCAGTCCTATCATGAGCGATCCCGACCACCAGGTGGCAGCATCGGCGGTGGGGCGCGGGCATGTATGGACACCGTTTTGGCACCAAAAAAGGACATTTAAACCATCTGACCCCTTTGCTTCTTCCTGTTCGGTCTACAGCATACCCTGTGACCATTGGAGTCTGTTTATCCTGCTAGTACCTGTTCCTGAAGACCTGGCCTGTTCCTGTTTCTGTCCTGCCTTCCGCCTGCCCTGACCATTCTTCTGCCTTATCCCTGGAACCTTCTGCCAGCCAGTTGCTGACCCGGCCTAAACCACTACCCTTTGCCTGCCTGCTGTTCCAGCACCTGATCTACCTACCAGTTTCTGGACTGCTCCGCTGAGACCTGTTGCTGCCTGAACTACAGTACACCTCCCCCATTGTGACTGCTGCTCGCTTCACGTGCCCTGATCTCAGCCTGCAACCAGTCTGCACCAGATCTCTGAAGCATCCTTGGAGACCCCAGTAGCCACGCTCAGCATCAGCGTTGCACCAGGCGCTTGTGCGACTCTGTATACCTAAGACTCCCTGTCTGCTCTACCAGGGGTCCGGGTTCAGAGGAGCAAGAGCTGCCACTCCCTGCATGTCGGGCTCAGCCTCCAGGTACGTGACAGTCCTCTCTGAAGCCTGCACTGATAGGACTGAAGGTGTAGATTTAGGTGTGTCACAACCTAGTAGTACATGCGGGCAATCTACTATCGGTACACCGATGACAGACTGTACCAGACAAATTTCCCTGACCCAGCTGCTGCAGCACCGAAAGAAGTAATCTCCCAGCCATCTACATGCCCAGCGGTTGAATGCTAGCTTAGCAAAATTGCTAGCACTTCAACTGCTACCTATTCAGTTGGTAGATTCTGCCCCCTTCCGTGAGTTTGTGGAATGTGCGGTACCTCAGTGGCAAGTTCCCAAACCCCACTTTTTCTCATGGAAGGCGATTCCGGCTCTCTACCGCCATGTGGAAGGTAATGTCCATGCCTCGCTGGACAGGGCGGTCAGTGGTAAGGTGCATATTACCGCTGACTCATGGTCCCGCAGGCATGGACAGGGACGTTGCCTCTCTTTCACGACGAATTGGGTGACTCTGCTGGCAGCAGGGAAGGACGCAGAACCAAGGTACAGTAGTGTTGGAGGTTGTTCAGCCACCACGCCTCCAAAATGCTACTACTGGTACAACACCTCTCTCCTCCACCCCCTCCTCTTCTTCCTCTGTGGCCTCTTCCTGTGCTGATGTGTCCTCTGAACCAGCGGTGCTCCGTAGGCATTCAAGGGGGTACTCAGGCAAAGAGATGCCATGCAGTGCTTAAGCTGGTGTGCTTGGGGGACAGGAGCCACACTGGGCCAGAGATTCTGTCAGCTATGCAGGGGCAGGCTCAGTGGTGGTGGACACCAAGCCAGCTAAAGCCAGGAATGGTGGTTTGCGACAATGGCACCAACCTCCTCTCTGCCCTGCGACAGGGACAACTGACCCATGTGCTCTGTTTTGCTCATGTCCTTGGTGGTGCAGCGGTTCTTGGGCAGGTACCCGGGCTTACAGGATGTCCTGAAGCAGGCCAGGAAAGTCTGTGCATTTCCGACGGTCATATAATGCCAGTGCTCGGCTGGCAGACCTCCAAAAGGAATACAACCTGCCCAAGAAGCGCCTAATCCATGACATGCCCACCAGGTGGAACTCTACGTTGGCCATGCTGCAGCAGCTGCACATGCACCAGAGGACTCTGCACCGAATGCCTCAGCAAACCTACGCTGCATGGCCTCCCTGATCCTGCAAAGCCTGCGGAAGGATCCTCGTATTCGTGCTATCAAGGAGAAGGATCAATACTGGCTGGCAACTCTCCTTGATCCCCGTTGCAAGAGTAAGGTTGCGGACCTTATCTTGCCTGCGCAGAGGGAGCAGAAGGTGAAACCTCTTCGGAAGGCCTTGCAGAAAGGTCTGTGCAACGCGTTCCCAGAGACTGGGGGGTTTACAAAATCCTGGTCCTGGAGAACGTGTTGCTGAGGCTTCGGTCAGTCACAGAAGGAGCAGTGGAGAAGGTGGCTGTCTGACCGCTGCATTCAGACAATTTTTTAGTCCACAGCGCCAAGGTATGACTGGTTCCAGCAACCATCGCCAGCGTCTGTTTTACATGGTGTGGGAATACCTAGGGGCAAGATCAGACTTGGACACCTTTCCCACCAAAAATCCTCTGGCTTACTGGGTCTTGAGGATGGATCACTGGCCAGAGCTTGCACACTACGCAATTGAGCTACTAGCTTGTCCTGCATACAGCGTTTTTTCAGAACGCACATTCAGTGCTGCTGGAGGCTTTGTAACCAATCACAGGGTGTGCCTCTCCACCGACTTGGTTGATCAACTGACCTTTATAAAAATGAATCGGGCTTGGATCACCACCAGCTACCAAGCACCTGATGCTGATATAACAGAATATTTTTTTTGGAAATGTTAGATCCCTTCAAGACTGCCTATGCTGATGCTGAGTGACTATCCTTTTCCTCAATGATCTTGCTGATAGCTTGTAAGAACATTGTTGGCTCTGGGCACCGCCACCAGTGTCTAGGGCCCAATTTTACTGCCCAATTTTACTGGCCCTGTTTAACAGGGGTGTGTAATTACAATTTTTTATGTAATACTTTGCAGCGGGCTCATTCCTGCACTCCAACTAGAGTATCTGTGGAGTTGCAGTGTTGTGGCACCAGCACCTAAGATGCTCATATTGTTTAAAATATATTTTTAATTGTGCTACTTTATTGTATATGGATGTATTTGAGTTTTAAATGTCATGTATCATTCATTGATACAGTATCAATACTTGTATGATCACAGCAGACGGGGTCTGACCTGATGTATTGCGGTCATAGGTGCAGTCTCAATAAGTCCACACTAAGTGGCGGGGTATAAAGGGAATGCATCTATGCCGTGTAGCCAATCCCATTGAAGAAATCGGTTTGATGAAACATGTCTGGGCTGAGCTACACGGCAATCAACTGGTGTTTAGCGTCTGAATTTACCAATCGCTGTGTGTGAAATCGTCCTAAGAGCAGAGAGACAAGCAAGGGTGAAATCGGTAGGTTCAGCTCCGGGTTTGCCGTGACTGCTATATATCGCATGCACCGATGCTAGTCTCTTGCTTCTGAAAAGGGATTTTGTTTGAAGTGCCTTGTTTTTCTTCGAAGGATGTGAGTGCAATATTTGAAGATTTTGTGTGTGCCGTTTTAATAAATGGTTTTAAAGTACTTCACTATTGCAAGCACTTATTTATTCTTACATGTGGAGAACACTGGTTTACTGAACACTGTTGGAATTGCCTAGGAATTTACCAAGCTTTAATGCTGAGCATGAGAATGCAAGACACATTCTTGTAGTGAGTGCAAATCCTTAAAGTGAATGTAAACCCAAAATTTTTTTTTTGTATGTCACAATGTAGAGTATAAGATTTCCTATCATCTGTGCCCAGTCTTGCCACACAGTTAATCCAGCTCTGATCAATCCTCGTGTATTGTTCAGTGAAAATTAACAGAATTCCAGATAAAAGTCAGTTTCTCTCTCCTTGCTTTGAGTGACAGGTTTTTTGCATATCTAGCTTGGACATGTTTATCATATGTTATGTTTATCATAATATGAGGTGATCCACAGTATAAAAAGTGAGCAATCCACCCCTCCCCCACATAGCACATCCTGGTAATTATACAATGAACTATGGATCACCTCATATTATGATTAAACATAACGTACTGTATGATAAACATGTCCAAGCTACTGTAGATATGTAAATAACCTGTCACTCAAAGCAAGGAGAGAGAAACTGACTTTTTGTTTAGACAGGTTTTTATCTGGAAGTCTGAATTTTCACTGAACAATAAGAGAAGATTGTTTAGAGCTGGTTTAACTCTGTGTGGCAAGACTGTGCACAGATGAGAGGAAATCTTATACTCTACATTGTGACATAAAAAAAAAAATACATTTTTGGGTTTACATCCACTTTAAGGGTGCAGAGTCACAGAAACACAAGTAGTGTGGTGGAAGCATTAGAAGATTGCATGTTTGTTTAAGTTTGAAACACTTGGAAAAACACTACAATTTATGGACTTAATTTTTTTGATTCTTTCCACACTTTAGGTGTGGGTTTTGGATGACCACTTATGAACACTTGTTTAGAGATAATATATAATATGCAGGATACAAGAGATGGTCAGACTGCAGACATGATTCTTGAGATAAGACTGTTGACATGGTAGTTTCCTCTTCCACCCCCTTCATATTACCATACTTCTCCGCATCAGTCAGTGTCCTCCTGTGCCCCTTTCACAGTGCTGCTGCATTGCACCATGCAGTCCATTTTCACCATCAGCCTGCCCTGCGCTGTGCTGGGAAGGGATTGCTGACTGACCACTCACTCTCTCATATACTATATATCGTACAACTCTACCGCACTCTCCTTCAAGTCTGGGCTGCTGTCTGCCACTGTTCGAGCCATACATGCCAGTCTGCTCTGTCCACTTCACCATGAGGCTCCCCTGGCCGTTTTTTTCCCGAAGGGAAAACTGGTCGTGTGTACGAGGCATAACAGGTTTTCTCCTAAGATTGCCATGAATTTGGCTCCATCCATCTTCCCATTAACTCTGACCAGCTTCCCTGTGTCTGCTAAAGAAAAGCATCCCCGCAACATATTGCCACCACCATGTTTCACAGTGGGGCTGGTGTGTTCAGGGAGATGTGCAGTGTTGGTTTTCTGCCACACATAGCATGTTACTTTTAGGCCAAACAGTAACATTTTGGTCCCATCTGACCAGAGCACCTTCTTCCACATGTTTGCTGTGTCTGCCACATGGCTTCTCACCAACTGCAAACGGAACTTCTTATGGCTTTCTTTCAACACTGGCTTTCTTCTTGCCACTCTTCCATAAAGGTCAGATTTGTGGAGTGCACGACTAATGGTTGTCCATGTGTTTTAGGCTTCAGTCTGTAAAGGCTTACCATGCAGGTGTGGACAGTGCTCAAGTTCTGCAGGAATGCATGGGAACTGTGTTCCTGTACTTCTTCCATAAAGGCCAGATTTTATGCAGTGCATAACTAATAGTTGTCCTGTGGACAGATTCTGAGCTGTGAATCTCTGCAGCTCCTCCAGATTTACCATGGGTCTTTTGGGTGAGTCTCTGATTAAAGGAGAAGTCCAGCCTGAGCTCATCCTGCGTCTCTCTGCTGACGTCACTGGAATCCGTCCAGGCACCGCATCATTGCGACAATGAAGTCTGAAACAACCAGGTGTCTAGACTGATGGCCACTCAGCGAGCCGCTAAGAGGCTGAGACAGCCACTCCCTGCCCCTTTACTGCTTAGCGCTCCAGTGAGTGGCGGAGAGGAGAGCTGCTGGTTCACAGTCGGCACCTCTCCTCTCAGGGATCTGTAAAAACTCTGAGCCATCGATTGATTTAGTAGATTTATAATGCGCCAAATACTGACCCGTCGATGGTATTTGATGGCTCAGTTCTCATTGCAGAGATGCTGGGGGACAAATGCAGCATTGGACTGATGCTGCATCCACCTAGGTATGTATAAATGGGCAAAACCTATATTTAATGCTCCCCTTGCCCGGCCTGTCCGTTTAGGTGGATGGCCAAGTCTTGGTAGGTTTGAAGTTGTCAGACTCTTTCTATTTTTGGATGATGGATTGAACAGTGCTTTGAGAAGTTCAATGCTTGAGATAGGTTACAAAAAAATTAACGCTGCTTTAACCACTTCAGCCCCAGAAGGATTTGCACCCTTAATGACAGGCCATTTTTTTGTGATACGGCACTGCGTCGCTTTAATTGACAATTGCGCGGTCGTGTAACGCTGTACCCAAACAAAATTGACGTCCTTTTTTCTCTTTCGTTCATTGACGGACACAGCACTTTCAATCTTGACCTTAGGGTTATATCTCCACCGTCAGGAGAGGACTAGACAGAACATGTAAAAACAGCAAAACTGCACAGTCTCGCCCAGGGGTCGGTCCTACTGGCTATAACCCCTCACACTGAGTCCAGCAGCTCAGTTTATTTTCTGCCTAATGTAGTAGAAGGACCTGGCTCCCACTGGTCCTGGTGTTTTTTTTTTTTTCTGTTTGATTCCTGTGATCTACTATCAACAGCCGGGCTGGGTGACAGGCTGGATAATATAGATCTTGGTAGTCTTCCCCAGCCCAGCCATCGAGCGTGAGCAGGCCTTAGCTACGTGCTTGGTCCGCCACGTCGTGCCCTGTCATCCAGGGGTGGCCGGTGAGCTATATGCTTCGGGGCACACATATGACCGGGCTACTGCTGTCCGTGTCAGTGTGCCGTGGCCGACAGCCACCCCGTACCGCTCAGGTAATGGGTCTGTCAGTGGAATGCGTCCAGCAATCCCCACAGGATGGGTAAGTATGGAGCAGCTGGGAATTCTTTGGGAGGTCGACTAGGGGGTCTCTCGCTTTCTTCTATCCCTGTTCTTATCCCTCCTCCCCGAGCTTGGGCCGATGTGTGACTAGCGGAGGCCTAGGGGGGCTCTGAGTCCTAGCAGGGGGCTGTGCTGGGGTTTGGTGGTCCTTCCCTGTTTTCTGGGGAGTACAGTACATTGTGGGGTGTTCTGGTGTACTTGTGTGAAGGCCGCCGCGTGGGTCACTGCAATCACGGCCATTTTGGTCTGGGTTTTTTTCAGTCAGGAAAGGCCGGCAGCCATTTTTCCGGAGTACGTGGGCGGTCCTGAGGTGGCCGGCAGCCATTTTCTTGTGGTTTCAGTTTTGATTTGCCTGGGACTGTTGGTCTGGAATGGTGCAAATTACACAGAACACAGTGCCTGGGTCAGGGTGGTGAGTCCTGTAGGGGACCCCTCAGTCTGTGGCAGCTAGGAGGGTGGATTGTTTCGGGTCAGCGCAGGATACGTTTATATACAAAGAATGGGAACGGCCGCAGTGAGCCTTTTCGGTCCCAAAACGCATGGCGTTATGGTACCCCTTTGAGGAGGGTTTCCTGAAGAAATGGATATCTCCCCCGGTTGTGGACCCAACGGTCTCTAGGTTAAATAAGGTAACCACGATTCCGGTGGAGGGGACACTGGCTTTTAAGGACCCCGCCAATAGTAGGGCCGAGGCGGTCGCCCGGTCCATGTTCATGGTGGTGGGGTCAGCATTGTGGCCAGTATTGGCCTCGGCCCTGTTGTCAGACGCTTACTGAATGGGCTAAATTGTTGCACGAGAGTTGGAAAAGCAACAGGCTTCCCCGGTCTGCATGGAACTGACAGACCAGTTGGTGCATGGCCTTAAGTATGTCTGCAATGCAGCCTTAGATACGGCTCCTTTGCTTTCTAGAGCCTCAGTATCTGCTGACCAGGCATCTAAGAAGGCTCTGGCAGATTTGCCCTTCCAGGGGGAGAGGCTTTTTGGAGCCTCGCTGGATGACATTATTAAAAATGTTACTGGGGATAAGAGTACGTTGCTCCCACAATCCAAAAAAGGTAAGAAGCCACGCCGTAGGCTAGGGCCCTCCTTTTCCACTCAGAAGTGTTTTTTTTTATTTTTGTTTGTTTTTTCGTCCGCTGGTAAGTGTTCCCCCGGCAGACAAGTTGCCAGCTAAGGGACAGAAGCATCCCTGGTTTCGCAAGCCTGCAAACAAATCTACGGCTGCATGAAGGTTTGCACTTCGGGTGGGGGTTGCCTTCGGAAGTTTGCAGTTCGGAGGATCTCCCTCCTTTTCGACCAGTAGGTTTGTGAAGTGGTGTCATCGGGATACAAGATAGTAGTTTCTTTTTGTTTGTTTTTCTGCCAAAAGTTTTTTTTTTTTTCCTCCAACCTTCTTCTTCTTCTGGCACGTCGGTACTCCCTGTTCAGGGCAGTGCAAAACCTGCTGAGGCACGGGGTGATAGTACCTGTGCGGTCCCCGGAAAGGTTTCAGGGATTCTACTCCAATCTGTTTGTAGTCCCAATGAAGGATGGGGTCCGTCTGATCCTGGATCTCAAGGCTCTCAACTGCTTTGTAAAAGTACAAAAATTCAAGATGGAATCAGTTCGTTTTGTGGTCGCTCCACTCCATCGGGAGATTTTATGGCGTCCTTGGACATCAAGGACACATACTCATCCCCATATGCGTCGGACAACAGTTTCTGTGATTTGCGGTCGGGGACCAGCACTACCAATTTGTAGCTCTCCCCTTTGGCCTGGCGTCGGCTCCAAGGATTTTCACCAAGATGCTTGCCCCCATTCTGGCTTTGCTGAGGCAACGAGGGATTGCGATCATGGGATACCTAGACTACCTCCTTCTGAGAACCGCTTCCGCCTCAGGATTAGGGGAGGATGTGGTGATTGCCAGTCAGACTCTTAAGGAGTTTGGTTGGCTACTATACCTCCAGAAGTCAGTGTTGGTGCCAATGCAACGCCTGGAGTACCTGGGCTTGATTCTGGACTCCTCAGAGGCAAAAGTTTTTCTCCCTTTAGACAAGCTGCAGACTCTTCAGGCTGCGGTGAATCTGTTGGCGTCCCGCAGGTGGTTGTCATTGTGCTTTTGCATGGGAGTCCTGGGTCTCATGGTGGCCACGTTTTGAGGCAGTACCTTATGCTTAATTCCACACTCGAGTCTTGCAAAATGAGATTCTGTCCAAATGGGACAAGTCTCCGTTGTCTCTGGATTGTTGGATTCGGGTGGGCCACCTACTCAGGGAATCCCTGGTCTGGTGGCTGAGGTCTCCGGCCCTTCAGTCCGGGAGGTCATTATCGGCTGATTTACGCCCCCCCCCCCACACTAAAACTTCTCCCTCGTCTGGGGATTCCGGTCATTCTAATGGCCCCAGATTAGCCTCGGTGTCCCTGGTATGCTGACATAGTTCGGATGGTGGAGGATGTTCCTTGGCGACTGCCACTGCAAGAGGACCTTCTGTCGTAAGGTCCTTTCCTTCATCCTGCTTTACAGTCAATGGCTTTAATGGCATGGCTGTTGAAAGTCAGGTGCTAAGGGACCAAGGTCTGTCGGTAATCTCCACCATGCTGAGATGCGGAAGTCATCTTCTCGGAAGATTTATCATCGCATGTGGAAGGCCTACATCTCTGTGAGGAGATGGGGTGGCGTCCGCGTACATACTCGGTTTCCAGGATCCTGCTTTTTTTTTTTTTACAAAAGTTTATTGGAAATGCAAAAGTGAATAAGCATACATATGATATGTGGACAGTACAAAATTCAGCAAGGTATAATTAGAGTACATCAATCAGTGTATGATAGCATTGTATAACAGATGAATGAAAAAATGTATATTACATTGCTCAAACCTATATTAGGCAAGACAGGGACAAAAACAGAAGAGGGGGGTGATATTATTGGGGGGGTGGGCCAATTTGACCATTTGGTGTTATACACGTGGAGGCCATCGTTAAGAGTGTGGTAGAATCTTTCAGAAAGTTTGAGAGTCTCCATCCGATCCAACACCTGTGTCCAGGAGGTGGTGCTAGATCTCCAGTTGAGTGCAACCATCCATTAAATAGAGCTACACAGGGAATGGAATAATCTGGTACAAGGTATAGGAATGTTTGGGACCCCAGCATACAGGATACAAATTTGAGGGGTGAGGTGATTTTATAGCCAGAAGACTCTTCAAATCTAGATGCCGCCAATTTCCATATTTGGACTAGAAGGGGGCAGCTCCAAAAGGTGTGTAATAAAGTACCTTGCTCCGCGCAACCCCTAAAGCAGTTTGGGGAGATGGACAGGTAGGAGTGTAACTGGAAAATATTTTGATTGATGTCTCTCTGAAGGATATAGCTTTGTTGCATTTACGGAGGTTCTCTGCCATAGAATATCAAATTTCTGGTGAAATAGAACTATTTAGATCCTCCTCCCAGTGGAGCATCTGAGTGGATTTGTCTTGCAGGTTAAAGTTATTGAGGTAATTGTATAGGCGAGAGATCATCCCTCTATCTCTTGAGGATAGGCATATTCTCTGAGTGTTGGTGGAGAGTGAGAAGTGTTGTGTATAAAAGGGCTTTATTAGCCTGTAGTTCTCTACCTCTGACGAGGGGAGACCGTAGTCCCTTTGAATTGTTGCAAAGGGTTTAAATACCCATTTAGATTGTAGTGAGGACAGTGTAATAAGGTTATTGTAAATCCAATATGAAAAGTGTTGTCTGTTTATGTAGGCTAGATTGAGTCTGGTATCTCCTAGAAATGATGTAAGTGGGGAGATAGGCGAGGAGAGTATGTGGGTGTCTTTTTTTTTTTTTTATCCATAGTTGAAAGAGGTGGGCTACAATTAAGTGCTTTCTGTATAGCAAGTTGTTAGACCACAGTATGCCCTGAAGATGGTATGGTAGAATTGATATAGTTTCAAACTTCTTCCATGGCAAATCCTGCAAGGGAGAGAACCACTGGGACAACTGGGAAAGTTTTTGTGGCCAGATAATGCCAGAGATTAGGAAGGCCTAGACCGCCTTTTGATTGTGGTCTGTGTAAGAGAGCATAGCTGTATCTGGGTTTATCTGCCCAAATGAATTTGTTGATCGTTCTTTGCATGCCCTCAATCTTGGTTTTGGGGACGAGTATAGGGAGGGAACGAAAATAATATAGTAACTTAGGGATTCCTGTTTTAATAGCACAAACTCTGCCTAAAAAGGAGATGTGATATGTGGACCAGGTGTTCAGAAGAGAACCTATGCGTGTAATGATGGGGAGATAATTAGCTTTGTATAGTAGTGAGTGTGAGGAGGTAATATTGACTCCCAGATATCTAAAGGAGTGAGCACACCAAATGAATGGGTAGTTGTTTTTAAGCGAACCCTGTAAGCCCGGGGGTAAATTAAGTGGGAAGGCCGAACATTAGTATTAATTTTAATGCCTTAGGGGGCATGGAACGTATTTAGTGTATCAAGAAGAACCGGGATAGATAGTAGAGGTTCCGTGAGGAACACCAGGGCA
The DNA here is from genome assembly GCA_029574335.1 of Rana kukunoris. Lineage (NCBI taxonomy): Eukaryota > Metazoa > Chordata > Amphibia > Anura > Ranidae > Rana > Rana kukunoris. The sequence continues at coordinate 92,521,577 of CM056052.1, forward strand.
TCGTCGGCATGCAAACTAATCTTAAATTCCAGGTCATCCCTAAGGTAACCTCGAATATCAGTGTTGGTCCTAATGGCCTGGGCTAGGGGCTCTATGGCCAGTGCAAATAATAGTGGGGATAGGGGACACCCCTGTCTTGTGTCTCTACCCAGTGGAAAGAACTCTTGAGTTGTTGCCGGGGATCCTAATGCGAGTTTGGGGCAAATGGTACAGAGCATTAAAGCCCTGTAAAAAATTGCCTGAGATTCCAAACTTGGGGAGAAGCTTATTTAGATAGGACCAGCTCACGCTATCAAAAGCTTTATGTATGTCCAAGCTCAAGAGACAGGCTTGTCGAGAGTTCAAATTGGCGTCTTGGATAATGTTAGTTACCAACCTGATGTTGTCAACCATCTGTCTACCTGGTATGAAGCCTGATTGATCATGATGTATTAAAGGAGAAATAACTTTGGACAGCCTGTCCGCAAGGATTCTGCCAACATTTTTTAGGTCATTATTTAATAGCGATATAGGGCGAAAATTTGGGGGAGGGTGTGGTCCTTTATCAGGTTTAGGGATCAGGGAGAGGTTAGCTAATAGGATCTCCTCTGGGAACTGGTTGCCGTCAAAAACATGATTGAAAAGTTTCATAAGGTTAGGAGCCAGAAGGGGGGACATTTTTTTATAATGGGAGGTTGTGAACCCATCAGGGCCCGGGGCCGTCGACACTTTAAGGGTTTTGATTATATGGGAAATCTCCTCAATCGTACATGGTCTGTTGAGGGATTCGGTTTGATGGTGATCTAGGGAAGGGAGTTGTAAGTTCAGCCAGGAGTTGGAATGTGCATCTGATCCTGTACCTGGGTCAGACAATAATTTTTTGTAAAAATCTGTGAATATATTAAGTACTCCTTGTGGGTGTGTGATGAGGTTTCCATGATTGTCTCGTAGCTTGTAAACATGTGTGGGTTTATGTCTTGATTCAACTTCCTGGCAAACATTGCCGAGGGAGAGTTGCTGTGCAATAGAAATTTGGCCTTTGAAAACCTGATCTTTCCGTGTTAGCCGATAGGATGATGTCGAGGGCCCTGCGTTTGGATTGGATCTGTTGTGTGATGTCTGGAGATGTCGAATGTTGTAGTTTGTTATACAAACGATTTAAATCATTTGTCAGACATTTAATGTCTGCCAATCATTCCCTGTTTTTAGTTGCTGCAAGTTTATGTGACCTCTTAGGACTGCTTTGTGAGCAACCCAAAGGGAAGTAGGGGGTGTGTCGTCATTAATGTTATCTAAAAAATGATCAATGTGGGTTGAGATGGAATTTTTACTATCTGGGTCCGTCAGGAGGGAATCGTTAAGGCGCCAATTAAATGAGGGGGAGAGGCCTACATGTGATGTATCAAAAGAGGTGATGTCATGGTCAGACCAAGGGCATGGATGTATATGTGCTTGAGATGAATTGGCAAGCAAGATAGGAGTGCAAAAAAATGTAATCGAGCCTGGCGTAGCAGTTGTGGGAGTAATGTGTATATGCTTTAATCCCTATGTTGTGAGCTCTCCAGGAATCGATGAGTTGGAGTTTATTGATGTGTCTGTTAATGGTTTTGGAGAACGACTTGGAGGAGGGGGAGTTTTTGCTTCTGTCCATGGCAGGATGTGCTGTTAGATTAAAGTCTCCACCTAGAATTATATGGGGAGAGTGAAATCCATCAAGAGTGTTAAAAAAGTTAGAAAAGAAGGTAGTTTGGGAATCATTTGGGGCGTACACAGACGCAATTGTAATCGCTTTGTTATTAATAGTGCCTTTTATGATGATATATCGGCTATCAGGGTCTTTAAATATGTGTTGGATATCGAAAATAACAGAATTGCGGATAAATATCGCCTTTTCTCGGGTCTTGTTAGAAAAAGTAGTATAATGGTGTTGACTGTATGATCTGTTGAAAAATGTGGGGTGATTGTTTGAGGCAAAATGAGTCTCTTGGAGTAGGATAACATCTGCCCCCAGTCTCTTGTAGTGTTGGAATGCCTTTTTGCGTTTGTGAGGTGAGTTAAAACCCTGTGTGTTATGGGAAATCTAAGACCCATGGGCAGACATTGTGGGTTCTATCAGAGAAAAATCCATAAGGATGTAAAAACCTGGGGCCTTGGCCCAAGCTATAATATTTTGACTCAAACGTGATAATTAAAGGTATAGACCGGAATACATTATAAGAGGAGGCATAGATTTGGTGTATATATCTGATATGGAGCAATGAAACCACATATAATACAATGCATGAGTAATGGAACCGTGTGAAAATATCTATCATGTGACTGTCAAAAGTTATGCTTATCAAAATGGTAGCCTTATTGGCTATCAGCGTGAACCATAAAATGAACAAAATTAGTGAACAAACTTTGGGGACAGGAGAAGGCCTGTCAAACATACAACAAAAACATGTAGCAAGATGGGACAAAATTGTCCCTAGCCCACACACCGCACGAGTAATGCCCCATTCGAAAACGGAGCAGCAGTCGAGTATGGCTGTGGGAGTGGGGTCAATCTAGCGACGACGGATGCTCCAGGCATCTTGAAAAAATAAAGGTTAAGCAATATATGGTTGATATGTGCATAAGGCGGGAGCTCCCACCAAGGTTAGTGGTGCAATGAAATGAAGCAGCCGCACCGAGACCACAAAAAAAGTCATCAACATATAATAACATTGGTACTGCAGACTTGGAAACATGAGTGATCTTAATATTCAGAGAGTTTCAGGAGCGGGGACATGGCTGTGATCAAAAAGAGAGAAAGAAAAAAAATACCAGGGATAGGACAAGGTTTTGTTAATTGGTGTTGGGATAAAGATATGTGACCATGAACTCATGGTAATTGTGCGAACCTACCATACTCTGTCCAGAACGGGTACGTAGCCGGGAAGAGTGTCTTGGGTGAGTTATCAGTTGATCTTCTGAGGAGGGAGATGTTGAAGTGTCCCGTGCTGCAGTATTCTCTGAGGGGAACAAACGGTAAAAAGGAATAAAGGCGAAACAATAACTGATAATAGATGCAAATTGACCGCATAGACTCAGAAGGGTTGGTTTTGAAAAGATTGAATCAATCTTCTTTGGTCTCTGACTGCGTCTGGTGGATGGTGTAGACCAAATCGGGGAGGTCTAGGAGTGGTGGGGGGATGGACGGACAAGAGGGTCTTGGGTTACTAGGCCCAGTTTTACTAGCAGTTCCTTACCCTCAATGACATTGTATACCGTGTATGTCGATCCATTATGCGGGATCGTAAGCCTAAAGGGGAATCCCCAGCGATATCTAATCCTGGCAGCTTGCAAGATGCTGGTGACTTCTTTCATCCTGCGTCTTTTGTCCAGAGTCGCAGGAGAAATATCCGGGTAAATTGGATTCTCTTGCCTTCCATAGTGAGATTGGGAATTTCTAGAGGCGCGCATGATGTCCTCTTTGATCAGGAAGTCTCTCATACACATAATGTCCCTTGGGGGATTGTCGGGGGGGGGGGCGGGGTTTGGGGCGAAGCGCTCTGTGGATCCTGTCACAAATGAAGGCAGATGGTGGTTTATCAGGTAAAAGATCATGAAAGAACTTTGATACTGCAGGCATCAGATCTGTGACTGTTTCAGGGACCCCGCGCAGCCTGATGTTATGGCGGCGGTTTCTATTGTCAAGGTCCTCTACTTGTGCCTGCATAAAGGCAAAGTTGTCTAAGTTCTCATAGTCTTTTCTAAGGTCATTGTGAGCCAGGGAGAGCTCGTCCTGTTTTGTTTCAAGGCGATCTGTACGGTTGCCAATGCTGGCAATCTCCTGGGAAAGGGCTGCTGTTGAATTATGGACTTCTTTTTCAGTTTTTTCCACCAGCTTATTAAATATGGCTGTTAGGCTTGCATCCAGATCCACTTTGGAGAGAGGGAGTTGTACTCACTGAGCTGAACCGGGAAAGCCATGGGTGGGTGAGAGTCTGTGCAGGCCTGGGTTTCCTCGTGCTTGGGTCCCCTTTCTGTCTCTGCTCCATGTCGAGGAGAAAGTTGGTGAGGGTATGTCTAGAGCTCTGATTCCGCTTCTTCCTAGCAGATGGCATGCACTAGGTAGTCCCACGGGGGTGCACAGTGAAATCGCCGCTGAAAGTGCTAAAAAGCCCCGGGTCTCGTAGAGTCCTTCTCTTTTATTTATTTTTTTTACTTGCCCTACATAGCTGTTGCTATGCGAATTTGACTCTTTATCCTCCGGTGGATTCTCTTCCTCCTCCTCCTACACACAATGTCTTCTTGTGAATGGGGCGCGCTGCATTCTGGGAACTGTGTGTCCTAGAAAGCAGCCGGTCCTTATTAAGTCAGCAACTACAGTGTTAGTAGTTGCTGACTTTTTTTTTTTTTTTTTAACATCATTAACCACTTAAGACCCAGACCTTTATGCAGCTAAAGGACCCAAGGTGTTACAATTTGGCACTGCACTTTTTTGGCATTTGCGTCCTTTTCTTCCCACAAATAGAGCTTTCTTTTGATGGCATTTGATTGCCCCCCCAAAATGACCCCATTTTGGAAAGTAGACACCCCAAGGAAACTGCTGAGAGGCATGTTGAGTCCATTGAATATTTTTATTTTGTCCCGAGTGATTGAATAATGACAAAAAAAATGTATGTATTTCTTTACAAAAAGTTGTCACTAAATGATATATTGCTCACACATGCCATGGTTATATGCAGGGCTTTTTTCAGCAGGAACGTGGGGGAACGCAGTTCCGGCACGTCCTGGACTGACTGTATGTAATGGCAAGGGGTGCTGGGGTGTGCTGCAGGGTATTGATGATCACTGCTGGGGGATTTATTCTAACTGGAGGGGATCTATTTTTTTCAGGGGGGTCTATTGTTGCTGAGGGGGTCTGTTGTTGCTGGTGGGGGACATATTGTTGTTATTCTTATGTTGCTGGGGGGGTCAGTTTTTGCTGCAAGAGATCTACTGTTGGAGGAGAGGTCTATTGTTGATGACTGCCAGAGAGTCTATTAATGCTGGCTGTGTGGAGATCTGTTGATGCTGCCGGGAGTCGATTGTTGCAGGGGGGATTTTGTTGTCGCCGGTCCATTGTTAGAGGGATCTATTGTTGCTGGCTGCAGGGGCTCTATTTTACTGATTTTCTTAATATCGTTACCAAATTCCATACAAATTTCTTAGCACCAAAAAATGTTGCTTGGTTCTGCATTGTCTAAAATGAGCGGTACTGGGAGTTGGGTATAGGATGGAACCAATGGACGGTGCTTGGAGGTGGGTAGGGGCAAGGAAGAGGGGTGATTCAGAAAGGGGAGTTCCTGCACCTATTGTCTAAGAAAAAAATGCCCTGGTTATATGTGGAATTGCACCCCAAAATACATTCTGCTTCTCCTGAGTACGGGGATACCACATGTGTGGGACTTTTTGGGAGCCTAGCCGCGTATGGGACCCCGAAAACCAAGCACTGCCTTCAAGATTTCTAAGAGCATACATTTTTGATTTCACTCCACACTACTTATTACAGTTTCGAAGGCCATAACATGCCAAAATGGCATAAAACCCCCCCCCCAAATGACCCAATTTTGGAAAGTAGACACCCCAAGCTATTTGCTGAGAGGCATAGTGAGTATTTTACAGCTCTCATTTTTTTTTGAAAATGAAGAAAGAGTATATATATATATATATATATATATATATATATATATATATATATATAGCACTTACCCCCGAAGGAGCTGCTGGTAATTGATTGGGCCTGCTCTCTGCTTTAACAACCCCCCAATGATTTGGTCTCGCTCCCCTTGACACAGCTGTGGTGCAGTGCTGATATGAAACTTTCACTAAACGGAACAATCCCACCATAACAATGTGTATATAGTGTACCTTTACCGTTATCTGGGCATCCGTTGTTCCACCTGTTAGAATAATGAACAAGCTTCACACCAATTGTGATCAACCAGAATGTAAGTTTACTGGAACTGGTATAAAGACAGTATTTATAATAACTGTATCAACATACAAACTTACTATAATAGTGCAATGAGTGTACACAAACTAATAACACTTAGAGGTCCCTTGAGCCTCTACTGCGGCGCGTCTCCAAGTGGGACTAGTGCTCAGAGTGACAATGCCTTGACACTGACCACCTTCCCACTTCCAGTACGGCTGCACCAAACATACCAATGCAAAGATATCAACACAGCACAATACAATTTCTCAAGAGCTTCCCCTGAGGTATAAGGCAGCCTTTTGTCTTACTGCATCCAAAGCACAAACCCTCCCTGTGAAGAAGTGTAGTCTCTGGTCTTCTTTCTTCAGCTAGCTATTATACTGCAGTGTTTGTAATCCAATGGTTTAACAAGTAATGAAGTAACATAACTGAAGAGTTATAACAACAGTTCCTGCTGTAAAACACACTTGTAGATGCCTCCGGTGTAGGTATACCTTAACTGTCAGTCAGCCCTCAATGAAGCATAGGCTTTTAGGCCTGATTAAACTCAGTCTATTTGAATGAGACTTCCCTGTAGGACTACAGGTCCCAGCAACTTTGTGAAATGAGTCTTAAGTGTTTTAAGGGTGTTAAAGAACTTCTGGGCGACAGCCCTCTCACCACACCAGGCCTGGGAAGTTGTGAACCTCCGCTCCAGTTGTGTCAATCCTGCTGCCAGTCAGCACTGCCACGCTGCCCCGCTCCTCAAGCAAACTGGACATCCACTTGGCTCCGTCAAGGGTCCTGGATCCTCAGACTCAATCACACTGCTTCTCCAGCACACTGTGGTAAGGCAGAGTCAATGGATGTTGTTCTGCTCTGCACGATGTAGGCCCTCTTCTGAACACTTCTTCACAGATCCTTGCAGGCAGGCCATGCGTCCAAAAAAAGGCAGGAAATGGCTCCACTCTGCCTTTTATAACCACCCAGCATGCAGTTCAGCCACCTAGTGTTCATGGGTAAGTGAGTCTTTTCACAAGATAAACATTTTTCTGCTCTGCATATGTAAGTTAAAACATATCTCGCTCACATTGGTATTTGGCTCCCTCTAGTGGTATGCCATCTTTAGCATTATATGGCAAAAATACCAGTGAGATCTGAAAAATACTCACCATACCTTTCAGCAAATAGCTTGGGGTGTCTACTTTCCAAAATGGGGTAATTTGGAGGTGTTTTGTGCCATCTGGGCATTCCATGGCCTCTGAAACTGTGATAGGTAGTGAGAAGTGAAATCAAAAAATTTCACCCTTAGAAAGCCTGAAGGCGGTGCTTGGATTTGGGGTCCTGTACGCGGCTAGGCTCCCAAAAAGTCTCGCACATGTGGTATCCCCGTACTCGGGAGAAGCAGCAGAATGTATTTTGCGGTGTAATTCCAAATATGCCCATGGCATGTTTGAGCAATATATCATTTATTGACAACTTTGCACAAAATTTTTTATTTTTTTCGCAACTTGTGTCAAAATATAAAATATTCCATCGACTCGACATGCCTCTAAGCAAATAGCTTGGTCTGTCTACATTCCAAACTGGGGTCATTTGGGGGGGGGGGGGGGTTTAGTGCACAACATGTCATACATCACCCACTCTTCTAACCACTTGAAGACAAAGCCCTTTCTGACACTGTTTGTTTACATAAGAACATATTTTTTTTGCAAGAAAGTTAAGTTGAACCCCCAAACATTATATATATATATTTTTTTTTTAAAGCAAAGGCCCTACAGTTTTAAAATAGTGGGTGTTGTTTTTTTCCCACACAGTATTTGCGGAACAGGGATGCTTTTTTTTTTTTTTTTTTTTTTTTTTTTTTTTTTGTAAACTGTTCCTTAGATTTTTATTTTTTTTTACCATTTTTGTTAGTGACGACAGGTTTTTTTTTTTTAATGTGGTCTATTAGACCCTAGATCTTTCCTCTGCCCTCAAAGCATCTGACCACACCAAGATCGGTGTGATAAAATGCTTTCCCAATTTCCCAATGGCGCTGTTTATATTTGGGAGGGTGGACATTCCCTCCCACTGAATGTAAAAGCAGTCTAGAGGCTAATTAGCCGCTAGGACTGCTTTTACATGAAAGCCGACCGCTGGCTAAAAAGAATGATACCAAGATGATACCTAAACCCGCAGGCATCATTCTGGTATAACCATTCAAAATCCAGCAACATACCAGTACGTTGATGGTTCTTGTTGTACATGTATTGTAATCCTTTTTTTTTTCATGCAGCCTGTTGGCTGAACGAAAAAAGATTGACCGGTGGGTATGCCCACCATTAGAATACCTCCCTTCATCCACCTACTTCTAATGATGGGCATACATGCACCATTTATATGCCGAAGCATGGGGGCATCCTCCCGCAAAAAAGTAATGCTGCGTACACACGGGCGCACTTTTCCACGGGCAAGCCTTCGTGGGAATGTCGACCGTATGTACGCGGCATTAGAAGCCAAATCTCTCCTCCGCCCCTAATGCCCCCATGCTCCTACAGCACTAAAGTCACGGCTTTATAGATCGTGGGAGCAAACACTGTTGCTGTCAAGATAAATAAGTCCACGCAACAACTGAATGGTGTACCTGAAAACATTAAAGTAAATTACATACCTGAAAAGAAAGCATGAAAAAACATAATAACAAAACTTTGCAGAATAGTATACAGTAAAAAAGAGCAGAACAATAAAGAGAATGGAGAGGGAGAGAACCATAAAACAACTTATTTTTATTTATTTTTTCTCTGAGAAAACGCTTCCAAAAAAACCTGTTTGCAATCGCAGGGATCAGGCCTGTCTCTGCGAACGCTGCAGTTGTGTGTTGTGTTTTGTAAGTGACAGTGATCGATCGATCCTGCACTTGGGTGGGTTGGGCTGAGCGGAGGGGAAAAACGCAGGTGCTAGCGGGTATCTGGGCTGATTCCGCTAACAATGCGTTTTTGGGTACCCTAAACTGCTGGGTACACTAGTATTGATCCGTTCAGATACTATACCACTAAGGGGGGTGTATGATTTGCGCGTGGGTGTAAGCGTTACTGGCACTAACCTAGGGCGACGCAGACCCTAAATGACGCTAAAATTGAATCGCTATACGCTTTTGCATTTTTTTTTTTTTCACCAAAAATATGTAGAAGAATACGTATCGGACTAAACTGTGAATTTTTTTTTTCAAAATTGTCGCTCTATTTTTGTTTATAGCGCAAAAAATAAAAACCCCAGAGGTGATCAAATACCACCAAAAGAAAGCTCTATTTGTGGGGGAAAAAGAAGCCACGCCGCACGACAGCGCAAATGTCATTCAAAGTGTCATACAGTGCTGAAACCTGAAATTTCACCTGGGCAGGAAGGGGGTATATGTGCCCAGTAAGCAAGTGGTTAAACAATATGACACCCCAAATACATGATTAAAGGTGCATAGGTCAAAATATTATTAATAATAATAGACACTGAATAATGTAAATCAAAGACTCTAGTGAATATAAACTGATGCTTGGAAGTTCAATATGAATAGAAGTGATGGTACTCCCAGTAGAATGAAGTGCAATAAAGAAATCCACCACCGACCATTGGAGAGGAAGCTTACTAGAGGCAGTGAACCCTAATGAACATAAGTTTAGAGGGTCAACTGAGCAGAATGTAAATCCCTATAGAAATGTATCCTCAGATGTAGTTCCCAGGGAAACGACTCGCAACAATGCAAAGGAAGCAAGAAGATGGTTCAAGCAGGTAGATTTCCAGAAGGTGCCTGCTGATCCTGCCAGCAAATGTTATTTTTTCCACTTCAATGGCCAAGCTGTCTAGTTTCAGTAACAGAAGCTGGGACACTGGTGAGAGGTGCTTATGGTCATTGTTTAACCACTTAAGGACCGCCTACTGCACATTTACGTCGGCAGAATGGCACGGCTGGGCACACCAACGTATATATACGTTGATTTTAGTACCCAGCCGTGGGGCGCGCGCCCGCGACCCGGTCCGAAGCTCCGGGACCGCGGGATTTGCGTACCCGATCGCCGCTCCAGGGACGGATCGCCGCACTGCAGCGGCGAAGAACGGGGAGAGCCGTGTGTACACACGGCTTCCCCGTGCTTCTCTGTGGCCGTAGCATCGATCGCGTCATCCCTGTATTAGGGGGGCGCGATCGATGACGTCACACCTACAGCCACACCCCCCTACAGTTGTAAACACAACACATAGGCACACATCCCCCTACAGCGCCACCTGTGGTTAACTCCCAAACTGCAACTGTCATTTCCACAGTAAACAATGCAAATTTAAATGCATTTTTTGCTGTGAAAATGACAATTGTCCCAAAAATGTGTCAAAATTGTCCGAAGTGTCCGCCATATTCTCGCAGTCACGAAAAAAATCGCTGATCGCCGCTATTAGTAGTAAACATTTTTTTTACAAAAATGCAATAAAACTATCCCTTATTTTGTAAACGCTATAAATTTTGCGAAAACCAACCGATAAACGCTTATTGCGATTTTTTTTTTTTTTTTTACCAAAAATAGGTAGAATACGTATCGGCCTAAACTGAGAAAAAAAAAAAAAAATTATATATTTTTGGGGGATATTTATTATAGCAAAAAGGAAAAAATATTGCATTTTTTTTTAAATTGTCGCTCTATTTTTGTTTATAGCGCAAAAAATAAAAACCGCAGAGGTGATCAAATACCACAAAAAGAAAGCTCTATTTGTGGGAAAAAAATACGCCAATTTTGTTTGGGAGCCACGTCGCATGACCGCGCAATTGTCAGTTAAAGCGATGCAGTGCCGAATCGCAAAAAAGGGGCAAGGTCCTTTACCTGCATTTTGGTCCGGGTCTTAAGTGGTTAATGAGCTACTTTTTTTATGTTTGTTTTCTCTCTCAGAAAGTAGCCTTTCTGGTGGCAATTGCATCTGCCAGGAGGGTTTCTGAGTTTGGCGGCCTTGTCAAGTCTCCCTACTTGATCCTCCACAAGAATAAGGCGGTGCTAAGCCCGCAGCCTTGGTTTCTCCCAAAAGTGGTTTCGGTGTTTCATCTAAATGAGGTGTGAGGGATTAGCTTGGTAGCTTGTGTGTGTGACCCCCTGGTTGGGTTCTCTACACGCTGAACTGTACAAAAAAGGCAGTTGAGGATGATTGAAAACAAATGATATGGTTTATTTTTCCATATTGCTGGATACACGTGCAAGCATCAAAACTGCATAAACAAAATATAAAATAAACCCTTGCCACTTGGGGTGTCTACCTTCCCAACACAGGAACCTACCTATGGAGTCTGGCACAGCCTACTGCTGGTCCTACAGCAGAAAACAAGTCTCTATTTCTCACAGAAATATCCATCAGCACCTCACCTCTTCAGTACTGGTTGTGACGGCTCCTTCACTCACACAGCCTCAGGGTGCAGCCATCAGTCGTCATCCTTAGGCTATCTTTATAGGGGCTTTAATTGCTTAATTCTGAACAGCTGAAGCCTTCCAACGCCCTAAAGCTCTCTGGCCATTTTCTGCAGCCGATGCCCAATAGTAATTGGTGTATTGTCTCAACAAGGCAGAAATATATCTCCCGTCTGGGACAACACACACACACAGATTTACCTGACTTCCTGTCAGAGGTCATTGTGCTTCCATCCTTGTGTCCTCAGCCGTCGTATCCTAAAGAGGTTGCTTTTGAATTCCTTGGACATGGTACGGGCTCTGAGGGTGTATATGTCTGCTACGGCTCCATTTTGGAGGTTGGATTCACTGTTTGTGTTGGTAGCTGGTCCGAAGAAGGGCCAGGCGGTCTCGTCTGCCACCATTTATCAGTGGATTAGACAGATCGTGATCCAGGCTTATGCCTTAAAAGGGCAGAAGACCTCCCTTTCCTGTCACTGCACATTCGACCAGGGCAATTGGTTCCTCCTGGGCTTTCCGACATCAAGCATCAGTTTCCCAGGTGTGTAAGGTGGCGACCTGGTCGTTCGTTCACACTTTCACTAAATTTTACAAGGTTGATGTGAGCGCATCTGCGGATGCTTGCTTTGGCCGCAAGGTTTTGCAGGCGGCTGTTTAAGGTTGCAACTCCTCCGTTGAGCTCTGGTTATTATGGGTAGAGTTTTTTTTTTTTGCTGTTCCCACCCCTTGTTTTTTGGACACTGCTTGGGGACGTCCCAATAGGCGTATATTGATTTGGTTTGCACAAAAGTTATCGTGTCTACAAACTATGGGATAGATTTAGGGACTTTTATTTATTTAATTATTTTTACTAGTAATGGCATCGATCTGCTTTTTATTTTTATTTAATTATTTTTAATTTTTGGGACTACATTACAGCGGACAAATCTGACCCCAAATGACACTTTTTGAGGACCAGTGACATTATTGCATTGATCAGTGTTGTAGAAATGAAACTGGCAGGGAAAGGGGTTAACACTAGGGGATGATCAAGGGGTTAACTGTTTTCCCTGGGTGTGTTCTAACTGTAGGGGGAATTCTGTCATCTCTCCTGTCAGAACAAGAATCTGCTTGTTTACACTGTCAGATCCCCATTCTGCCTCTGTACCAGGCAACTGCGTGAGCTGGCGTGCGATTCACACAGCGATGCCAACCTACCCCAGTACATCTGCGTGAGCTGGTCGGCAAGTAGTTAAATGTTTCCACAGCTTTATCTTTGACCTGGCTGGTGTGTTTCTTGGCCTTCATGATGCTGTTTGTTCACTAAGGTTTTCTAATAAACCTCCGAGGGCTTCACAGAACAGCTGTATTTATACTGAGAATAAATTACTCACAGGTTTACTATTTAGGTGACTAAGGCAATTGGTTACACTAGATTTTAGTTAGGGGTGTCGGAGTAATGGCGGCTGAATACAAATGCACGTCACACTTTTCAGATATTTATTTGTAAAATAAAATAAAAAGCATTTATCATTTTCCTTCCACTTCAGAATTATGTGCCACTTCGTATTGATCACATAAAAATCCCAATAAAATACATTTACGTTTTTGGTTGTAATATGCCAAAATGTGGAAAATTTTAAAAGTGGTATGAATACTTTATCAAGGCACTTTATATAGGTTGGTATATTGTATGTTTGCATTTTTTTACTTGCCATATATGGTGCTTCTTAACTAGATAAGAACTAGTTGCGCAGTTATAGTGCCGCAGGTTGGCTTCCCTGAGCATCATTGTAGATTTACAGGGGGTGTGTGCGCGCGGACCCGGCGCACCTTCGGAGATCGGATTAGTTTCAGAACTGATCAGTCTCCATGTCTAGGCCAATGATTTCTGGCCTGGACCTGGTGATCTGGTGAATAGCAGACTGTCCTCTGCCTGTAATGTAAACACAGACAGATGAAGTGATGTCACCTCCCCTCATGGAATCCTTTTCGGTTTCAGAACGAGGAGGTAGGACATCTAAATGTGAGTTGCACCAACAGTACATTGACACACTACACCTTTTTTAGTTTTTTTTTTTCTCTACCAAGTAAACACTTCTTGGTTAAACTGCATTTTGGTTAAACTGCATTTTGTGTGGAGCCTTATCTATTACTGCATTTTGTGTGGAGCCTTATCTATTACCATTTGAACAGGTGGTCAGCACAAGGTAATCAAATTCAATTGTATTTTTATCACTGCATGATATAATTGTGGTTCCCAACTGCCAGTGGGTTCCACAATTGTGTTGTGCCAAAGGAGGGTTTGAGCCAAACTTCTGGGGTTGAGAGGCAGAGTGTAGACCCAAAATCTAAACCAGCAGCTCCTACTGGGGTAGTGCTACACTGGCGAGATTGTTTGGGACTTGATTTTACCCTTATATGAAAGGGGGTACCACTTGTACATGGACAATTATTACACAAACTTTCCACTTTTTAGACTGTGGAATTGACGCATTTGGCACCATGTGATCTAATCGCTATGGCTTGTAGATTACTGACTTAGATGGGGGAGGGGGGGCTGCTTGAAATGTAGTAATTTGCTTGCAGTGAAGTGGAGGGACACACGGAATGTTTTAGTTCTGTGTTCCCGTCGCGCAGATTTGACCGTCAAAATTCCAACGGGGACTGGTGTTGTTGTGAAGCCTCTGTGTCCACGAATACAACCTTAACATGGGAGGGGGGACCTCAACGACCAGATGATGGCTCCACACTTAATTTCCCGTAAGGCAGACACTAGTATAAAAAAAAAAGTGTCTGTGTATCCAGGAGATTCTAAAATTCCAGGAAAAGATCATCACAGCCCTTCTGTTTCCAGACGGTGCTGTGCCCTACCTTCCCAATGGAAATCCAGTGAGCTGGCTCCATGAGAGGCATTTTACATATGTCCTCCCTGGTACCTCTACCCAAAGAAGATGTTGTATCTGCATCAAACGTGGATATAGACGTGACACCCGCTTTTATTGTTCCTCCTGTCCTGACCAACATGGTCTCTGCTTTCAATGATTGTTCGCTACCACACACTAGTGGAGTATTAGACCCCTTTCACACTGAGGAGTTTTTCAGGCGGTACAGTGCTAAAAATAGGCCTTCACACTGAGGCAATGCGCTGGCGGGAGAGAAAAATTGTCCTGTCGGCAGCATCTTTGGAGCGGTGAGGAGCGGCGTGTATACCGCGCCTTCACCGCTCATTCCCATTGAAAACAATGGGAAATTGCAGCAATACCACCTGCAATGCGCCTCTATAGAGGCGCATTGCGGGCGGTATTAACCCTTTATCGGCCGCTAGTGGCGGTTAATGCCGCACCGCTAGCGGCTGATTTCGGTGACAAATCTGACAGTATAGCGCCGCTATTTTTAGCGGCGCTATACCGCCACCGTGGCTCCCGCCCCAGTCTGAAAGGGGCCTTAGGGTAGGATACAGCACTGCAGTCCTAGAGCACATTCACACAGGGTCTCAAAGATGAGAAGGCCATCACATTTTCAGAGACCATAATATGGAACATTTACAGTTAAAATTAAAAGTGCAAAAAAATAAAATAAAAACAGAATATAAAAAAATAGTTGTGTTATTTTTCCCCTCTCTATTTTCTCTTGTTACTATTTTATAACTTTAATGTTTAATTTTTACTGTGTTTTATGGTGTTTGCTTTGCAGGTATGGTATTTCTTACTATTATATTGTAATGTTGCTTATTTGTTTTATTGTTAACCATTATTTGCTTTTACAGGTACGCCATTCAGGGTTTATTTATTCTGACAGCAAAAGGGTTCATCATTAAAAAAAAGCGCATATATGCCAAAGCATGGGTGGAGGGGCAATTTGTCCCTTTTTGCTTTCTTTCAGTGATTAGTCTGGTAATTTCTGTGCAGATCCATACATATCTGGTCATGCTTGTTTTACAGGATACCAACACCCAGTATCCCGAGTAACTGGTTTAACCACTTGCTTACTGTGGGCGAAATTTCAACTTCCGGCACTGCGTCCCTTTAACAATTGCGCGGTCGTGCGACATGGCTCCCAAACAAAATGTACTTTTTTTTCCCACAAATGAAGCTTTCTTTTGGTGGTATTTGATCGCCTGTGCGGTTTTTATTTTTTGTGCTATAATCAAAGAGTGTAAATTTTTAAAAAAACACAATATTTTTTTACTTTTTGCTATAATAAATATACAATTTATTTTGTTTTCTCAGTTTAAAAAAAAATCACTAAGCGTATAGTGACTGGTTTGCGCAAAAGTTATAGCGCCTACAAAATAGGACATAATTATGATTTTTTTTTTTTGTTAGGAATGGTGGCGATCTGATTTTATTTTTTATTTTTTTTGGGACTGCGACATTATAGCAGACACATCGGTACAAGGGACACGGCATCGGTTTCCTCTCCTCTCTGCCTTGTTGAGACCATACACACAGAGCTACACGGTCCTGCTCAGTTACTGGGCTATTGCGGGTGTCCGGCCATCGTGGCCACCTGGCACATGCATTGTGTTCCCAGTAACGTGGCGGATGCGCGTGCCCCCTAGCGGCTTTAAAAGACGAGGATGTCATATGACGTCCTGTCAGAACAATTGAGCTACTGTGCCACCGTCAATTGACAGCGGCCGGTAGTAAGGTGGTTAACCACTTAAGACCCGGACCAATACGCTGGTAAATGACCCAAGGTGTTTTTGCGATTCGGCACTGCGTCGCTTTAACAGACAATTGCGCGGTCGTGCGACGTGGCTCCCAAACAAAATTTGCGTCCTTTTCTTCCCACAAATAGAGCTTTCTTTTGGTGGTATTTGATCACCTCTGCGATTTTTTATTTTTTGCGCTATATACAAAAATAGAGCGACATTTTTGAAAAAAAAACACTATTTTTTACTTTTTGTTAAAAAAAAAATCAAATTAACTAAATTTTAGTCAAACATTTAGGCCAAAATTTATTTAGCCACATGTCTTTAGTAAAAAAAAAAAAATCGCAATAAAAAAAAATGGCTACCTAGCGGGAACAGCGACACTAATACAGCGATCAGAAAAATGATCGCTTAGTGACGCTGGCAATAGGGAGTGAAAGGGTTAACTAGGGCGGTGATCAGGGGGCTAAAACTTTATTAGGGGGGTGGGGGGGCTATCCTGAACCTAACACTAACTGTTTTTTACAGTGCCTGTCACACTGACACTAAATGCAGTGATTAAATCACTGCATTCAGTAACACTGTGACAGGGGGGTGGGGGGGGCGATCACAAGGGGTTAATATGCCTATGTGAGTGTGTGTCAGTGTTGTGTTGGTGCACACTTACTTGTGATGTCTTCTCTCATCAGCAGCGCTGGGAAACAGCGCTGCGATGAGAGAATACATCATTTCCTCCTTCCTGTGTAAACACAGGAGGAGGAAGTGACAGGCTGGGAGCGCGCTCCCATTGGCTGGGAGCGATCGCGGGGGGGGGGCGGATAAAACGGACATCCGCCCGCAGATCCCGGATCGCTCCCAGAGGTAGGGAGACCCCCGCACGCCGCGGAGGGGGTCCCGACGTAGAGAGCATTCACAGAAAGGGGGAGATATTAAGAAGTGTTCACCTTCTAAGATTGGTAATATAAATATGTTGTTGACAGGTTGAAATATATTTGGTTTCTGCTGCATATTATGACATGCTGGTTCTTACTATAATTGATGCACCTCTGTCCCCCTGTGCTCATGTGCAAAGGCGAACACACGCATCGGTCTCGTGTCAACAGCAATTGCACCATGCATGTAAGGTATTACCGTGAACGTCAGATCGAGGGCAGTAATTCTAGCAGTAGACCACCTCCGTAAACCTAAAGTGGTAACCTGTAAAGGCTTTTAAATGCATGTAGTTTGTGGCCGCTGTACAGTTGTGCGCAATTTTTAAACATGTTGTGTTTGACATCTATGTACTCGGCACAAGATCATATTTTACTAAACATTTGAGCAATATAGTGTGTTTTAGTGCAAAATGCAAAAACTTTTTTTATTTTTTTTTTTATTGCGTTTTGAAAAATACAATTTTTTTTTTTTTTTCCCCACAAAGTTGTCATGGCATGTGTATATGTGGAATTGCACCCCAAAATGCATTCTGCTGCTTCTCCTGAGTACAGGAATAACATGTGTGAAACTATTTGGTAGTCTAGCTGCATAGAGGACCCCGAAAACTAATCACCGCCTTCAGGATTTCTAAGGGCATACATTTTTGATTTCACTCCTCGCTGCCTATCACAGTTGCGGAGGCTATGAAATGCCAAGATGGCACAAAACCCCCCCCAAATTACAACATTTTGAAAAGTGGACACCCCAAGCTGTTTGCTGAGAGGCATGTCGAGTATTTTTCAGATCTCGCTTTTTGTTCCAAAGTTTTAAAAATTGAAAAAAAAAGGTCTTTTCTTTCTTCATTTTCAAAAACAAATGAGAGCTGCAAAATACTCACCATGCCTCTTAGCACGAAACCCCCCCAAATGACCCCATTTTGGAAAGACACCCCAAGGTATTTGCTAAGAGGCATGGTGAGTATTTTACAGTTCTCATTTGTTTTTATAAATTTTTTTTTTTTCAATTTTCAAAACTTTGGGACAAAAAAACGAGATCTGCAAAATACTCACCATGGGGCAGATTCACATAGAAATGGATTATCGTAGCGTAGCAGAAATACGCTACGCCGCCGTTTTTTACCTTGCTCTACGTGGAATTCAGGTAGATTTTCTACGGTAAACGACGGCGGCGTAGTGTATTTCTCCCGTCGCAATCCATATAGACGAGTAGGGGGCGTGAAACATTTAAATTAGGCGCGTTCCCGCGGCGATCGATCTGCGCATGCTCCGTTCGCAAATTTCCCGCCGTGCATTGCGCGAAATCACGTCGTGACGTCATTCGTTGTTTATGTAGCGTACTTTACGGGCGATCCACGTCCCGACGAGTTACGTAAATAAAAAAAAAAATTAAATAAATTCGAAGCGGGAACGACGGCCATACTTAACATGGGCTACGTAAAGTTAGAGCAGCAAAAAGCTGCTCTAACTTTACGTATAAAAAAATAGACGAAAACGACTGCGCCGCTCGCTCGTTTGTTCGTGAATCCCCGTAAAAACACATTAGCATATCCCGACGCATTAAAACGACGCGAACTCCTCCCAGCCGCCGCAAATAGATGGCAGCGTAGATCCGAAGGCTTACGAAGACGTAAGCCTCTCGGATCGAAGCCCGAAGCCGGCGTATCATGGTTTGAGAATTCAAACTAGTGATACGCCGCGGGAAATTTGAAATTACTCCTGTCTAACACCAGTTAGACAGGCGTAATTGTTTTGTGAATCTGCCCCCATGTCTCTTAGCAAATACCTTGGGGTGTCTACTTTCCAAAATGGGGTCATGCTATCTTGACATTTCAGGGCCTCCTGTAGCTGTGATAGGTAGTGAGGAGTAAAATCACCATTTTACACCCTTCGAAAGCCTGAAGGCGGTGATTGGTTTTCGGGGTCCTGTACACGTCGCAAATACTGTGTGAAAAAAATATTGCAACACCCACTATTTTAATCTTTAGGGCCTTTGCTTTAAAAGAATATGTACAATGTTTAGGGGTTCAATGTAAATTTACGCTTTTAGAAATCCTGAAGGTGGTGATTGGCTTTCAGGGTCCTGTACGCAGCTAGACTGCCAAAAAGTCTCACACATGTAATATTCCTGTACTCAGGAGAAATAGCAGCAGAAATAGCAGAATGTATTTTGGGGTGTAATGCCACATATACAAATGCCAGGTTTGAACAATATATCATTTCGTGACAACTTTGTGTAAACCTATAAAAAAAGTTGTAAATTTCCTGAAACTTGTGGCAAAATATAAAATATTCCATGGACTCAACATGCCTCTCAGTAAATGGCTTGAAGTGTCTACTTTTCAAAATGGGGTCATTTGGGAGTGCTATCTGGACATTTTAGGGCCTCAAACTGTGTTCGGCAGTGAGTAAGTAAAATCACCACTTAGAAATCCTGAATACGGTGATTGGTTTTCGCGGTCCTCTACGTGGTTAGGCTCCCAAAAAGTCTCACGTGTGGTATCCTCGTACACAGGAGAAACAGCAGAGTTATTTTGGGGTGTAATTCCACATATAACCGTGGCATGTGTGAGCAATATATCATTTAGTGACAACTAATAAAAAAAAACATTTTGTAATTTTCCCAAAACTTGTGGCAAAATATAAAATATTCCATGGACTCAACATGCCTCTCAGCAAATACCTTGGGGCTTCTTCTTTCCAAAATGGGGTCATTTGGGGGGTTTTGTGCTATCTTGACATTTCAGGGCCTCTGGTACTCGGTAGAAGCAGCAGAATGTATTTTGGGGTGTAATTCCACATATAGCCCTGGCATGTGTGAGCAATAGATCATTTAGTGACGACTTTGAGTAAAACTTTTTTTTTTTTTTTTAATTTTTCAATCACTTGTGACAAAAAATATAATGAGTTTTTCAGCAATTTTCCTTGTGGTATCTACTTTCCAAAATGGGGACATTTGGCCCTACCATTTTAGCCCCTCAAGAAATGAGATAGGCAGGCAGTGATAAACTCAAAGCTGCGTAAATTCTAGAAAATCTACCATAGTTTGTATACGCTATAACTTTTTTTCTTTTTTACCCAGGACATGTGGCTGAATACATTTTGGCCTAAAATTGAGTTTATTGTATTCTTTTATAACAAAGTAGAAAAATTTGCAAAAAATAAAAATCCCAGAGGTGATCAAATACCACCAAAAGAAAGCTCTATTTATGGGGGGGGATAGCGGTGCCAAATTGTAAAAAGTGCTCTGGTCATTAAGGGGGCAAATCCTTCCAGTCCTTAAGTGGGTAATAAACCACTTTTTGCTTTCTTTCAGTGATTAGTCTGGTCATTTCTGTGCAGATCCATACATATCTGGTCATGCTTGTTTTACGGGATACCAACACCCGGTATCCCGACAGACAGCATTGCTGTGTACACCCATGTTAGAACATTAGAGAAGTTACATCCAATCACTTTTGTGAGAAAAATACCATTGTGCTCTGCACCAATTGCACATTTGACATGATGGTGAATGATGGGAGTAACTTGTTTAAAGACCCGGAGGCCAGACACCTGTAGAGAGCACTCACAGAAAAAGGGAGATATTAAGTGTTCACCTCCTAGGAATATACAGTAAGATATATTGTTGGCTGGTTGATATATATTTGGTTTCTGCTGCATATTATGACATGCTGGTTCTTACTATGGTGATGGAATTTATTGCATTTTGGTGTCTTTAATTTGCAGAACACCAACAGCCCAGCAACAAAGAACAATAGCTATTTTGTTGGAAGTACATCTTGTGCTATCTGAGGGGCGGCATTTTCATCGTACAACCACCTT
The DNA here is from genome assembly GCA_029574335.1 of Rana kukunoris. Lineage (NCBI taxonomy): Eukaryota > Metazoa > Chordata > Amphibia > Anura > Ranidae > Rana > Rana kukunoris. The sequence goes on from CM056052.1 coordinate 92,542,289, forward strand.
GGGAGCAAAGCTTTGCATGAAACGCCATCTCTAACAGGCCTGTATTCTCTTTTACAGTTTGTTGCATTCATCATTAATTGGGCTTGTGACTCCGATAGAATGAATAGTTTTGACTTTAGCTTGCTTGAGGAAGGATTCACTGCCCGGGACATCCTGGAACAGAAAATTAATGAAGTTTCCTTGTCTGTAAGTATCTCAAGTAATGTTATATAGAAGCTTGGTTGCAGATGTAATGGCTGTTTGAATGTCTAACCTTAGTAAATTTCTTGCATTTTTTTCAGGATGACAAGAATGCTTTTTATGTAGCTGATCTTGGTGATATTGTAAAGAAACATATCCGGTGGCTTAATGCACTTCCACGTGTAACTCCATTTTATGCTGTTAAATGTAATGACGGCAAAGCCATTGTGAAGACAATAGCCAATTTGGGGGCAGGATTTGATTGTGCCAGCAAGGTGTGTAATAGAACACGAGCCAAGAGAAAAATCTATCTACAGTTTTCTTTTATAAATGCCACATGTGTTCTAATGTTTCCATTTCTCCTCAGGCTGAAATTCAGCTTATCCAGAACATTGGTGTCCAACCAGAGAGAATCATTTATGCCAACCCATGTAAACAGATTTCAGAGATTAAATACGCAGCAAGCTGTGGTGTTGAGAAGATGACATTTGATAGCGAAGGGGAACTAATGAAAGTGGCCAAGAATCACCCCAATGCCAAGTAAGGAACTAAATGATATAAATGCTTAAAAAAGCATTCTGTATATACCTGTATGATATAATACAAATAAATGGCAGCTTAATCTAGGGAAAACGTAAAATGTTGTCTTTAGCATATGAAAGTATAGAGCCCATGCAACTACTTATTGTCTGTTTAGAGAGATTTCCCTTAAAGTATTAAAGGGGTTGTAAAGGTAAAAAATGTTTCCCTAAATGGCTTCCTTTACCTTAGTGCAGTCCTCCTTCACTTACCTCATCCTTCCGTTTTGCTTTTAAATTTCCTTATTTCTTCTGAGAAAGGCTCACTTTCTGATCTTCTGTCTGTAACCGCACACCATAATGCAAGGCTTTCTCCCTGGTGTTGAGAAAGCCTCTTGAGGGGGCGAGCAGGAGTGTCGGGACACTCTCTACTAGAAGAAATAAGGACATTTAAATGCAAAATCGAAGGGTGAGGTAAGTGAAGGAGGACTTCACTAAGGTAAAGGAAGTTATTTAGGGAAAACATTTTTTACCTTTACAACCCCTTTTTAAGTTTCTCCTTTTAACAGAAAAATGAATGAAAATGTGAACTAACACCTTACATTCTCCACACCCCCCCAGTCCCTGCTGTACTTGCCTTTTGTGGGTGATTATCTGTCGGTGCCCACAAAGGCGTTGTAATTGTTTGGGGATATGAAATTCCCCACTCTCCCTCCCCCTAGGGATTCCAGGATAGATCAGAGTGATTCTGATTGGTCCGTGCTGGTCACTCTGGTCTGTCCCAGAAGTCCTACAGAAAGGAGGGGAAGAAGAGGGGCCCCTCCTTGCATGTGCCCAGCGGGGGCCCCTCCTTGCATGTGCCCAGCGGGGGCCCCTCCATTTCTAGTCAGAGCAGAGGGGCTTCCGATCTGTGTAGCTAATCGGCATCAATGTACAAGTAAATTGTCTACTTGTACACTGAAGAGAGAAGCTAATTGGCTGCACAGATTGGAGGCCCCTTCCCTCTCCACTGAACATACTGGGAAAGAGACCTGCTAGGATCTGAGTCGTGGTCAAGTTTTTGGAGCCTGCTACGGTGCCAAAAAACAGTCCTGATTCCCAGGACAAAAGCAAAATCCAGGGATTTCTATTGGGACAAGCTCCATTCGGAACGAGGGTCCAATTATCGGGATTGTCCTGGGAAAATCTAGACTGTTGGCAAGTATGGGCGCCAGAGAGGTTAAGTCATATGTCAGTCTGCTGCTGCTCTCAAACCACTCCCAGCGCCCCTATTGAAAAACAAACAGGCCTGCCTAAATTTATCTGCACTGGCTGCAAAAAAAAAAACCTACCTCTAGCAGCCTAGTAGAGGGAGCTACAGTTGCTTTGGGAATGTATACACTTATTTGGCATAGGCCTGATCTCCTGTGGTATGCTAGAGCTGTTATGTTGGCAAATGGCTGGAGAAATACTAATAAATTCCTGAAGAATTTTTGTTGTACCATAACAATTTTATTTTATTTGGATCAAAAGTGAGATGTTTAACAGTTTTTCTTTGGCTATAATGGAAGTAGAAAGGTTCCCTTTTTTTTTCTTTTTTTTTCAGGCTTGTTTTGCGAATAGCCACAGACGACTCCAAGGCTACATGTCAGCTTAGTGTGAAGTATGGTGCCACACTTAAAACAAGCAGGTTTCTTCTGGAGCGTGCTAAAGAATTGAACATTGATGTCATTGGCGTAAGGTATGGATATTTTAGTCCCTCTTTAATTTAACCACACACAGATAAAAAATGAAGCTGTTATTATAAAATGTTAAGGTCTGATAATACTTTAGGACATTTTATGGAGAAGGAAGGAATAAATATATGTATTTGCCCATGGTGTAATAGTTAAAAAGTTCTCAGGAGAGATGGTGCGTAATAATTTATTTAGTCTGGATCACAATCTGTTTAAATAGGTGATTTTCTCACAAGCGTTATCCAGGACAGCCCATGAGACCTAGGGCTCCTCCTACCAGGACAGGAAACACGTTAACCCCCACCGGATAAAAGGGCGGTCCTCCAGGCCCCATGCCAGTATTAGTGTTTCCTCCGGACGGGGGGGGGGGGGGGGGGGGGACATGTTTCAGGAACCTGTCCCCTAGGTCTCATGGGCAGGGGCTCTGAGCGGCCTTTTAAGGGGTAATTTTTTTTTTTACTAACCTCCTTGCCATGCAGTATCTCCGCTGGGGAGGCTGGACTAGCTGCTGCCTTTTTTCTCTGTGCCTGGGGAGGGCCAGGACCGGGATGATGTCAGGTCCCTTGCGCTGTATCTGAGCCGCTTTGAAGGGCTTAATGTGGGTGACAAGGCTAATGGATGGCCGTCTGCTCATGGCTTCTCCCTGCACACAGCGTGGCTGACTCGTGCAGGGAAGCAGGAAGCGATCGGCGCTGAAGGGGCGGAGCTTCTGCGCTCCAAGCTGGTACACAGAAGAGACCCGGCAGATAGCTTCCGGGTCGCGTGACGTCATCACCGGGCGCCAGAGACGCGGTTCCTGTCTCCAAAACGGCGCGAAAAAGGTTTTAAATGGCTTTTCTGGTGTTTCCTGGTAAATGCATCCAGGCTGTCAGTATTACCAGACGGGCGGCATGGATTCTCCTGCAGTACCTTCTCAGGCTGATGCTACCTCCAACACCAGCACCTCTCAGGTAAGCCTTAAAGGGGTCACTGTCTTTTTTGCTATCCTGATGAGTGGTTTACCCCCCCCCCCCCTCCCAATCATAGGATTTGGTGTTAGGGGACACATTTTCCTTTCTCCTGCACGTGGTGATGGAGTATTTTGGTGGCTTGTGGTACTTATGGGGGACATTTATTTTTGTCTTGCAGGCCAAGACCCAGGACAAATCCCAAGCGCAGCCACATAAAAGGAAATGTGCGGTTTGCGGAAATAAACTGAGCACTACTTGGTGTAAACCAGTTTGCCGCACATGTATAGATGGTTTAGTGAGAGATGACCCGGTTTCCTCTTGTCAGAAGATGCTGTCTTTGGTCCAAGAGGAGCTTAAGTCCACTTTTAGCTCTTTTAGGGACCTAATGGACAAAATGCAGGCTCCCCCACAGGGTTCATCCTCAAAAAGAAAAGCCGCAGTTGTTAGCACTCCGCAGGTGGGTGTAGAGAGTGAAGACTCTGAGGCTGAAGCCTTATCTACCCGTTCTTCTCCTGGAGAATCAGGGTCAGATACAGAACCCAGGGATAGAGCTTTCTCTAGGGGCTCAAGGTTTAAATTGTCTTTGGAAGAAGGGGATAGCTTACTAAAGGCCATCTATACAACTCTTGAAATGGAGGAGGTACAATTGTCTAAACATGACCTTATGTACAAAAGTCTGCACAAAAAGAAACCTAGAGTCTTTCCAGTGCACAATTCCCTCCTTGATACTATCAAGCTAGAGTGGGAGAATCCTGAGAGAAAACCTTTCTTTTCTGGTAACCTAAAAAGGTTTCCTTTTGATGAGGATACAGTGCTGCCGTGGAACAAGGTTCCAAGTTAGACGCACCTCCATTTAAAGGTTTCAAAAAATTCGGACCTTGCGTTTGATGATATGGGTACGCTTAGGGATCTGATGGACAAGAAAGGAGATGTTCTTCTTCACAGAGCCTGGGATTCAGCTTTGGGGAATTCTAAGCCGGCTCTAGCCTCCACTTGTGTAGCCAGAAATTTGGAAGAATGGCGAGCGCAAATCCAAACTCATCTTTTTTAGCAGGTACCTCTAGGCAGTGGCGTCACTAGGATTGGTGTCACCTGGTGCGGTAAAACATGGTGTCACCCCCCCGTCTAGGCTGCCTAGCACCATGCAGGAAGGGCACAGTCACGGGGCGCACTCCAAACCAGCCCCTGTAAATGATAGTATAGGACGGTATAGTGGCAGGTTAGGGTAGAATAGGGTGGTATAGTGACAGGTTGGTGTGGTATATGGCAGGTTAAGGCGGTACAGGGCAGGTTAAGGTAGTATGGGGCAGGTTGGGGTGTTATAGGGCATGTTAGGGTGGCATAGGGCAGGTTGGGGTGGTATTGGGCAAGTTAGGGTGGTACAGGAAAATGAGGGTGGAAAAGGGCAGGTTGGGGTGGTATAAGACAGGTTGGGTGGAATAGGGCAATATGGGGTGGAACAGGGAGGCTGGGTGGTATAGGGCAGGTTGGGGTGACACAGGGCAGGCTGGGGTGGTATACAGCAGGCTGGGGTGGCACAGGGTAGACTGGGGTGGTATGGGGCAGGCTGGGGTGGTATGGGGGCAGGCTGGTATGGCACTGGGCAGGCTGGGGTGGTACACAGCAGGCTGGGTGGTATGGAGCAGGCTGGGGTGGCACAGGACAGGCTGGGGTGGTATGGGGCAGGCTGGTATGGCACAGGGCAGGGGCTGGGTGGTACACAGCAGGCTGGGGTGGCACAGGGCAGGCTGGGGTGGCATACAGCAGGCTGGGGTGGCACAGGGCTCCCCACAGGGATCATTAGAGCGAGAGCAATAATTCTAGCACTAGACCTCCTCTGTAACTCTAAACATGTAACCTAAAAAAAATTTAAAGCATCGCTTAGGATAGCAAAAAAAATTGTGCTAACTTTAGTGTTTTTTTTTAAATGAATTAAACGGTTTATTTCCTAAAAAAAAAAGTTTGAAAAATTGCTGCGCAAATACAGTACCGTGCTAAGAGCTGCACAATTAATCGTAAAAAAATTGTGATCTCGATTCAACCCCCCTGACGATCTCCAATGCAGAGTTTGCTGATTCTTTCATATAACAAGTGGAGAGACTTTCAGCTGTCAAAAGAAAATATCTGGGCAGGTTGTTAAGTTCTTAGCAGGAAACATTGTAGCTAAAACTTTCTTTTTAGATCAAAGGGATAAACTTCTGTGTGTAAAGAAAATATCCGGGCAGTCTGCCAAGTTTGTAAACAACATGAAACATTGTAACCAACCTCTTTTTTAGATCAAACTTCTGTGTGTAAATGCAAGAAATGTAACCACATAATGTCCAACACTTGTTTAAGTTAAAAAGCAATATTTTTTGCTAGAAAATTACTTGGGACCGCCAAACATTATATTGTTTTTGGAAGAGACAAAAATGGCAATTGCTGCAATATTTTATGTCACACTGCATTTGCCCACTTCAATTAATAATAAAAACCATAAAAACAAAACAGTAAAGTTAGCCCATTTTTTTTTTCATTTTAATGTGAAAGATGATGTTATGCCGCACGAATTGTGAGAGAATCGTGATCTATCATCTAAGCAAAAAAATTGCAGTTGTCATTTTCGCCAGAATCGTGCAGCTCTATACCGTGCAACATAAAAAGTTACAAAGACTACCATAGAGTAATTTTCTAGCAAAAAACAAATGATGATTTTTTTCCCAGTCTGCTGCAGTGTGTCAGCTTGTATTTATAATGGCTGCTCTGTATGTAGCTTCTGACAGGCTGTGCAAGAAGGCCCGTATCTCCGGAACCATAAATGATAGCCATCCCATCTTTTTACTGGTGGTGGGGTAGGTCTTCAACTGCCTACCCCCCAAATGTGGGGTGTATGTGACCTCTGGTCGTCGAGCTACAACCCCCGAACTCAATCTTTTTTTTTTTTTTTTTTTTTTTAAGATTTTTTTTTTTTTTTTGGGCAAATGCAGCTCCAACAGCCCCTATGTTAGTCCGGCCCTGTGTTTTGAGAGTCCTCCCACACTATCTCTCAGACGACCTGCCAGTACCATGGCAACCCCCCCCCACCTAACCTTGGGCTCAGGCCGGCGGTGGACACCATGAAACCCCCTCGCAAGCTGAGTGTCACCCTTTACTAGTTCACTTCCCTCCCGCCTTTACTGTACTCACACATGTTCCGGGAGTCTGGAGAGGAGACGAGGACAGCATCACAGCATGCAGCTGTGCCGGCTCCTCCCCCACTGTCCCCGCACATTGCATTGAGCACGCAGAGGTGATCCCGGAGGGATCCCCAGTTTGCTTCTGCCTTACTCCCTCCTCCCCCATTCTACCTGCACATCGCATCGAGCAGAGGAGATCCTGGAAGGGAAGGAGGAAGCCACGGCGCCCCTCTCAATGTGGCGCCAGTCTGAGCTGGGTGTTACCCTCTGGGATGGTGTCACCCCTCTAAGGGTGTCACCCGGGTGCGGGCCGCACCCCCCGCACCCCCTAGCAACGCCTCTGCCTCTAGGGAGGATATCCTAAAATCTTTCCCTCTCCTTTTCAGGGCTGTAGGTTTTTTAGCTGATTCTTCCGCAGAATCGGTTAGTATGACAGCTAGGACCTCAGCTTTGATGAACTCGGCTAGAAGAAGCCTCTGGCTAAAGACATGGTCAGGAGATGCAGCCTCTAAATTGCGCCTATGTGGGCTTCCCTTAACTGGGGATCATCTTTTTGGTCCTGGGCTGCAGGAGGCACTGGAACGTACGGCCGATAGAAAAAAGGCCTTTCCAGAAAACAGAAGTAAACAAGCAGAATTTTTTTTTTCGTGGCCAAAACACACAGGGTTGGGCCCAGCAGAGTCCTAGAGAAAAGGACAATAGGCCCAAGAAGCATTGGACTGGGCAAAAAGGCAGAGGTAGAGGGGGCGTTTTGTTTTTAACGCACCTCAACAGCCCGCCAAGCCACAATGACCAGCATCTTCCAGTGGGAGGAAGATTGAGAGCCTTTCTCCCACAGTGGGCAGCAGTCATCTCAAGTCCTTTCATACTGGATCTGGTGGCAAATGTTTACAGGCTGGAATTCTCCTGCCAAGCACCAGGACGGCTATTGATCACCTCTCCTCCCAGAGATCGGGAGAAAGCGAGAGCTCTGGGTCTCCAAATAGGAGACCTGTTGGACCAGAAAGTCCTGATTCCTGTTCCCTGTTCAGAGCAGAACAAAGGGTTTTATTCCCATATTTTTGTTATCAGAAAGCCGTCAGGAAAGTATCGGCTCATTCTGAACCTTCGGTCTCTAAACCAATCGATCAGGTACAAGCACTTCCGCATGGAGACAGTGTTCTCTGTCAAGAACCTGCTTTGCCCAAACTGCTTCATGGCACCTTGGACTTGAGGGATGCTTATCTGCATTCTGCCATCCGGCATTCCAGAGATTTCTGAGGATAGCGGTCAATATGGGAACAGGAATCCGGCACTTTCAGTTTCAAGCTCTCCCCTTCGGTCTATCCTCTGCCCCACACATTTTTACAAAAGTATTGGGGGAGGCGCAGGCACCACTAAGGTTAAAGGCAATAACTATCTTCCCGTACCTGGACGACCTCCTGATAGTGGCAGAGTCTTACCAAAAATTGCTAAAAGATCTCCAGACTGTACAGGACTTCCTTCAATCCCTAGGCTGGTTGATAAACAGAGAGAAATCTTCCCTAGTTCCGGCCCAGAAAGTGAAGTATCTGGGCTACGACTTTTGCTCAGTAGACCAAAAAAATTTTCTCCCACAAGAGAAGGTCTCCAAGATGGTGCAAGCGGTTTTGTCCTTACAGACCAATCAGTGGGTCTCACTGAGGGAAGTTTCAAGGACAGTAGGTCTTATGATTTCGTGTTTCCCCGCAGTGCCATGGGCAAGATTTCACCAAAGGCCATTACAGAGGTTCCTTCTGGAAAGTTGGGATGGAGACGCAAGGTCCCTGGAGTCAAAGGTTCTGTTACCTACCAAGGTAAAAAGAAGCTTGTGGTGGTGGAGGACGAACCTTCACCTAACAAGAGGCTTGCCGTGGTCCATTCCTGTGTCCAAGAGGATCACAACGGACGCAAGTTCCTGGGGATGGGGAGCCCACCTCAGGGACCAAGTCGTTCAGGGAAAATTGGTCCTGGAAGGAAGCGAAAGCTTCATCGAACCAGAGGGAGCTGCTAGCAGTCCAGAGAGCCCTTTCAGTTACAGATCAAGGGTCACAATCTCCAGATCTTATCCGACAACATCACAACTATAGTGTACCTCAACAAGCAGGGAGGCACGAGGAGTCATATCCTTCAACAGATTGCCCAGGGAATTTTCTCATGGGCAGAGATAAATCTGGTCTCAATTTCAGCAGTACATCTGAAGGGGACGCAAAATGGTTTGGCAGACTACCTCAGTCGCCACAGGGTGGAGCGAGACAATTGGTCGCTTCATCCAGAGGTATTCGCGGAGATTACCAACAAATGGGGTTGGCCCGAAGTAGATCTATTTGCAAATCGGCACAATTGCAAGACGGAGGGGTTCTTTTCCCTAAACCCAGAAGATCATTCACTGGGGATAGATGCTCTGGCAAATCCGTGGCCATTCAACCTCTGTTACGCCTTTTCCCCGATCAGGCTTATTCCAAAAGTACTCCGGAAGTTTCTTTCAGAATAAACAGACCTCATTCTGATCGCCCCCTTCTGGCCCAGGAGGCCATGGTTTTCCCTACTGCAGACTCTGGTCTCGAGGCCTCCTCTGAGACTTCAGAAAAGAGAGGACTTATTGTCGCAGGGTCCAGTGTCGCACCCACAGGTGGTTTCCTTAAGCTTGATGGCTTGGTATCTGAAGAGAAGATACTGAAGGCTCAGGGGTTTTCTGACAAAGTGATCAAAACGTTGGTGAATTGCAGAAAACCAGTCACTAGAGCCATATATTCCAAGGTCTGGAAAAGATTTAGTTCATGGTTGTCTGAGAACCAAAGTTCAATGCATGATATTCCTTCTATTTTGGAATTTTTTCAAGAGGGTGTCGACAAGGATCTTTCAGTTAGTACCTTTAAAGGTACAGGCGGCAGCTATCAGTGTTTTCCTCCAGGTTTCTCTTTTGGAAAATCCCACGGTAGCAAGATTTTTTAAATCCATTTCGAGGGCCAGGCCAGTAGTGGTAAGAAGTTGTCCAGCTTGGGACCTGTCCCTGGTGCTTCAAACTCTGGTAGAATCCCCTTTTGAGCCCTTAGAGGATATTTCCGTTAAATTACTTTAAAACATTTTTTTTAGTAGCAATTACCTCAGCTCGTAGGGTTAGCGAGTTAAGGCTTTATCAGTAAGGGAACCATTTCTCACAATTTTTGAAGATCGTGTTGTGTTAAAAACAGATCCAGGATTTTTACCTAAAGTGGCTAGTACATTACACAGATCACAGGATATTGTACTGCCATCCTTTTGTAGTTTACCTCAGGGTGACCAGGAGAATAAGTATAGTTATTTAGATGTGAGAAGATCTCTTCTCGTCTATTTGGAGGTCACCAGGACCTTCAGGAAGACAGATGCCTTATTTGTCCTTTTTTCAGGCACCCACAAGGGTAAGAGTGCATCTAAAGCCACTTTGGCTAGATGGATTAAGCAGGCCATCTCAGAGGCTTATAGAATTAGGAAAGTTCCTACACCTTTTGTTACGGCGCATTCAACGAGAGCTTTGTCTACGTCTTGGGCTGAGAGGGCTGGTGCTTCACCGGATCAAATTTGCAAAGCTGCCACATGGTCCAGTTATTCGACCTTCATCAAGCATTACCGCCTGGATCTGCTATCCGCTCAAGAACAGGCGTTTGGTTGAAAGGTCCTTCAGGCAGTTGTCCTACCCTAGACTGGTAAGTTCTGGCTCATCGTCTCATGGGCTGTCCTGGAAGACGCTTGTGAGAAAAGATGAGTTAGGCTTACGGTAACTCCTTTTCTGAGAGTCTTCCAGGACAGCCAGATTCCCACCCGGTTTTGTATGGAAGTTATGTGTATTAATGCATATGTTTTTCAGGGCAGTCCTACGGTTTTCGAAGACTGGCATGGGGCCTGGAGGACCGACTTTTTATCCTGTGGGGGTTAACGTGTTTCCTGTCCTGGTAGAAAAGGAGTTACCGGTAAGCCTAACTCATCTTCTTTTTTTTTTTTTTATAAAATTTGGCATTTTTGCCAAATCTTTAAGATGGGTCTGGAGTATTATGAGTTCAAAGTCTTATGACAGGGGTGTTTAATTAAAATTTACCGTGGTCCGGTCAGTATCATTTTCTTCCTGCAGGTATCCGAATCCCATTTTTGTTCTGTTACTCAGATCCTTCACATCACAGTCCCTCCCCCCGTTTACCGTTTACATGATGGCCCCCTCTGCATCTATTTCCTCAGTACTTGTTTCACATCACAGACCCCCCCCCCCCCGCTCACATCACAGCCCCCACTTGCAACCACTTACCCCCCTCACATCACAGCAGAGCCTCGTCATACCCTCCTTTACATCACATCCCCTTTTACATTGGTGCCCTCAGCCCCCTCTTCCACATCACAGACCCCCCTCCTCACATAACAGCCCCCCTTTACATCACTGCCTCACATCACAATCCCTTTTGTAATCACAACTCTCCTCCATGTATTAGACCCCCCTCTCACATCAGACTCCCCCCAAACACATCCCCTATTAAATCACAGTTCCAAGTGCAGTTACAGCCCTTTCCCTTCACAGTATTACCTTAAACAAAACAGTGCACAGGGTGGAGGCACAGCAAGGTGGACTCCTCTTCTGTATGTACTTGTCTACCTGCTGTCACCACCACTGCTATTAAACTTGCAGCAGGGCAGATGATACAAAATACTGAAGGTCTGCACTGAGGGTGGAAGCTGCCCAACTCTTCTAGCTAACAAGCTAGTGATTGGTTGCTAGGAGCATCTAGCTTCCTAGCAAACCTTCACCCACTTGAAATTTGAAAGGTTGAGCAGCTCCCGCTCCACGTGTAGACATTCCGTATCCCCCCTCTTCCCTGCTGCAAGTTTAACAGCAGTGGCGGCAGGCAGGCAATGATACACAGGAGAGGAGTCCACTGAGGCTGCTAAGTAGTACAGCAGCGGTCCTGACGGTACTGTCACTCAATTCTTCCTCCTCCTCCTCCTTCTCCTTCTTTCTCCTTTTTTCTCCTTCTTTCTTCTCCTTTCTCCTTCTCCTCCTTTCTCCTTCTCCTCCTTTCTCCTTCTCCTCCTTTCTCCTTCTCCTCCTTTCTCCTCCTTCTTCTTTCTCCTTCTTCTTTCTTCTCCTTCTTTCTTCTCCTTCTTTCTTCTCCTTCTTTCTTCTCCTTCTTTCTTCTCCTTCTTTCTTCTCCTTCTTTCTTCTCCTTCTTCTTCTTCTCCTTCTTCTTCTTCTTCTTTCTCCTTCTTCTTTCTCCTTCTTCTTTCTCCTTCTTTCTCCTTCTTCTTTCTCCTTCTTCTTTCTCCTTCTTCTTTCTCCTTCTTCTTTCTCCTTCTTCTTTCTCCTTCTTCTTTCTCCTTCTTCTTTCTCCTTCTTCTTTCTCCTTCTTCTTTCTCCTTTTTCTTTCTCCTTTTTCTTTCTCCTTTTTCTTTCTCCTTTTTCTTTCTCCTTCTTCTTTCTCCTTCTTCTTTCTCCTTCTTCTTTCTCCTTCTTCTTTCTCCTTCTTCTTTCTCCTTCTTCTTTCTCCTTCTTCTTTCTCCTTCTTCTTTCTCCTTCTTCTTTCTCCTTCTTCTTTCTCCTTCTTCTTTCTCCTTCTTCTTTCTCCTTCTTCTTTCTTCTTTCTCCTTCCTTCCTTCCTTCCTTTCCTCCCTTTCCTCCCTTTCCTTCCTTCCTTCCTTCCTTTCCTCCCTTTCCTTCCTTCCTTCCTTCCTTTCCTCCCTTTCCTTCCTTCCTTCCTTCCTTTCCTCCCTTTCCTTCCTTCCTTCCTTCCTTTCCTCCCTTTCCTTCCTTCCTTCCTTCCTTTCCTCCCTTTCCTTCCTTCCTTTCCTCCCTTTCTCTTTTCCTTTCCTCCTCCATCATCCAGCAACATCTTGTATCTTATGATATCCCTTTTCTTTATTTAGCTTCCATGTTGGCGGTGGCAGCAGAGATCCACAAGCCTTTGTACAAGCTATATCTGATGCTCGCTGTGTCTTTGATATGGGAGCTGAACTTGGCTTCAACATTCACTTACTTGACATTGGCGGCGGCTTCCCTGGATCCAATAATTTCATGGTTAAGTTTGAAGAGGTAAAAATGCTCTTTATTGTGATTCTTGGCTAGGGGCAACATGGACTGATATTATTAATGACGGCTAAATAAATGTTTGGAACTTAGACATTTCTAACAGTATTGTTAAAAAAAAAAAAGAGAAATTTCTAAGATTGCAGGGTTTGCTAAAGTTTAGATCTGAACCATCTTCTTTTGTTCCATATATGTTGTCATTTTGTGGTCTGTGCAAAAGTGAGAACTGTGTAATCATTTACCTGATTCCTTGGGGAGTATGATTTTAGTAACATTTAGGCTGCTTTCACACTGGGGCGGGGGCAGCCTCGGCAGTAGAGCAACGATATTTTTGGCAGTGCTTTATCGTTGTTTTTTGTGGAGGTAAAAAAAGGGTTTTGTGCAGGCAAAAAAGGGTTAAAAACCACCTGCACTTTGCTGGTGGTTCCGTCCATTCATTTCAATGGGCAGAAGCAGTAGAGGAAGGGTGTATACACCGCTCCTTCACTGATCCAAAGATGCTGCTTGCAGGAGTTTTTTTAAAGTCCTACCGGCGCATTGCCTCAGTGTGAAAGCAATCGGGCTTTCACACTGAGACTGCAGGGGAGCCGTTTTTCAGGCACTTTACAGGCGCTATTTTTAGCGCAAAAGCACCTAAAAAACAAAAAAAAACAGTGTGAAAGGGGTCTAATGGTGTGTCTATATTAAACTCAAAACATAAGCACATGGGGAAATATCTAGGCACGCAAACTGCTAAACCACAGGATTTAATCTTTTATGTTTGTGACTTGGGATTAAGGTCATAAATTTGGTGTAATTGGAAATAGGGATGAGCTTTATGTTCTCGAACATTAGCTGTTCGCCAATTTGGGTTGTTTGCGAAAAATTCGAAAAGCCACGGAACACCCGTTAAAAGTCTATGGGAGAAATCAAAAGTGTTTATTTTAAAGGTTATTATGCAAGTTATTGTCAAAAAGTGTTTGGGGACCTGGGTCCTGCCCCAGGGGACATGTATCCATGCAAAAAAAGTTTTAAAAACTGCAGTTTTTTCGGGAGCAGTGATTTTAAAAATGCTTAAAGTGAAACATTCCTTTTAAATTTCATACCCGGGGGCTGTCTATAGTATGCCTATAAAGTAGCGCATGTTTCCCGCGTTTAGAACTGTCCCTGCACAAAATTTTATTTCTAAAGGTAAAAAGTAATTTAAAACTACTCGCGGCTATTCATGAATTGTCGGGTCCCGGCAATACAGATCAAAGTCATTGAAAAAAATGGCAGGGGTTCCCCCAGTCCATTAGGGGTTGCCCAATGACGTGGACGGGTGACCCCACCCCCTCTTATGAGCCATGGGCCAATGTCCAATGACGGCGGGCAGACGACTCCATTATCCTGACATCACGTGATATGACGTGATGTCCCTTTAAAGCCGCGGGCGGGCGCGCGGCGCCGGCGGCGCGCGCACCCGCCGCTCTGCGGGGATCCCGTGCGAGTGCCCGGCGGCAACGATCGCCGCCGGGCACACGCGATTGCTCAGTAACTGAGCGGGGACGTGGAGCTCTGTATGTAAACACAGAGCTGCACGTCCCTGTCAGGGAGAGAGGAGATCGATTGTGTCCCTTGTACATAGGGACACAATCGGTCACCTCCCCCAGTCACCCCCCCCTCCCCCCACAGTTAGAACACTCATAGGACACACATTTAACCCCTTCCCCGCCCCCTAGTGGTTAACCCCTTCACTGCCAGTCACATTTATACAGTAATCAATGCATATTTATAGCATTGTTCACTGTATAAATGTAAATGGTCCCAAAAATGTCAGAAAAGTGTCCGAAATGTCCGCCATAACGTCGCAGTCCCAATAAAAAAAAAATCGCAGATCGCCGCCATTAATAGTAAAAAAAAAAAAAAAAAAATGCCATAAACTATCCCCTATTTTGTAAACGCTATAAATTTTGCCCAAACCAATCGATAAACGCTTATTGCATTTTTTTCTTACCAAAAATATGTAGAAGAATACGTATCGGCCTAAACTGAGGGAAAAAATATTTTTTTTATATATTTTTTTGGGTTATTTATTATAGCAAAAAGGAAAAAATTGACGCTCTATTTTTGTTTATAGCGCAAAAAATAAAAACCGCAGAGGTGATCAAATACCACCAAAAGAAAGCTCTATTTGTGGGAAAAAAAGGACGCCAATTTTGTTTGGGAGCCACGTCGCACGACCGCGCAATTGTCAGTTAAAGCGACGCAGTGCCGGAAGCTTATATTTTGTCTGGGCAGGAAGGGGGTGTAGGTGCACAGTAGGTAAGTGGTTAAAATAAAAAAATTTAAATAAATTCCAGCGATGTAATCCCAACTCTCCATGTCCAACAATGATCCATGCTCCAGCAATGCTCCAGTCTCAAGCGAGGAATGAAACCCCCATAACGCATAAGAGGGAAGAGAGGGGCGGGGTCACCTGTCCACGTCCTGGCTTTCTCCAAGAAATATTCATACCAGACCCAAAGGTTCCTGATAATGGACTGGGGGGGGGGGGGAACCCCTGCCAGTTTTTTTTTTCAATGACTTTGATCTGTATGGCCGGGACCCGACAATTCATGAATAGCCGCGAGTAGTTTTTAAATTACTTTTTTCCTTTAGAAATTACATTTTGTGCAGGGACAGTTCTAAACACGGGAAATATGCACTACTCTATAGGCATACTATAGACAGCCCCCAAATTTAAAAGGCTCGTCCCTAAATGGAAATATAATGCACTCCAATATTGGGAAAGTGAGCTGGAGTGAGAATTTTTTTGTGCCATCAAGTAGACTGCTTCCTACCTCCCTGCTTGGCTTAGGTTTGTAAAGAACACTTTGTCTTGATGGACCTTAAAGTTGCAACCTTTTATAATATGGAATATGACAATTAAGCCATTTATGTATGCACAATGGTTGCTCTTTTGATCTGTATGGCACCATCTTATGCCTATTCCTAGTCTTCCTAGAGTGCTCCTTCTCCTGCCAGCAGGATAAGGGCATCAGCTTTCCCAGTGTGTCTAATTTCAAATATATGTAGCAAATCCTTGTGTAAACTAAATGGCTTTTGGAAAGAGTCAGTTAAAAGGGTTTCTCCATTTTGCATTGAGTAGTTTTTTATCGTGTTGAAGAAAATGCTTTATTAGTATGGTTATATTTACTTTCAATTGCCTCATAAGCAACTTAAAGGGGTTGTAAAGGTTCATTTTTTTATTTTCTAAATGGGTTACTTTAAGCTAGTGCATTGTTGGTTCACTTACCTTTTCCTTCAATTACCCTTCTAAATGTTTTTTTCTTTTGTCTGAATTTCTCACTTCCTGTTTCTCCTCAGTAAGCTTGCCACCATTAGCCGAGCGGTATTTAGTCGGCCAGAACAGCTTACTGAACAACTTTACTGAGGAGTAACAGGAAGTGAGAAATTTAGACAAAGAAAACAAAGAAAAAAAACATTTAGATGGGAAATCGAAGGAAAAGGTAAGTGAACCAACAATGCACTAGCCTAAAGGAACCTATTTAGAAAATAAAAATTACTTTACAGCCCCTTTAAAGCGGCTATAAAGGATACATATGTTTTAATCAAAATAACAAATAAGTTATGCTTCCCTGCTCTGTGCAATTGCATTGCACAACGTCCTTGAACTTCATCTTATGGGGTCCCCTGCTGGTGCTTTCGAACTACCCTCCTCTTCTGTGTATGCCCCAAAGCAAGCCGTTTTCTATGGGGGCACACCTGCAGGCTTATTTGCAAGCCTGGCTGTGTGTATCCATAGACACACACACTCCCTCTTTACAGGATTTGTCTGCTGCTGAAGAAATGCGCAGTGCTTGATCGGGATAGGAAAGTATATAGGAAAATGGGGGAGGGATGGGTGGTAGTTTTTTATTTTATTTATTTTTTTACCTTGATGCAGGGGATGTATAAACGCAGTACTCATTTTTTTCATTCTCTTTAGGTGACTTCAGTGATAAATCCAGCATTGGATAAATATTTCCCTGCTAGCTCGGGTGTGCTAATTATTGCAGAGCCTGGGAGATACTATGTGGCATCCGCATTTACACTGGCTGTCAATATTATCGCTAAGAAAGTCATGCTGACTGAACAGATGGGCTCTCATGGTATGTAGTGCACATGGATACAACTTACTGGTGTCATCCTGAGCATGCTTTAAGTCTTACTTGCCATCACCTATGCTCTTGTTAACAGGTTAATTTTTTTCTTCTTAGATAAAGATGTGTCCAAAAAAACACTCATGTACTATGTAAATGATGGAATCCATGGCTCCTTCAACTTAATGTCAAGGCTCAAGACGAAAATGTGCATAGTCAGAAAAAAGGTACGCTTTTACAAGTGTAAGCACCCCCCTGACCCCCAGCATCAGGGACGGCTGACATTTCACCTCGGGGTTCTGGTTTTTCGGCATAATGGGTGTGGACAGTTGCAGAAAAGATGGACGCTAGACACTTTTTGAATGAAAAAAAAGTGAGTTTATTGCTCACAACAATAAAATACAGAAAGAGTTGGGGCTCAGATCACATTAGGACAGTAGGAATAAGATCAACAGACTCCGAAAACAAAACAGCCAGGTAGCCAGCAATGCAGAACAAGGGCCTTAGGTCTATACCCAATGTTCTGTACCCAAGTAGCAACAGCTGTCACCTGTAGCACCAAAAACTCAACACCGTGGAGGGTTTCCGTGGATGAGTTCCTCTTGACACTTTCCCATTCTTTTTTTTTTTTTCGGGAGCAGTGATTTTAATAATGCTTAAAATGAAACAATTAACATAAAATATTCCTTTAAATATTGTGCCTGGGCTTGTCTTAGTATGCCTGTAAAGTAGCACATCTTTCCCATGTTTATAACAGTGCCACAGCAAAATGACATTTCTAAATGAAAAAAAGTTATGTAAAACTACTTGTGGCTGTAATGTATTGTCGGATCCCGGAAATATAGATACAAATAGCAAAAAAAAATGGCGTGTGGTGCCAGACCACTGTAACCCCCTCCCAAATTCTCTTGTTGGGCGCAAGAACAGGCCCTGCTGTGAAATATTTGATTAAAAATTGTATTTACATGCCCCTGTTAAACAAGAACCTGCAAGAAAACTGCTGGCAGAGCTTTCTTGCCGAGTATACCGAGCGTGTGTATGAGGCTTTCAGCAACCGAGCGTTGCCTAAAATCTCAATGAGAAAAATAGAGAACCTGCTCTCTATTTTCTTGTCGGTGTTTTCCTACCGAGAAACCCGAGAGTGTGTATACTTACCTGTCGCCGTGGAAACCCACGCATGCTCGAAATGACTTTGAAACATGCACGGTAGCTTCCTAGGCATAGGTAGGATGCAGCAAGATAGCGATGGCATCAAATGTGACGAGTGCATGCTCGTTGTACCTGATGACATCATTGCGTTCTTGCCTTTCAAAAGAACCACAGTTTTTTTGAAAGGAGTGTCTGTACACTCGGGCGGCAAGAGATTCTTGCCAAGGATCTAGTCAGGAAAATCAAGGTTTTTTTCCTGACGAGATTCTGTCCCGTGTGTACAGGGCTTCACTCTTGTTGGGTGCAGGAACAGGCCCTGTATTGAAATATTATATAAAAAATTTCAATTACTTGCCCCTGTTAAACAGGCAGAAAAATTGGGCCTTTGGTGGTGCCACAACACTGTAAGCCCTCATAGTTACTCTTGTTGGGCGCAGGAATGGGCCCTCCGTTTAAATATATGAAAAATGGTAATTGCATGCATCTGTTAAACAGGGGCAGAAAAATTGGGCATTGGGTGGTGGGGTGCTGGCGGTGCCCTAAACCAAACATATTGTTGGAAGCTAGCATCATCAATATTGAGGAGGAATAGGATAGTCAGCATAGGCAGTCTTTAAGGGATCCCACATCCATAGCAAATTCAATCAGTTACATCAGCATCAGGTGCTTGATAGCTGCTGTTTTAAGACTGATTAATTTTTATGAATGTGAGCCTATCAACGGAGTCTGTGGACAGGCGCACACTTTGATCCATTACAAACCCTCCAGCAGCACTGAATGTGCGTTCAGAAAGCCTCAAGACCCAGTAACCCAGTGGATGCTCTGTTGGAAAGGTCTCCAAGTTTGCTCCTGCCCCTATATATTCCTGCACCATGTAATGCAGACCCTGGCGATTGGTTGCTTGAACCGATCACACCTTGGCGCTGAAGAATTGTTTAAAGGCATCGGTCAGCCGGCCACCTTCTTCACCACTCATCCTCTGCCTGAATGAAGCCTCAGCAACATGTTGTCCAGCACCAATAACTTGTAACCTCCCAGGGTCTGGAAATGCGTTGCAGAAACCTTTCTTCAAGGCCTCCTGAAGATGTTTCATCTTCTGCAAAGGCAGGATGAGTTCTGCAACCTGCAATAAGCGTTGCCAGCCAGTAATGATCCCTCTCCTTGATACCACAAATCCTACCTTCTCCCAGCCATGTACAACTCATTGTGTTTCTGGGGACTGAAAACCATCCCTTAAAGACTGCTGAGTATTATCCACTACATCCATGCTGACAAACCCTCCTCCTTTTTCTTTGTGTGTGTTTGGCGGGCCTGCGGAAATGCTATCTGGATAAAGGGGGCCTTGAGAAGTAAGGAAGTCCTCCTCTTCCTCCCGCTGCTCTGCCTCAAGTGCCCTGTCCATGATTCCACAAAACTGGTGCTCCAACAGGAAGACTAGAGGGACAGTGTCACTAATGCATGCATTGTCGCTGCTCACCATCCTTGTGGCCTCTTCAAATGGTGACAGGACAGTGAATGTATCCTTGATCAGCAGCCACTAGCGTGGCGAAAGAAGACAATCTCTCCTGACCCTGTCCGGGTGCCATACTCGCACAGGTACTCATTGATGGCCCTCTGCTATGTATGCAGCCACTGCAGCATTGCCAACATTGAGTTCCACCTTGTGGGCATGTCACAAGGCGGTTGGTGGGTAGGTTGCATTCCCTTTGAATGTCAGACAGAGCATGCACCATTGTATGATCGGCGGAAATGACCACAGACTTTTCTGGCCTGTCTCAGGAGATCCTGTAAGCCTGGATACCTGCTCAAGAACCGCTCATTTCAGGACATGTGCCAAACATGGAACATGGGTCAAGTGTCCCTTTCGGAGGGTGGAGAGAAGGTTGGTGCCATTGTCTCATACAACCATTCCTTGCTGAAGTTGGCCAGGCTCTAAGCCTGCCCCTGCAGAGCTGACAGAATCTCTGCCTCAGGCGGCGTACACACGGCCGTGGTTCTCGGCAGAAACCAGCGAGAACCTCGCTGGTAGCCGCATTCTGCCGAGAACCTCGGCCGTGTGTACGCTCTCGGCGAGCATCCCGTCGGGAATGCCGTCGAGCAGAAATAGAGAGCAGGTTCTCTATTTGCTCGACGGCCCGTCGGGATGAATGGCTGGTTGCCATTCCCGACGGGCGGGTCGCCGAATCTGACGGCCGGCAGAGAACCTCGACGGGCGGAACGATGTGTTCTGCCCGTCGAGGTTCTCTGCCGTGTGTACGCGGCTTCAGTGTGGCTCCTGTCCCCTAGGCAGGCCAACTCAAGCACCATATGGCATTTTTTAGCCTGACTGCTTGCGTAGCCCCTTAAACGCTTATGAAGCACCACTGGTTCAGAGGACAAATCTGCAGAAGAGGCCATAGACTAAGAAGATGATGATGATGAGGTGGTGGAAGAGAGAGCTGTGGCAGAATCACCACTAGCATTTTGGAGGCATGGTGGCAGAAACAAGCTCCAACACTGAATCCTGTCCTGCATCCTTTACAGCTGCCAGCAGTTACCCAGTGCACCATAAAGGAAAGGTAGCATCCCTGCTCATGCCTGCTGCACCACGAGTCAGTGGTATAATGAACTTTAACGCTGGCCGCCCTGTCCAACGAGGCCAAAACCTTGCCTTCCACATGCCGGTAGAGAGCGTGAATGGCCTTCCGTGAAAATAACCAGCCACTGAGGTACAGCACATTCCACAAATTCACGAAAGGGGGCAGAGTCTACCAGGTGAAAAAGGCAGCATTTACAGTGCTAGCAGTTTGGCCAAGCTAGCATTTAGACAATGAGCATGTGGATGGCTGGGACCGAATTTCTTCTTACGGTTCAGCAACTGGGTTAGGGAAATTTGCCTGCTAGCTAAAATCAGATGGTGGTGCTAGGAGATTGGCTGCAAGTACTTGGGACACCTATTGCTATACCTTCATTCCTCTCAGTGCAGGCTTTTGAGAGGACTGGAGGTATAGTAGGGATGGAGATCCCAGATGAGGAGCAAGTTGAAGTCCACTTTTTTTTTTTGATGGGGGTCTTTCAAGTGCTATTGCCAATGGACTGCATGGCAGTTCATTATATGTCTGGTCAAGTATGTGGTGCCCAAGCGGCTGCTGTTCTGGCCACGCTTGACCAGCTTCAGACATAGGTTGCAAAGAGCAATGTTGCGATCTGCTGCACATGCGTCAAATGGTCCACACCAAGGAACTTTTAAATGTCAGCGGGGAGTCGGCAGCGCCCTGCACCTGTGAAGCTCTGCAGTGTGATGCAATAGGGTGGCTGTCCTTAAGCTGCCCCCTAGAGGGCATCCGGCCTCGTTGGAATTGTGCATCCTCCTCCTCCTCTCAGGCACCCAAGTGCAGTCAGGGACCTCATCCACTCCCTCCTCGTCACTTGGCAGTATGCTGCAGCTGGGTGAACATGACTGCTGTTTTCTTCTTCTTGTCCCCCCCCCCCTCTCTCTAGGCTCACGTTACTCTCTTCCTCAATCTGGGAACCGACATCGGAGCCTTCAAATCACTGTGCATCCTCTAGCAGCATGTACCCGACACTGTGGTCAAAATAATTCTAAGGACTCCTCAGTGCATGATGGTGGGGCTACGGATGGAGTGATTGTGGCATAGGCGTGCACAGCCTATTGCATTAGGATGTGCACCCCAAAGCTCAAACAGACAAAAGTATTGGGATGCCTTCTTTTACACGCACATAACCTTTAACGGCATCCCAGTCTTAGTTCATTGGCACTGGCAGATGGCACTGATTGGAAGCACTGACAGACAGCACTAATAGACACTGACAGGTGGCACTGATTAGACGCACTGACAGGTGATACTGATTGACACTAACAGGTGGCAATGATTGGAAGCATTGAATGGCACTGACAGGTGGCACTGATTGGAAGCACTGACAGGTGGCACTCCATCACGCCAAGCACCAAAGTCCAAAGTCTCGGAGTAATATTTGATCCCACCATCTTCTACGTCTCCTACGAAGGAGACGTAGATTAACTCTATTAACTCTAGGTTAGATTATGCAAATTCCCTCTACCTCGGACTCCCAAAATACCAGCTTGCCCGTCTCCAAGTCGTCCAGAACACGGCAGCACGACTGGTAACAGGGAAAAAACCCTGGGAACCAATCACCCCGTCCCTGAGATCCCTCCATTGGCTGCCCGTAAAAAAACGAGTCACATTTAAGGCCCTATGCCTAACGCACAAATGTGTGCACAGAAGCGCTCCCCAATATTTAAGTGAGAAAATAAAACCCCAAAACCCCAATCGAGTTCTTCGATCAACTAACCAAAAATCACTACAAATCCCCAAAGCCCGCTACAAGACCAAAGGAGAACGTCGATTTGCAGTCCAAGGACCTCGACTGTGGAACGCATTACCAACTAACATCCGAACGGAAATTGATCATCTGGCCTTCAGAAAAAAACTCAAGACCCACCTATTCTGAGGGATAAACAGAAGAAAAATGGATACCAAGAAGCGCCTTGAGACCATTCAGTTTGCAATTGTAGCGCTATACAAGTTAACCACTCACTCATTGGCACTGACAGGTGGCACTGATTGGAAGCACTAATTGGCACAGACAGGCAGCACTGGCACTGACTGGTACTGATTAGAAGCACTGATTGGCACTGTCAGGTGGCACTAATTTGCACCTACAGGTGGTGCTGGCACTCATTGGCATTAATAGGTGGCAATCATTGGAAGCACTGATTGGAAGCACTGATTGGCACCCAATGGCAGTGACAGGTGGCACTGATTGGAAGCACTAATTGGCACCTACAGGCAATGGTGGCAATCATTGGAAGCACTGATTGGCACTGATATGTGGCACTGGCACTCATTGACACTTACAGGTGGCACTGATTGGAAGCACTAATTGGCACTGAAAAACTGACAGGCGACACTTGCATGGACTAGCACTGACACGTGGCACTCACTGGCATAGACAGGTTGCACTAGTTGAAAGCACTGACAGAGGAGAGGGGGGTTTCACATTGGGCCGATATTGGGGCTTTTAAGATATGCTCAGTGTCTGACACTGTCCTGTATTGTAACTGCATGCATGGAGAGAGAGGAGGGGTGGGTGGGACTGAGCAGCTATTGAACATCAGCCAGTAATTGAGCAGCTTGAGAAAGGGGGCCGGGCTACATAAACGTAGCGGCCCGCCTAGACCCCATCCCATTGGCTGGTGTTCGATACCTGCTCGGTCCCACCCACCCCCGCCTTCTCCAATGAATTCTGACGGCTTCTTTCTCTCTGCATGCAGTTACCATACAGAACAGTGTCACACTAAATGGATCTTACAATATGGGCACACCCCATGGGCACGCCTATGGACTGTGGACAAGGAGTTGGTGGAATAGGCCGCATTGGCAGCTGCATTGGAAGGCAAACTACTCTGAGCCTAGGTGACAGAGGATGAGGATGGCTTTGTTATCCACTCCACCAACTCTTCTGCATGTTCTGCCTCAATAACATGGCCAGCAGCAGAAAAAAAGGACAAGCGTGCCCCACGGCCACCTGCAGAGGATGCACCATGTCCACGACCAGCACTGTTGACTGTAGACACAGAGGCTGCCTGCCCTCTTTTAGTGGCCTGTGAGTGTCTGCCTCTCCTTGGTGGCCTTCCGGACATGATGTATTTTTTGTTTTGCAACACCACACTATACTGTATAAGATACTGTGTACACCGCCTGCACTGTATTATGGCTACACTGTATTGTGTACTGTGTACACCACCAGAAGTATAGTAGAAACTGTACACACTGTATAAGATACGGTGTACACTGCCTGAAGAGTATTCGTAACCGTACACCACAGAATATATATAGGCTACACTGGATGCAGAGTGTGTGTGGAAGATTTTGAGTTTTTAGCCAATCAGCAATGGGAGCTGGAGATTGCCTACAGACTGCTGCTAGATTTTGCTCAGCAGCAGGTCTGGGCTCCCTCCGCCTGGGACGATCAGGAACTACCAATGCCAAATCTGAAATCCCAGCTGAAGAGTTGGCAATGTGGCAGAGTAACAATGTAAATGTATCCAACTCCACTTGCAGCTATGGATGCAGAGGTCTTATGGCGGATGCTGCAAGTGCTGACTGACCTTGATGATCCTATTTCTGCACGAAATGATCTTGGATGGAGGAATGCGTCTGTTCAGCAGCTGGATGAGGGTACGGGAGATGAAGCAGTCGGCTCATCTCTCCAGCCACAGATCACAACATGTATGGATTTACTTGACTTTTCATCAGAGGATGTTATAGATGAGTCACCTGCCCAAGTGTTGGCACTGGGCTCAAGAGCCACCAGCCCATGCACTGGACTGTTAGCAATTCCAGAGACTGGGGATTTAATAGACTTAATAGAAAAGGAGTCATCTAGTCCCAAATCCAGGCACCGGTCAGGCTGCATTGCTTGGCACCGGTCAGGCTGCATTGCTTGGCACCGGTCAGGCTGCATTGCTTGGCACCGGTCAGGCTGCATTGCTTGGCACCGGTCAGGCCGCATTGCTTGGCACCGGTCAGGCTGCATTGCTGGACACCGACCAGGCTGCATTTGATGGGCACTGAGGAGTGAGCGGCCCGGGGCCTGGGCCTCACTTTGCACAATAAATACAGGCAGCCTAAGGAGAGGGGGCCTAGGTCGGCACACCCGGCCTCACTCCTCTGCACAGACCAACACATGTGTGCGGACACTTTGGGATGGGAGGAGCACCACATATTGGAGCCTGCATACAAACATAGTTCAGGAGGGGCCCCCAGACCTCAGAAAGACCTTGCATAGAGACATGGTGCAGAAAGGGTCCTCAGTCATTGCAACATGTTTTAGAAATTCCCTGTGAGGGAACCATTATCAGTGTTGTGGTTCTTTTGTTAGTATAGCATATAGGTTAAATTATTTTGTTGTTACATCTGTTCTATATTTGTTTAATGCATGTGAATTTTGGAGGTGTCCTCGTAAACTGGCACTTTATTTGTTAAAGAGTACGTATTTTTTATGTATATAATATACACTTTTTTTTTATATTTGAGGTAGGAAGGGGGGGGGGGAGTCTTAAGTGAGTTCCCACACTTTTTTTTTTTTTTCCCCAGGACTAAAATCATGCCAGGCAGGCTGCCCACCTCTGCTCCAAAGCCCCCATTTTGTGGTCTTTAGGTAGGCCAGCGGGTTGTCATCCATAAAGAATTTAATGTTGGCCCCAGTGAGGTACTCTGAACATTTTCAGTGATAGCCCAGACCAGGGCGAGAACTGTAGTTGTGGGGGTTCTTTTCAGTAGGCTGTAGGCTTCTGCTGGCATAGGCAATCCCTCTCTCTTGGCCATCCTGCACTTGGGCCAGGACAGCCCCCAGACCCTGAAGGCTCCCATCCCTGTATTTTGACAGCTGGTGTCTCTCCCTGCATGTAGTGTCATTATCTGACAGCTTCATACACTGAACAGCTCTGGCAATTCTCACGATCTGCTGCCTGTGAAACTGTTTCACAGGCAGCGGGGGCCACACTCTCATGGATGCAGCATTTCTGGGGAGATCTCTGGAGACAGCAAGGGGTCCATTGGATGCTGTGCCCACACAGTAACTGGGTAAGCAAGGTGGTTATTTGGAATTTTGGGATGAACCACTGGTAAAGCCCCCCCCCCCCTCTCGACCCAGGAATGAACATAGTTTGGGGGTGCAAGCCTGGATGGCTGTACTTTGCCTGGGTCTAGGGAAACATTTTCAGCTTCAACCATTTACCCCAAGTACTGGCTCTTTTGTCTCCTCAGGTGGCACTTTCTGGGCTTGTGTTTTAAGCTATAATGCTCAAAATGGGAGGACACCCAGTCCCGATGTTTCACATGCTCCACAAAAGTCTTGGAGAAAAAGATATCATTGAGGTAAAGAAGCACAGTCTCTAAATGGACAGTGGCTTTCCTGGATCACCCCACCTTTGTAGCAAATAGTGAAGCAAGTCCTTAACCTCCTTGGCACAAAGCTGGGGGATGTGGCAGTACTGCTCCCGGATGGGCAGTGTGTCCCCTGCATGAATAGGGTGCTCAATGACTTCAGTGAATCAATCTTCAGGGCTGGTGGCTAACACCAATACATGTTTTTCCAACAGCTGATGAAGCAGGGATGGACTGGCCATTGGGACTACAGGGAGTTTCCCGGTGGGCCGACTTCAGTGACAGCGGACCTCCGTCCCTCTGTCTATCCCTTTCCCGCAGCGCTCAACTGGGGAGGACCAGAGGAGCAGGGGGGGGGGCGACAGGAGTATAGGGTAGGGGACAGACAGCTGACTCAACGGCTATGGCCTGGGAGTTTCTCACTTCTGCTTAATCTTGTCCCATAATGGGGGGCACCAAACTGATTCTTTGCCCCGGGTGAAATAATGTCTATCCTCCCCACTGGTACTGCCTATGAGAGTACCAGTGCCAGCCGTTCTACTCTAATAAAGTAGAACAGCTAGTGGCTAGTAAAGGAGGAGAGGGGGCTTAGGTGGCCGGGGGAGTGGGGGGTGCGGGAGATGTCCGCCCACCATGGGAGAGACCTGTCAATGTGGGCCAGTCTGGATGAAGTCCAGGGCCAAATTTTTGTCCCAGTCCAGCCCTGTGACGAAGCAGTCTCTGTTGAGGTCACATAAAGTAGAGACCGTAGACTGCATCTGCATACAACCCTTTAGTCCAGTTCAAATGTAAAACTAAACTTGTTAGTGGAAATAAGCTTGGATATTCAGATTCCTGCATAAACCCAAAGTCCTCTCCCCCTTTTTTTTTTATTGCAGAAATCCAAATCGGATGAGAAACTCTATTCTAGCAGCATTTGGGGACCAACTTGTGATGGGCAGGATTGCATTATTGAACAATGTGACCTACCAGAGCTGCAGGTGGGGGACTGGATACTGTTTGAGAACATGGGTGCCTACACCGTGGTTGCATCTTCTGCATTCAATGGATTTCAGCGACCAGCTCTCTATTACGTTATGTCAAGAACACACTGGTAAGAAAAGTCACACTCTAAAGAGACTATAAGAAGGAAGCTGGTATGGAAGTATAAAATGGGAGTATAAATTTAAAAATGTCTTTTCTTTCCTCATAGGAAATTCATGCCTACTATCCAAGAACATGGTATTGTTCCTGAGGTGCCGGAGCTGAGTGATGTCCATGTTTCCTGTGTCACAAAGAATAGAATCAAGCTGAATTCCATCGCATGTGTTATGTAGTTTTAATTGTCCAGTGTATTTAATGTTTTAGTAGTTATAGTTATTGGCACAAAACGACCAAAACGGCTCCAGGTCAGTTGACCACTATATACCTTGCACACGCTCTTTCAATACAGGTACCAGCCCAGCTCACAAAACAGCCTGTATTTGAGCGCTTAAACAACGTGCTACACATCAACCTTCAGCCCACCATTGCTGTTTCTGTGCTGTTGCTTGTCATTTTAAGAATATGCTAAAATAAAGGTGGCTTTTATGATCAGAGTGCAGCTATCTGGATTACCCTTCCTTGTTATAGTTATTAGCATGTATTGTACTTGGATTCAGTTTTAGGACTGTTTTCACTTAGATTTAGGATCCATGCATACTGGGCTTATAAAAAGTCTGTTCTCTTGGGAGTAAAAGTGAAAAAGATATTCAGCGCTGCAAAATAAATTATTAAACTAGAACCTAAACTATGCAAGCCAGCACTGGAGATAATTCATAAAAAATCCCAATAGCAAATATATATAGAAAAAGTGCAGCGCAAATATAAACAAATATAAATACTGTGACCAGTATATAAACTAAAAAGTGCATAGAAAATAAATAATCGTGATAATAAGGTCCATGTGTGAAAAAGTCCATAAATCAATCAATCCGCAGCCAGACCCAGCAGACAAAGGATTCCAGAATGGAAGTGAAAAAGATGACACCAAAAGATATCCTCCACCAGTGACAGATGGACTCTCACCTCTGTACTTTGACCCGTATGGATCTCAAAGCTTAATCTGTGTAATCAGAGCTTCAGCTGCCAGCTCCCATAGGAAACGAGTGGATGGAAATGACACCTTAGATCCGGACCCAATGGCTTAAACCGATCATAACATCATATGGAAAAAGAAAGGGAAAAATCTAGTGCTCTCCGGTTGAAAAATACTTTTAACCACTTAAGACCCGGACACATACGCTGCTAAATGACCCAAGGTGTTTTTACAATTCGGCGCTGCGTCGCTTTAACAGACAATTGCGCGGTCGTGCACGTCGTGGTTAAGGGAACCCACGCTGAGGAAGTCCCCCCACGGGATGTAACGCGTACAGGGGAAGGAGCCACGCAGAACGTCACCCACGATCGCTGCAGAGTACAGAGAGACGGTCCTGTACACATGCCGTTACATGCTGTTATGCTGACACTCGGTTTACAGAGTGTCCTTACATGTGAGTGCAACTTTTTATTGCTTGATTAAAAGTCTTTTTCAACCGGAGAGCACTCGATTTTTCCCTTTCTTTTTCCATATGATGTTATGATCGGTTTAAGCCATTGGGTCCGGATCTAAGGTGTCATTTCCATCCACTCGTTTCCTATGGGAGCTGGCAGCTGAAGCTCTGATTACACAGATTAAGCTTTGAGATCCATACGGGTCAAAGTACAGAGGTGAGAGTCCATCTGTCACTGGTGGAGGATATCTTTTGGTGTCATCTTTTTCACTTCCATTCTGGAATCCTTTGTCTGCTGGGTCTGGCTGCGGATTGATTGATTTATGGACTTTTTTTCACACATGGACCTTATTATCACGATTATTTATTTTCTATGCACTTTTTAGTTTATATACTGGTCACAGTATTTATATTTGTTTATATTTGCGCTGCACTTTTTCTATATATACTCTTGGGAGTAAAAATCGCTCAAATGGAGGATTTTTTTGTACAAGGTTTAGGATTTTACGTTATTTCTTCCAGTAAGTAAAAAAATTCCCATTTAAGAGCCCTCCAATGCCATGTAGCCGAGCATGGGCCCCATACCCATTTTAAGGCCAATAACTAGAATATAAGCCAGCCAAGTGGGGACTAGCAAAATTAACAGGTCAGTTCCCATAGACTGCAATGGCGTTTGTTGTATAACATTTGCCTATATTAGGCTGCTTGTTTGCTCCCTGGACTGTTTTTTGTCCCATCCGTAATTTTGTAACATGCTGGATGATGTGCTTAATTTTTGACAGGGGTGGCCTATTTTGTGCTAGCTGCACTTGTATTGTTCTGGGTAAGCTCCAGGATTTTTGGTGTGTGAACTGCATTTGGGTTGTTCTGGCAATGCTCAGAGTTGTTTTACCCTAGGTTCATATTGGAGCGATTTGTTATGCAATTTGAGTGATCAAATTGCATGACAAGTCGCAGCCTATTGGAAGCAATGGCACTATTTTAATTGGTATTATACCGATTTTGTAGTGCCACACTGATTTGCAAAAGTAGTTCCTGCGCTACTTTTGCGAATTTCAGGTGCGACTTCAATAGACATCTGTGTGTGAAGCCCCACAGATGTCTGAAGCCCCACAGATGTCTGAAGCCCCACAGGCGTCTATCAAGCAGCACCTGAAATCGCTTGACCTTTGAAATCACGCAACTTCAAATAAAGTAGCGTAATTTCAAAGTGGCATCAATGTAAACCAGGGCTAAGAGCAATTTTTTTTTTTTTGGGGGGGGGGGGGGGATATTTTTCACTAAAATATTTGATTTTTTTCAATGTGTCGTTTTGTAGGTTGTTAGTTTCACTTTGCTTTAATTGTCCGTGCTGCATTATTTTGCCAAATTGTCCTCAAGATGTTGTGACTAATGTTTTAAATCCGTTCGCTTCATGTACATGGGACGTTGTTCAACCTCTCCTGAACGATTTAACTTGACAGCTAGAAACCGGCGTCTAAAAAAAACGGCGTCTAAAAAATGGCTGTTCAGCCGCGTTTACATGCCGCGTTAAGCCGCGTTTGCGTCTAGAAGCATTTGATAAAATATATATATTTTTTGGTTAAAATGAAAAACGTCTGTAATACGAAATGCTAAGTAGGGATGAGCTTCGTGTTCGATGCGAACACATGTTCGCATCGAACATTGGCCGTTCGATTGTTCGCCGAAAACGAACAAATCTGGTCGTTTGCGCCAAATTCGAATGACCCATAATTCACTGCGGCGTTGCGCGCTGATGATTGGCCAAGCATGCACCATGACCCCGCATGCTTGGCCAATCACAGCGCCCAAAAAACGAAGAGACCTACCGTGTTTTTCAGACTATAAGACGCACTTTTTTCCTCCAAAAATCTGGAGGAAAATGTCCCTGCGTCTTATGGAACGAATATACATTAGGCCACGCCCCCACCACTGCCGGTCCCGCCCCCCCCCCACGGCCGAACGTCATGAGAAGTAAGTGAGGGGCACAGAAATAAGTTCCTGTCTGTGTAAATCCCATCACCTGCTCCTCTCCTCCCTCCTCCGTTTGCAGCTCCGTCCTCTTCTCTCTGTCACTGTGTGCAAGACAGTGCAGCTGATGGCTCGTGAAGTGTAGCTGTCCTACATGAAGAGGATCCAATCAGCACACTGCTCTATCCAACTCCACCTCCAGCAAGCCTGCAGCCTGTCACGACTGAGAAGCTTCACACATCCCTTCTCTCACCCCTCCCTCCTTGCTTGTGTGTTCCGTCTGTGAAGGAGGTGGGCGGTAGATATGTGCATTCCCGTTCGTACGAATGTTATTTTCGTACGAAAATGTTCATTTTCGTACCCGCGGGATAATGTGTACATACGAAAATGGTAAAGCACCAAAATACGAAAACGACGGGATAACGGATTAGCCGCATAACGAACGACCGCAATTACGAACGATCCGACGGGAAAAAACGACAAAACGAAAATGGCAAAATAACGAAAATTAAATCTGTATCAAGATAGTATTGTTAAGCCCCATACACTTGGTCAGACTATTTTAACAACAAACATAAAAACGATCGTTTTCCGATCGTTCTCAGAAAATTTGTTCGTTTTTAAACTGCATCATAGAACCATTTTTGGGTTCAGAAGTCTGGCCAACTGATCTCCCTTCAGATGAAAATCCACAGAAAAGTTTATTAGGCTTTACTGTACAAGTGTACTCACTACTCTAGTACTCAGCACAAAAGAGAAGCTGCTTTCAGTCACTGAGGCTGGCCATACATGTTCAATTTTCTTGTACAATTTTCTTTT
Organism: Rana kukunoris; assembly: GCA_029574335.1. Classification (NCBI taxonomy): domain Eukaryota; kingdom Metazoa; phylum Chordata; class Amphibia; order Anura; family Ranidae; genus Rana; species Rana kukunoris. Next base: position 92,573,315 of record CM056052.1, read on the forward strand.
AGATTTACCAAAAACCAAATATGAGGTCAAACTAAACAACCCTTTCAATTGTATGCAATCAGGTAGGCCCTTGCACTACATAGTTGAAGGTAAATCTAAAGAAAATTGCACAGAAAATTGTATCATGTATGGCCAGCCTAACTCTCTGGCCATTAAAAAAAACCATAAACAAAAGATTTGCATTTGAACCCGTTTCTTTTGTTATTTTCGTATGTTGATATGACACCTATAACAGAAAAAGGAATTCATTCAATATACATAATGAAATTCTTTTGTTATAGAATGTCATTGAACAATGAACATACAACTGACACTAACAAAAGAAAAGCATTCAAGATACACAGAATGCAAATTGACGAAAATTCACGATAATTATTGTCTAACAAGAAACGAACATGAATTAAACAGAATAACGAATCATCCCGCATGTACGAAAATAAAACGGTAACGGAAATACGAAACGATCGGAATACGAAAAAATCACGTCGTACGACAAACGAACGGGAACGAACGGGAAAACGGGCGTCTTACGAAAAACGAACGGAAACAAACAAACGGGACCATACGAAACGGAACAAAAAAAAAACAAATTTTTTTTCTGTGCACATGTCTAGTGGGCGGGAAGATTAAAAAGAAGCAGCAGACAAACATGGATATACTACTGAATAAGCCAGAGAGCACCCAGGAGACTGAGTGTGTGCACTTCTCACCAACCCCCTCTATTCTCTCTCTCTTCCTAACCCAGCTCAGCATAAAGAACATCTTTTAGAAAATCAGCCTTTGCAGGGAAAAAAGGGATTTTTAATAACAGCTTACCTGTAAAATCCTTTTCTTGAAGTACATCACGGGACACAGAGCGCATAGCCATTACACTTGGGTTATATGGGTACCTTCAGGTGTGGACACTGGTGTAATCAATTTCACAGGAAGTTTCCTCCCTATATAACCCCCTCCCACTGGGAGTGCTTCAGTTTTGTAGCAAGCAATTTCTCCGAGGTTATACAATGTTCCCCAAAAGAGGGGTGGGAACTCTGTGTCCCGTGATGTACTTCAAGAAAAGGATTTTACAGGTAAGCTGTTATTAAAAATCCCTTTTTCTTTATCGTACATCACGGGACACAGAGCGCATAGCCATTACATATGGGATGTCCCAAAGCAATGCTCCATGAAGGGAGGGAGACCGTAAGGCCAAAAATAGCCAAACAAAAACATTATCAGGAGAAAAAATAGCTCCACCAACAGAAAAACAAGGGGGCGTGAACCGGGCCAGAGGATTCTATACTGCTGCCCGTAGGACCGCCTGCCCAAATGCTGCGTCCGTAGCTTTTGCGACGTCCAACTTATACAATTTAATAAACGTATGTACAGAAGACCAGGTTGCCGCTTTGCAAACCTGTGCCATAGAGATCTGATGGTGTGCCGGCCAAGAGGCACTCATGGCCCTCGTAGAATGGGCTTTAACTGATAAGGGAGGTGGAACGCGTTTCAGACCATAGGCCTGAAAAATCAGCTGCTTAATCCACCTAGCCAAGGAAGACTTGGCAGCCGGCTGACCGTTTTTGGGGCCATCCGGAAGAAGAAAAAGCACATCTGTTTTCCGAATCTTCTCTGTAGCCCTGAGATAAACCCTCATGGCTCGGACCCCGTCCAAAGTATGAAGCAGTCTTTCCTCTCTGGACTGGGGAGTAGGAAAGAAGGATGGTAGGACTAGGTCCTGATTCAAGTGAAAACTGGATATGACCTTAGGAAGGAAAGAAGGTTGAGGCCGCAGAACCACTCTGACCTTATGCCGAATCAGGTACGGTTCCCTGCAAGACAAGGCTGCCAGCTCGGAGACCCTTCTGGCCGAAGCCATAGCCACCAAGAAAACCGACTTTCGGGTTAGCAGCACAAGAGGGATTTCTGTCAGAGGTTCAAACGGTTGTCTTTGTAAAGCTGACAAGACGAGTTTTAAATTCCAGGGGCAGAGGGGAGCTCTAATAGGGGGATTTACATGCAAGACCCCCTGCAAGAAGGTTTTCACAAGCGAATGCGCGGCCAAAGGCCTTTGAAACCATATCGATAAGGCAGACACCTGCCCCTTTAGAGTACTAAGAGCTAATCCCTTATCAACGCCAACCTGGAGGAATCGCAAGATCCTGTCGATAAAACTTACGAGGATGCCCTCTTTGAGACTCGCATCACTCCCCATTGGTCCTCCAGACTCTGTAATAGATATTTCTAGAGACTGGTTTCCTAGCCAGAATCAACGTAGATATGATCTGGGCTGAGAGGCCTCTGCCCTTAAGAATTAGGGATTCAGCCGCCAAGCCATCGAATCTAGCTGCTGTGAAGCAGGGTGGCATATCGTGCCCTGAGATAACAGGTCTGGGCGCAGCGGGAGTGGCCCCGGTGCCCCCACTGACATCCTCCCGATGGGCGCGTACCAAGCCCTCCTGGGCCCGGCTGGGGCCACCAGGATCACAGGCCTGCGCTCCACCCTGATCCTTCATAGAAGGCGGGGAATCATCTGCAGTGGAGGGAACGCATACAGGAGAGACAACTGGTGCCAGGGGCAAACCAACGCATTGGTCCCGTAGGCCGAGGGATCCCTGGCTCAGGATACGAATTTGTCCAATTCCTTGTTGACTCTCGTTGCCATGATGTCTACATCGGGAACTCCGAATCCTTGGCAAATGTCTTGGAATACCTGGGGGTGAAGAGACCAATCCCCCGGGAGCAACTGTTGAAGATTCAAAACTCTGCTTGAGAATTGTCTATCCCTGGGATGAACACTGCCGAGATGCAGGGTACATGGGCTTCAGCCCATGAGAAAATCAGGTTTACTTCCCTTTGAGCCACTAGGCTCCTTGTGCCCCCTTGGTGGTTTATGTATGCCACCGCCGTGGCATTGCCGGACTGTACCCTTACTGGTAGACCCTGAAGGGGGAGAGTCCAGACGACCAGGGCCAACCGAGCAGCTCTGATCTGTAGGATATTAATGGGAAGCAGTCTTTCTGCCTCCTATCACTGTCCCTGCTGGGTCAGTCTTCCTAAAATTTCCATGTGATGGGGCAAAAGGATTTCCCCTTTGACAAATATTGAGGGACCAGCCACCAGAACAGGCTGCGCCGGACCCCTGAGAGAATTAACGGACTAGTGCCTGCATGGACTTGTTTCAAGCAGAGAGAATGGCTGCCTGGAGAACTCTGGTATGGATCTGGGCATAGGGCACTGCTTCGAAGGCGGCCACCCTCTTCCCCAGCAGTCGTATGCCTAGGCGAATAGTCGGCCTCTTCTTGCCTAAGACTATTTGAACTGTTTGAGTCAATGACCTGACTTTTGCTTGAGGAAAAAATATCCTCTGGCCGACTGTATCTAGCCGAAGGCCTAGAATTCTAACTGTTTTGTGGGTTGCAACCTCGAATTTTCTTGGTTCAAAATCCACCCAAACTCCTCTAGATGCCGAACTGTGCGGACTACTGCATGATTGAGGTTGGAAGCTGATCTGTCGATAAGCAGGAGATCGTCCAGGTATACCAGGACCAAAATGCCTTCTGTCCTTAGGACGGCCAGCACCGGGGCTAACACCTTTGTGGATACCCGCGGAGCTGTTGCCAACCCGAAAGGGAGGGCTACGAACTGGAAATGACGCTGATATAAAATGAAGAAACTTGTGATGTGCCGGGTAGATTGGCATGTGCAGATAAGCATCCTTTATGTCTATAGATGCTAGAAAGTCGTCATATTAGAGCTGTGGTGGCTCAACGTGATTGGCACTGCGCTGACAAGCCATTCACCTCTGCAGCCAAGGGTTCGGATCCCGGTCTCGGCTACATGTGAATTGAGTTTGGTGGTCTCAGCCCGGCTCCCGGCGGGTGTGCTATGCAAGGTACGCCTGTGCTTAGTACGCCCACCCCCCCCCCACAAAAACCACCACACTTGCACGCACACAAAATTGGTTTAAAACACATGCACTTTGGCCATGCGGTCTCTTAAAAATAAAGAGAGGCGAAGGACCTACGGGGCTGGCTGGGTGGGCTAGGCCCCCTCACTCCCTCATAGGGGGAGTCCCTCTGCCCCATTGGGGTCCCGTTGGGCCCCAGTTGGGCTCCCAAGAGGAGCAGGTAGGGCGGGGTGAGTGGGAGGCCCCCCTTCACACCCGCCATTGCCACCAGGGGCATGGAGAAGGATGGCGATTGCCTCCGGGGGGAGGGTCTGCCTACTCCCAACTCCTGCAGTCCGGCTCCTCTCTCTCGAGTTCACGCACAAAAATACACTTTAAAAAAAAAAAAAAAGAAAGTCGTCATGATGTAGGCTGGCTGCCACCGAACGTATGGATTCCATACGAAAGGTCTACATCTTGGAAAGCGATTTAGGCGTTTGAGGTCTAAGATAGGCCTCACGTCACCATTGGGTATTTATAAAAAAGGTTGGAATAGAATCCCAGACCCCATTCCTGGGTTGGTACTTCTACAATTACTCCTTGGAGCCAGAGGTGATTCAATGCCTTTACGAGAGAGGCCCTCTTTAATGGGCCGCTTGGAAGACTTTGACCCCCGAAAATGAGGAGGGGGGACTTCTCGAAACTCTAGTTTGTAGCCCGTGGCTACCACGAACCGAACCCAAGAGCCGGGAATTCTGGCTTTCCACACTTCGGAGAAAAACCGAAGTCTTCCGCCCACCCAAGAGAGTGGGGGCGCCCCTTCATGAATCTGACTTGATGACAGGTTTAGCCGGCTTGCGAGACCATGGCCTCTTGTTTGCCGCGGCTTGTCCCTGTGGGCGGCTATTAAATGTTGAACGCCCGGGAGGCCGTCGATACTGACTGGAAGCTGAAGGGGCCAAGCCAGTAAAAGGCCCGTCGCTTAAACGCGGGCCCGCGCGGTCTTTTCTTGACCGGTAAGGAAAAACTTTTACCACTTGATATGGTTTGGATATATTTATCTAGGTCTTCACCGAATAGTCTTCCACCCTGAAAGGGAAATCCTGCTAAAAGTTTTTTGCAGGGTGCCTCTGCTGATCAGTTCTTTAGCCACAAAAGACGACGCATATGAACCAACAGCAGAGATAGACGGGACGCCTGTTGAACGGAGTCCTTAATAGCATCTATTGCAAAGCAGAGAGCCCTTGGGAGGTCTGCTAATTCACGAGTCTGCTGAGCCGGCATGTCCTTTTAACAACTGTTTCTTTAAAGCCTGACAAACGCCAATGGCTGCCACTGCTGGCTGAACCACGGCACCTACTGTGGTAAACGAAGCCTTCAGTAGGGTCTCCAATTTTTTGTCGGCCGGATCTCTGAACATCTGGACATTTCCAACCGGACAGGTCAGGGATTTATTCACGCAGGAAATGGCCGCGTCCACAGTAGGGAGTGCCCATTTCTTTGCAAATTTTTCTTCCATAGGATAGAAAATAGTGAACCTTTTAGGAGGGAAAAAGATCCTATCAGGTCGAGCCCAATCCTGAAAAAAACACGCTCTCCAGAAGGGGGTGAATTGGAAAAGACACCCAAGTTAATGGTGCCTTTAAAGAACCTAATGAGGATACTGCAGGGGCTAATAGTTCTGACACTGGAAGTTTTTTAAAGCAGTGCGAACAATATCTGTCAGAGACTGGATCCACAGGCTCTCCGCTTGAGAAGCCGAAAAAATTTATCTAGAGTGGAACCCTCCATGTCTGACCCGTCGGGACTCTGGTCTGCTTGATCCCCTTGTGGGTCCTGTTCCTCCGGCGAGGAGACCCCGCATCTGAAAACACCAATCTAGGTGACGGGGATCTAGCCCGTTTGCCACCTGGCAAAGAGCGGGCAATCAAAGCCGTTAACCTTTCCTCTAGCCCACCCAGGGTGGTCGCTAGCATTTCTTCCGTTACGTAAACGGGAATAGGTGGATTGGGGCCGCCTCTGCCCCCAGCACCCTCAATGGCTCCTGTAAGATGCTACTCGGTGGCCTATCTAGCGAGGGTGGGACCATCCTGACCCAAATCCTCTGACCCCGATGGAGACTTGTTCTTTGGCACCCTTTGCAGCCTTAGCTGGTCCTGATCCCTTGGGAGCCATTGCACAACCTTGAGACACCCCTGTAGCCAACACCCGACTGTTGTAGCTAGGAGTGAACAAATAAGAACAGGCTATGGAAAAAAAAAAATTTTTATTTTTTTTTTATTTTTCCACGCTCTAGAATGTGGCAATACCGTTAGCTGGAGCCCAAGGTAGACTCGGATGCTGCCGGATCTAAGGCTGAGTCCCTTTAAGAAAAAAACCCTTTTTTTTTTTTTTCTTGGTCAAAGTGGACTTTAAGTCCAGACCTGAAGATCCACCAACCGCCACTAGGTGTCACTGCATGCCAAAAAAATGGCTCAGCTGCGCGCTCTGTGTCCTTTCTCCACCGCTCTCAGAAGGGAAAGACCAGCCGGCCCGCCCCCCCTATGCACGAGGACGCCATAAAAGACGGCGTGCACGCACGCGCGCGCAAGCGCGCACACGCGCGCGCACCCTCCCCACGCTGAAATCAACATGGAGGGAGCAGAGGAGAAGCATGGACCAACGCCAGCAGCCCAAACTGACACCAGGTAAGCACTAATTCTCAATGTAGTGCACACATAGAGGAAGCTGTCCCCATAGGCTTCCTAAGAAACAGGAGTTTCACCAGCATTCCCTCTTTATAGTACGTGGGGGCTGCAGTAGTACGTGGGGGCTGCAGTATCAATGCTAACAGGCAAATCTGGGGGGAGTAGCAAAATACATATCTTAAACAAGCATACATATATCTACATGTTATCTGGGTAAACATTAGTACATCCCATCCTGCCTCAAAAGACATAGTGGAGATAGTGGCTGATGCATAAGCATACCATTAGCCAACCCAGAACCCCCAGGGGGATACCTACTGTTGAACCAAGTCCCACAGGTTCCCTCTTACCTGCTCCACGCCGCAGGGTATTGCAAACTGCAAGAGGCCCAGCCTTCCCCCATCTCCGTGGGTATTGTCTTGGACCTTCAGGGACCGGGGTCCTGTGTTTAAGGAACCCACACCCCTGGACCTATATAGCATCCTGGCATCAGTGGCGTTTAGTTCTTGGAAGAGACTAAGGCACTGGAGCCCAGAATCCAGCCCTCCAAGGAGAGGCATTATAGGCAAAACCCCACTCCAGCAGGGCCCGGGTACCGTACACCTTGGCTTTGAAGCACTTCGGACGGATCCGGCTAGCTATCCTGGGTCCCGAGACCTCCGAGGGACAGCTAGACGTGACCAACACCTAAGACACTGGCGAAAAAACTGAAGCACTCTCAGTGGGAGGGGGTTATATAGGGAGGAACTTCCTGTGAAGTTGATTACACCAGTGTCCACACCTGAAGGTACCCATATAACCCATATGTAATGGCTATGCGCTCTGTGTCCCGTGATGTACGATAAAGAAATGAAGTTGTCTCTCATTTCCAGGAGCACATATTCAGGGACAATCTCTCCATCCTTTTTTGTGCATGTTTCCAACCTTTTTCAGCACAGTTCTACCTTGAAATCATTTGAAACAATGCATTTCTCTGTGCTGTGCAGAGCTATACATAGTACACTGATCAATGATTTGTAATTTCTCTTCCTGCAGGCAGCCAGTAAATACCTTTGCAGCAAAGTGCACTTTTTTTACTTAAATTAAATGGCAATTCATTATTCATTAATGGCACAGGTCAGGCTGCATTTCATGGGCACTGGTAAAAATTTTGGTACACCATTTGGCTCTGAATTTTTTTTTCTTGTTTTCCTTCTCCAAAACCTAGGTGCGTCTTATGGTTAGGTGCGTGTTATGGTGCGAAAAATACGGTAATTGGCCAAAAATTGGCCTCGTGTAGTGTGTTCCGGCTTGCTTTGCAGTCAGAGAGAGAGATAGAAAGATAGAGACACAGGGCCAGATTCGGGTAGATGAGAGCATCTTTGCTCCAGAGTAACGCTTCTCATTTACGTTACTCTGACGACCTTTCAGCGCAAGTACTGTTATTCACATAGCAGTTGCGCGTAAACTTGCGCCAGAGTAACGATAATGCGCTGGCGTAACCCGACGCAAGGGGAAGTGGGTGTGATCATATGTAAATGATGGGCGGAGCCCAGCGCAGAGGCTTACGTTCAGCGCATCAACCACGGAGCATGCGCAGTGAGTGAGGCTCCACTCGCCCCCTTTGTGCGCATGCTCACAACTTCCGTCGGCACCACTTCACGGGAAACGGCAGCGCAATGCCTTCCGTTGGGCGTTTAAATGCGCCCGTAGAAGCGCCATTCCGGCACTAAAGTATATCCTGCTCCCCCTCCCCGCAGTGATGTTACTTTTGTTCTGAGATGGCTGCTCCCGTTCCCCGCAAACACACAGGAGAAAGCTGAACTTTAATGGCCAGGAGCTGTCAGCCGTCATCTCGGCTATGGAGACCTATGATGTCTTCCTCCATGGCTGTAAAGCATGGACAGAGGTGTTGTCCTGCAAGTGGGGGTGCTCAGCTGGCTCTTATCGTCGGTAACGCTGCTGTAGCTGCTCTCCTGCTGACCTGTGGCCATCTGGAGTAAAGATAAAGCAGCCTTTTGTAGAAATAACTTTGCGCCGGACGAACGAGATACGCGCGGCGCATGTAGCCAGCGTATGGTGCTAATCCGTTCGTGAATTGGGAAAAATCCCTCATTTGCATATTTGCAGGGGAAATCAATAGGCGCGACTGATGCGCCAAGCGAAATTAAGCGCTGACGATACTCTGGCGTCGGAACGTTCCGCCGGTCGCAAATGGCCCATTATTGGGCGCATCTAGTTTGGTGGGTACGGGCACATAGAAACGACGGCGCATCTTCACAGTTACGCGGCGCATATCGAAATACTCCAGCGCAAGTGTTGCTGAATCTGGCCCACAGTGTCTTTTCACATAGATAGATAGCTAGATAGATCAGGGAGGCTATTAGTTAGTATAGTTAAATGTACAGTTTGTAGAGAATATAGTGACATCCCTAGGAGTTGTCAATATATTTATAAACTGTATAGCTTAGCTAGTTCTGCTATTAGTATCTGTCAAGCAGGAGATTGTGCTTGATGCTCTAACGTGTTAGTCAACGTGTGCTAGTTAATTGCACATAGACGCATTAACTGTTACTGCACGTGTGCTATTTATTTGCACAGAAGGCAGCTGCTGTTAATGCAAGTGGGCTATTGAATTGCACAGAAACAGTTGCTCTGACTGTGCATGTGCTGTTTAATACCACCTGAGCGCAGTTAGTGTCACTGGACGTGTGCTTTTATATACCACCTGAGCGCAGTTAGTGTCGCTGTACGTGTGCTTTAATATACCACCTGAGTGCAGTTAGTGTCACTGTACGTGTGCTTTTATATTTCACCTGAGCGCAGTTAGTGTCACTGGACGTGTGCTTTTATATACCACCTGAGCGCAGTTAGTGTCACTGGACGTGTGCTTTTATATACCACCTGAGCGCAGTTAGTGTCACTGGACGTGTGCTTTTATATACCACCTGAGCGCAGTTAGTGTCACTGGACGTGTGCTTTTATATACCACCTGAGCGCAGTTAGTGTCACTGGACGTGTGCTTTTATATACCACCTGAGCGCAGTTAGTGTCACTGGACGTGTGCTTTTATATACCACCTGAGCGCAGTTAGTGTCACTGGACGTGTGCTTTTATATACCACCTGAGCGCAGTTAGTGTCACTGGACGTGTGCTTTTATATACCACCTGAGCGCAGTTGGTGTCACTGGACGTGTGCTTTTATATACCACCTGAGCGCAGTTGGTGTCACTGGACGTGTGCTTTTTATATACCACCTGAGCGCAGTTAGTGTCACTGGACGCGTGCTTTTATATACCACCTGAGCGCAGTTTGTGTCACTGGACGTGTGCTTTTATATACCACCTGAGCGCAGTTAGTGTCACTGTACGTGTGCTTTTATATACCACCTGAACGCAGTTAGTGTCACTGGACGTGTGCTGTTCTATACCACCTGAGCGCATAAATATGTCTGGAAGGACAACAAAGAGGCAGAGAGTCACGAGGGCAAGCAGGCTCTGCATGTAGAGGTAACGCTGGTAGTGTATGTGGTGCATCCTCTTCAGCACGTGGCCGTGGCCGCGCGTCCTTCTTTTCGGGAGCTGGCCGTGTTGAGCCTCAACATGCAGAGAAATTAGTAGAGTGGATGACCAAGCCGTCCTCATCCTCCTCATCCTCTCTCACACCGACTGATCAAAGTTCATCTGGCAAAGCAGCTGCCAAGGCGTCCTCTTCCCTCTGCACAATGGCTTCACACAATACTTCCCTAGTACCACCATGTCCTCCTGAGGAGTCCCCCGAACTGTTTCAACACAGTGTTGGGTACATGCTGCAGGAAGATGCGCAGCGTTTTAAAGACTCCGATGACGGAACACTGATAGAGGAAGGCATTGATGTGAGCCCAGGGAGAGGGGGTGTCCGAGAGGGACAGCAATTTGTCAGTGATGATGTTCCCCCAGCTGGAGCATACTGCCAGGTTGTTGACAGTGATGAGGAGGGAGGGGATGATGAGGTCACTGACTCTACCTGGGTGCCTGAGAGGAGGAGGAGGAGGACGAGGCACAGGCACATCTCCAAAGAGGCAGGATGCCCTCCAGGGGTCAGCTTAAGGTCACACCCACTGCATTACAGCGCACATCTACGGCGCTTGTGCATGGCGCTGCTGTCTGACCGATACAGCAAAAGTTCTTTGGTGTGGGCCTTTTTTGAAACATGTCCACAAGATCGTACCTTTGCTATTTGCAACTTATGTTGCAAGCGTATCTCGCGTGGCCAAAACATCAACCGCCTGGGTACCACATGCTTGTCCAGACATATGTCGACCTGCCATGCAGCTCGTTGGCAAGCACACCAGAAAGACCCACACGAAAGACAAAAGCGTACCCCCCCTTGCCCTTCTGGGACCTCCAACCCCAGTAGACCCCCAGTCCTCTATGAAGCCTGCAGTGAAGGTGTAGAAATAGGTGTCACAAGCTAGTAGTAGCGGTCAATCTACTGATAGTACCAGGCAAATTTCCCTGCCCCAGCTGCTGCAGCGCCGAAAGAAGTACAATCCCAGCCATCCACATGCCCAGCAGTTGAATGCTAGCACTTCAACTGCTACCTTTTCAGTTGGTAGATTCTGCCCCCTTCCGTGAGTTTGTGCAATGTGCAGTACCTCAGTGGCAAGTACCAAAACGCCACTTTTTCTCACGGAAGGCTATTCCGGCTCTCTACCGGCATGTGGAAGGCAATGTCCATGCCTCGCTGGACAGGGCGGTCAGTGGTAAGGTGCATATTACCGCTGACTCATGGTCCAGCAGGCATGGACAGGGACGTTACCTGTCTTTTACGGCGCATTGGGTGACTCTGCTGGCAGCTGGGAAGGACGCAGGGCAAGGTCCAGTAGTTTTGGAGGTTGTTCCGCCACCACGCCTCCAAAACAATACTACTGCTTGTGACACACCTCTTTTCTCCACCCCCTCCTCTTGTTCTAGTTAACCCTTTCACTCCCTATTGCCAGCGTCACTAAGCAATCATTTTTCTGATCGCTGTATTAGTGTCGCTGTTCCCGCTAGGTAGCTATTTTTTTTATCGCGATTTTTTATTTTTACTAAAGACATGTGGCTAAATAAATTTTGGCCTAAATGTTTGACTAAAATTTAGTTTATTTGATTTTTTTTTAACAAAAAGTAAAAAATTGTGTTTTTTTTTCAAAAATGTCGCTCTATTTTTGTATATAGCGCAAAAAATAAAAATCGCAGAGGTGATCAAATACCACAAATAGAAAGCTCTATTTGTGGGAAGAAAAGGACGCAAATTTTGTTTGGGAGCCAAGTCGCACGACCGCGCAATTGTCTGTTAAAGCGACGCAGTGCCGAATCGCAAAAACACCTTGGGTCATTTACCAGCGTATTGGTCCGGGTCTTAAGTGGTTAAAATGATCTTTTTGAATTCGAACGTTCGGGTCCCATAGACTTTAATGGGGTTCGAAATATTCGTGCGAACCCGCGGTCTGTTCGAAGGTTCTGGTGCGAACCGAACCTGGGGGTGTTCGGCTCATCCCTAGTGCTTAGTGTGAGTTGCCGTGTTTAGCTATGTTTGGCGCTTGAAATGCCTCTAAACACAGCTTCTGAATGCATTTTTTGGGGTTCCAGATGTAGCCTCTAAACTCAACTGCCTAGAAAGGACTATAAGGCTGTATTCACACCTATGCATTTTTAGTGCTTTTTGCAGATTTGCTCTACAGAACGTGTGCAATAGGAAACCATGTTAAATGGACTGTAGTGCAAATATGCAAAAAGCACTAAAACTGCATAGGTGTGAATCCAGCCTAAATGACTCTGTGTACATGTACTTATAAGATAACATGGAGAGTTCAGGAGCAGTTGAAAAAAAAAAATGTCCAACTGCTCCTAAACGTTCGTTACCAGCAGCAGTGTACATGAGGCCTAAAACCGTTGGCTTGTGGGAGCAGTCCTTTTAACTCCTTTTTAACTTCCTTTGCAAAATGGTCAGACCTCAAAACCATATTCTGTTGTCAAGAAGTTAATGTGTTTTTGCTTTACAATCTCTTTTCCAAGTCCTGTTTTTGTTTACCAATACATTTTTAAGCCAAATTTTGTGTGAATGAATGAATGAAAAACTTATATAGCGTGGCACATGCAAACTAAATTGTTTCTGGGCGCTGGTTGTTTCTGTCTCTCATGACCTCAAAAGAGCAGAGTTTTTATCTGTCTTCTGAAGCTCAGGTGGTTTTCCTCCAACCGAATGCTGGTTGGTAAAGCGTTCCATAGTCTGGGACCTTGGACTGCAAACCTTCTTTCTCCTTTGGACTTGTATCTGGCTTTAGGTACCTTGACCAAATTTTGGTCGGTGGATCGCAGAACGCGATTGGGATTGTGGGCTTCTATTTTTTCCCAAAGATATTGCGGGGCTTTCCCATGGATGCACTTGTGAGTCAGACAGAGCTTTAAAAGCAATTCTGTCTTTTACTGGCAACCAGTGAAGGGTTCTCAGTGAGGGTGAGATTGATTCCCAGGGTTTTTTCCCAGTCACAAGTCTGGCGGCCGTATTTTGAACGACTTGCAGCCGAGTGATTTGGTACTTAGGGAGTCCGAGGTAGAGAGCATTTGCATAGTCCAGTCTGGAGTTCACAATTATTCCCACCACGACTGCTACGTCTTATTTGGAAATAAATGGAATAAGTCTGCGTAGTAGGCGCAGCAGATGGTGAGATGACTACTGACCCTATTTGTGCGTCCATTGTCATGTAGGTGTCAAAGATGACCCCGAGACTTTTGACTTTGGAGCTAGGGGTGATCTGGCCCAGAATGGGCGGGGGAGTCCAGGTTGTTGCCAGTTGACTCTTGCGACTGGCATGAAACAGAAGAAGTTCTGTTTTGGAATTGTTGAGTTTAAGATAACTCTTAGGCGGCGTACACACGACCGAGGTTTTTGCTAGAAACCAGCGAGAACCTCGCTGGGAGCTGCATTCCAGTGAGAACCTCGGCCTTGTGTACGCTCCTGGCTCGCCCCGCCCGTCGGGAATCCCGTCGAGCGAATAGAGAGCAGGCTCTCTATTTGCTCGACGGCCCGTCGGGATGAATGGCTGGTGTTCCGCCCGTCGAGGTTCTCGTACGTGTGTACGCCGCCCTTGTCATCCAGTTTTCTATCAAAGAGAGATAATTCTCTAGACTGAGATGATCCTTTTTTATTGCAGATGCGAAAATACAGTTGTGTGTCGTCTGCGTATGAGTGATAAAGTAGTTGTTGACTACTGATGATTTCAAAAAGCGGGCGAAGATAGATGTTAAATAGCACCGGTGACAGGGGTGATCCTTGAGGGACTCCGCATGATACCGTGCGTTTTCGGAAGTGAAAGGTCCCAGTTTCACTGTTTGAGATCGGTTTTCCAAAAAGGAGGAAAACCATGGTAAATCACCTTCTGTGACTCTGTCTACCTCAGCCAGCCGAGTCAGTAAAAGTTTGTGGTCTACCGTGTCAAAGGCTGCGCTTAGGTCCAGCAGAACCAGGAGACAAGATTCTCCTTCGTCTGCGCCCTCAAGAGCGTCGTCCCATATTTTGAGCAATGCTGTTTCCGTCCAGTGTCCGGGACGGAAGCCCGATTGGAATGGATCAAGTAGATTATGGGTATCTAGATGCTGTTGCAGCTGTTGTACCACTACTTTCTCCATTACCTTGGAGAAAACATTTAGCATTGTTATGGGCCGGCGGTGAGTTGGGTCCTTGGGGTCCAGGGTAGGTTTCTTCAAGATGTGCTGAATTGTGCCCTCTTTCAGCAGGGAGGGCACTATGCCTTCCTTAAATGACTGGTTTATAAGCTGCGTGATGGGAGGTACCAGGATATCGGCACATTTCTTCAGCAGTTTAGTGGGGATGATATCATTAGGCGATGTGCTGTTACGCAAAGCGCCGATGATATTTTCTGTGGCCTCGATGGAGATGGGTTCCAGAGTGAATTTTGCTTGCTGTAGAAAGTTTCCATGGGTGTTGAGTGGTTGATCGGGGGGGGGGGGGGGGGTTGAGGGGGGTATTGTTTTGCTGAATGCTTTCCCGGAGGTGGGTATTGTTTTGCTGAATGCTTTCCCGGATTCTCTCAATTTTATTGATGAAGAAATCTGACAATTCATTGCAAAATTCTTGGGTATCTGAATTGGGGGGCTTCAAGACATCCTGGATTTATGGTCTGCGTGAACAACTTGAAGAGTTCGCAGGAGCGGTTCAGGGCGCTGTGGATAGCCTTGGAAAAATAATTTTTCTTGGCTTTGAAGATTTCTTTGTGGTATTTTCTTGTTGCTGCTTTGTAGATGGAGAAGTTCTCCTCAGAAGCGCCTCTTTTCCAGGCGGCTTCTGCCCTTCTACGCTCTTGCTTCAGTAGCGACAGCTGGTTGTTGAACCAGCCTGCCTTGTTTTCCCGGATAAGGGCTTTGCGTTTTGGCGCTACTAAGTCAGCTGACTGCAGTAGGGCCGCATTTATGGCATCCAGTGTATCTGAGGCTGTTCGAATGCTTGAATTGTTTTAATTTTATTTCCCAAGATAGATTTGAAGAGCTCCGAATGGAGCTTCTTCTGAGATCTAGTCCAGTGTGTTGTCACCGGCTTGGGTGTTTTTATTAACCACTTAAGACCCGGACCAATACGCTGGTAAATGACCCAAGGTGTTTTTGCGATTCGGCACTGCGTCGCTTTAACAGACAATTGCGCGGTCGTGCGACGTGGCTCCCAAACAAAATTTGCGTCCTTTTCTTCCCACAAATAGAGCTTTCTTTTGGTGGTATTTGATCACCTCTGCGATTTTTATTTTTTGCGCTATATACAAAAATAGAGCGACATTTTTGAAAAAAAAACACTATTTTTTACTTTTTGTTAAAAAAAAATCAAATAAACTAAATTTTAGTCAAACATTTAGGCCAAAATTTATTTAGCCACATGTCTTTAGTAAAAAAAAAAATCGCAATAAAAAAAAATAGCTACCTAGCGGGAACAGCGACACTAATACAGCGATCAGAAAAATGATCGCTTAGTGACGCTGGCAATAGGGAGTGAAAGGGTTAACTAGGGCGGTGATCAGGGGGTTAAAACTTTATTAGGGGGGGTGGGGGGGCTATCCTGAACCTAACACTAACTGTTTTTTACAGTGCCTGTCACACTGACACTAAATGCAGTGATTAAATCACTGCATTCAGTAACACTGTGACAGGGGGGTGGGGGGGGCGATCACAAGGGGTTAATATGCCTATGTGAGTGTGTGTCAGTGTTGTGTTGGTGCACACTTACTTGTCATGTCTTCTCTCATCAGCAGCGCTGGGAAACAGCGCTGCGATGAGAGAATACATCATTTCCTCCTTCCTGTGTAAACACAGGAGGAGGAAGTGACAGGCTGGGAGCGCGCTCCCATTGGCTGGGAGCGATCGCGGGGGGGGGCGGAAAACACGGACATCCGCCCGCAGATCCCGGATCGCTCCCAGAGGTAGGGAGACCCCCGCACGCCGTGGAGGGGGTCCCGATGGGACCCCCGAACCGCACTCAGGCGGGGACGTAAATTTACGCCCTTGTGCCTGTACGAGCCATGTTGTGGCCGTATATGTGCGTGCGGGGGTCTTTAAGTGGTTAATGGGGGAGTTTTGGAAATTATGAATTTAATTGCATGGTGATCTGTCCATGGCAATGGTTCATTTTCCAAAATACTTATTTTCAGATTTTGTCTGAAAATAAGATCGAGCGTGTGACCTGAAGCATGTGTGGGGCCACATACTAGTTGCTGTAGTCCTAGTCCTTCCAGGTGGTCAATACAGGCGTCGGTGACGGGATCCTGTGAGGAGTTGGCCCAGAGATTGAAGTCCCCGAGCAGCAAGGTGTTTGCTGTTAAGGGTATAAGTGGAGATGAACTCCGTCAGTGATGGTAGAAGCTGCAATTTTGGCCCGGGTGGCCTATAGCAGAGAAGAATGTGGACGGTCTCCTGGGGGTTTGTTTGCAGTTGCAGGGTAAGGGTTTCCATAAATGGAAGCGAGTACTGAAGGGCTGGTTTGGAGATCACAAGGTGAGTCTTGTCGATCACCGCCAGGCCTCCTCCTCTTTGCCCTATTCTGTTTTCAGTGATAATACGGTAGTTTTCTGGCACCAATTCTCCTAGAATGGTGTTAGTCGGCTGTAAGCCAGCTTTCTGTAATAAAGAGGCAGTCTAAATCGTGTTGTAGAATGAAATCATGGATTTCTAATCGGTGTCTTACTGCCGATCTTGTATTGATCAAAGCACATGATATGTGCTTGGGTTGAGGTGGGTGACTGAATTTTTTGACAGTCGATCGATCCTCAAAAGTTGCTCACTTCTTAGGGCCTTTTTGGTGACGGTGTGGTGTGTGTTTTTGTTTTGTTTAGGTTTTATTTGTTTTGCACATGTATGCTCAATCCAAGTAATGTACTTTACTCTCCCTCCTAAACAATTTTCCTGGGTTGTAAAGCCTTGTGTTTTTTCACCTTAATGCACAGGTGTCAAACACAAGGCCCGCTGGCCAAATCTGGCCCTCCAGCTCATTGCATGTGGCACTCGCACCTCTCCTGCAGCTGCAGAAGAGCTCCAGCCCTCCTCTGGTTCTCTTCCAGACCCTTACTTTCTGCTTTCAAACAATGCATCCAGCTTCTTCCCAGCTGCAGCATTAGGTAAGGGGGTGCACTGTGATTTAAAGTGGAGCTCCACCCTCCACTCCCACTCATTGGAACCCTCCCCCCTCCGGTGTCACATTTAACACCTTTCAGGGGGGCAGGAGGGTGCAGATACTTGTCTAAAGACAGGTATTTGCACTCACTTCCGGCCACACAGTCTGCGGGCAGGACATCAGATCCCGTCCCTCTCCGTTGTGTTCTGGGAAACACACAGCTCCCAGAACACAGCGGGAACCAGTCAGCATAACGCAGCGTGACTCGCGCATGTGCCGTAGGGAACCGGGCAGTGAAGGCGGAGCGAGGATGGCGGTGGGGGCAACAGAGTGACGAGTGATCGCTCGTCCTCTGCTGCGGATGGCGTTGGACTCCAGGACAGGTAAATGTGCTGATATTAAATGTCAGCAGCTGCAGTATTGGTAGCTGCTGACTTTTAATAAAAAAAAAATCAGGGGACATCCGCTTTAAGAGAGTGGGGGACTCTGATAGTGGGGTGGCTCTTGACATATAATGTAAGGGGAGGGGGATGCGCTGGTCATCTAATCTTACAGATGCAACAGGCCCTTTTGAGAGCAATCATAATGCTGATGCGACCCACAATGAAATTGAGTTTGACACCCTTGCCCTAATGCATCCTATTCATTAAGGTGAAAAAACACCTTGCACTCTGAGCCCCCCTTTTACATGGCCGAGCCATGAACTTCCGTGGCCGCGATCCCGTGTCATTCTCCCCACGACTTCTCGGCTCTTCATTGGATAGATTGATAGCAGCGAAGCTATTGGCTCCCACTGCTTTCAATCAAATCCAATGATGCGGCTGCCGGGGGGCGGGGCCGAGTTATACACTCAGTGCATTGGATAGAAGATCCCGGACTGCCACACTCTTTTAAAACAATGTCTTTATTGTACAAATGAAATCCATAGCTTACGGCTATGAGTAAGCATCACATAATGTCAAACATGTCAGCCACCTTTTTCCTGTTGTTTACTTCATTTTGACTGCATCACTTTGGTTGTTTTTTGGATTTCATTTGTACAATAAAGACATTTGTTTTAAGGAGTGCGGCAGTCCAGGATCTTCTTCTATCCAATGCACCTGTGCATAGCCAGCACCCTTTTGGTTTAGTGGGACGGAAGCAAAGCTAAAGGATCAGCAGTTTTTAGAGTGGTATCGTCTCTCATACACTCAGTGGCTATGTACGCCGAGTGTATGACACAGGAGCGCGCTCACAAGGTAACCCCATCAAGAGAGAGCTTCCCAGAGGGGGTTAGCTATTGCGGGAAGGAGCCGTGAGAGCCACCGTGGGTCCCCAGAATGACCCCAAACACACCTCTAAGATGACCACTGCCTTGCTATAGAAGCTGAGGGTTAGACTGGTCAAGCACGTCTCCAGACCTAAAATCTATTAAACAGTGGGAAATCCTTTAACGTAAGGAGGTGAAGGAGCGCAAGGTCTCTAACATCCACCAGCTCTGTGATGTTGTCATGGAGGAGAAGACGACTCCAGTGGCAACCTGTGAAGCTCTGGTGATCGCCATGCCCAAGAGGGTTAAGGCAGTGCTGGAAAATAATGGTGGCCACATAAAAGGTTGACACTTTGGGCCCAATTTGGACATTTTCACTTAGGGGTGTACTCAAATTTGTTGCCAGCGGTTTAGACATTGATTGTGTGTTCAGTGATTTTGAGGGGACAGCAAATTTACACTGTTATACAATCTGTACACTCACTACTTTACAATTTAGCAAAGTGTAATTTCTTCAGTGTTATCACAGGAAAAGATAATAAAATATTTACAAAAATGTGAGGGGTGCATTACATACTCCCACCCACCATTATGCACCATTCATTATTTTAAATAATATTCACTCATTATTTTTTCTTTTTTAATCCTGTTTATCCATGGAGCAACTTACATGTTTATGTAGTACCCCAATATTTATCTATTTATATATTTTTTAAGACACAAATCATTGATTACACTCATTGATCTGATACCCTACTGGGTTATCAACTAGGGATGAGCCGAACATACCCGGGTTCGGTTCGCACCAGAACGGTCGAACAGAAGCGGGATGAGGGGGCGAAAATTACTTCTCACCAGGCGGGGCCTCTAGTAATTTGGGGGGCCCTTTGCAGCTTTGCGGGACCCTAAGCGGCTTGCATAGTGAGCCTATAGCGAGGATCGGCCCTGACGAGACCATCTGGCCCTATATACTTTGAACAGCAGTATACAGGCATTGCAAACAAGATCAGGACTGTAGATTTCTTAAGTAGAATCCGAACCATGTCATACTTTGCTCCTGCATATTGCACAATTTCATAAAGAGACCCTCAACAAACTACATGACACTTGTGCCTGATGAGACCACTCAGGGCCGTCTTAATAGCATCATGGGCCCCTGGGCAAAGTAATGCTCTGGGGCCCCTACAATGGAGACAGTGCATGTAAACAGAAATCAAGTAGGTAGAAGGTAGGGGATATCTAGGGTGTAGAGGGGTCAGAGTGCTGGGGGATAACTGGGATGTAGAGGGGCAGCCTGGGCTGCCCCAATTTTGGGGCAGCCCGGGCTCAAGGACCAACTGCTTTGGGGAAAGGGCAGGGCCCCCCATGCAGCTGGGGCCCCGGGCAGTGCCCAGGTGTGCCCTCTCATTAAGACAGCCCTGAGGCCACTGATGTTCCAGTGGTGGGCTCCAGACGGCAAGAGGTAACAGTCGGGGACGTGTAGGGGCCAGGGGCGAGGTCCCGAGGCCGAAAATAGGCTCCAGGTGGCAAGCAGGACCCTCCGTGGGTCCAACCGGGGCCAACCGCGAAGGTTTGGCCGAGATCGGGCTCCACGCGGCAAGAGGGAACCCTCGGGGACCTCTAGGGTTCATGCGCAAGGTCCCCAGGCCGAGATAAGGCTCCACACGGCACACCAACTGCGTTCAGGTGGTATTTAACAGCAACCGCACAGTAAGAGCAACTGCGCTGAAGTGCTATGTAACTAAATAGTCGCAGGCACACCAACTGCGTTCAGGTGGTATTAAACAGCAACCGCACAGTAAAAGCGACTGCGCTTAAATGCTATTTAACAGCACACACGCAGTGACACCAACTGCGTTCAGGTGGTATTAAACAGCACACACGCAGTAAGAATGTCTGCGTTTCTGTGCAATTCAATAGCCCAGTTGCAGTAACAGCGACTGCGCTTCTGTGCAAATAAATTGCACACGTGCAGTAACAGGAAATGCGTGCAATTAACTAGCACACATTGAATAACACAGACTAATATTTTAAACCTAATCCCTAATGCAGGCAATACAAAACGGTAGAGCACTGCATGTAGAACAAACTCCTGCCTGACAGATACTAATAGAACATCTAGCTGAGCTATACAGTTTATACATATATTGACAACTCCTAGGGATTAGTGTTGCTCACGAATATTCGCATTGCGAATATTCGTTACGAATATTGCATATTCGAGTATTCGCGAATAACTCGAATATCGCGGTGAATATTCGCGATATTGAATATTCGTATTTTTCCAAATTTATTTTTAAAACCGATCACATCCTAGTGATCTCCATCGACGTCTAAAAGCATTGCTGGGATGATTAGAGACACTGGGCCGAGTAGCTGATGCGATACATTTGTGCTGCCGAATATTCGCAATGCGAATATTTGGCAAAAGGAATATTGCGCGATTATTTTCTCCGCCCTTCTTTTGCATCAGAGCCAATCAGAGTTCTCCTACCACAGTTGTCAGAGGTTAGCAACCTCCATAGCAACCAATAGGAACCTGCCTGCACGACCATTATATAAGTTCACTCCCAGCAGTATTTCAGTGCAGATTCACAAGGAGGATAGAGAGTGGAGTGTTTCTGTGCCATCTTACAGCTTACAGCATCAGCATTGTGCTTCCTAAAGTGCTTGCAGTTCTGTGGTTCCTGGCTGCTTCTAGTTCTAACTTCTAAACTTCTTTTTTCAAAGCAAAAGACCAAACAGCTTTTTTAAAAGCTCAGATTTGTGTTGTTGTTGTTTTCCAGATTAGTGTAGTTTAGTGTTAGATAGACTTCTGTGTACTTAGTGTAATTGTACATTTATTTAAGGTAGCTTAGTTTAGTGTGTGTTTAGTGTCTGTTTTTTGTGTATAAAAAAAAAAAAAAAAAAAAAAAAAAAAAAAAAAAAATTGGCTTTAGTTTAGTCATATAAGTTTGTGTAAGCATAGTTAGTGTTGCATATTAGATTAGTATTTATATTCCTCTTCTTTGTCCTTGTCAGTCAGTGTAAAAAAAAAAAAAAAATAATAATTTAGTTTTAGTTTAGTCATATAAGTTTGTGTAAGCAGATTTATTGTTTAGTGCATATTATTTTAGTATTTGTAGTCCTCGTCCATGTCTGAGTCCCTCAGTGTAAAAAAAATAAAATAAAAAAACTTGTAGGTGTAGTAGTTTTATTCTAGTTTAGTAGCTGTCTAGTACGTCTTTGTCTTTGTCTGCGTCTTTGTCTGCGTGCCTGTCTTGCAAAAAAAACAAACACTCCTTTCTCACATTCCCCCCCCCAATAAAGTTTATCCCCCCCCACATCAGCAAGTATGAGCAGCATACGTGGCCGTGGCAGCAGGAGTAAGGGAGTTACTCCCAGTGCTGGGTCGCTGCCAGCAGGGGGTACCTCTCGCGCCCCTACTAGTGGTAGTGGATCAGGTGGAAGGGGAGTCCGCCTCATCCGGGATTTTTTTCCCTCGGGCAGCCGCCCGATATTGCCTTCTTAGGCTCCACTAGTGGTGGAGTATATGGGGCACATCAGTGCCACTGAGTCGTCAGTCCCGACTCCTAGTAGCACCACCAGTACACCGGTGCCTTTAGGACCCGCCCCCAGCCCCCAAGGGTCCAGCCTCTTACTGTTTGACAGCGACAGTGAGAGGGATATCTTGGGGGAGGCCCTGCATCAGGCAGACATGCAGTTCTGTCCTGATGGTCAGGACCTTTTTGAAGGGTTGATGGAGGAGGAGGATGGGGTACCTGCTGTCAGTATCCCAGAGACATCCCTTCCAAGTGGTGCTGGTGTTTTTGTGCAGGAAACACCCGCACCTAGTCAGACCCAGGCGTCGGTGAGGGGACAGCGGAGCCAGGCTAGCGGCTCCATGTCAGATGTTTCCCTCAGACCACCACATGTCAGCCCTGGGTCTGACATATCTGGGGGCGAAGAGGAGGGTGACCCAACATGGGTGCCACATAACTTGTCGGTTCACAGCAGCAGTGACGACGAGGAAGGTAGGCACCCTGGGGAAACGGTGCGCCAGGTCACCAGGGAGACCAGCGTCAGGTTCTCCACTGGTGATGGCAGCAGGAGGTGTCAGCAACAGCAGCAGCAGCAGCAGGCAGCTCCACCTGTGCGCACCGAGTCCCAGCAGGTGCAAGTCAGCGTCACCCCATCTGACAGGAGGGCGGCGCTGAAGTCACCTGTTTGGGCCTACTTCACCCTGGTACCACATAACCATACCGTGGCCATCTGCCAGATCTGTCGTGCCAGGGTGAAGAGAGGGAAGTGCTTGGCTCGGCTGGGTACCGCAGCCGTGAACCAGCACCTGAGAATTAATCACTGGCGGGAGTATGACCAGATGAAGCATGGTGGTGGTAGCAGCGCCACCACCACAAGTGAGCAGGGTACAGCAGCCCCTGCCACAGCTTCATCTGTTCCCAGCAGGTCATGCCCCCCCCGCTCCCTCTAGTAGAGGTACTGCTACCGGCAGCCAGACCTCTACTTCCACAGCACCCTCCTCATCTGTGTCCTGCACTGCCGTCCGGGGCCAGGCGTCGCTTTCCGACGCCGGAGGAGGAGGAGGAGGAGGAGGAGGAGGAGGAGGAGGAGGAGGAGGACCGGGTTCATGCTATCAAGGAGAGGGATGAATTTTGGATGGCCACCCTTTTAGATCCAAGATGTAAGGGGAAACTGGAGCATTCCTCCCTGCCAGCCGGAGGCAGCACCGGATGGAGGAACTGCAGGCACACATAGTCAGCCGGTTGGAGCAGACAACTCCCCGGCCTCCAGTTGTCCCCCCTCGTCTCACCCAGCAGGTGGCTGCACGCAGCAGCAGCCGAGCAGGGGACCTAATGGGTGAGATGAGGATGTTCTTCCAATCTGAGCGACCCAGCAGCAGTCACCACCACCAGCGGCTGGCCCACATGGTGGCAGACTACATGGGGTCCGTCGGTGCTTCTGACAGTATGAGCACCGACGACCCCATGGAGTACTGGGTTGCCAGACTGGACACCTGCCGCGAGCTCGCTCAGTATGCGCTGGAGTTATTGTCTTGCCCCCTCTCCAGCGTACTATCTGAGCGGACATTCAGCATGGCAGGTGGGGTGGTCACGGACAAGAGGACCCGTCTGTCCACAGACTCCGTGGACAGACTCACATTCATCAAGATGAATGAGTCCTGGATCGGCGGTGACTTTCTGGCACCCGCCGTCGGTTCAGGGCACTGAATGGTCCCTTGTCAAGTCAATCATTATTACCTCTTGCATTAATTGATACCTTTGAAACTCATAGTGGGCAGGTAGTGTTAAGGGCATAAATATTTCCATGCTGTATCATTAAGCCACTATAAAGAGTCCTGATGCTGCTGCCACATTATTTTGAAATGTAATTGCTCAATGCTCACCATGAATTTAAAAAGTCACGTATAGCATAGAAATAACGTTAATCAAACTTTTAAATTATGAGGCACTATGGTATAGTCAGGCTACAGCTTCTTAAGGCCTGTGTCATTCTGCTTTTCAAATTTAATCACCATGCTAATGCAACTTCAAGCTTTTGTAATTTTGCCACGATATGGGCTCCTACTGCTAATGCCAAAAGGCTGAGTGATTATGTACCGATATATTACTCATACTGCTGCTGTCACCTTTTGTCTGAGAGATTTGCCAATTTCTATTACTACTGCTGCTGCTGATGGCACCTCTTGCCCGAGTGATTTGCCATTTTATTACTCTTACTGCTGCTGCTGCTGCTGCTGCTGCTGATGGCACCTCTTGCCCGAGTGATTTGCCCTTTTTATTACTCTTACCGCTGCTGCGGCTGCTGATGGCACCTCTTGCCCGAGTGATTAACATTAATGAGTGAGTGACACTATATTGTCTACTATTACTACTGCTGCTGCTCTCACACCTATGTCGCAAGTTATTTGCCACTATATACTACTATTACCACTGCTGCTGCTGTTCATGGGCCATGGCACCTCTTTCCCGAGTGATAAAACACTATATTGTCAACTATTACTACTACTGCTGCTGCTCTCACACCTATGTCACGAGTTATTTGCCACTATATACTACTATTACCACTGCTGCTGCTGCTGTTCATCATGGCACCTCTTGCCCGAGTGATTTGACACTGTATTGTCTACTACTACTACTGCTGCTGCTCAGTCAAGACACCTATGTCACAAGTTATTTGCCACTCTATACTACTATTACCACTGCTGCTGCTACTGTTCATCATGGTACCTCTTGCCTGAGTGATTTGACACTGTATTGTCTACTACTACTACTACTGCTGCTGCTCAGTCAAGACACCTATGTCACGAGTTATTTGCCACTCTATACTACTATTACCACTGCTGCTGCTACTGTTCATCATGGTACCTCTTGCCCGAGTGATTTGCCACTATATTGTCTACTATTACTACTACTGCTGCTGCTCTCACACCTATGTCACAAATTAATTGCCACTATATACTACTATTACCACTGCTGCTGCTGCTGCTGTTCATGGGCCATGGCACCTCTTTCCCGAGTGATAAAACACTATATTGTCAACTATTACTAGTACTGCTGCTGCTCTGACACCTATGTCACGAGTTATTTACCACTCTATACTACTATTACCACTGCTGCTGCTACTGTTCTTTATGGTACCTCTTGCCCGAGTGATTTGACCATGTATTGTCTACTACTACTACTGCTGTTGCTCAGTCAAGACACCTATGTCACAAGTTATTTGCCACTCTATACTACTATTACCACTGCTGCTGCTACTGTTCTTTATGGTACCTCTTGCCCGAGTGATTTGACACTATATTGTCTACTATTACTACTACTGCTGCTGCTCACGACACCTATGTCACAAGTTATTTGCCACTATATACTACTATTACCACAGCTGCTGATGTTAATGGGCCATGGCACCTCTTTCCGAGTGATAAAACACTGTATTGTCAACTATTACCACTGCTGCTGCTGCTGTTGATCATGGCACCTCTTGCCCGAGTGATTTGACACTATATTGTCTACTACTACTACTGCTGCTGCTCAGTCACGACACTTATGTCACGAGTTATTTGCCACTCTATACTACTATTACCACTGCTGCTGCTGCTGTTCATCATGGCACCTCTTGCCCGAGTGATTTGACACTGTATTGTCTACTACTACTACTGCTGCTGCTCAGTCAAGACACCTATGTCACAAGTTATTTGCCACTCTATGCTACTATTACCAGTGCTGCTGTTGCTGTTCATCATGGCACCTCTTGCCCGAGTGATTTGACACTGTATTGTCTACTACTACTACTGCTGCTGCTCAGTCAAGACACCTATGTCACAAGTTATTTGCCACTCTATACTACTATTACCACTGCTGCTGCTACTGTTCATCATGGTACCTCTTGCCCGAGTAATTTGACACTATATTGTCTACTATTACTACTACTGCTGCTGCTCTCACACCTATGTCACAAATTATTTGCCACTATATACTACTATTACCACTGCTGCTGCTGCTGCTGCTGCTGTTCATGGGCCATGGCACCTCTTTTCCGAGTGATAAAACACTATGGGCCAGATTCACGAACACTTGCGCTGGAGTATTTGGATATGCGCCGCGTAACTGTGATGATGCGCCGTCTTTTCTATGTGCCCGTACCCACCAAACTAGATGCGCCCAATAACGGGTCATTTGCGACCGGCGGAACGTTCCGACGCCAGAGTATCGTCAGCGCTTATTTTCGCTGGGCGCATCAGTCGCGCCCATTGATTTCCCCTGCAAATATGCAAATGAGGGATTTTTCCCAATTCACGAACGGATTAGCACCATACGCTGGCTACATGCGCCGCGCGTATCTCGTCCGTCCGGCGCAAAGTTATTTCTACAAAAGGCTGCTTTATCTTTACTCCAGATGGCCACAGGTCAGCAGGAGAGCAGCTACAGCAGCGTTACCGACGATAAGAGCTAGCTGAGCACCCCCACTTGCAGGACAACACCTCTGTCCATGCTTGTCTGTCAAATTTTACAGCCATGGAGGAAGACATCATAGGTCTCCATAGCCGAGATGATGGCTGACAGCTCCTGGCCATTAAAGTTCAGCTTTCTCCTGTGTGTTTGCGGGGAACGGGAGCAGCCATCTCAGAACAAAAGTAACATCACTGCGGGGAGGGGGAGCAGGATATACTTTAGTGCCGGAATGGCGCTTCTACGGGCGCATTTACACGCCCAACGGAAGGCATTGCGCTGACGTTTCCCGTGCAGTGGTGCCGACGGAAGTTGTGAGCATGCGCACAAAGGGGGCGAGTGGAGCCTCACTCACTGCGCATGCTCCGTGGTTGATGCGCTGAACGTAAGCCTCTGCGCTGGGCTCCGCCCATCATTTACATATGATCACACCCACTTCCACTTGCGTCGGGTTACGCCAGCGCATTATCGTTACTCTGGCGCAAGTTTACGCGCAACTGCTATGTGAATTACAGGACTTGCGCTGAAAGGGTCTTCAGAGTAACGTAAATGAGAAGCGTTACTCCAGAGGAAAGATACTCTCATCTACCTGAATCTGGCCCAATATTGTCAACTATTACTACTACTGCTGCTGCTCTCACACCTATGTCACAAGTTATTTGCCACTATATACTACTATTACCACTGCTGCTGCTGCTGTTGATCATGGCACCTCTTGCCCGAGTGATTTGACACTATGTTGTCTACTACTACTACTGCTGCTGCTCAGTCACGACACCTATGTCACAAGTTATTTGCCACTCTATGCTACTATTACCACTGCTGCTGCTGCTGCTGTTCATCATGGCACCTCTTGCCCGAGTGATTTGACACTGTATTGTCTACTACTACTACTGCTGCTGCTCAGTCAAGACACCTATGTCACGAGTTATTTGCCACTCTATGCTACTATTACCACTGCTGCTGCTACTGTTCATCATGGTACCTCTTGCCCGAGTGATTTGACACTATATTGTCTACTATTACTACTACTGCTGCTGCTCACGACACCTATGTCACAAGTTACTATTACCTATAAACTATTAGTTTGTGTTAAATAAAATAATAGTATAAAATGTTTTTGGTTATTATGAAGTTAGATGTGTTGATGTTGATGTTGATGTTGATGTGTTAGATGTGAAGTTAGATGTGTTGAAAAACCTAACAATCTCAATAAGAAAGGAAACATTTGAAAAAAATTACTTTTTTTATTAAAAGAAAAAAAAATCAAATATAATTATGCATCTGCTTCTGAAGATCTGCCATCTCAGCCAAAAAATTTCCCTGCTGTTGCACCAGCTGCTGCTTTTGGAGGTCTAGAAACCGCATCTTGCGTTGATTTGCAAGGATTTTGTCATGGGTCCTCTGGAACTCAGCTTGCTTTTGCTCCATCTTTTTTAAAACTGTTAGGATATAAGAAAAAAACATTTGGATTTCAAAGACCGTTACCAAATAAATATAATATTTATGTTGCTTATTAAACAATCATTATCATGTCTATACAATTGTTATGTGTCTAGCACATATACTTCTATCATAAATACCATATTATCGTTCTGAAATCTGACGGGTGCGCTTTAAATGCTGTCCATTTTTATATCTACATCTTATTGTTGAAATGTTATTAATCTTTGTACACATATTTACCCTCCTGACCGAGGCTCACAGGAACGGTCTCATCCTCCTGCTCCTCTTCTCCTACATCCGGTACACCACCAGAAGTTTGGGGGGGGGGTTGCAGCTCCTCCTCTTGCTCCTCCACAGGAGCTGGGGGTGGCTACTGGGAGGGCCCTGGCTGTTCCTCATCCCTCTCCTCCTCTGCATCCTCCTCCTGCTCCTCCTCTTCATCCTCCTCCTCTGTGGCCTGTCGCCTTGTGCGCTTGGGGCGCACAGATGGTAGAGGAGCTCCTATAATAACACAATGTTCATATATGTAAAAATGTTTTCTAATAACATATGCAAATTCTGTGTACTCTGCTGTATTGTATATGAATACAAATTAATTTATATAGACAGTTAACCAATGGGGTAATGTTATATTAAAGGGTCTTGCGGGCACTACAGGGGACTGAGTGTGAGCTGGGCTGCCACCATGGTAAAATGAACTGTTTTTGTATCCTTTGTTTTGTTCAGACAATCTCATGTTAAAAAAAGGGCCTGATGGAGTACACGGGATTACTATGATAACCCCACGCCTACCACAGGAATTTAGTGGTAATCTATATATATAAAACTCAACGTGTGTGTGTATGTATGTATGTATGTATGTATGTTCCAGCATCACGTCCAAACGGCTGAAGATATTAACATGAAACTTGGCACAAAATGTTACTTATATGTCAGCAACAAACATAGGATAGGTGGTTTAACCCTTACCCACCACCATTTGCCATGGTCAGGATTTTTCTTTGAAGTCCTATTCAACTCTATGGGAAATACATGTTACTTCATAACGGCTGTAGATATTTCGATAACACTTGGTCACATGTTACTTATATGTCCACTTAAACTATAGGATAGTTAATTTATCCCTTAACTACCCCCATTTGTGAGGGTCGGGGTTTTTGTTTAAAGTCCCATGCAAATCAATGGGAAATGTATGTTCCCACATAACTTCTGTACGCCTGGAGATATTTCAATAATACCTGGTACACATATTACTTATATGCCAAATAAAAATATATGACAGTTAAATTAACCCTTGCCTACACCCTTATATAAAAGATGGGTTTTTGTTTCAAGTCCCATGCAAGTATATGGGACTGTGGTCTCTTCATTTTCCTACACAAAAGGTTAAGATAGGAAGACCGGGCAACGCCGGGTATTCAGCTAGTTGAGTTCTAAAATACCACCCCTTCCCCTTTAACCCACCACACCACCACTTTAATTCCATGGTTTAACTTGATGGAATAATGATAGAAAAGGGGGAGAAGGTTTCAATTCCCCCTTTTCTCATGGGAAAGCGGCAGGACTTAATAAAATTAGTAGTGACGGTTTCAAGTTCCCCTTTTGGGAACCTAATAGGGCTCTTTAGGTGTAAGCTGGTCCTCACGTGGCCTAGTTAGCTGGAAAACGTGTTTTTCCCGTTTTTTTGGTGAAAACGAGGTGATCACGCGGCCTACACGTGCTTTTCCCGCACTTTTTAGGCCTGTGGGCCTGCTGGTTCTGGAAAAATCCAGTGTTACTTAGGGGTATATAAGTAGGGTTCCATCAGCCTTGCTCTCAGTCGCCTCAGTAGACGGGACTGTTGTGTTCCCCTACCCCCCCCTTTTTTCTTTTCTTTTTGTCGCGGCTGCTAATTATGTGGGATGGTCACCTTTATTTAAAAAAAAAAAAAAAAAATTATACAAAGGGTGACAAATCTGTTTAGTTTAGTTGTTGTTGGATACATTTTAACGTTGGAATATATTTAGGTACAGCCTGAGCCGTAGTGACTAGGCTGGTTTTTAAGTTATTAAAGTATTTATTTAAAATATATGTCTGAAATCCAATAATAAAGCAGCCTCGGCCAGTATTAGTACATTAATGGGGTGTCTTGTTTATTTAGTTTAATTATAGTTAGTAAGTGTTCCTGTCTGCTGTCCCATGTCTTTTTTCAACAGTACTATGAATACCTTGGGTGGTGATATATGTTACCACAACATGGCGTCTGGGTTAACAACATCTGCCCTAAGGTTAATTACATATGACCTTACATAACTGTCACCAATAACTTACCTGGATGAAATTCATCCCGGATCTGTGTCACCTGGCCCATGTGGCGCCCCTTTAGGTCCGACCACTTTTTTAAGATGGCCATGAGGTCATGTGTGCGGCCATGTACATCCCGTAACTCCCGCAATAGGGAGCTGACAACTTTTTTTTTTTCCTGCTGCCTCCGCAGCTGATCGTATCCCTTTTGCAGGAACCTCTGCAAGATGAAGAACAAAGTATATTATAATACTTTTGTTTAAACCCTTATGGATATATGACGTAAATGTATGGTATTCAACAATTGGAAGCATTCTCGCCTTATTAATCACTGACAGGGGTAACATGACAGATTTTATATCTTGCCATTTTGGTCGCCACCTTTTTTGCATAAATATAGCAGCCATTATAATTTGCATAATTATGTATATATGAGTAACAACACAGGATACACGTATAGGGGAGAAATGCGTTGCTATTCATCTGACCGCTATAATTAATTTTTGACCCTTATACTGGGCATGTACAATAGATTTTTTTTTTCATCCCTATCTTTATATAGGAACAATAATATGTTTGTTTCTTTTGACTTTTTGATGAATTAATTTTGAATAAATAATGGAGTTGATGTTATTTAAAAACTACAACTACCAGCATGCTCTGATACACCATGTAGCTCACCGTCACCAGCTGTACCACAATTATACTTTAACTCCCAGCATGCCTGGACAGTCAATGGCTGTCCGGTGATACTGGGGAGTTGTTTTGCAACAGCTGTAGTCTCCGTTTAGGAAACAGTGCCGTACCAGACGTTTTTTTTTTATTGTGGAGGGGAGGGTGGCTATGTAGGGGTATGTGTGTATGTTGTGTTTTTTAATTTTTATGTAGTGTTTTTATGGTACAGTCAGAGGGGCGTGGGGTTCACAGTAGTTTCCCGCTGAGGATTTAAGCTGCAGCGCAAAATTTGCTTCAGCTAGAAGCACACTGTAAGCCCCAGCCCATGTGAATGTACCCTGTACATTCACATTGGGGGAGAGGGGGGGGGGGGGGTTATTGCAGCCAGTTGCATGGAGGGAGTTGTAGTTTTGCAACAGCTAGAGGCACAATGGTTGCAAAACACTACGAGTTTGTTACCTAACTCAGGGTTTCAAGACCAGTGCGCCTCCAGCTGTTGCAAAACTACTACTACCATCAGGCATGGTCTGTCAGTGCATGCTAAGAATTTTACTTTTGCTGCATCTAGAGTGCCACAGTTTAGAGACCCGTGTATAGTGGTCTGAAAAATGTGGGCCTGCAGAACTTGCAAAACTAGAAGTCCCAGCATGCCCAGGCATGCTGGAAGTTGTAGTTCTGCAAAAATCTAAAGGGCAATATGTATTCGAACGACCTTGGGCCTTAAGGACCCTGAAGTCAGCACGTTCGCATACGTCCTATGTCCACAACATGTTAATTATGCTAAATAGCAAGAAAAGTGCCTAAATACACATTTACCAACCAGGGTGTCTGCAGCTGTCCAGGCATGCTGGGAGTTGTAGTTTTGCAACAGCTGGAGACACACTTTTTGGGAAATACTAATATCTGATCTTATATCCTAACTTTTAAAATAGTCTAAAATGCATTTACAGATAATGAAATAACAGTGGTGAAATTACTCACACTAATCAACAGGTTTTCCTCACTGGATGAAAAGTTACTTCCCACCATCTTCGCTTCGCAGGGCAGCACAGAATAGCGATCCGAAAATAGACTGGCACAGATCCAGGAAATGAGCTCGTTGTTCGCGTGCATGCGCATGCGCGATGACGAGAATTTCGTAATTATTTCGCAATCGCATTAGCGAAATTTCGCAATATTGTTATTTGGACAAAATATCACGAATATTCGATTTTAGCGAATATTTCTCGCAGGGCAGCACAGAAAAGCGATCCGAAAATAGACTGGCAAAAATCCAGGAAATGATCTCCGTTTTCGCGTGTTGTTCTCGCGCATACGCGGACGAGAATTTCGCAATCAATTCGCAATCGCATTAGCGAAATTTTGCAATATTGTTATTTGGACAAAATATCACGAATATTTGATTTTAGCGAATATTTCTCGAATATTCTTCAATATATTCGTGATATATCGCGAAATCGAATATGGCGTATTCCGCTCAACACTACTAGGGATGTGAATATATTCTCTACAAACTGTAGATTTAACTATACTGACTAGACTTCCTACTCTATCTATCTATCTATCTATCTATCTATCTATCTATCTATCTATCTATCTATCTATCTATCTATCTATCTATCTATCTATCTATCTACTGTGGGGTAGATTCACATAGAGATACAACGGTGTATCTACTGATACACCGTCGTATCTGTGAGATCCGACGCTCGGATCTATGCGGCTGATTCCTCGAATCAGGTTCCTCATAGATCTCCCTTAGAGCCGACTGGTGTAAGTGAGTTACACCGTCGAATCTAAGGCTGCAATCTCCGCCGTCCGCTAGGTGGCGCTTCTGTTATTATACGCGACGAATATGCAAATGAGGAGAACCGCCGATTCTGAAACGAACGCCCGGCCGTCGCTTTTTTTTTACGTCGTTTGCGTTCGGCTTTTTCCGGCGGATAGTTACCCCTGCTATAGGTGGGGTAAGTGCGGCGTATCCTATGTTAAGTATGGCCGTCGTTCCCGCGTCGAGTTTTGAACTTTTTACGTTGTTCACGTAAGTCGTTCGGGAATACGGCCATATGTTAATTGCGTTAACGTCGAAAACAATGACGTCCTTGCGACGTCATTTGAAGCAATGCACGCTGGGAAATTTAGCCGGCGGCGCATGCGCAGTACGATCGGCGCGGGGACGTGCGTGATTTAAATAGTAAACTCCCCCTAGCCGCGAAATTTGCATTCTGCCAGGGGATTTACGATCCACCAGGGCAACTTACGAGGCAAGTGCTTTCTGAATACAGCACTTGCCTCAAAAACTGGCGCAGGCGGATCGTAAAAAAGATAGATCACGCGGATCAAAAGATCCGCTGATCTATGTGAATCTACCCCCGTGTCTCTAACTGTCTGTCTGACTTGCTTTCTTTAACAAAGCCGGAACACACTACACGAGGAAGCTGTGCAGGCTGCCTTTTATAGTGTGGGGCGTGTACTAATCCCCCTGAGCCATAATTGGCCAAAGCCACCCTGGCTTTGGCCAATTATGGCTCTTCGTTTTTGGCGCGCTGTGATTGGCCAAGCATGCGGGACATACAGCATGCTTGGCCAATCATCAGCGCTCAACGCCGCAGTGAATTATGGGACGTTTTACGTCACTCGAATTTGGCGCTCGTATGGGGCTCCCTTCGGTTTTGCCAACGGTTCTGTACAATTTTGACTATGAGAACATCCATTTGATAACGGTAATTTTCTGTTCGGGTCTTTTTATTTGATAGCTACTTGTACATGTCTTTTTGATCTCAAAACTTATGCTATGTATATATTTTTGTAGAATCAATCATCCCCCTGAAGAGACCTTCTACAGGTCGAAACGTGTCGGGGCACGCACACTACGCAGTTTTTATGCAATGTTGTATGTAACTGTACTCATATTGTATGATCTGTACTGTATCACCAGATCCGGAAAGGGGTTCTCTTTTTTTTTTTTTTTTTATTGTTACTGTATTTTATCTGTATGGTATAGACAATCAGCAAATAAACCATGCTTTACTCAACTATATTGTTATATTTATACTTTGGCTGTCCAAAGCCCCATTGGGTAAATTTCCTTTTCCTACATGTTTCAATCTTGGGGTTCGCAGCCTTCTTGTCTCTTTACATATGTGTCCTTTCTTAGCCTAGAAACACTGCTCTGTTCTTTGTAATGTATTGAAAGATTTGGGTAAAACAAGGAAATAAAAAACAAATTTTCAAATATGTATTAAAAATATGAGATTAGCATCAAAAGGGGTTAATTAAGCACCTACTAATTGCCTAACAAGACACACCCAATTCGATTAAATTAACAAATTGTATTGGGTGTGCACTATTATCAACAAGAAAATCACATTTACTGTAGTTGCATTTTAGATATGCAGGTATTTATTATGGCAATTTGTGCTTCAGCGTGTGCTTGTTCGCATGCTCAATTAACGATTTTGCGGTGCAACAAGAAGCAACATTTTTTAAGCCAGTGTGCATAGAGCCGAAGCTCAGGTTCACACTGAGCTGCGGGAATAAAGTCATGCGAGTTCAGCTGAACTCGCACTATTTCACTCCCGCATGTCAGTCCTGATTTTGGCATTGATTTCACAGACCTTGGTGTTTGGTTTCTGCACAGATGTCAATGGAAATTGCACCCCAAAATCTCAAAGTAGTACAGAAACTACTTTTTGAAATCGGTGTGGCGCCACAAATGCAGTGATTAGGATGGTGCCATTGCTGCCAATTTGACATGCGATTTGACATGTCAAAACACACCAATGTGAACCAGGGCTTTGAGTAAATTCTCAGCATTATTAGGGAAACTATTCTAGATTCAGGATATTATTAATGCGTTGATTATAATGTGTGCTTTACTCATTATTTGGATATCGGATGCAATAACCTCTGGGCCCAGTAGGGGGCAGAGAATGAATGTCCGCACTGCCGCCTATGTGGTATGCTAAACAGAGATGAGCGATCAGGGCGGGTGTTAAACAAAATCCGCATCTCATTACATCAATTAGCAGTGGGCAGGACGGTATTATAAACACCAAGGGCCAGATTCTCAGAGGCGTTACAACGGAGTATCTCAGATACCCCGTCGTAACGCCTTTTTTTTTGTCCTCGTATCTATGCGAGTGATGCTTAGCATCACTTTTGCATAGATACGCTTCTACATCCGACAAGTGTAAAAGCATTACACTTTCGGATCGTAGGTGTAATGACAACTCCGGCCACTAGGTGGCATTTACGTTGTTTTCGCATTTGCATATGCAAATGAGGTAGTACG
The DNA here is from genome assembly GCA_029574335.1 of Rana kukunoris. Classification (NCBI taxonomy): domain Eukaryota; kingdom Metazoa; phylum Chordata; class Amphibia; order Anura; family Ranidae; genus Rana; species Rana kukunoris. The sequence goes on from CM056052.1 coordinate 92,608,401, forward strand.
CCGATTCTCGATCGCTTTTACGCCGCCCCGTCGACGCGTACGTCGTTTTTGTTCGCGTAAGGTTACCCCAGCTTCTATGTGGAGTAACCTTACGAAGTACCGTCGGATGCCATCGGGTCCCGTCGGATGCCATGTTAAGTATGGCGTCGGGTCAGCGTAAAAGAGTTGCGTAAATGACGCTCACGTCGTTTTGACGTCGGTTTTAACGACGCTTCCCGACGTGAGCTGGAGCATGCGCACTGGCCTTTTTCCCTGGCCGGCGCATGCGCAGTTCGTTCGACGCGGGGGCGCGCTTAATTTAAATACAAGCCGCCCAATTTGAATTGCGCGGGTTTACGCTTGGCGATTTACGAGACGCCAGCGAAAACTACGGAGCAAGTGCTTTGAGAATAAAGCACTTGCTCTAGTACGCAGCGGCGGCGTAGTGTAAATGGCTTACGCTACGCCGCCGAAAATCTATGAGAATCTGGCCCCTAGTATTCAGTCGTACAGCCATACCCACAGATGAAGTCAATCTTATGACGAAACGCATCTGGGTTGGTTGTCAATCAGAGTAACGTCATCACGCCGCTCGGCGCCGGTGTGTGTTAACACAGCGGGAATTAACAAACGGAACCAAGCGGTGAACGCCGTCCTGAACGCCCGTGCCTGTGACAAGCTGCGGTGATGTACTGTCCGGTTGTATGATATATGCCTAACTTTGCTAGTAAAATTGTAAGTGCATTTCTTACCTTTTATGCTTTTAAAATAATAAACCCTACAGAATTATGCTATGTGCCACTATTTGTTTTCTTCCACACATGTGAGTTGATATCTAAAAAGAGGAGTGGCTTTGGATTATCTCAGGCTGTGATGTGTGTTACAATACAATGCTTAATATCCAGCGCTGTCTGGTAAGAGTTTCACCTGACTATTGCACGAGTGGTGGTGTTGGCTAAAAGGAATTCATTAGTGCTGATCCATAGGAGACATTTCTTCTCTCTTCACGGATTAATTTGGGACTACCTTTTTGACCATTTTCTTTCCATATGAATTCTGGACTTTCATATCATAGCATGTTTTATTCCTATTGAGGAGCGCTGCTTCATATTGTTTTTATATGTGTTTTTGTCAGTGTTTAAATCCTGTCTTCGGACAGGCAATAGTAGCAGCTCCAGTGGTTATCAGCCCTTTTTGTGAGGGAGGTGTATTGTAGATCCATACATCCCCACCTCTTGGGTTTATTATTACCATCATTATTTAACTTTTATAGTTTCATTATTATAAGCACTATCTGTCTTCATAAGCGCTGGGTTTCTCTGGGAAGGGCTGTCTGTATTTTGTTTGAATATTATTACAACATGTATGACTGAGATGGGGGCCACATTTATCTGTGTTCCTATGAAAACTGTATCAGGCTGGGTTCACACTATACTACACTACTACGTGCCCCAGACAACGTAAATTTTATGATGAAACATACGTCGGGAAGGTGACGTGCTGACGTATGACGTGACAATCCGAGTGGAACGGGCGTTCGAGTAAGCCGGCCGGCTTTACATTTCTTTGTGCCTAATTTCATCTGTTACGTATAAGTGCAACTTTTAATAAACCTATGTGGGCTATTTACTCCTTTCCGGTGTATTGCTGATATCTGGAGGATCTACAGGACACCTAGCCAACAGTTGCCCCAACAAGTTCCGAGCAAAGGCTTTCCAGATATATGTGGTTTTTATCTTGGCTTCTGGTAAGCCTTCATTTTAACTTGGTGACACGGTGGTGGTGTTAATTTAGTCACAACCTAGGACATCATATTTTTATTTTTATCTTAAGTACTTAATTTATGTGCTGTTTTGGCGTTTTTCACTATGTGATTTTCACTTTTTGGTTAACCCACTGATGACATACCTGGAGCTACCCCAAAACCCTTCTATCCTGCTGTGGACTCTTAAAGGCCCTGGCTGGGGTTTCAGCCGCAAGCATGATATGCTTGCCTTCTGGTAAGCCTCCATTTTTATCATCAACTGATATTTTGGTGGTGGACATTTATTTTGTTTCATATTGATCCTCAGGACTGTCTGTGAAGCACTCTCTATTAGACTTTGGTTCACTATCTTCATATAATTTGAAGCTGATTTGGCTTGTATCGCCATTCGTATACATTGGACTTTTATTACACTTTAATTTTGTGCAAGAGGCACTGTTTCACATATGGTTCCTAAAATCACAATTGTTTATATATCATTTTTTGTTTTTAGCGCAACTTCAATTTTTCTCCCACACTATACTACACACAGTAGTACTACTATCATCCTACTGTGCTCTGCGACATCGCTCCTACATTGGTCCTACATCCATCCGACTTTCATGAACAGGATATTACCATAGGCTTGCACAGCCTATTACATTAGGGTGTGCACCCTAAAGCTCAAACACACGTGTGTGTGTGTGTGTATAATATATATATATATGTGTGTATGTACGTGTGTGTATGTGTGTATGACTGAAAAGTCAGAGATATCACAATTCTTCTAATGCCACAGCGCATGAGGCACTTCATAGTGCTGCGCCTGCCACAAGGTGCAAAAGGGAGGGCTGAGAGAGAGGTGTAGGAGGGAGGGCTGAGAGAGAGAGAGAGAGAGAGAGGTGTAGGAGGGAGGGCTGAGAGAGAGGTGTAGGAGGGAGGGCTGAGAGAGAGGTGTAGGAGGGAGGGCTAAGAGAGAGAGAGGTGTAGGAGGGAGGGCTGAGAGAGAGAGGTGTAGGAGGGAGGGCTGAGAGAGAGAGGTGTAGGAGGGAGGGCTGAGAGAGAGAGATGTGTAGGAGGGAGGGCTGAGAGAGAGAGAGAGAGAGAGGTGTAGGAGGGAGGGCTGAGAGAGAGAGAGAGAGAGAGAGAGGTGTAGGAGGGAGGGCTGAGAGAGAGAGAGAGAGAGAGAGAGAGGTGTAGGAGGGAGGGCTGAGAGAGAGAGAGGTGTAGGAGGGAGGGCTGAGAGAGAGAGAGAGGTGTAGGAGGGAGGGCTGAGAGAGAGAGAGGTGTAGGAGGGAGGGCTGAGAGAGAGGGGGGCTGAGAGAGGGAGAGCTAAGAATGGAGAGAGGGCTAAGAGAGGGGGGCTGAAAGACGGGTGGGCTAAGAGAGAAGGGAGGGGGCTTAGAGAGAGGGGGTTGAGAGAATAGGGTGGGCTCATAGAGATGGGTTGCTGAGAGAGGGGGGGCTGAGAGAATAGGGAGGGCTAAGAGAGAAGGGAGGGGGTTTAGAGAGAGGGGGGCTGAGAGAATAGGCAGGGCTGAGAGAGGGGGGATGGCTGAGAGTCTGTGGGCTGACAGAGAAAGGAGGGGAGCTTAGAGAGAGGGGAGATGGCTGAGAGTATAGGGATGGCTAAGAGGGGGGATGGCTGAGAGAGAAGGGAGGGGTCTGATCTGATCGAAAGGGGAGGGCTGAGAGGAGGGGAGGTCTGAGAGGGGAGGGGCTGAGAGGGAGGGGGGACTTAGAGGGAGGGGGCTGAGAAAGAAGGGAGGGGGCTGAGAAAGAAGGGAGGGGGGCTTAGAGAGAGGGGGCTTAGAGAGAGGGGGCTGAGAGAGAAGGGAGAGGGGGCTTAGAGAGAGGGGGCTGAGAGAGAGGGGGCTGAGAGAGAGGGGGCTGAGAGAGAGAAGGGAGGGGGGCTTAGCGAGAGGGGAGGGCTGAGCTGAAAGAGAAGGGAGGGGGCTAAGAGAGAGGGAAGGGCTAAGAGAAGGGAGGGGGGCTTAGAGAGAGGGGGGTCTGAGAGAGCAGGGAGGGGGGCTTAGAGAGAGGGGGTCTAAGAGAGCAGGAGGGGGGCTGAGGGAGAAGGGAGGGTGTCTGAGAGATGGGGGAGGGAGGCTTGGAGAGAAGGGAGGGGGGCTTGGAGAGAAGGGAGGGGGGCTGAGAGAGAAGGGAGGGGGGCTGAGAGAGAAGAGAGGGGGGCTTAGAGGGAGGGGGATGAGAGAGAAGGGAGGGTGGCTAAGAGAGGGGGAAAGGGGCTTGGAGAGAGGGAGGGGGGAGTTGGGGGAGATACGAGACCCCTAGCCCTTTTACTGCAGTCCCATTACTGTCCCAGTCTCTGTCTGCAGGTGTGTATGATGGTACCTTCCATAACATGTCTCCTGCTTCGATCTGTTCAATTCCAGCGGCTCCCGCAGCAGCCTGCACCTCCTGCCCATCCAGTGAGCGGCGAGCCTGTTTGTCCTCCAGCTTCGGGTCTCATATCAGAGCGCAGAGAGGAACTTGAAAAAGTTCATGCTCTGGAAGCATGGGGTACGCTGCAGTCGCTTGCCTCCTAGGGGAGGCGGGGCCAGGGGACAAGGTCAAGGAGGAGGCGGTGCCCGAGTCTCGGGCTCTTGGCACTAGCGATGGATGCCCAGCCGCCCACATCTCCCCAGGGGTGCTGCTGATTGCTGCCCACTGCCACGCCGCCACACACATTTTCTGGTGCTAGACAGCTGGGTAGAGGACGAGGCGCATTGACAAGTTCCAGGCGCCCTCTCCTCTCAGTGGAGAGCGCATGCCTATGGATACTACTTTGATAGTCTGACTTGTTCTTTGACCAATCAAAACAATCCCAGCGTGAGATAAATTCCTTTTAGCCAAGGTTCACATTGGAGCAATTTGCCATGTGATTTGAGAGATCAAATCGCATGACAAGTCGCAGCCTATTGGCGGCAATGGCACTCTTCCAATCGGTGTGACACCGATTTTGCAGCACAGCACCCATTTGCAAAAGTAGTTCCTGCACTACTTTTGACGATTTCAGGTACGATTTTAATAGGCATCTGTGTATAAAGCCACACAAATGTATATCAAGTAGCACCTGAAATCGTGCTGACCTTGCTACTTTGAACCACTGTGCCATGCCATCAAACGCAGCCACTGTGCCATCAATTGTCACCACTATGCCATGCCATCAAACGCAGCCACTGTGCCATGCATGCCATCAATTGTCACCACTGTGCCATCAATTGTCACCACTGTGCCATGCCATCAAACACAGCCACTGTGCCATCAATTATCACCAGTGCCGATCCTGACCTCCCTGAGGCTTAAGCAAAATTCTGCTAAGGGGCCCTCTACAGTGGCGAAAAATGGGCGTGGTTAATGGGAAATAGTGGGTGTGGCTCAGAGGGGGTGTGGTTAGAGTCTGAGATTAGAGAGAGAGAGAGAGAGAGAGAATTATTTCTATCATTGCATTGTAATATAGAATTAAATTATCCAACTCACCATAATGCAGAATCAGTGGAAACCCGGAGTCCCTTCTTACATCAGACATTCCCAGCGGAGCCCCTCCTTACACCAGGCGTTCCCAGCGGAGTCCACTCCCCACTTACACCAGGCGTTCCCAGCGGAGTCCCCCCCTTACATCAGGCGTTTCCAGCTGGGCCCCCCCTTACATTAGGTGTTTCCAGCAAGGCCCCCCTTACATCAGGTATGGCTGCCAATAGGAATTGAGCTGCAGCACCGCCCACCCCCGCCCCTTCCCAAATCATTTCACTCACAGACAGACATCAGTGGGGCGGGAGGTGGGCGGTGCTGCAGGTCAATTCCTATTAGCAGCCACCTGGCCGGCTCCTCCCATCCTGTCCATTCTGTACTGAGCAATTCATGTTGCTTGGTCTACAAGAAAATGGCGGCCGGTGGAGACATCGTCTCCGCCCGGCCGCGGACCTCTAGCGGCAGCGACGAAAAATCGGGGGCCCTGAATAATGACTCGGGGCCCTACGCAGCTTGCGTAGCAAGCGTATAGGGTGGATCGGCCCTGATTATCACCACTGTACCATGCCATCAAACCCAGCCACTGTGCCATGCCATCAAACGCAGCCACTGTGCCATCAATTGTCACCACTGTGCCATGCCATCAAACACAGCCACTGGGCCATCAATTATCACCACTGTGCCATGCCATCAAACACAGCCACTGTGGCATCAATTATTACCACTGTGCCATGCCATCAAACGCAGCCACTGTGCCATCAATTGTCACCACTGTGCCATGCCATCAAACGCAGCCACTGTGCCATCAATTGTCACCACTGTGCCATGCCATCAAATGCAGCCACTGTGCCCATCAATTGTCGCCACTGTGCCAATTGTTGCCACTGTGTCCTTTGTCGCCACTGTGCCCTTTAATTGTCGCCACTGTGCCCATTGATGCCATTGTGCCCATTGATGCCACTGTGCCCATTGTCGCCACTGTGCCCATTTCCGGCACTGTGCCCTGTAAAATGCCCCTCCCCGCCCGGAACTTACCTTTCTGGGGGTCAGCGCATCCTCCTTCCGCTTCAGCCAATCAGGTTACTTGATTGGCTGAGACGCCTGTCAGCCTTATCTAAGGAACGCACCCCCATATGTTCCTTAGATAAGTTTCCGGAAGGCTGAGGGCTGTACTCGGAAAGCCTATCAGAGCCTCTGGCTCTGATAGGCACTTCCACACAGCCAACCAGCTGCCGTTATTCAGGTGGCCGACGCTCACCATCCGGCCATCTGAATAGTGGGCGGCAGCAGAAACAAATCAATGGCGGACAGTGCGAGAGCCAAAGGGGGCGGCACTCCAGAGCCCTCTATAGACGCTGTAGCTGGCCAGCTATAACCTGTCCTAGGTAGCTAATATGACCTACATGTATATGCAGCTAAGCCTGCTGGGAACCTAGTGTGGTGCACATGTTTATATGTGAGAGACAAAAGCAAAGTTATTCACAGTTGAATTCATGCCAGAAAGCATAGAGTTAAGCTTTTATGACTCTTAAGAAGCCTTGGCCCAATCACAGCCAATCTCACATTGAGCAGAGTCTTGACCAGTCACATCCAGCTTTACAAACACTCTGTCTGGGAGGTTCCTAATACTCCATGTGCTGCTAGATTATTCCACCACAGAGACAGAGAGCCACATGGAGAGACAGAGAGCAGACACACAAGGCCAGAGTCTTGTATTATGGAAGCCAGGGGATAAAAATAGGTATGTGACACAGTTATATATATGTTCTTATTGTAAATAGTGTGGTTAGAACTGTATACTGATCTAGTTGTGTGTTCACTTGTAGTTCCACCATACCTTCAAACAAACTCACACCTTTAAACCAAACCAAACTAAGCTAACACTGCAAAAGCAAGCCTGCAAAACAAGTTGCAAACCACAGTTATACCTTTCAGAGAAATCAGAGAATGCTTTGATAACTTACAGAGAGAGAGAGAGTAAATACTGAAGAAAGAAATATATCCACCATCTAATGTTAAATGACAAGATTGAATATTTGAACCACCATTTTCTGTTATACTTATTCATCACATGTTTTTTGTACATGGACTGTCTGCTGCAAAGCAGCAGTATTATATATGAAGAAAAGTGAAGTTATTAAAGAAGTTATTTTAAGCATTTGGTGTGCTCTTTAAACCTACTGCTTCCATAGAACGGCGCTAGAGGAATTTCAGAGTAATAGACAGTCTTGTTGGACTGAAAAGTCAGATATATCACAATTCTTCTAATGCCACAGCACATGAGGCACTGCGCCTGCCACAGTGGAACTATTTTTCCCTTTGAGGGAAAAGCGATAGCGCTCCTCAACTTGCAAAGTAAAGAGCGCATTTGAGCAGCGGAGCGCCAGCAGAAGAGGCCATGTACTTCAGCCTGCTAGTTTCCCGCCACTAGGCCCAAAGCCTGCAGCAGTGCATCGCAACTCGTCACAGAGCATTGCAAGGCATCGCAAAGCCTCTAAGGCCTCGTACACACGTTCAAATCTGTCTGCTGGAAATGGTCGGCGGATTTGGCCACCTGGCAGATTTCAAAGCATGCTTTGAAATCTGTCGGCTGGGAACCCGTCCGCCCGACATATCTGCTGGTTAGTATGCTAACCAGCAGACATGTCTTCTCGCACACGCGCCAAATGATTTCGACGCATGCGCGGAAGTGTTTTTCTTCCTGGTGCGGTGACGTGGCGGCGTCAACGTCACCGCCACGTCACTGACACGTCAGCGCGCTGTCTGCTGGCGGGGATTTTGGTTTGCTCGTGTGTACACGCGAGCAAACCAAAATGCCAGCAGACAGATTTGTTCAAATCGGTCGGACAGACCGTTTTGAACAAATCGATTGCCTCGTGTGTACGAGGCCTAAGACTGACATTTGTTCCAGCAGCCCACAGATTACAGTATCCTGCTCTTCAGAAATAAGGTCAGAGCTTTCCTTTTATTACTTATTATTGCACATAGGCTTTGGCATAAAGAGACATTTTCGTGTTCACGAATAAAAGACTGTAAAGTAAAACGAAGGACAGTTTGTAGTATACGGACTCTAAAGTATTTAAAGTGAAAGTCATTTATTGCCTGCATCTTTTGCTATTGCGTTTAAAGTGAAAGTCATTTATTGCCTGCATCTTTTGCTATTGCATTTTAAGTGAAAGTCATTTATTGCCTGCAAATTGTTATAGCATTTAAAGTAAAATGTCTAAGCCTAGTATTACCATGCCACTGTTAGAGGATACAAAGATAGATAGGATAGAGGGTGAAGAGCAAGTGAACCTGTCTGAGTTAGAAGAGTCTGATGCAGCATTAGCCTTGCCCCAAACAAATGAGCTAAGACGCTCAGAACGCATTAGAAAACCGACCCCAAAAATGCAGGAACATTTGGAGCAAGAAGCAGCATTAAATAGAAAAAGATTCACCAGAATGTATGGTAAGTGTAAATTATACATTAAAGATGTTCGGAAAAAGCTAAAGCAAGATAGTATAAAAGAAAACTTGAGTGATCTGGTAGAGACGATAGAAGAATCTGAATCAGAGCTTATTGCAGTGTATGTCAATCTGCGGTCATCCACAACACCTTCCCAGGATATTGTGAGGAACATGGACACATGTAGTGCAGTCACTAAAGATTTAGTAAAGCTCATGAGAGAATTATCATTTAAAGCCAACTATGATGAAGTTAAGGCGAGAAAGAGAATGAACAAGCTCTTCACAAGAGACTATGCTAGGTCCTTAGGGGGAACCACACTCTCAAGTGGGACTTCCTTCACTAGCAGAAGTGCCAGTCACACATCAGAGCCCTCAAGTACTCTAACCAAAAGAAAGGAACTTGTTGAACAACTTGCTGTCAAGAAAGCAGAAATCGAGATGGAACCTGTCATTGAGGCACATCGCCATCAAATGGAGGCACTCCGCCAACAGATGAAAAGTCTGGAAAGGCTGAAAGAAGTTAAGATTATAGAAGCCAGACTAAGAGTACACGAAGAGGACATGAATGGTAGTCATAGGTCCAAATTTGTACTAAGTGATGAAGCAGACTCCTACTCACCTCCATACATCCAGGAGAATAAAAGGAAACCTTCAGTATGTAGTGAAGAAAAAAGTCATTGCCCTTCCATTCCTGCCCAGAAAGACGAAAAGTGAGACTTACTTAATTTAGAACTAAGTGAAAAAATAAAGCAGGACAATTATACTCCTAGATGTTGCTGCAATATTGCGACTATTGTCCCAGCAGGACGACAGAACAGTCCCAGCAAGACTTCCCATTCCAGAACCTACTGTATTTTCAGGGGACATACTGAAGTTCATAGAGTGGAAGGCAAGTTTTGAAATGATCATTGAGCATCATTGTTCCAGACCAGTTGACAAGTTATTCTACGTTCAGAGATATGTTGGTGGAGAAGCAAAGAAAGCCCTTGAAGGCAACTTCTATAGAACAGCCTATAAGCAAGCCTGGGAAAAGTTAAATGCAAGATATGGTCATCCTTTCTTAGTACAGAGAGCCTTTAGGGAGAAATTGAATAACTGGCCTAAAATAGGTCTCAAGGAACACTTCAAACTCCAAGAGTATGGTGATTTCCTGCAAGCATGCAGCAATGCCATACCACATGTACGAGGACTAGAAGTACTGAACGACTATCTAGAAAATCACAGGATGCTAGCCAAGCTACCTGAAGAAGTGGCTTCTAGATGAAATCGCTGTGACTGAACAGTTAGATCTAAATAAGGACTTACCAAGTTTTCAAAAGTTCTCTGAGTTCATTAATAGGGAAGCACGAATAGCATGTAATCCAGTAACGGCATCTTACGCCTTAAAATCCTTAGAAGAAAGGCCTGCAAGAGATACAAAACGTGCAAGAGCAACTAGCTTTGCAATCAACTCAGCAGCTAAAGGTCTAGATACCTGTGAAAGCAAGCTTAAAGTCACTACTGGGTTCAGTAAAGAGACAGAACCGACAAATCCTCAGACTACCTTTAAGTGCATGTTCTGTGGAGAGAACCACTCCATACATAAGTGCCAACAATTGAAAGAGAAGTCCTCAAATGAAAAGAAAAAATTTGTACTTGATAACCAACTGTGTTTTGGATGCTTAAGAAAAGGCCATGTTACAAAGGAGTGTAAGAAAAAGGCTACATGCAGCGTCTGCAAAAGACGCCATCCTACGCCACTACATGAAGAATGTCCAAAGAAGGATGAATCCTCAATACCTAAAGATGCTGAGGAAGAAAAGAAAGTATCAGTATTCTCTTGCAGAATAAGGGAAGGAGAAAGCAACGGTACATCAATGGTTGTACCAGTGTGCATTTTAAATCCTAAAAGGAGGAACAAGAAGGTATACGCCTATGCACTACTGGATGCCCAAAGCGACGTCACCTTCATTGATCAAGAAATATGCAAGAAATTACAAGTGGCTACAGAACCAGTGAAGCTCAAGCTCACCACAATGATGGGGAGAGACACATTCATGAACAGTCAAAAGGTTAAAGGACTGAGAGTTAGAGGACTTCATTCAAACCTCACATTAAATCTACCTCCATCTTATACGAAAGATGATATACCTCTAGATCGAGATCATATACCTACCTGTGACACGGCCAATAAATGGGAGCACTTATCTATCATATCTCATGAGATGTCCCCGCTGAAGGAATTTGGTGTCGGACTGTTGATAGGCTACGATTGTCCCGAAGCTTTGGTACCACGAGAGGTAATCACAGAAGGAAAGGGTGAACCCTACGCTGTTCGAACTGATCTAGGATGGGGTGTTGTTGGAGGAAAACAGCAGATTGCAAACTCAAAACAGGTGACAGGATTGTGTCATCGAATATCTGTCCAAGAGCTACCAACTGTAAGTTCAGGTAATCAAGATCCTTGAATCTGACTTTGCAGACATAAGTTCTGAAGAGAAGAGTGTATCCCAAGAAGACATAAAGTTTGTACACACTCTAGAAGAAAGTATTCAGCAGAATCAACAAGGTCATCTTGAAATGCCCTTACCCTTCAGAGAACGACCTTGTCTGCCAAATAACAGAAATCTTGCCCTAGCAAGATTGAAATGCTTGAAGAAAAAGATGGGAAGAGATCTCAAATTCAAGCAGGATTATTTGAAATTCATGGAAGGCATCCTTGAAGGACATGCAGAGAAGGTGAATAACCAACCTAAAGAAGAAGTGTGGTACATCCCACATCAAGGTGTTTACCACCCAAAGAAACCAGATAAAATTAGAGTAGTATTTGATTGCTCAGCAAAGTATGATGGTGTTGCATTGAACGATCATCTACTAAAAAGGACCAGATCTTACAAACACTCTGCCTGGAGTACTCTGTAGATTCAGAAAGTATCCCATAGTGGTCATGTGTGACGTTGAAAAAAATGTTCCACCAGTTCCATGTGAAGAACGAAGATAGAGACTTCCTGAGGTTCCTATGGTGGGAGGACGGAGATACAGATACAGAGCCAGCAGAAGACAAAATAAAAGTACATTTGTTTGGAGCAGCATCGTCTCCAGGTTGTGCCAATTATGGTATGAAGTACTTGGCTAATAAAAATGAAAAGGATTGTCCATCAGCAGCAAATTTTCTTAAGAAAAACTTCTATGTAGATGATGGTCTTATAAGTCTAGAGTCCACAGAATCTGCAATCAAATTAGTAAAGGAAAGTCAAGAATTATGTGCAAAAGGAAACCTGCACCTTCACAAATTCATGTCAGACAACAGAGAGGTACTGGAATCCATCAGTGACTCTGAACGTGCATCAACAAAGAGGAATGTAGATCTCAATTATTATCATCTTCCAGTTCAGAATGTACTTGGCTTGGGATGGAATGTAGAGAACGATGAGTTCTTCTTTGAAGTATCCTTTGAAGAGAAAGTTGCAACCAGACGTACTATTCTCTCTGCAGTGGCTTCTATATATGATCCACTGGGATTCTTGGCCCTAGTAATCCTCAAAGCAAAAGAACTACTACAAGAATTATGTAGACGGAAGTTGGGATGGGATGAACCCATACCTGAAGATTTGAGGCTAAGGTGGGAGACTTGGATAAGAGACTTGCAAAGTTTGAAAGAAGTTCGGATACCCAGATGTTTTGTACCTCATGATTTCGGAGAGTACAAGAAAATAGAACTTCATCACTTTTCAGACGCAAGTAGTTATGGCTATGGTCAGTGCTCCTACATCAGAGTAATAGGAGAAGGAAAAATACATTGTGCCCTGGTTATGGGAAAGACCAGAGTTGCACCTACCAGTATTCAGACAATACCAAGACTTGAACTGACAGCAGCTATTGTTTCAGCATCAGTAAGCAAGTTTCTAAGAGAAGAATTAGAGTTAAAAATAGATGAAGAATATTTTTGGACAGACTCACAAGTTGTCCTAGGATACATAAACAACGAAGCTCGAAGATTTCATGTCTTTGTCACCAACAGAGTTCAGAAAATTCGGGAAATGACAAATCCGGAACATTGGCAGCACATTGATACAAAGCATAACCCAACAGATCATGCTTCAAGAGGTCTGAATGTATCAGAATTGAAAAATTTGAATTGGTTCACCGGTCCAGAGTTCCTTTGGGAAAAAAAGATCATACCCAGTGAAGGTTACACAGAATTGTCCATGGGTGATCCAGAAGTAAAGGTTGTACAAACATTAAGCACTGCTGCCAAATGTCAAGATGACATACTTGAAAGACTAGCCAGATGTTCAAAATGGAATACAGTCATAAACGTAGTAGCTCGAATTCAACGTTTGGCAAAGGGAATCAGAAAGAAGGAATCTTTGAATGTAGAGGAAAGCATGAAAGCTGAAGAAACAGTCATAAGACTCATTCAACAGAGATTCTATAGTGAAGAGTTGAAGAGACTTAGTCAAGAACCTAAAAGGCTTCCTAACAACCACCCACTGTACAAGCTCAATCTTGTTCTACAGGATGGTATACTGAAGGTGGGAGGGAGACTGGAAAATGCATTGTTACCCAGCAGAGTGACGCATCCAGCAATTCTACCCAAAAATTCTACTTTCACAAGATTGATTATTGATCACTACCACAACAAATCCTTGCATCAAGGAAGAAGCTTTACCCAGAACTGTTTAAGAGAAGGTGGTTACTGGATAGTGAAAGGAAGTAAAGTTATAGCAAAGTATATAAATAAATGCGTATCCTGTAGAAAGGCACGTAGACCTACCGAAGAACAAAGAATGGCAGATTTACTACCAGTAGATCGTGTAAACCCATCATCACCATTTCTTTATAGTGGAATGGATTTCTTCGGCCCATTCATCACCAAGCAAAACCGCAAGGAGTACAAGAGATATGGACTAATATTCACATATCTGAGCTCCAGAGCAATTCACCTGGAAATGTTAGAAGATATGTCAAATGACACATTCATCAATGCCTTGAGATGTTTCATAGCCATTAGAGGTACTGTCAGAGAGCTTAGATCTGACCAAGGATCTAATTTTGTCGGAGCAAAAAATGAGTTGAAGAAAGCTCTAAAGGAGATAGATAAAGAAAAGGTAACTGAGTACTTGTCACAGAATCAATGTGACTTTCATATGAATGCTCCACATGCAAGCCACACAGGAGGAGTTTGGGAAAGACAAATCAGAACTGTTAGGCCTCGTACACACGATCAAATCTGTCCGCTGGAAAGTTTCAGCAGACAGATTCGATCGTGTGTACGGCCGAGCAGACAAAGCATGCTTTGAAATCTGTCGGGTGGGAATCTGTCCGCCCGACATGTCTGCTGGTTAGTACACTTACCAGCAGACATGTCGTCCCGCACCGCCGCCGCACCGCCGCCGAATGGATTCGGCGCATGCGCGGAAGTGTTTTACTTCCTGGTGCGGTGATGTGGCGGCGTCAACGTCACCGCCACGTTACCGACACGTCAGCGCGCTCTCTGCTGGCGGGGATTTTGGTTTGCTCGTGTGTACACACGAGCAAACCAAAATCCCAGCAGACAGATTTGTTCAAATCTGTCGGACGGACAGATTTGAACAAATCTGTCCGCTCGTGTGTATGGGGCCTAAGAAATGTGTTAAGTTCAATGTTGAAAAAGAACTCCGGAAGAATGGATGATGCTTCACTTAGGACCCTATTCTATGAAGTAATGTCTATTGTTAACAGTCGTCCACTTACAGTTGACAACATCAATGAGCCAACGAGTTTGGAACCTTTAATTCCTAACCATCTACTTCACCTTAAGTCTGATTGCACACAACTACCGCCTGGCAAATTCACCAAAGAGAGATGGCGAAGAGTTCAATATCTATCAGAACAGTTTTGGAATAGATGGAGGAAAGAGTACTTAGCCAATCTTACGCTGAGAAGTAAATGGCAAACACCCAGAAGAAATGTCCAAGTTGGTGACATAGTATTAGTGAAAGAAGAAGATTTACCTAGAAGTCAATGAAAATTGGCCAAAGTTCTAGAAGTTCAAAAGGATGAAGACAAACTAGTAAGAAGAGCGTTGTTACAAATAGGAGACTCAAAACTTGACACAAAGTGAAAACGTCTCACTACTCCACTTATGTTGGAACGTCCTATACAGAAGTTTGTTGTTCTACTTGAGAGTGATAAAAGACACTTGGAAAGTTGAGAACCTGATAGAAATTTCCCCAAATTCATGTTCACATCCTACTATAGAGAACAAGAATTGTAGGTAATTTTGGTGGGAGTGTAGCTGGCCAGCTATAACCTGTCCTAGGTAGCTAATATGACCTACATGTATATGCAGCTAAGCCTGCTGGGAACCTAGTGTGGTGTTTATATGTGAGAGACAAAAGCAAAGTTATTCACAGTTGAATTCATGCCAGAAAGCATAGAGTTAAGCTTTTGTGACTCTTAAGAAGCCTTGGCCCAATCACAGCCAATCTCACATTGAGCAGAGTCTTGACCAGTCACATCCAGCTTTACAAACACTCTGTCTGGGAGGTTCCTAATACTCCATGTGCTGCTAGATTATTCCACCACAGAGACAGAGAGCCACATGGAGAGACAGAGAGCAGACACACAAGGCCAGAGTCTTGTTTTATGGAAGCCAGGGGATAAAAATAGGTATGTGACACAGTTATATATATGTTCTTATTGTAAATAGTGTGGTTAGAACTGTATACTGATCTAGTTGTGTGTTCACTTGTAGTTCCACCATACCTTTAAACAAACTCATACCTTCAAACAAACCAAACTAAGCTAACCCTGAAAAAGCAAGCCTGCAAACCAAGTTGCAAACCACAGTTATACCTTTCAGAGAAATCAGAGAATGCTTTGATAACTTAGAGAGAGAGAGAGAGAGAGAGAGAGAGTAAATACTGAAGAAAGAAATATATCCACCATCTTATGTTAAATGACAAGATTGAATATTTGAACCACCATTTTCTGTTATACTTATTCATCAGCAGTATTATATATGAAGAAACGTGAAGTTATTAAAGAAGTTATTTTAAGCATTTGGTGTGCTCTTTAAACCTACTGCTTCCAAAGAACGGCGCTAGAGGAATTTCAGAGTAATAGACAGTCTTGTTGGACTGAAAAGTCAGAGATATCACAATTCTTCTAATGCCACAGCACATGAGGCACTTCATAGTGCTACGCCTGCCACAGACGCACCGCCACTGGAAACATGCAACATACCGCCATTTGCTTGCAGTCTTCCTTGGTATGTAGACTGAGCTGTAAAATTACCTGTTTGCCATGATGAATGCACTGCTGCGTTCGCGCAGGAGTGACACAATCTCATGCCAGACAAAGACGGCTGCAGTCTGGCACCTGGAACTACTTAGAAGATGGGACGCTGGATGTTGCAGGAAAAGTAAGTATCATTGAGTTTAGTTTCGGCTTTAAAAGAGAAGCTAGGGATTTTTTTCCACAATATTATCATATATTATAATATATCATACTTACCTAGGTGACTCCTTTCACACTTGTGCGACTTTTCCTGCAACTTGGTGGTGATCTGCAAAAAAATTTTTTGCAGTATGGCGCTGTTGCGGCGGGCAGGTCGGACACTTTTTTGACACATTTTTTGACACATTTTTGTGACCATTGACATTTACAGAGCGATCAGTGCTATAAATAAGCACTGATTACTATGCAAATGTCACTGGCAGGGAAGGGGTTAACACCAGGGGGTGATCAAGGCGTTAACTGTGTTTTGTGTTCTAACTGTGGTTGGATGGGGACAGACTATAGGAAATTACATATCCTGTTTTCTACTTTGTAGAAAGACAATCTGTCTTGTCTCCTCAGCAAGCACAGCAAGCACAGGGATTTGTGTGTTTACACACAAAAAAACCCTGTTCTCCTGCTCGTGATCGTGCCAACCATGCACATTGGGTTCCCTGCCATGCAGGAGGTGCGAGTGCCCTCTGGTTGCTCTTATATACACGTGCTTTCACCCAGGAGAGACATTCTGCTGCAGTATATCAACATATTCAAACTATAACATAGTGCATACACCCACCACCAACCTACTTTCCACACATACTGTGGAAAGTATGTTGGAAGCTGCATTTCTGTGTACATGATTAAAGGAGAAGTTCAGCCTGAGCTTCTTAGGCGGGGCTTCTCCTATGGGTCACAGGAGTGCAACCCATTTTGCACTCCTGTGACCCGTTTTCAGCAGAGAGCGGTCTGGAGTCCACTCACTGCTGACTACACAAGAATCAGTCCAGGCAGTGCATCATCCCAACTGCCAAGTCTGGATCCACCAGCTGCCTGGACTGATGGCAGTCTCAGCCTCTCAGGGAGCGGCTGAGACAGCCTTTCCGTGCCACTCCACAGCTCAGCACTTCAATGAGCGTGGAGGAGCAAAGCAGGAGAGATTATGACTGACAGGCAGCAGCTCTCCACTCTGGGAGGTGAGATAACCAAGACATCGGCGGTGTTTGGTGGCTCGGTTCTCAGCTTACCTATGTGGGTGCTGCATCCATATAGGTTAAGCAAAAAACACCAAACCCATTCTTCTCTTTTAAGAAATGAGCTCAAAGAGCAGAAGGTCAAAAGATGCTCCTAACCCATGAATGCATGGTCAGACAGGAACAATACACACAAGATTAACAGCATCGCCACATAAACCCACTTTTGATGGGAAAAACCTACAAGAATTTCAGCAAACAAAGAGCCCTAGTGGGGCATTTGTCATTATGCACATTATCATACCCCCTACCCTCACTGCAGTCCTTTGTATAACATAGGCTGAATTGTTAGCACACCAACACACGCCCAATGGATGTATGCGGTTGCCAGTGTCATTCAATCTGTCTCTTCATGTATGTCTAAAGTGATTGCACCTGATAAATAGGAATACATAATACTATTTTCAACTATGTTAGCCCATGGCTATGTGCATCAAATCTCCATCTACACGTCAAAGAGCTAAGTCCATTTGCATGCACATAAACAAAGCAAATGTTTTCTAAACATATGTACCTGTGCAGTGTCGTACCTACAATATAAAATATAAAACTCCCTGGGCATGATTAATGCTAACAAAAATTAACATCATTAGCAAGGAGCTTTCAATCTAAAGTCCAAAACGAACTTTCTTACATTAGAGACATTTTAGACAGGAGCCCAAAAAAATGCCAACATGTTCTTGGAATGTGGCAAGAAACCTACACAGAGAGAACATATAAACGTCAATGCAAATGTTACCGGTCTCAAACGTGAGCGAATGAGAGACCTGTAGAATGATGAGAAAATTAGAGCAGTTTTATTCTGCCATGTTGTGGTTCTTTCTTAAATGTATTTCCACTGTTACATGTGAACATAACCCTTCAATGACATTAACAATACTGTGCCTAGGAGAATGTGTCTTGTGTTTCATTTACACTCAGAGATAACAAAACAGATTTAAAACAATTGCGGTTTGCATCATTTTTAAATGTGAAATATTTCCTATATATATATATATTTATAACACTGTGGGAGTTATTTACCAAAGGCAAATCCACTTTGCACTACAAGTGCAAACTACAAGTGCAGTTGCTATAAGGGCCCTTTCAAATGAGACTGATCCATGATGATCTACCCTGTGAACCTCCGCTTGCTCAGCAAGGATCGCTCCGTTGATCCCAGCTGAGCCGGCGGATGACAGGGACCGCCCTGTCAGATCTCCGCTCTCCTCTATGGGGGGATCGGATGAACACGGACCATCTGTCCATGTTCACCCGATCCAATCCACAGACGGATGGAAAAACAGGGGTTTCCTCCGTCTGCAGAAGCGGATGTTCATCCGCTGACACCAGCAATCTCATAGGGATCAATGTTTGTCCCTTTTTCATTCGTAAACGGATGGATGAAAAATAGGACATACATTCTGCATGTGTGAATGGGGCCTAAGATCTGAAATGAGGGGAAGCTCTGCTGATTTTATCATCCAATCAGAGAGGACAAAGAAGGGAGCTCTGCTGAGCAGGCAGGCCAGACTCCCAGGAAGCGAAGCAAATGTTACACAGCCAGTGAGGATCTCCAGAGCTGTGTAGAGAGGAAAGGAGAAAAGAGGAGATGGTCCCAAGACACTGAAAGTGAGAGCCATCTGAGTAAGAGGACGAGGAGTGATGGAGGAGGTAAGTATTAGTTGTAAATCTTCATATAGTACATAGGAGAGGAAAACAAGGAATTCCTCCACCAACTTCATCAATAAAGAGGAACTGGGCTCAGAGGAGGAGACATTCGCTCTGTGATAGCGAGCGAATACCAATTTTACTTATCATTAACCAGAGAAATTATCACCTTACCCCCCCCCCACATCCCCTTTCCTTGCGCCCCTTAGGTTTGGCACTGAAAGTTTAACCCCCCATTATCTCCCCCTACATTGCTGGCCATGTCAGTCAAAGTTTAACCATCTCATTCCCCAGTGACATATTGACTCCCCATAATCCCCCCATCGCTACGCATGGCACTTAAAGTTTTAACCCCCTTTCCATATTCTCCCCCTACATTGCTGGCAATGGCACTGACATTTTTACACCCTCTCCCCCCAATTGCTGGCAAAGGCAGCTGAAGATTTCCCCCAATCATAATCTTCTTCCTCCATTGCTGGGCATTGCACTGAAAGTTTAACTCCCCCCCATATCTCCCTCTCTTCATTGCTGGGCCCCATCATTGCTTGGCATGACAAGGAAATGTCCCCATAATCTCTCCCCCCCCCAATTGCTGTGCATGGCAGTGAAAGTCTAACCCCCCATATTATTGGTCAAGTCTGTAAAAGTTTAACCCCCCATACTCTGCCCCTCCCTCATTGCTAGCTATAGCAATGAAAGCTCAACCCCTAATTACCTCCCAGCTGGGCATTGCTATTAAAGTTTAACCCCGCTCCCAATGCTGCGAATGGCAGTGAATGTTTAACCCCCCCATAACCTCCCCCCACATTCCTAGGCATGGTATTCAAAGTTTAACCCCCATACAATGACCTAGAACACACCTATAGACTTGTTCTAAGCCTGCAGTATAGTCAGTGATTGGATGATAATTTCCCTGTGTAAATGTAAACTTCCGGGGTCAGCTCTTCTTTCTGTATTGGAGACTTCAATTACCAGTAGAAATCAGTGATAAGACCTGTATGTGGGCGGGGCAATAAACTTTATTTCTCGTTCTTCTCTCTAGCAGACGACAGGACGACAGAACGCGTAGCGGCCCCTACAGGACACAAAGAGACCAACTTGACTCTAGAGAGTTTCTTCTTTCCCAAGATACATGGATCAGGAGCCTTTGGGACGGTAATTACGCAGAGATTAATAATGAGGGGCCCATAGACACTGGGGGGGCAGAATGCTGTGTTTTGGCCTAGGCTGACAAGGCCCAGGCCTAGGTGGCACCTTGCAAGGGGAGCAAAAAAGCCATCCCCTGGAAGGAAAAAAAGCAACATCATCAGGGGATTACAGCTGAATCCCCGAAGCCCAGTGCCATAACAAGTTCCGGCACTAAGCTTCGAACTTGTGTGGTTCCCTGGTATTGCTGTCTAAAGTGCGATCCGACTGAGAAATGCATTTAAAACAGCAAAGCGGATGTGAACCAGGCCTAGCAGTATAGAGCACATGGAAAAAGATGAATGTACTAACCGTCTCTCTCTCTCTCTTACAGGTGGTGCTGGCGACTCACATTGACAGCGGCATGCTGGTGGCCGTGAAGATCTTTCAGAAGTATCAATTAGCTTTATTCGGAGAGGACTTTGCCCTTTGTGAGCGTCGTTCCCTGGAGAAGGTGGGGGGCAGCCATTACTGTACCCACGCCTACGCCACATTCCAGACGGAGGTAAGTCTATTTTTGGAAGAGAAGTATAAAATGAACGGCATGTATATAAAATTGTTCAAACATTGCTACATGATATCTGGATGTCATCATCAGCCCAGTCCGGTGACATCATTGCTGGGTCAGTGACCTCAGCAATGTGATGTACATAGAAGTATATTGGTAGATATAGATGGATGGATATAGATAGAAGGATAGAGGTAGATATAGATGGATGGAGACAGAAGGATATAGATAGATATGGATGTATATATAGAAGGATATAGATAGATATGGATGGATAGATATAGAAGGATTTAGGTAGATATGAATGAATGGATATAGATAGAAGGATATCGATAGATATAGATGGATAGATATAAAAGGATATAGATAGCTGGATATATATAGAAAGATATAGGTAGATATAGATAAATGGACATAAATATAGATATGGATGGATATTATGTAGGTAGATATGGATGGATATAGTGTAGGTAGATATGAATGGATGGATATAGTGTAGATAGATATAGATGGATGGATATATTGTAGGTAGATATAGATGGATGGATATATTGTAGGTAGATATAGATGGATGGATATAGTGTAGGTAGATATGGATGGATATAGTGTAGGTAGATATAGATGGATGGATATATTGTAGGTAGATATAGATGATGGATATAGTGTAGGTAGATATGGATGGATAGACTGTAGGTAGGTATAGGTAGACGTCATGCAGTATATTTGGGTAGATATATATAACATGTGACTCTGATTTGGACCTTCTAAGTAAAATGCATTGATTGACCTGTCTGTCGTCCCCCCCCCCCCCCCAGAACCAATTCTTCTATGTCATGGAATATGTAAGCGGAGGACATCTAGAGGAAATGAAGGAAACATGTGACATCACCACCCTCAGACTGACCGCAGCGGAGCTCGTGTGTGGTCTCCAGAGGTGTCTCCAGAGGTATCATACATAAGTAAGTACTATTATTTACTTTACAATTCCCGCTGCCTGAACACCCAATGGTGACCCGTTCCTCCTCCTCCCTCATCCAATGGACGCACACATAAGGAGAGGAGGATGGAGGAACATGGCCTGGATCTTAGGAAATGTTGGGTGGCGCTAGGAAAGGGAGCTTTGTGATTGTTGACCCCTCTATGGATCTGTAATTCTCAGGATATATGGGAGGAATCATTGTCTGAACTGCAGAACTGACACTTTTTTTTCCACAGAGACCTGAAGCTTGACAACATCCTCATAGATGGCACCGGTCACATCAAGATTGCAGACTTCGGAATTCCAACTTTCTTCACGCCCAAAAGCGGCAAGGTAAGTCCAATGTGCCCTTACACAGGGCAATTATCAACCAAACCAGACCTGGATTAACCAAACCTGTATATACAGAGCAATTATCAGATTAGGATTGGATTAAAGACCTTGGTCCAGTTACCTATCTGGTTCTGGATATCAAGTCCAGTCCTGGGGGCCTCATCCAGCCTCTATCTGGTTCTGGGGGTTATGTCCAGCTAACACCTGCACCTGGGGGCTCTTTCTAGTTACCATCTGGCCCTGAGGGTCCTCTCCAGTCCTGAGGGGCCTTGTATAATCATCATCTGGCCTTGGAAGTCCCATCCAGCTACCACCTGGCTTTGAGCTTCCTGTCCAGTCCTGAGGGTGGGGGCGCTAGTCTAACCATCAACTGGCCCTGTTCAGTCCTGGGGATCCTGTCTAACCATCATCTGGCACTGGGGGTCCACTCCTGGGGGCCACATCCAGCTAAAATTAGCACTTTAGATTTCTCCCATAGACTTTACCTTGGTGTTCCGCGGCTTTTTGGATTTGCCGCGAACATCCCAAATTGTTCCCTGTTCGCCAATTAGGCGAGCAGGCAATGTTCGAGTCGAGCGTGAGTTGGACTCAAACTCGAAGCTCATCCCTAGTAGAAAACATAGCAGTACGTTTCCTAGCATTATGAAGGCCTTTAACGCTCCAGGATAATACTATGTATTTAAATAAACTCATAGTAAGCCCTTAACTACTAGCCGACCGCCCGCCGTCATATTACTGCAGGACGGTGGCACTGCTGGGCAAGAGCCCGTAGCTATACGTCCGCTCTTAAGCGGCCGCTAGGGGGCGCGTGCGCGGCGCCGGAGGCGGCAAGTGCGCGTCCCCACTCTCCCCCGAGTCCCGCACGCGTGCCTGGCGGGTACGATCGCCGCCGGGCACACACGATCGTTTGTTACAGAGCGGGGACCGGGATCTATGTGTGTAAACACATAGCTCCTGGTCCTGTCAGCGGGGGAAGCGCTAATCTTATGTTCATACAATGTATGAACAGAAGATCAGTGATTTCCCCTAGTGAGGCCACCCCCCCCATACAGTTAGAACACACCCACGAACATACTTAACCCCTTCCCCGCCCCCTAGTGTTAACCCCTTCACTGCCAATGGCATTTTATAGTAATACAATGCATTTTTATAACATCGATCGCTATAAAGATGGCCCCAAAAATGTGTCAAAAGTGTCCGAAGTGCCCGCCATAATGTCGCTGTACTGAAAAAATGCTGATCGCCGCCATTACTAGTAAAAAAAAAAATATTAATAAAAATGCCATAAAACGACCCCCTATTTTGTAAACGCTATAACTTTTGCGCAAACCAATCAATAAACGCTTATTGCGATTTTTTTAACGAAAAATAGGTAGAAGAATACGTATCGGCCTAAACTGAGGAAAAAACATTTTTTTTATATATTTTTGGGGATATTTATTATAGCAAAAAGTAAAAAATATTGAATTTTTTTCAAAATTGGCGCTCTATTTGTGTTTATAGCGCAAAAAATAAAAAACGCAGAGGTGATCAAATACCACCAAAAGAAAGCTCTATTTGTGGGAAAAAAAGGACGCCAATTTTGTTTGAGAGCCACGTCACACGACCGCGCAATTGTCAGTTAAAGCGACGCAGTGCCGAATCACAAAAAGTGCTCTGATCATTGGACGGCAATATGGTCCGGGGCTAAAGTGGTTAATAATACAGTATGTTTACTGAATTAAGAAAGCTTATAATATGTAATACTTGCAGGAGTCCCCATAATAACCCATCTGACACCCTAAAATGAAAAGTTATGGCTTCATAACTAGGCCAATATGGCTTCCTTTACAGTTACACCAACCATGGAGTCTTAACCTAGAATAAACATTAGCCACTTGACCTCTAGAAGATGTATCCCCCATCATGACCAGGCCATTTTTTCCTATATGGCAGTGCGTTAGTTTACAATTGTGCGGTCGTGCAACGCTGTGCCCAGAGCTTTTTTTCTCAGAAAATAGGTGCAGGAACTCAACCACGACCCCTTTCAGATTTCAAAAACAGTAGAAGGGTCTTAAAGGGGCATTAAATACCAGGATTGCATTACATACAGAGTGCAGAGTTCAGATGGTTACACACAGAGTGCAGAGCTGTCACTTGTAAACACAGAAACCAGACTTCTGTGTTTACAAGTGATTGTGGTGAGAAGGCACCAATGAGTCTGAGCCAAAGGTGGTGGAACTGAGTTCCCCCAAGTTCCCCCTGAAAAAAAAGCCCTGGCTGTGCCCAAATAAAATTGATATATTTTTTTTTCCAAAAATAGAGCTTTCTTTTGGTGGTATTTGATCACTACTTTAGGGTTTTATTTTTGCGCTATAAACAAAAAAATCTCAACAATTTTGAAAAAAATAAAATTTAAAAAATTTAAAAAATATTAATTTCTTCATAAATTTAGGCCAATATGTATTCTGATATGTATTTGTGGTAAAATAAAAATCCTAATTAGCGTATATTAATTAATTTGTGCAAAAGTCTAGCGCCTACAAACTATGGTATATATACTTTAAAAAAATGTATTCTAGTAATGGAGGTGATCAGCGACTTATAGCAGGACTGCGATATTGTGGCAGTCAAAAACTAACTGACACTTTGACACTTTGTGGAAACCGGTGACACTAATACAGTGATCAGGGACACAAGATCCATCCCCCGTCAGAATGGACATCTGCCTTGTTTACATAGTAAATGTGCTATGGGGCGGTGCTTAAGCGGTTAATTAAATAAAAACAATGTGAGACACTACATACAGTACATTCTTCACATACAACTAGGGTTGTCCCGATACCGATACTAGTATCGGTATCGGGACCGATACCAAGCATTTCCCAGAGTACTTGTACTCGGGGGAAATGCTCCGATGCCTCAGCCGATACCTGGGCAGCCAGGGGAGTTGCAAGTCTTCTCCCCCGTGCTGTTGTTCCCCGTGCTCCGTGCTGTTTTTCCCCGTGCTCCGTGCTGTCTTTCCCCCAAGTTCCGTGCTGCCCTCTGTTCCCCTCGTGTTCCGTACTGTCCTCTCTCCCCCCGTGTTCCGTGCTGTCCTCTCTCCTCCCCATGTTTCGTGCTGTCCTCTCTCCTCCCCATGTTCCGTGCTGTCCTCTCTCCCCCCGCGTTCCATGCTGTCCTCTCTCCTCCCCGCGTTCCGTGTTGTCCTCTCTCCCCCCGTGTTCCGCGTGCTGTCCTCTCTCCCCCGTGTTCCGTGTGCTGTCCTCTCTCCCCCCATGTTCCGTGCTGTCCTTTCAACCCCCCTCCTCATGTTCCGTGCTGTCCTCTCAACCCCCCCATGTTCCGTGCTGTCCCCCCCCCCGTGTTCTGTGCTGTCCTCTCCCCCCCCCCCCGTGTTCCGTGCTGTCCTCTTTCCCCCCTCAAATTGTCAGGGGGGAGAGCGAGGTAGGAGCCGCTAAACCCGGGTCCTACATTTTCAGAATGAACAGTCAGTGATCAATGACTGTCCATTCACATAACTGAGCTTTGTAACCTGTGTTTACGATCCTTCAGTTTATTAATAGAGAGGAGCTTCTCTCCATTCTTAGCTGAAGCTGTTAAGAAAGGGACTGGGGATTTTGTATCCTTAGTCCCTTTCTCTGTATTAAAGGGGAGATGTCAGAGGTATGTTAAGACCCCTGATATCTCTCCAAAGACCCCCAACAGGGCTGATTAAAAAAACAAACAAAATTGCAATTTTTTTTTAAATAAATAAAAATACAATGTAAATTAAAAAAAACACACACTGACAATCCACCCCCCCAATAAAAAATCACCGTAAAAAAATAATAAAAAAATGTTTTAAAAAAATCACTGTAAAAAAAAATATAATAATTATAAAATACTGTCACATGACATTAAAAAAAAGTATCGGGAATCGGTATCGGCGAGTTCTTGAAAAAAAAGTATCGGTACTTGTACTCGGTTTCAAAAAAGTGATATCAGGACAACCCTACATACTGTACAACCCAAAAACAAAAAAATAATCGGGCAAAGAACCAACCAACACCCTTCATCTCCCCGCAGGAAAATTGGGGGAAGACTAATGGTGGCACATGGCCATTAGCTATGGTGCCCAGCCATGTAGGCTACAACTCTCTAGAGTAATAATAATTCTTCCAACCACCCTTCGCAGACCCGTGCAAGTTAATTAAATAGCCCTATTGCAGAGACAAACACGATTTAAACATACTAATATTCCGAGACTTGTAATCTCTGTTCATTACAATCCAGCCAAGCGGCTACTGCAGCTGGAGATTTAAAGAAGGGAGTAGTTTCATCCACCATCACCCATAATTTTGCTGGATATAGCATCACTTAGGACAAATTAAGGACTCTAAGGCCTCGTACACACGAGGGGATATGTCCGCTGAAAACGGTCCGATGGACCGTTTCAGCAGACATCTCCGATCGTGTGTATGGGCTAGCGGACAGATTTGTCCACCCGACAGATTTCAAAGCATGCTTTGAAATCTATCCGGTGGGAATCTGTCCGCCCGACATGTCTGCTGGTTAGTACACTTACCAGCAGACATGTCGTCCCGCACCGCCGCCGCCGAATGGATTCGGCGCATGCGCGGAAGTGTTTTACTTCCTGGTGCGGTGACGTGGCGGTGACGTGGCGGCGTCAACGTCACCGCCGCGTCACCGACGCGTCACCGCGCCGTCCGCCGGCGGGGAATTTGATCCGATCGTGTGTACGAGGCCTAAGGCTGCATTCACACCTGAGCGTAGCGTTTTACCGCGATTTTGGACAGGTCTAGGGTCACCAATGTTAAAAACAGAAAAACGCCCAAATACGCTCAATTCGAGCGACAAAAAAGGGTCCAGAACTTGTTTGAGCTTCAGGCGTTTGGCGTCAGGCGTTTTGGAGTGGAAATGTGAACCATCTCCATTGAGAATAATGTATTATTTCCCCTGTAGCGTTTTGGAGCTTC
The DNA here is from genome assembly GCA_029574335.1 of Rana kukunoris. Lineage (NCBI taxonomy): Eukaryota > Metazoa > Chordata > Amphibia > Anura > Ranidae > Rana > Rana kukunoris. Next base: position 92,635,153 of record CM056052.1, read on the forward strand.
ATGCTTCAGGCGACAAAACGCTCAGGTGTGAATGCAGCCTTAGATGGACTCATATTTAGCTTGTTTGAATTGTACTTCCACTGAAAAGTACAGTTAATATATTAGCCCCCTATATTTCTAGGTCAGTTCTCTGTCTTGCCATCTGTAAAATAATGTCTCTATCCTTAAAATGCAATAGTTTAATTATTGGGGCATGGAATTTCACTCTATGGGGCTGATCTACTGTAAAGAATGGCGAAAATATTTCTCTACCAAATACAAACAAAAAACAGCATCCTATAAATTCCATAGGGCTTTTTCCGGCCTGCCCACTATTAGGTGATTATTTCATTTCAGACAGTTCTCCATATCCTCTCTGCGTGCCATGGTATCAGACGTTTTAGCCAACATATCTTGCATGTCTTGTTTTAGCCAAGTTGTCCTCCAGGGTGCTTACTCTTTCCTCCAGTTCTGTGGCTCAATCTCTCAATTTAGGCATATCCTGACGAATATGCAGGATCTCTTTCTTCATGCCTCTCACTTCAACAGTTAGTTGTAATAATGACGCACCGTATGTACAATGCTGTGAAAAAGTAATTGCCCCCTCCCATGCTGTGATTAACCAACATTTTTTGGAAAGCTGAGTTAAATTTCACTTGCCACACCCAGGCCTGATTACTGCCAGACCCCGTTGAATCAAAAAATCACTTAAATAGAAGCTGTCTGACAAAATGAAGCACGCTAAAAGTTTTCAAAAAGCACATCATGCCGTGATCTAATGAAATTCAAGAACAGATAAGAAACAAAGTAATTGACATGTATCAATCTGGAAAGAAAAACAAATCCATTTCTAAGGCTTTGGGAAGACAGCGAACCACGGTGAGAGCCATTATCCACAAATGGAGAAAACTTTGAACAGTGGTGAACCTTACCAGGAGTGGCCAGCCAACCAAAATGACTCCAAGAGCACAACAACGACTCATCCTGGAGGTCATAAAAGAACCCAGAACAACATTTAACTGCTTGCCGACCAGCTGTCGTCATTTTACTGCGGCAGGTCGGCTCTCCTGGGCGAGAGCCCATAGCTCTACGTTGGCTGTTTTTTGCGGCCACTAGGGGGGCGTGCGCACGCGCCGCTGGCGGCCTGCTAGCGCGCCCCCGCTCGCCCCTGAGTCCCGTACGCGTGCCCGGCGGGTAGGATCGCCGCCGGGCACCCACGATTGCTCGTTGCAGAGCGGGGACCAGGAGCTCTGTGTGTAAACACACAGCTCCCGTTCCTGTCAGCGGGGGAAATGCTGATCTTCTGTTCATACAATGTATGAACAGAAGATCAGTAATTTCCCTCAGTGAGTCCACCCCCCCATACAGTTAGAACACACCCAGGAACCCCGCCCCCTAGTGTTAACCCCTTCGCTGCCAATGGCATTTTTATAGTAATCCAATGCATTTTTATAGAACTGATCACTATAAAAATGCCAATGGTCCCAAAAATGTGTCAAAAGTGTCCGAAGTGTCCGCCATAATGTCGCAGTACTGAAAAAAAAAACGCTGATCGCCGCCATTACTAGTAAAAAAAAAAATAATAATAAAAATGCCATAAAACTACCCCCTATTTTGTAAACGCTATAACTTTTGCGCAAACCAATCAATAAACGCTAATTGCGATTTTTTTTTTTAATGAAAAATATGTAGAAAATACGTATCGGCCTAAACTGAGGAAAAAATATTTTTTTAATATATTTTTTGGGGATATTTATTATAGCAAAATGTAAAAAATATTGATTTTTTTTCAAAATAGTCGCTCTATTTTTGTTTATAGCGCAAAAAAATAAAAACCACAGATATGATCAAATACCACCAAAAGAAAGCTCTATTTGTGGGAAAAAAAGGACGCCAATTTTGTTTGGGAGCCACGTCGCACGCGCAATTGTCAGTTAAAGCAACGCAGTGCCGAATCACAAAAAGTGCTCTGGTCATTGGGCAGCAATATGGTCCGGGGGTTAAGTGGTTAAAGAACTGCAGGCCTCACGTGCCTCAGGTAAGATCAGTGTTCATCATTCAACAGTAAGAAAGAGACTGGGCAAAACTGGCATCCATGGCAGGGTTCGAAGGCCAAAGCCACTGCTGACCAAAAAGAACACAAATGCCCTGTACACACGATTGGTTCGTCTGATGAAAATGGTCCGATGGACCGTTTTCATCGAACGAACAGATCGTGTGTGGGCCCGATCGTTTTTTTCCCATCGGTGAAAAAAAAATAGAACCTGTTTTAAAATTTTCCGATGGTTAAAAAACCGATAGAAAAAAAGATCGTCTGTGGGGAAATCCATTGGTTAAAAATCAACGCATTCTTAGAATCAAGTCAACGCATGCTCGGAAGCATTGAACTTCATTTTTCTCAGCACGTCATTGTGTTTTACGTCACAGCAATGGACACGATCGGATTTTTAACCAATGGTGTGTAGGCAAGACTGATGAAAGTTAGCTTCATCGGATATCTGCTGAAAAAATCCATAGGTCCGTTTTCATCGGATGAACCGATCGTGTGTACGTGGCAAAAGGCTCATTTCACATTTACCAAAAAACATCTTGATTATCCCTAAGACTTTTAGGCAAATATTCTGTGGATTGAGACAACAATTTTTCCTTTTTGGAAGGTGTGCGTCCTGTTACATCTGGCATAAAATGAATACAGCATTTCATAACAAGAACATCATACCAACAGTCAAACATGGTGGTGATAACGTGAAGACTAATGTCCTCTACTCCTTGAGTTAACAGTGGAGGAAGATGCCGTGGGCGACAAATCTCTCGTACTGGTCTGGATAAAAAACATTTCTGCAGGTTCTGCGGCTGCTGAGATGCTGGAGAAAAAGATAAGACAGGTAGAGCTGATAAGACAGGCTGATCTACTGTAAAGAATGGCGAAAATATTTCTCTACCAAATACAAACAAAAAACAGCATCCTATAAATTCCATAGGGCTTTTTCCGGCCTGCCCACTATTAGGTGATTATTTCATTTCAGACAGTTCTCCATATCCTCTCTGCGTGCCATGGTATCAGACGTTTTAGCCAACATATCTTGCATGTCTTGTTTTAGCCAAGTTGTCCTCCAGGGTGCTTACTCTTTCCTCCAGTTCTGTGGCTCAATCTCTCAATTTAGGCATATCCTGACGAATATGCAGGATCTCTTTCTTCATGCCTCTCACTTCAACAGTTAGTTGTAATAATGACGCACCGTATGTACAATGCTGTGAAAAAGTAATTGCCCCCTCCCATGCTGTGATTAACCAACATTTTTTGGAAAGCTGAGTTAAATTTCACTTGCCACACCCAGGCCTGATTACTGCCAGACCCCGTTGAATCAAAAAATCACTTAAATAGAAGCTGTCTGACAAAATGAAGCACGCTAAAAGTTTTCAAAAAGCACATCATGCCGTGATCTAATGAAATTCAAGAACAGATAAGAAACAAAGTAATTGACATGTATCAATCTGGAAAGAAAAACAAATCCATTTCTAAGGCTTTGGGAAGACAGCGAACCACGGTGAGAGCCATTATCCACAAATGGAGAAAACTTTGAACAGTGGTGAACCTTACCAGGAGTGGCCAGCCAACCAAAATGACTCCAAGAGCACAACAACGACTCATCCTGGAGGTCATAAAAGAACCCAGAACAACATTTAACTGCTTGCCGACCAGCTGTCGTCATTTTACTGCGGCAGGTCGGCTCTCCTGGGCGAGAGCCCATAGCTCTACGTTGGCTGTTTTTTGCGGCCACTAGGGGGGCGTGCGCACGCGCCGCTGGCGGCCTGCTAGCGCGCCCCCGCTCGCCCCTGAGTCCCGTACGCGTGCCCGGCGGGTAGGATCGCCGCCGGGCACCCACGATTGCTCGTTGCAGAGCGGGGACCAGGAGCTCTGTGTGTAAACACACAGCTCCCGTTCCTGTCAGCGGGGGAAATGCTGATCTTCTGTTCATACAATGTATGAACAGAAGATCAGTAATTTCCCTCAGTGAGTCCACCCCCCCATACAGTTAGAACACACCCAGGAACCCCGCCCCCTAGTGTTAACCCCTTCGCTGCCAATGGCATTTTTATAGTAATCCAATGCATTTTTATAGAACTGATCACTATAAAAATGCCAATGGTCCCAAAAATGTGTCAAAAGTGTCCGAAGTGTCCGCCATAATGTCGCAGTACTGAAAAAAAAAACGCTGATCGCCGCCATTACTAGTAAAAAAAAAAATAATAATAAAAATGCCATAAAACTACCCCCTATTTTGTAAACGCTATAACTTTTGCGCAAACCAATCAATAAACGCTAATTGCGATTTTTTTTTTTAATGAAAAATATGTAGAAAATACGTATCGGCCTAAACTGAGGAAAAAATATTTTTTTAATATATTTTTTGGGGATATTTATTATAGCAAAATGTAAAAAATATTGATTTTTTTTCAAAATAGTCGCTCTATTTTTGTTTATAGCGCAAAAAAATAAAAACCACAGATATGATCAAATACCACCAAAAGAAAGCTCTATTTGTGGGAAAAAAAGGACGCCAATTTTGTTTGGGAGCCACGTCGCACGCGCAATTGTCAGTTAAAGCAACGCAGTGCCGAATCACAAAAAGTGCTCTGGTCATTGGGCAGCAATATGGTCCGGGGGTTAAGTGGTTAAAGAACTGCAGGCCTCACGTGCCTCAGGTAAGATCAGTGTTCATCATTCAACAGTAAGAAAGAGACTGGGCAAAACTGGCATCCATGGCAGGGTTCGAAGGCCAAAGCCACTGCTGACCAAAAAGAACACAAATGCCCTGTACACACGATTGGTTCGTCTGATGAAAATGGTCCGATGGACCGTTTTCATCGAACGAACAGATCGTGTGTGGGCCCGATCGTTTTTTTCCCATCGGTGAAAAAAAAATAGAACCTGTTTTAAAATTTTCCGATGGTTAAAAAACCGATAGAAAAAAAGATCGTCTGTGGGGAAATCCATTGGTTAAAAATCAACGCATTCTTAGAATCAAGTCAACGCATGCTCGGAAGCATTGAACTTCATTTTTCTCAGCACGTCGTTGTGTTTTACGTCACAGCAATGGACACGATCGGATTTTTAACCAATGGTGTGTAGGCAAGACTGATGAAAGTTAGCTTCATCGGATATCTGCTGAAAAAATCCATAGGTCCGTTTTCATCGGATGAACCGATCGTGTGTACGTGGCAAAAGGCTCATTTCACATTTACCAAAAAACATCTTGATTATCCCTAAGACTTTTAGGCAAATATTCTGTGGATTGAGACAACAATTTTTCCTTTTTGGAAGGTGTGCGTCCTGTTACATCTGGCATAAAATGAATACAGCATTTCATAACAAGAACATCATACCAACAGTCAGACATGGTGGTGATAACGTGAAGACTAATGTCCTCTACTCCTTGAGTTAACAGTGGAGGAAGATGCCGTGGGCGACAAATCTCTCGTACTGGTCTGGATAAAAAACATTTCTGCAGGTTCTGCGGCTGCTGAGATGCTGGAGAAAAAGATAAGACAGGTAGAGCAGACTTTAACGACGATTTCTCCTTATTCAAAGTGCCAGGAGTATGAGCAAACGTACTCAGTTTTTTCATTGCCTCTTTCAGGTTTTTTTCCCCATTTCTGTGAGGATTGCATTGCTCCATGCTGTGACTTCAGACCAGTTGTTTCTACACTTTCCTTCTTTCTAGTCATTGCCACAAAACCTTAGATGACCAGCAGGTGGAGACAGTACAACACGTTCACTATAGCCAAGGAGCTCTGATAGCCGACCAATCCTGCAGAAACCTCAACGGGGGCCAGTGAGGGGAGTAGGAGACACATTCCGTCCACACACGTCCGACTTCAGGACGAGCAGGAACACAGCCCCCCCAGATCCACAGCAGAAGAGGTAACTTTGCAGATTTGTTTTTGTTTATTTCTATTTTATTACCCATTGATATTAATATTTGAACTTTTTTTTGTTTTTGAGTGTTAATTTTTTTTTTTTTTACTGTTACATTTAAACAAGCACAAAATTGAAAACAAAAATAAAAAACTTCATTGTATTTATAAATAACTTTGCAATGCTTTGTACCAGAATTATTATTTTAAACAGGACAAATTACAGAATAAGGCTGGGTTCAGACTGTTGTGCGGAACGGCTCACAGCAGGGGTTCGCTGCATCCCTGTTCATTTCAGGTTCAAATTTTTGCCTGAATTTGGACCTGAAATGGACTAGAAGCCGCACAGGACTTTTCTGTAAACCACTCCGCAGCCCCCCTGGAGATGTGTGAAACGACGCAATTGAGAGCCAGTCTCCTGATATGCAAATTGAATGCGAGGAAACCCACATCCAATTCACAATACTGTATACCCAGCCTAAAATGTGTACCTTTTATCCAAAATATCCAAAGTAAGGTTATTTATTTTTAAATTAAAAAGTGCCTTTTATTTAGTTTTGTTATGTTTAATTGTCTAAGGATTGCAAAATAATCATATAAAAGCAAGAAAAAAAGATTTGTTTGTCCTTAAAAATAATATATGTCGATGATTACTTTGTTATCTTAAAGAGAAAGTAAAGGCGGATTTTTTTCCTACAAAATAAAACCCTGCAAGAGAAATGCATAATGGCTAGTATGCATAGCATACTAGCTCATTATGAATGACTTACCTGAGATCGCCATGTCCCCTCCACGCTTCTTCCGGGTATCGCCGCTCCAGCACTGTGATTGGCCAGAGCGGCGAAGACGCCACTCCCACTTATGCGCGTGGGACCGGGACGATCCTGCATATGCGCGTGGGACCAGAACGATCACCGCGCGGGTTCGGCATAGTCCCGGCATGATTCCAAGCATAATGCCGGGACACTCAGTGTGCCTGTGCCGTTGTCACATCGGAGCAGTGTTTTCTGCTTAATCTAGGCTTACCTGTAGGTGCAAGTTGTCAGAGTGGGTTTACAACCACTTTAAGTAATTATAAAGTTACTGCTGAGTAAACAGGTCCGTAGCAGAAATGTAAAAACAGTTCTGGTCCAAAGGAGGTGTACAGAGAGTTGAAATGGTTAAAATATACAAAACAAAAACAACTTTTTATTTTTTTCATAGTTTAAAAAAAAAAAATTAAATGTATTTTAAAACTTTGTAATTTTTTAATTTAATATTCTGTTTGAATAGTTGTCTTCATTTTGAAAGTATTTAGCATTTTGCATATTTGTGTTTTTTTTTTTTTTTTTCAATGCTTATGAGCTCTCAAAGCAGTATTAAACCCAAAAGCAAATATTTATTATATTTCAGCTTACCAATTCTTAAATATGATGGCTGCATTAGTTTCCCTTTTTAGGCTTTCTTTCTTCTATATTAATCTGGTGATCCAGCCAACAAGTCTATTGTTTTTCGGGGAAAAAATCTCCAGCAGACTGTATCAATTTTAAATAAATGACACAATCCACTTAACACGAACAGGGGTGATTAAAATGATGAGAAGTTTGTAACTGCTTATAAAGTGTGATCTGGAGTTTAGCTTCCCCTCCCTCCCTACACTGAGGAGTTTTTCAGGTGGTACAGCGCTAAAAATACCGCTGCTATACTGCCTGAAAAACTCCTTCACTGCAGACTCAATGTGAAAGCCCGAGGGTTTTTTTTTGTTTTGGATTTAACACCACTATTTCCCAGTGCCTTTACCAGCTAGCCAAATAAAGTTCAATGTGTCCCAATTGTTTTGTTTACAAACACCTTGCTAAAAAAGCTAGTTATAAATTGGGTTGCTTGCCATTTTTGTTTAGCTTGCGGGAGTGGAGATGCTTTTAGCTGCCAATGTATTTTGCCGGGCTACTAGTGTGTCATTGCACTTTTAAGGAGGAATGGGCATAACCGCCTTTAATTGATCTATTGCTATATATGCTCCAATATGGATACTCTCACAGATTAGAGGACAGTGGAGCCATATGCCGCGTACACACACGATCGTTTTTCGGCATGATTTAAAATGACGTTTTTAAAAACTAATGCCGAAAAACAACGTTTTATTCCATGATGAAAAACGATTGTGTGTACGCGGCAATAGACTTCTCCTGCTGTCAGTCAAACTTCATTGAGGAGCTGAATAATATTTTTTAGGAGAGCTGTCACATTTCAGGTACTTATAAAGCACTGTCAATTTATGCAGTGCTTTACATATGCAGTGCCTTAAAAAAATATTTACACCCCTTCAAATTTTCCACATTTTGTCAAGTTACAACCAAAAACATAAATGTGTTTTATTGGGATTGACCAACACAAAGTGGCACATAATTGTGTAGTGAAAGGAAAATGGAAAATGGTTTTCCACATTTTTTACCAATAATATCTAAAAAGTGTGGAGTACATTTGTATTCAGCCCCCTTTACTCTGATACCTGAAATCTAGATGAACCAATTCAGTAATCATCTAAATAGGAAATGGAGTCCACCTGTGTGTAATTTAATCTCAGTATAAATACAGCTGTTCTATGAAGCACTCAGAGGTTTGTTAGAGAACCTTAGTGAACAAACCGCATCATGAAGGTCATGGAACACACCAGACAGGTCAGGGATAAAGTTGTGGAGAAGTTTAAAGCAGGGATAGGTTATCAAAAAAATATCATAAGCTTTGAACATTTCACTGAGCACTGTTCATCATCCAAAAATAGAAAGAGTATGGCACAACTGCAAACCTACCAAGACATAGCCTTCCACCTAAAATTAATCAGAGAAACAGCCAAGAGGCCCATGGTAACTCTGGAGGATCTGCAGAGATCCACAGCTCAGGTGAAGAATCTGTCTCCCGGACAACTATTAGGCCTTGTACACACGAGGGGATATTTCCGCTGAACATGGTCCGACGGACCATTTCAGCCGAAAAATCCCCTCGTCTGTAGGGGCAAACGGACGCTTTTTGCCGGATTCATCCGGCGGAAAAATTTCAAAGCATGCTTTGAAATAATTCCGCCGGATAGCTGGCCGTCAGATATGTCCGCTGGTTAGTACGGCAAACCAGCGGACATATCTTGCCGCACATGCGTCGTATCCTGTGAATGGATCCGACGCATGCGCGCGGAAGTGTTTACTTCCTGGTGCGGTGACGTGGCGGCGTCAACGTCACCGCCGCGTCACCGCGCTGTCCGCCGGCGGGGAATTTGATCCGATGGTGTGTACAGCCATCGGATCAAAACACCCCGGCGTAAATATACGCTGTAAACGGTCCGGGGACCGTTCACAGCGGATATATTCAGCTGTGTGTACAAGGCCTAAGTCGTGCACTTCACAAATCTGGCCTTTATGGAAAAATGGAAAGAGTGGCAAATAAAGCGAGAAGTCCCATTTGCAGTTTGCAAGAAGCCATGTGGAAGAAGGTGCTCTGGTCAGATGAGACCAAAATTTAACTTTTTGAACTGAAAAAAAAACAAATATACAAAGAAAATATGTAGCGCTTGAATAAAAATTAATGGCAAATAATAACATAAACTGAACATTAGACACCATAGGTGCACATTGAAGTGTCTCTGAAATAGTGATATAGTCCAAAAATTCAATATATAGTGACTGGGTGCAAGTGAGGTCTGAAAGGTCCACCACCATAGATGAAGCTGAGGAGGCTTACCAGATGGATAGCGACCACAATAAGTATACACCTATTTGGTCAGCTAAAGCTTAAACTTATACCAAGGACTACTCACAAGACGACTCCGGTAGGAAGAGGAGTGGTAAAAGTATCAGATCGGATGAAAGATCAAATCCAAAAAATTATTTTCCTTTCTCTTCTCAATATATTCAGCCGACAAGGTGACTCAGAAGGCCCAATGGCGAGGAAGGAAAAAATAAAGCAAACATAGCGTAACTCTGATAAACAAGTTTACTAAGATAAAAGAAAGTAATACACTCACATTTGGTATGAACAATCATGGGCATATAAGTATACAGGCAGTAGGGTCAATCGGTTCCCGACGCGTTTCGTTTCACAAACATCTTCATGGGAATTGTCCTACTGCATAGAAAGACCCTTAAATATATAGTGAGCCCCCACAGATAATCAGCAATGACGCGAATAGGACAAAATCATCAATTATTGAATACTTCCGGGTGGGGGAAAGATGGCCACTGCAGCGTGCGTTCCAAGCCTCACTTCCGTGTAGGACACTGGAGCGCATCGCCGAGCAAATATGGACCGTCAGTTAAAAAACTCAAATGAGACATATAATAAAAAATCGCGCAATACTGCGATATAAAAGAGTGACCCCGACCGTGTTAACGCTAATAATATATACGCCGCTGTGCGTTCCAAACCTCGCATCAACACACAACAGTGGAGCGCAAAGGAGACAGACGTGCGCGTGTCATCACGTCACGTGGCGCATCAAGCGTCACTGGTTTGAACTCTGCGATGCGTTCCAGACCTCGCAACCAACAGGGGAAAGAGACGTAGACTCTGGACGCATCGTCAGAGCGCGTGATGGCGTCACGACCAAGGGGACACCCGCCCCCGGCCTCTCGACGAATGGATCAGGGGGACCAATCAAACAAAGGAGAGACACCACGGCCCTCAAAAGGATGCAAACACCCCGTCACGTCAGTGAACTGTCCGCGCAAGAGCATAACGGGGTAGAGGGATCATAATATACATTCAAAAGCTAAAAAGTCAAATGAAGCAATAAGCCAATCTTACAGGAACATTCAAAAATTACAATATATGTTGAATTTAAAATCACATACAGAACAAAAAATAAAAATAAAAAATACATGTTAATATGTAACTAAACACCAGAGACACATAATGGGCTAGTACATATATTGTAGGATATCAAGCTAATATGAAAACTTCATGCATAGATCCTACAACTAACATGAATTAAGACATTAAAATGTCATAGTTAAACAATATATCCAAGAGTAATAAGACCCATGATAAATTAAACAGGAAGAAGCTAAGAAGACACCAAATAGTAGCCAAAACCACATAAAATCTAAAAGGGTAATAATCTCAGGATAGATTAATGAATGCATTCACGTCCCACTCAACGTTCAAGCCATGTGGGACATAAGTGCGTAGTACATAAATCCAATAGGTTTCTAACCGGGAAACACCCCTAATCTTAGCACCGCCCCTCCAAGGTGCTACATATTTGTCTATGATTAGGAACTGAGTACCCTTAGGGTCGCGTGCATGGCACTCCCGATAGTGACGGGGTACAGTATGTTTGGTGCAACCACCTATGATCTTGGTTACATGCTCACCTACCCGCACAGAAAATGCACGTATAGTGCGTCCCACGTATTGTTTCCCGCACGGGCAGGTAATGAGATACACTATGTGTGTTGTTGCACACGTGCAAAAGCATTTGATAGGGTAAACTTTTCCTGTTGAAGTGGATCTAACTTCCAAAGATTTTGTTCTACCACTGATGTTAAAGTGGCATACATTGCACTTCTTACATGGGAAGTAACCCTTCATATCTTGAAAGAAAACGGGGCGGGTGGGCGGATCGATGACATTTGGAGCAATGCTGTTCCTTAATGATGGAGCTCCTTTGAAAATGATTTTGGCCGTATCGGGTAATTTCGGTCAAAGGACTTTATCGTTCTTAAGTATACCCCAGTGTTTATTGATGATGGATTTGATATCTCTGTGCTGTGTAGAATAAGACGTCAAAACAGAGAACTTAAAAGAGCCATCTGGTTCTCCTGGGGGCTTTTGGGATAACAGGGACATCCTATCTGTAGTTCCCACTTGTTGTAATTCAAGGTCTACTACTGAGGTGTCATACCCCTTTTCGATAAACCTCTCCTTTAAAACCTGAGCCTGTGTGAAATAGGTCTCCAGATCAGTGCAGTTTCTACGTAGCCGTAGAAATTGACTGCGAGGGACAGAATCCAACCAGGACCGGTGGTGACAGCTATCTCTAGGGATATAACTGTTCTGGTCTGTTGCTTTAAAATGAGTCTGGAATTTAAACTGGCGGGAATGCAATTCTATTTCTAAATCAAGAAAAACAACCTTTCTGGAGCTCCAAGTGTGAGTAAGGGCAATGCCACAATCATTGGCATTCAGTGCCAGGAAATAATCATTCAACGTCTCTGGTGGGCCATCCCAGAGGAGGAGGATGTCGTCTATGTATCTAGCCCATAGGACCAGGGACGGATGACGGTCCAAATAGACGACATCCTCCTCCCACTTGGCCATAAACAAATTGGCCAGACTGGGGGCAAACTTAGCCCCCATTGCGACACCACGTTTCTGTAGATAAAACTTCTGGTTGAACCAGAAATAATTGTGGGTAGTCGCAAATTTCAGAAGTTCCATGATGAATGATTTCTGTTCGTCGACAATAGAGTGATCTTGACTCAAAAAGTGAGCAACTGCTTCGAAGCCCAAGTGTTGGGGAATGCACGTGTATAGCGAGGCTACGTCTGCTGTTGCAAGAAGATAGTCTCCACCAATGTGTGTGCCTTCCAGAAGTCTGATTGTGGAGGTGGTGTCTTTAAGGTAAGATGGAGTAAGCTTAACAAGAGGCTGCAAATAGTTATCAATGTAGCGACCGATTCGAGACGTGATCGAATCGATCCCACTAACTATTGGTCTGCCAGGAGGTCTGAGGGGATCCTTGTGAATTTTAGGAAGTTGGTAGATAGTGGGTATTCTCGGGGCAAGTGGAATTAAGTAGGATTGCTCCTTTTTATTCAAAATGTACGAATTAAACCCTTTATTCACAAGATTGACCAGTTCTTTTTTTTAAATACTTGTAGGATCACTAGGTATTTGTTTGTAAGTATCAACATCACTGAGGATGCGATCCATCTCAGCATTATAGTCAGATTTGTCTAGAACAACCAATGCACCCCCTTTGTCGGCTGGGCGCACTATGATATCCTTACGGTTGCAAAGTGCAAGGAAGCCATCTTTGGGGATGGGTTGGTTGTAAAACTTCCTAATGGGTAAAGCTTCCAAATCTTTAAAGACAACGTCTCTAAATGTATTAATAGTGGACGAGGCAGGAGCAGGGGGGTTGAACAACGAAGGATTGGAAAGCCCTGAATGGACAGTCCCCGACGTGGCGGCTCTCTCCATAGTGGGCAATGGGTTGGACATAATATGACGTTGAATGTTCATCTTACGTATGAATTTATGAATGTCGATAAAAGTATCGAACTTATTGAGCTTATTGGGGGGGGCAAATTTGAGGCCTTTATCTAAAACGGCCAACTCATTTTGAGAGAGATCTTTGCCGCTAAGGTTGAATATTCCTTGGCCAATCAAGTTCTTCCCTTTTTTCTTTTGGTGCCTTTTGCCTCCCCGGTTGCCTCTTTTGTGTCCGAAGGCCTTTTGTGGCCTTGTCCTCCCTGATGAAAATCCTGACTAGAGCGGACCCCCGGACCATAATGACCATGATCTGGTTTAGGTCTGGAATAGCCAGAGGGTTCATCCCTAAGATCTCGAAGTGGTGTAAACCTATTATTAATAGGTATTACTGGATAATCTTGATAATAAAGATTAGTGTCTTGTGGTGTCATATAGTCATTGTGTCTCTTTGGTGACTCATAATAGTCATAATGGTCATATCTCCGGTGATCGGAGAATCTGGGATCTGGGAAGTTACCCCTAGATCTACCTCTACCACCTCTCCTTCCATGCCTGGAGGCATTTCTCACTGGGGTATGGACATTAGAGTGTCTACCCCCAGGGGGATATCCTCCCGGGACAGGGGGAGGCGGACGAGGTCTAAGGTGAGTAGATTTAGGTTGCTGTGGATTAGATGAATTCCCATTGCTAGGACTATCACGTCCATCTACCTCAATAGGGGAATCTTGATCTAACGAGATCCCCAATGTTTTCTGCCACTTAAATACAGACCGATATTTGTAATCGCCAGCATCCCTAGAGTACTTTTTGTGCTTTTTGGTTCTCTGGTCCTTATCTTCTTTCTCCAGGTGTAACTGGAGATTAGAAGAGAAAGTGTTGTATTCAGTAGAGTTCTTAGACAGTGATAATTTATCTTTAATTTCCTTAATTTCTCTATCTAATACTAAAAGTCTCGACTGTTTACGTAAGATAAGAAATTGTACAAAATCGGTGCCTGCCTCATTGAAGTATCTGTACCAAGAGTCAAGGTCCAATTCTCCCTGTTGTGGTTGGACCTCCCATCTGAGACTGCGGAGTACCATGTCTTCCCTTACATACTGTGTTAGGAAGGCAATGTCCCACTGTAAATGGAGTTCTGATACCATTATATTTTTCAGTCTGAGAAAGAGGCCTCCAATCTCAGTGTCATTATCAATGATTGAAAAAACACCATCAGTGTTGACAGTACGTGAAGCCCTATAGTCAAACACATCCATGGTGGGCTAAAAATAGAATAAAGTAAAATAAAATAAAATAATAAAATAAGTGGCAGCAGTGAAAAGTGATCAGAACAGTAGGGAAAATATGGTATATACCTAGGTATGTACGCTCACCGCGCTACTAAATAAAACAGCAGCTAACACAACTAAATGATCAATTTAGCAAACATAGAATATACAAAGAAAATATGTAGCGCTAGAATAAAGATGAATGGCAAATAATAACATAAACTGAACATTAGACACCATAGGTGCACATTGAAGTGTCTCTGAAATAGTGATATAGTCCAAAAATTCAATATATAGTGACTGGGTGCAAGTGAGGTCTGAAATGTCCACCACCATAGATGAAGCTGAGGAGGCTTACCAGATGGATAGCGACCACAATAAGTATACACCTATTTGGTCAGCTAAAGCTTAAACTTATACCAAGGACTGCTCACAAGACGACTCCGGTAGGAAGAGGAGTGGTAAAAGTATCAGATCGGATGAAAGATCAAATCCAAAAAATTATTTTCCTTTCTCTTCTCAATATATTCAGCCGACAAGGTGACTCAGAAGGCCCAATGGCGAGGAAGGAAAAAATAAAGCAAACATAGCGTAACTCTGATAAACAAGTTTACTAAGATAAAAGAAAGTAATACACTCACATTTGGTATGAACAATCATGGGCATATAAGTATACAGGCAGTAGGGTCAATCGGTTCCCGACGCGTTTCGTTTCACAAACATCTTCATGGGAATTGTCCTACTGCATAGAAAGACCCTTAAATATATAGTGAGCCCCCACAGATAATTAGCAATGACGCGAATGGGACGAAATCATCAATTATTGAATACTTCCGGGTGGGGGAAAGATGGCCACTGCGTTCCAAGCCTCACTTCCGTGTAGGACACTGGAGCGCATCGCCGAGCATATATGGACCGTTGGTTAAAAAACTCAAATGAGACATATAATAAAAAATCACGCAATACTGCGATATAAAAGAGTGACCCCGACCGTGTTAACGCTAATAATATATACGCCGCTGTGCGTTCCAAACCTCGCATCAACACACAACAGTGGAGCGCAAAGGAGACAGACGTGCGCGCGTCATCACGTCACGTGGCGCGTCAAGCATCACTGGTTTGAACTCTGCGATGCGTTCCAGACCTCGCAACCAACAGGGGAAAGAGACGTAGACTCTGGACGCATCGTCAGAGCGCGTGATGGCGTCACGACCAAGGGGACACCCGCCCCCGGCCTCTCGACGGATGGATCAGGGGGACCAATCAAACAAAGGAGAGACACCACAGCCCTCAAAAGGATGCGAACACCCCGTCACGTCAGTGAACTTTCCGCGCAAGAGCATAATGGGGTAGAGGGATCATAATATACATTCAAAAGCTAAAAAGTCAAATGAAGCATAAACAATCCTAAATTCGACTGGTTGTGCATTGATGCAATAAGCCAATCTTACAGGAACATTCAAAAATTACAATATATGTTGAATTTAAAATCACATACAGAATAAAAAATAAAAATAAAAAATACATGTTAATATGTAACTAAACACCAGAGACACATAATGGGCTAGTACATATATTGTAGGATATCAAGCTAATATGAAAACTTCATGCATAGATCCTACAACTAACATGAATTAAGACATTAAAATGTCATAGTTAAACAATATATCCAAGAGTAATAAGACCCATGATAAATTAAACAGGAAGAAGCTAAGAAGATACCAAATAGTAGCCAAAACCACATAAAATCTAAAAGGGTAATAATCTCAGGATAGATTAATGAATGCATTCACGTCCCACTCAACGTTCAAGCCATGTGGGACATAAGTGCGTAGTACATAAATCCAATAGGTTTCTAACCTGGAAACACCCCTAATCTTAGCACCGCCCCTCCAAGGTGCTACATATTTGTCTATGATTAGGAACTGAGTATCCTTAGGGTCGCGTGCATGGCACTCCCGATAGTGACGGGGTACAGTGTGTTTGGTGCAACCACCTATGATCTTGGTTACATGCTCACCTACCCGCACGGAAAATGCACGTATAGTTGAAAAAAAAAACACTAGTAACAACAAAGCCTGGGGAATGCCCAGGAAAACAAACACTGAACTTCACCCTGAACACACCATCCCCACTGTGAAACATGGTAAGCTGACCATGGGACAGGGAAGCTGGTCAGGGTTGATGGGAAGATGGATGGAGACAAATACAGGTAATTTTTAGAAGAAAACCTGTTAGCGTCTGCAAAAGACTTGAGATTGGGGTAGAGGTTCACCTTCCAGTAGGACAACGACCCTAAACATAAGGCTACAATGGAATTTTTTTGATTAAAGCATTTTCATGTGTTAGAATGGCCCAGTCAATTTCCAGACCTAAATCCAATTGAGAATCTGTGGCAAGACTTGAAAATTGCCTTTCAGACGCTCTCCATTAAATCTGACAGAGCTTGAGCTATTTTGTAAACAAAAATGGGCAAAAATGTCACTCTCTAGATGTGCAAAGTTGGTAGAGACATCCCCAATTGCAGTGAAAGGTGATTCTATGGAGTATAGACTGGGGGGGGGGGGGGGGCTGAATACAAAGGAACTCGACATTTTTAGATATTTATTTGTGAAAACTTTTAAAAAACATTTTTCATTTTCCTTCCAGTTCACAATTAATCACATAAGATCCCAATAAATACATTTAAACTTTTTCATGGCACTGTACATTCACATCAATCCCTGCCAGGGTGGATTTCATTTAAATCAATATTATGTAAATAACGATTTAAATCACAAGTAAAAAGGCTTGATTTAAATCATAATTTAAGACTCAATTTAAATCATAATTTTTAAAGAGCAACTGTCATCTCTGTCATGCAGCTGCTCCTTCTCTGACCTGCTGTTGACTCACCGACAAGTTGAGGGACGTGGTGGCAGCAAGCGAGTGGATGCCCCTATAACAGGCACTGACATGATGGATCTGAAATGACAGGTGCTCTTTAAATATAAGGATTTATTCTTGCTGGTAGTTAGAATCTTTAATATTTGAAAACAAAATGAAGGTTTCTTATTTAGAATAATAAGCTATCAGGTTAGTAAAACAATATGAAATATAAATATTAGCTTGGGCAGAAAGGGGGTAAAAGTGCCCAGTAGGCAAGTGGTTAAAGAACTGGAGGCCAGACTCATGAAGAGATTAGTCACATAAAGGGGGAGATACTTAGAAGTTTTCACCTCCTAGGATTGGTAATATGGGATATATTGTTGAATGGTTGAAATATATTTGGTATCCCAGCAGCCCCCCTTTTTGGCAACCCCCTGTTTCCACCGGGTTTCCAACCTGACAGGTATGACTGGTGGCTGAATAGGGGAATGTACCGCATAGGTGACTATTTTGACCATAGGGGCATACGTCCCTCCTCATATTTTTTTTTTTCCATAAAAGTTTTTATTTAGTCATAATGTAGCGCATAATACAGGACAAGGTTATCATAACATAACAGAAAATAACACAAGACCATGAAAAGAACATGCTACATGATACAGAAGAAAGGCATCAATTGACATTTTCAAACCATAAACAAGGTACAAGAGGAGTAATGAAGCGGAAAAGGGGCGGAGGATCGTAATTTTCCATTTTCCCCTCCCCCCACACCCCCCCTCGCCAAGTGCAGAAGGGGGAAATAGGTGCAAGGCACCATTCATGGCCAATACTTAGAGCGTAGTGTATCATGACAGCTCCAGGGTCAAGTACCCAGAAAAGGATAAACGAGAGACAGGAGAGGGAGGAAAAGAAAGAGAGAGAAAGGGGGAGAACGAAAGGGGAGAAAGAAAAGGGACAAAGGGGAAGGGGAGGAGAAGTAAGAAGAAAGAACAAGACGAGGTAGGGGGAAAAACAGAGTGGAGGAGAGTGGATCCGCACCCGCCCTCCCCCAACCCCCTACAATATAAAAGGAGGGGCGTCCAATGTCTCAGACGACTTAGGAGACATATTGGCGGTAGCGATCAGTAGTTACAAAGTAGTTCCAGCAGGCCCAAATGAAGGAAAATGTATGCACTCTATCTTGGGAAATGTGAATCAGTTCCTCCATTTATTTTATTGAGGAGATCTGCGTAAGCCATTCTCTGACTGTCAGGGCGGCGGTAGAGCGACAATGTCTAGGAACGCAAACCTTGGCAGCATTGACCATATGCATGGGACTTGAAATAGTCCTTTTTGGGGAGCGATGTATGATGCAAGAGGAATTGGGCTGGGGTGTAATCCAGGGTGTAAGTAGTGATATGTGAGATGAGATCTTGTACCCTCCTCATATTTTACGGAAAGCCTGGAGATGCCCCCCGCTGAAAACTTCCACTTACAACAAATGTATCACTTTCTCCAATCCCTACAGAAAGACAGCTCTGATGAAGCAGTCAGTATTGTGTTCGAAAACAGATGCATGCAGGATGCTGCTCTGCAGGGAGACCATCTCGCTATTATATAAACGGTTTATCACCAATAATGATTGATTACCCTATCAGGTGGCATGGCAGAGGGATCTGTCCATAACCCCTGGGGCAGAAGACTTACATAAATGGAGCACGAGAATTCATAAAGGCATTCTGAATGTAGCCTTGATAGAAGCAGGTTATAAATCCACGCCAAATGGTACTTGGTGCCAGGGCACTTGTCAAAAATGTATCCAGGCGCCACAGCTGGGTGCTTCAGGGGTTGTGGTCAAATTGAAACACAATTACATATGTGGTGGGCGTGCCCTAAGGTCCGCTGCTTTTGGATAAGGGTACACTCGCTTATTTTCTTGGTCACAATGGTCAATATCCCTAAAGAAGCGAGTATAGCCTTAATAAATAAGCCTGTTGAAAATATCCCTCCACATACCCAGACCCTGATATATATCATGTCCTGACAGCTAAAATCGCTATAGCCACAGCATGGAAAAACCCTGTCATAGATATGACCCTGATGAAACGGAAACTCACATGGATCAAAAGTAGTGAGCATCTTACAAGATAAGCAACCAACTTCTGAAAAAGTTTGGTCTCCTTGGCTAAACTATTTGCAGGTTCCAAAAGACTGATGCCAATAATGACTGGAGGATCCTTGCACAGACTCACTTCTTCTCTCTTTCTTTCTTTACCATTTCTATTGTTCCTCTGATCCTAACCGATCTAGGAATCATGTTTTATTTGCTTTCCCCCCTCCATTTTTCTCCTCCTTTGCTCTTTTTCTACTCAAACAGATTTAATGCTATGATTGAGGGTTTGAAGCCCCCATCAGGAGAGACACGAGGAAGATATTTGGAGAAAAATGGTCACTGGACTAGAACCCTCTATATTGTTTTTCAGAGCCTACTCACAGTGACCACGTTTCAGCAAAGTCTCAATCTCAGGATCTTCCTACCCTCAATTATCTTCATATTGATATACAGGGCAATAATCCTGACGGCCACCTGTCAGGGATAATAATGTTTCTGTAATGCACTATGTTCATAACCCAAAGATTACTTTTCTCGTCTACTTCTGTTATGCCCACATGTTCCACTGAGGCCTTACTAAAGACCTAAGCGGTCTACAAAGCTCTTCCCCTGATGATTCCATACTCTCCTCCCCTCATTTGTTTTGTACCAGTTCTTGTTGTATGATTCGAAGCATGCAAGTTCAATTGATCTGCATTTTCGTAAGAATACCAATAAAAATGAATGAAACAGAAACATATTTGGTTTCTACTGCATATTATGACATGCTGGTTGTTACTATATGGATGGAATTTATTGCATTTTCCTGGATTTTATTTTTGCAGCACAGCACCAAAGAAAGATCCTTTGTTGGAAGTACGTTTTGTGCTATCTGAGGGGCTTCTATTTCACCGTACAACCACCTTTGGGGCAACGTTGAGGCTCTTTTTGCAATAAACACCATCTCCCGCCTAGTTTTCACTTTTACAGTTTGTTGCGTTATTCATTAATTGGGCTTGTAACTCTGATAGAATGAATAGCTTTAGCTTTGACTTTAGCTTCCTTGAGGAAGGATTCACTGCCCGGGACATCCTGGAACAGAAAATCAATGAAGTTTCCTTGTCTGTAAGTATCTCAAGTAATGTTATATAGAGGCTTGGTTGCAGATGTAATGGATGTTTGAATGTCTAACCTTAGTAAATTTCTTGCATTTTTTCAGGATGACAAGGATGCTTTTTATGTAGCTGATCTTGGTGACATTGTAAAGAAACATATCCAGTGGCTTAAAGCACTTCCACGTGTAACTCCATTTTATGCTGTTAAATGTAATGACGGCAAAGCCATTGTGAAGACAATAGCCAATTTGGGGGCAGGATTTGATTGTGCCAGCAAGGTGTGTAATAGAACACGAGCCAAGAGAAAAATCTATCTAAAGTTTTATATTATAAATGCCACATGTGTTTTAATGTTTCCATTTCTCCTCAGGCTGAAATTCAGCTTATCCAGAACATTGGTGTCCAACCAGAGAGAATCATTTATGCCAACCCATATAAACAAATTTCAGAGATAAAATACGCAGCAAGCTGTGGTGTTGAGAAGATGGCATTTGATAGTGAGGGGGAACTAATGAAAGTGGCCAAGAATCACCCCAATGCCAAGTAAGGAACTAAATTATATAAATGCTTTCTAAAACATTCTGTATATACAGGTACCTACTACCTATGCAAAATCTAAAGTTTTGTATTTAGCATATGAAAAGTATAGAACCCATGCCACTACTTATTGTCTGTTTAGAGAGATTTCCCTTAAAGTATTAAAATTATACCAAAGGTACATAATTTTTTTTTTTTAAATAACAAACATGTAATACTTACCTTCAGCTGCACAGAGTGGCCCGATCCACGTCTTCTGGGGTCCCTCAGTGGCCATCTTGGGTCCTCCCTGCATCAGATAACCCCCTTTTGGGAAGCGCTTTTCCAAGGGGGTTACCTTGTGGGCACGCTCCCAAGTCCAGCATTTGCTTTCATAGACACGAATGCTGGACTCGGCCCCTCCCACGGGGCCCGCGTCATTTGGATTTGATTGACAGCAGCGTGAGCCAATGGCTGCGCTGCTATCAATCTATCTAATGAAGAGCCGAGAAGACCCGAGAAGCCAGCGCGTTCTCGACGCAGGACTTTCGAGGGGTGCCTGTAATCATCGGATGTTTTTTCACCTTAATGCATAGGATGCATTAAGGTGAAAAAACAGGAAGATTTACATCCCCTTTAAGTTCCCCTTTGCACAAAAATTAATAAATCTGTGAACTATCCCCTTACATTTTCCACGCCCCCCAGTCCCTGCTGCACTTACTCTTTCGGGTGATTAGCTGTCAGTGCCCACACAGCCAGTGCAGTTGTTTGGGGATATTAAATCACCCACTTTTCCTCCCTCTAGGGATTCCAGGATGAATCATAATGATTTTGATTGGCCAATGCCGGCAGGTTAATGCTTTGACCAATTGGAGCCACTTTGGTCTGTCCCAGAATCCCTACAGAAGAGGAAGTAAAGAGGGGATTTCAATACCTAGGACCCCTATATCAGCTGTCTGTGCAGTGACAGCTCATCACCCACAAAGGTAAGTGCAGTAGGAAACAGGGGGGTGTGAAGGGTGAAAGATGTTCATCTTTAATTTTTTTTTATAGAAGAGGTGAACTTAACTGTCCTGTAGGAAGCGAGAGGATATCTGAGGTAAATACCCACTTGGAAAGATGTTACCAGAAGACACTTCCATGTCTTGTTCAAAACTACAAACACGTTTGCTTTGTAATGGCGTTAATAAAATGGCAGCAGTTGCTTTGGGGATGTATACACTTTTTGGCACGGCCCTAATCTCCCATGATCCGCTAGAACTGTTATGTTGGCAAATATTTTGCTTGGAGAAATACTACTAAATGCCCAAAGAATTTATGTTGTACCAAAATTAGTAAATTTTAAGTTATTCAAATCAAAAGCCTAAAGGTAGGACGTCTAAGGCCCCGTACACACGACCGAGTTACTCGTCGGGCTAAACTCATCGTTCCGCCCGTTGAGGTTCCCGTTCAGCTGTCGAAAAGCTCATTGAGCCAAATTTCCCCATAGAACAACAAGGAAATAGAGAGCATGCTCTCTTTTTGGCTCGACAAGCTTCCCGACGGGATGCTTGGCGAAAAATGTACACACGACCGGTTTTCTCGGCAGAATACGTCTCCCATCGAGGTTCTCGCTGGATTCTGCCAAGAAACTCGGTCGTGTGTACGGGGCCTAACAGTTTTTCTGTGGTAGAACTATAATGGTAGAACTCAAGTTCTCTGCCTTTGTCTTTCAGACTTGTGCTGCGAATAGCAACAGATGAATCCAAGACTATGTGTGCGCTAAGTGTGAAGTTTGGTGCCACTCTTAAAACAAGCAGGTTGCTTCTTGAGCGTGCTAAAGAATTGAACATTGATGTAATTGGTGTAAGGTATGGTTTCTTCAGGAAGTCCCTCTATTTTAACCACACACAGATAAAAAAAAATGTAACTAAAGTGCTGTTAATATAAAATGGTGTAATAGTTTGACCACTTCAGCCTGGGAAGAATTTGCACCAGGCCATTTTTTGCAATATGGCACTGCGTCGTTTTAACTCACAATTGTGCGGTTGTGCGATGCTGTACCCAAACAAAATTGATGTCCTTTTTTTCTCCACAAATAGAGCTTTCTTTTGGTGATATTTGATCACCTCTGCGGTTTTTATTT
Source organism: Rana kukunoris (assembly GCA_029574335.1). Lineage (NCBI taxonomy): Eukaryota > Metazoa > Chordata > Amphibia > Anura > Ranidae > Rana > Rana kukunoris. The sequence continues at coordinate 92,658,202 of CM056052.1, forward strand.
GTTGCACTATAAATAAAAAAAGACTGACAATATAAAAAAAATAAAACTTTTTTTACTTTCTGATATAATACATATCTTAAAATAAATAAAAATGTATTCATCAGTTTAGGCCGATATATATTCTTTTACATATTTTTGGTAAAATAAATCACAATAGGCGTATATTGATGGTTTACGCAAAAGTTATCATATCTACAAACTACGAGATAGACTTAGGGACTTAGGGATTTTTTTGTATTGTCTTTACTGGTAATACCGGTGATCTGTGATTTTTAGCTGGACTGTGACATTGTGGCTCAAAACTTTGACCCCAAATGACACCTTTTTGGGGACCAGTGACATTATTACATTGATTAGTGCTATAAAAATGCACTGATCAATGTAAAAATTACACTGGCAGGGAATGGGTTAACACTAGGGGGCAGTGTGTTCCCTGGGTGTGTTCTAACTGAAGGGGGATAGGCTTACTGGAACATAACTGAGATCACTGTTCCCGATTACTGGGAACAGTAGATCTCTGTCATGTCACTAGGCAGAATAGGGGAATCACCATAGGCGTGCGCACAGGGTGTGCCAGTTGTGCGCAGGCACACCCTAATCACTCCTTGCTGTGCAGATTCCCCCTGTAGCCCAGTATTCTCTTCCACAGCATGGCTGTGCTTCCCACATCTCCCATTGGATAATGCAGTGGGCATACATAGATGATATTTCAGGATGAGTGGGGGAAGGTGTAATGTAATTTACCGCCCCCTTCCCTTTCTGAATAAACACAGTGAGAGATCGGTACCATGTTTTTGAGCTTTCAGGTGCACACCCTAATGCAACAGGCTGCGCACACCTATGGGAATCACCTTGATTACATAGTCAGTTACGGTTCTGCCTCTCCTCACTGCAATTGCGGGTCACTGGCGGACATAAAGTCCACTGGCACATGCGGACCGATGTACAGGTATGTAGATTTGCGCAGGAGAGTCGACCTGCCACAGTATATTTGCATGAGCTGGTCTGCTAGTGGTTAAGTTAGTTCTCGAGAGTGATGGGCTGTAAAATTACTTATGTAGTCTGGATCAACACAATCTGTTTACTGAATAGCTAATAGCCTTTTTTTTAATAAGCCTAGGCAGTTTTGACAAATCATTGTTTAAGAAGTTGTTCAGATGAGTCTGGAGTATTATGAGTTCAAAGTCTTATGATATTCCTTTTCTTTATTTAGCTTTCATGTTGGCAAGCACTGCAAAGACCCACAAACATTTGTACAAGCTATATCTGATGCTCGCTGTGTCTTTGATATGGGGGCTGAACTTGGCTTCAACATGCACTTACTTGACATTGGTGGCGGCTTCCCTGGATCCAAGAATGCCAAGCTGAATTTCGAAGAGGTAAAAAATGCTGTTTATTGTGATTCTTAGCTAGGGGCAACATGGACCGATATTATTATTAGCTAAATAGCTAAGTATATTTTTAGAACTTAGAAATTTCAAAGTAATTAGAAGTAATTAAAGTTTATATGCATATAAACCACACACAGATAATACACAGATAACAGAGAATCTGTATGAATTTGCCCTTTTTTTTAAATAGTTTTCAACATTTTTGAACACATTTTTTTATATATTTTTTTTAAAATAAATAAATCATTTTATTTTAAAATTTTTACAAATAATTTTTATACAATTTTCTATTTTTTTTTTTTACAAGGGATTAAAACAATACAGGGTTATTATTTTTTTTTTTTTTACATTCAAAGGTTGTCTTTATTGATAGTCAATAAACAGGGTACAAGACACAAACAGGAGATAGTTCAACACAGATGCAACTGTGCACAGTCCAGGCATGGTACAAAATCAACCACAAAACTCTGTTAACTGACACAAAAAACTAAAACCAGGTAAGTAATTCAACTGGAGTTGTGGGTTCAGAAGATTAACAAAGGAACAAGTCATATCAATTGAAATGTCAGGCACCGAAGTACTCAATCCAATACAATGTTAATTCGCAAATATGCCTCCTGAAAAAGGTCAGAGATCTATGTGCATCTGTATGCTTCAGAAAATATCATCTTAGAGGAAAAGCGTAGAGTAGAGCAATAGAGAAAAATAACTTACAGAGAGAAACAAAGAGAAAGGGTGGGTAAGGGGAAGACGGGGTAGGGCAATGGTAAGGTTCTGTGCAATTTCGGTTCATCCAGCGACAGATCACAGGGATAGGCCCCAATAGGGCGGTCTCAGGGCTAGAGAGCTCAGTAGGGTCTTCAGTGTAGTACTAATGCATCAAAGATTCATATTCTCGTGAAAATCTGACAGCAAACCAAGGTTGCCAGGTATCAAGGAATTTCTCAGCTGCCCCTCTGTCCTGAGCCAACGTGTCCTCCATCTCGCACACTCCCGCCACCCTGGGTTATTTTTTTTTTTAACAGGACAAGGAAGCCGGCAGTTTTGTCTGCGTCTACCTGCAACAGATAAAAGTCGACAGGGAGGGTTTTCAGCTGCTGCCGAGAGCCGCACAGGGCATTCGGTAATTGCACCTCGCTGTGTGCCCGGGGCCCCCTACAGGAGGACTGGTGGTCCCCCCTATCAGCAGCCCTGACTGTATGCTGTAATTCTGTGGTCTGCACTACTGCCTAACCTCATAAGTGCAAAAGGGAGAATTGTATTCTCATTTAGCCTTTTTGAGCCCCTTTCACACTGCCAGGACTTAAAAGTCATACGATTTCAATGTGATTTTGCACCCATGATTTTGACGTGATTTCAGGGAATGCCTGCGCAAACTTGAGGTCCATGGACCTCAACTCGCATCAAAGTCAGAGCAATCGCACAGTTATGAATGGTTATCATTGGGAATCATGGGGTATGACTTGTCATGAGACTCCAAAGTCGCAGGAAAAGTCGCACAAGTGTGAAAGGGGCCTAACACTTTAAGGTGTGTCCTTATTAAACTCAAAACATAAGCACATAGGGAACACCTAAAGTGCAAAAGTTGGGCATGCAAGCTGGTTAACCAAAGGATTCCATTGTGGGATTAGGGCCATAAATCCAGTGTAACTGGAAATATAATTCACATACACTCCAATATTAAGAAAAGAAGTGAGCTGAAGCAGTGGCCTAGCATGAGTTGTCAGTGCCCGGGGCAAAGCAAGTAATCTGTGGACTTTTAGCACCCCTAAATCCCTTCCACTAGTACAGTATTAAACCCCTTATGGTACATTTTAGAATTATTCATACATATACTGTATATATGGTCTTTGTAGTTTAATAAATATACTATATACAGTTATATTATTGTTTAAAGTGGATGTAAACCCCCCAAAAAAATGTTTGATGTCACAATGTAGAGTATAAGATTTCCTATCATCTGTGCCCAGTCTTGCCACACAGAGTTAAACCAGCGCTGATCAATCCTCTTTTATTGTTCAGTGAAAATTAACAGAATTCCAGATAAAAACCTGTCTAAATAAAAAGTCTGTTTCTTTCTTGTTGCTTTAGCGACAGGTTATTTACATATCTAGCTTGGACATGTTTATCATATGTTATGTTATGTTTATCATAATATGAGGTGATCCAAAATTCATTGTACTGTATATTACCAGGATGTGTTATGTGGGGGAGGGGTGGATTTTTCACTTTTTATACCGTGAATTACCTCATGTTATGATAAACATAACATAACATATGATAAACATGTCCAAGCTAGATATGTAAATAACCTGTCACTCAAAGCAAGAAGAGAGAAACTGATTTTTTATTTAGACAGTTTTTTATCTGGAATTCTGTTAATTTTCAATGAACAATAAAAGAGGATTACTCAGCGCTGGATTAACTCTGTGTGGCAAGACTGGGCACAGATGATAGGAAATCTTATACTCTACATTGTGACATCAAAAAAAAAATTGTTTTGGGGATTTAAATCCACTTTAAAGAAGATACTAAGGGAAGAATATATATTATACTGGTGGTCCTTACTAAAGAATGTAAGCCCAGGGACTGTTATGCTGCATACATGCTGGGGTCTGCCCAGTGGCTGGCCCACTGAATTCACCCACTGGCCATCCCACTCCTTCAGTGCACCCACTTTAATTTTAACACTCCTGCAACTTAATATATGAAAATGAAATGTGTATTCCAAGTCATTAGTGCTTTCAAGATTTAACAGTAAGGAATTATATTTTGGCCAAACAGCAGCAAAGAGATCCCCATATATTCAGCTAAGAGTCATCCCCATATATTCAGCAAAGAGACAGCCCAATCCAGCAGAGAGACATCCCCATATATTCAGCAACATGACAGCCCCTTATAATCAGCAAAGAGACATCCCCATATATTCAGCAAAGATACAGCCCAATCTAGCAGAGACAGCCCGATCTATTCAGCAAAGAGACATCCCAGTCCAGCAAAGAGACAGCCCCAAATATTCAGCAAAGTGACATCCCAATGCAGTAAAGAGACTGCCCCAAAAGAGATGGCCCATGCAGTAAAGCGACATGCCCATATTTTCAGAAAAGAGGCAGCCCCAAATATTCAGCAAAGAGACGTCCCCAAATATTCAGCAAAGAGACAGCCCAATCCAATAAAGAGACACCCCTATATAGCAAGTAGACATCCCCATATAGCAAAGAGATAGGCAGGCTGAAACCTGGACACATTACTCAAAACCTCCACTGTCTGGGTGAATCTCGAACAGGTGGCAACACTGGGTGTCACTTATGGCCTTCAATACAGTGGGTCCCCATAGAGACCTCCATTAGACCATTATACAGTATTATACAGTAAGGGTCTCTAAGTGAGGTGGTGGGTGCTGCCATAAGGGCACTCTGATCTAACGGGGGTCTCTAAGGGGGGCTTCTGTTATAAGGGGGCTGTGATCTAATGGGAGAGGGGACTCTAAAGGAGAGTGCTAATATAAAGGTACTCTGATCTAATGGGGGGCCTCTAGGGGGTTTGCTGACTACTGATTTAATGGTTGGTCACCAACAATTAGATCAGCAGTCAGCACTCCACCTTAGAGAGCCCCCATTTGCTCAGAGTCCCCTTATATCTGTGCCCCCACTTACAGAACCAATTCGGCCAGAGTTCTTTTATATTAGCACCCCACACCCTTTAAAGCCCTCCATTAAATCCAACTTACAAAACCAATTAGGTTGAGTCCTTTCATATCAGCGCCCTCTTCCCCTGAAGACCCTAATTAACTTGCCTTACCGGCGGGAGCCGCTATGGCCTAGGAAGTGTGGGGGCTGGAGTTTGGGGGCAGAGCTGGGAAGGTGGAGCAGCTCTACGGTAGCATTATTTTCCTCCCACTGTGCCGGGGTGGGGGGAAGGAGGGGGAGTCAGAGAGAATGCAGAGAGAGAGAGAGAGAGAGAGAGCAGGCAGACACTGCTCAATTGTACTAACACAGGATTGTAATCCCAACTGGTGCCTCAGTGCACTGAGAGCAGAGCACTCGGCACTTGTTTCAGCACTGGGACAGGACGGTTGGACTGGAGATATCGGTGTGCGGGTTTCAGGTGGACCGAAACCTGGTCACCCAGCATAATTGGGATGGGTGGGACTAATTTCTGCACCCCTTTAAATGTTGCACCCAGGGTGACCGCATCAGCTGCCCCCCCCCCCCCCCCGCTATGCCACTGGGTTGGAGTGAGCAGTCTATTTTGTGCCATCAAGTAGACTGCTTCCTACCTTCCTAAATAGCTTATGTTTGCAATTAGCACAACATATTTTGCCATGATGGACTTTAAATTTGCAACCAATTGCAATATGATGATTAAGCATTTTATGTATGCATAATGGTTGCTCTTTCAATCTGGATGGCGCCATTTAACACCTAATTCTCTAGCTCCTCATCCTGTCAGTAGAAATAGGACATCAACTTTCCCAGTTGTCTCATTTCAAATTCATGTAGCAAATTCTTGTGTTAACCAAATGACTTTTGGAAGTCAGACGGACTTTATCCATCAGCTATTCCGATCGGGTGTAGCCCCATCAGAGTTTTTTCAAAAATTCAGATGAATTCCATCAGTGTTTAGATATAGAACATGTTCTATTATTTTCAGATGGAATTCCGTTGGAATTCCGATGAGATTTGGCCGGGCAAAAGCCTGATCGTGTGTACGCGGCATTACCAGGGTTTCTGCATTTTGCTAGGAGTAGTTTTTAATATGTTGAAGACAATTCTTTCATATCAGTATGGTTACATTTACTTTAAATTGAGTTCTAAGCAACTTAGAGTGGCTATAAAGGATAAAAAAAATAATGGTATACAACGACTGGGACATTTTTTACCTTAATGCAGGGACTGCATTGGGTAAAAATTGTCTAGCTTTGAACTATACCTTGTTTAAATTTATAAAAGCAATGCTCATTTTCTTTAATTCTCTTTAGGTGACATCAGTTATAAATCTAGCCTTGGATAAATATTTCCCTGCTAACTCAGGTGTGAAAATTATTGCAGAGCCTGGGAGATACTATGTGGCATCTGCGTTTACACTGGCTGTCAATGTTATCGCAAAGAAAGTCATGCTGACTGAACAGATGGGCTCTCATGGTATGTAATGCACATGAATACAACTTTCTGGTGTCACCCAGAGCATGCTGTAACCACTTCCCTATCGCTGTATTGTCAAATGATGGCAGCAGGAACCCTTCGTCCCTCCGGGCCGTCGTCATATGACGTCTTTGGCTTCCTGAGCCTCTAGGGGGTGCCCCCACGGTGTCACTCAGGAGTCGATGCGTGTGCCCGGCGGCCACGATGTCCGCCGGGCACACGCGATTGCCTGTCACACAGATCTGTGTGTGTAAACGCATAGATCCACGTCCTGTCAGGTGAGAGGAGAACGCTCCATGTGTTCCCAGTACAGAGGAACACCGACCAGTCTCCTCCCCTTGTGAGTCCCTGTCCCCTACTGTTAGAATCACTCCCTAGGATACACATTTAACCCCTTGATGGCCCCCTAGTGTTAACCCCTTCACTGCCAGTCACATTTACACAGTAATCAATGCATTTTTATAGCACTGTTCGCTGTATAAATGTGAACACGCCTCAGAGCCAGGCTATTTAAAGGCATTCAAGTGGCACAGATCACCTGACCTCACCCAAATATATAGGCTCTCCCAGCAGGCCAAGGGATTCAAGAAAACCCCTGCCCATTGGCTAATATACCCCATATACCCATAACCTGACCTTACGTTGCCCTTCTCATATCTAGTACCACCAAGTACCTGGCCAACTAGTGGTAGAAGAGAAAAGAAAACAAGGCCAAACTCCCAAAGGGAGAAATCAATAGATCTCTAGCAATCAACCAGGGAAAAATACTACTCATGGCAAGTAAATTTGTGAGTAGCAACCATGCCTAAATTCCAGGTTGCTACATTTCTTTTTGACACTTTTTTTCATTCATGTGGGGGCGGAGATCTGGGGGGCCCCTTGTTAGACCCCTTTCACACTGGAGGCATTTTTCAGGTGCTTTAGCGCTAAAAATAGCACCTGTAAAGCGCCTTGTAGCGACACCCCGATTATGAAAGGGGTTCAAGTTGTTTAGGATATTCCATTCCCAAACACCAAGGCAGCTACCGGACACTCCAACCAGCCATACGAAGAAACCCATATGAATAATTCTCCCCCAGATACGAGGCTCCGTGCTGAGGGTCAAACAGGAATACAGTATGTAAACTGTCTGCATAAAAAGCCGGTTTGATTCACATGTCATGTAAATCGGATGCGGTTCAAAACACATTCAATTTGCATATATTTGAGCAAAGCCTACGTCTTACTTGCTTTCTCCCATGCACTTGTTAACAGATTATTTTTTTTCTTTTTAGATGAAGATGATGCGTCCAAAAAAACAATCATGTACTATGTAAATGATGGAATCCATAGCTCCTTTAACCTAATCTCAAGGTTTAGGATGGAGATGTGCATAGTCAGAAAAAAGGTGCGCTTAAAGAAGGACAAACCATTCCTCAAAATGGAGATCTAGAAGTTATATTGTACTGTTTTCAATAGTTTTTCCCTGAACATTTATGTACTGATTACCAAACATTCTATTTAAAAGCAAACTGTCAGGTTATAAATATGGGGAGAGTTGGGGGTCTAAGCCCATGCTGTTGTCTTACCACATGTTCTCCTATGTTATGAGTGTTTGTGGTCTTAACAGGCAGAAGCTGCTAGGCAGCCTACTATGACCTATGACTTAAGCCTCGCACACACGCAAGGTTTTCTGGTAACAGCAAGAAAACTGCTGGCAGAGCTCTCTTGCCGAGTAAACCGCGCGTGTGTATGAGGCTTTGAGGTTCCTTGTCAAGAAAACTGCCCAGAATCTCGGCGAGAAAAATAGAGAACCTTCTCTCTATTTTCTTGTCGTGATTCTCAGCAGTGTTTTCCTGCCAAAAAACCAGAGCGTGTGTATACTTACCTCTCCATGGAGACCCACGCATGCTCTAAATGACGTTGTCACATGCACGGTAGCTTCCAAGGCATAGGTAGGGTGAAGCAAGATGGCGGCAACGGCATCGAATGTGACGAGCGCATGCTTGTCGTAGTCAATGACATCACTGCGTTCGTGCCATTCAAAAGAACCTGATTCTTTTGAATCGTACGTGTGTACACTCGGCCGGCAGGAGATTTTTGCCAGGAATCTCGTCAGGAAAAACTGCGTTTTTTTTCCTGACGAGAATCAAGGCCGTGTGTACAGGGCTTTAGGCTGATGTCCAGTTAAATGTAAAACTAAACATGAGACAGGAAATACGATTTGGATATTCAGATTCCTGCAAAAGCCCAGGGACCTTTCCTTCTTTATTTTTTATTGCAGAAATCCAAACCAGATGAGAAACTCTACTCTAGCAGCATTTGGGGTCCAACTTGTGATTCGGATGATCACATTATCGAACAATGTGACCTACCAGAGCTGCAGGAGGGGGACTGGATTCTGTTTGAGAACATGGGTGCCTACACCGTGGTTGCATCTTCTACATTCAATGGATTTCAGCGACCAACTCACCATTATGTCATGTCAAGACCACACTGGTAAGAAAAGTCACACTCCAAAGAGACTAATTAATGAAAGCTGGCAAGGGAAGTATAAATCTGAAAATGTATTTTCTATTCTCATAGGCAATTAATGCATACTATCCAAGAACATGGTACTTTTCCTGAGGTGTCGGAGCTGAATGATGTCCATGTTTCCTGTGTCGCAAAGAATAGAATGGAGCTGAATTCGATTGCTTGTGCTGTATAGTTGTCATTGTCCAGTGTATTTAATGTTAGTAGCACAAACTGATCGATGCTGCTCCATGTTGGTTCACCATCATATATACCTGACAAACTTTCTTTCAATACAGATGTCAGCCCACCTCACACAACATCCTGGATTTGATTAAACACTTACCCTAGGTTCACACCTATGCGTTTTTAGTCCATTTAACATGGTTTCCTATGGTACAAGTTCACATCTATGTGTTTTGTGGCCGGTGCATTTTAAAAAAAAGTTTGGGGACTTTTTTCCTTGTTGTGCGTGTAATAGACTTAGAAGGAACCACACCAGAAATGCAAGTGTTGTGTTTGTGATGCAATTTTTGATGTATTTTATGGTTTTCATTTTAACACTGTGTATATATGGTCCCTAATTTTTTTTAAAATGGCGTAGGTCCCCCAAAATCCATACCAAACCCTTATCCGAGCATGCAGCCCGGCAGGTCAGGAAAGGGAGGGGACAAGTGAGCTCCCCCTCCTGAACCATATCAGGACGCATGCCCTCAACATGGGGGGATGGGTGCTTTGGGGGGCTCTTGATGGGGACAAGGGCCTCTTCTCGACAATCCTAGCCAGTGGTTGTCGGGGTCTGCGGGGGCTTAACGTAATCTGGAAGCCCCCCTTTAAGAAGGGGGACCCCAGATCCTGCCCCCCCTATGTGAATCGGCATTGGGCACTTTATTAAAAAAAAATAGCGCTGAGTTGTCTTCTTCCGGTGCCATTTTTCCACAGTGTTATCTCTCCCGATACCATCTTCTCCCTGAACCAACTCCTCTCTAGCCGCCGGCTTCTCCGGGTGCTGTTTTTATTCTTCTCTGCCAGTTACCCGCTGTCTTCTTCTGTTGTGTTGTTACCCGCCATCTGGCATCTCTTATATAGCCATGGGGTGTGTCCATCTGATGACATAACCCAGGGAGCCCACCCCTTGTGACATCACAGCAGGTAATTGGCTGCGAGAAAGAAGATGGCGGCAGGAGAAGACGGTGACGGGGGAGGAGGCAGAAGGAGAGACGGTAGCTGGAAAAGATGGCTCGGGGAGGAGACGGCTTAGAGGCCTGGTATGGACAGCTGACAGCTTAGACAGCTGGCGGCTTAGAGCTTAGAGGCCTGGTATGGACAGCTGACAGCTGATAACTCATCAGTTGTTAAGGATGTGGCGACCAGCTTCTCGGTCCCCTGCTTAGCAACCAGCTTCATGCAGTGTGTTTACAGTGTATTTAAACAAAAAAAAAAAAAACACAAAAATGCATAAAAACTAGGGTATAAAACACACTGCAAAACGTGTCTGAAAATTATGTGAACCTAGACAGGCGTGAATAGCATCAACCTTCAGCCCCCCACTGCTGTTTCTTTGCTGTTGCTGCTCATTTTAAGGATATGCTAAAATAAAGGTGGATTTTATGATCAGAGTGCACTTTTTACTTTTATTCTCTTTTTTTAATTGTATTATAGATGGTATAAGATGTGCAGCTGTTCCTCAAGCATTTGTAGCTTATGCACTAGCAGGAAGTAACCTGACCTGTTTTTACATAGTAAGTTATGTTAAAAACTATGTGCTAGCTCAAGGCTATGGGTTTACATGCCTTTCAAAAATGTCATAGGTATACAGTAGGTTACAGCAGTGGTTCTTAACCTTATTGGAGGTACTGAACCTCACCAGTTTCATATGCGCATTCACCGAACCCTTCTTAATTGGAAAAATAAAATATGTTTTTTTCAAATTCAAAACATAGGTATATATTTACACATAGGTGCACAAAATAAACAAAACCATCAAAGAACAAAACCATTAAGAACAAAGAACAAAACCATGATTAAAACAAGATTTTCACACAAAAACAAAAACATAATAATGAATATTTACTGCAAATCAGTGTGACTTCTGCTGTTGTCTTTCAGAGACCAGTTCAGAAATGCGTGGCTTTACCTTCACCTTTAAAATCCTTTCTAGATTTCTAGGTTTGGTATATAAGTTATATATCATATATATCCAGTTATATATCATTTACTTACTTAATAAGCCACTACCGTTCAGAATGAGCCAGAATGTTTATCCATCTCCAGTCCACATGCCCTACTAGGACCTCCAGCGTTCAGGCTGCTCTTCCCCAGTCCCAGACACACTGCCAGTGGCCGGGCAAGCAACATGACTCGTCTGAGTCTCTCAGTCTCACCTGCTCTTCCGAATCCTATTTGTCCACGATATGCGCCGCCGCTGCCTGAAGTGCCACTGCCACGGTTAGTGAAGTGATCTGGGCCGCGGAGGAGATGGCGGCGGCATCGGAATGACAGCAAGGCAGAGGCTGGAGACTCCAAGCGCATTCGCTACCCGCCGTGATCACAGACAGGCCAGCTCAGGGCAGGCCACATGACCTATTCACCCAATCACAGCACGCCGGCTCACCATTGTCAAGACTGAACATGGCGGCCGGTCCGGTGCACAGACACAGTGAATACAAATTAATAGACACGCTACGCCAACCCACGAGACTGACTCACCAGGAACATATGCAGTGCTGGTGCAATATGCAGAGTATCTGACAGGAACATATGCATTGCTGGTGCAATATGCAGAGTATGTTACAGGAACATATGCAGTGCTGGTGCGATATGCAGAGTATCTGACAGGAACATATGCATTGCTGGTGCAATATGCAGAGTATGTTACAGGAACATATGCAATGCTGTTGCAATATGCAGAGTATCTAACAGGAACATATGCAGTGCTGGAGTAATATGCACAGTATGTCACAGGAACATATGCAATGCTGGTGCAATATGCAGAGTATCTGACAGGTACATATGCAATGCTGGTGCAATATGCAGAGTATGTCACAGGAACGTATGCAATGCTGGTGCAATATGCAGAGTATCTGACAGGAACATATGCAATGCTGGTGCAATATGCAGAGTATGTCACAGGAACATATGCAATGCTGGTGCAATATGCCGAGTATGTCACAGAACATATGCAATGCTGGTGCAATATACAGAGTATCTGACAGGAACATATGCAATGCTGGTGCAATATGCCGAGTATGTCACAGGAACATATGCAATGCTGGTACAATATGCAGAGTATCTGACAGCAACATATGCAGTGCAGCTGCAATTAGGTTTGTGAAGTAGGACTGACTCCTATATATTTCTCTGCCTATAAGCACAATCAGGAATCTTCACCCCAAATTATCTAATGCAGAGTATCTGACAGGAAAATATGCAGTGCAGCTGCAATTAGATTTGTGAAGTATGACAGACTCCTATCTAATTCTCTCCCTATAAGAACATCAGGAACCTTTCCCTACAGTAGCTAATACTATGTAGATCGCTGATTATTGTAATTCGATTTCTGAAGCAGCACAATCTTATCTAAATCTATCCCTGAGAGCAGCAGCAGCCTTTTCTCTACCCTAGCTAAAGCAGAGTGATGAGCTGTGCTGTGTGCCTCTAGCTTATATAGAGGCTGGGTCACATGCTCGGTCACATGCTGCACTGGCCAATCACAGCCATGCCATTAGTAGGCATGGCTGTGATGGCTTCTAGGTCACACAAGTAAAACAAATGCTGATTGGCTGCCCTGCAGTGCGCCGTTACATACCCAAACACCGAACTTACAGCAAATTGTTTGGGTCCGGGTCAAAAAAAAAACTAAAGTCTGGTACGAACCCGAACTTTACAGTTCGGGTTCGCTCAACCCTAATAGTAAGTTATGTTAAAAACAATGTGCTAGCTCAAGACCGTGGGTTTACATGACTTTCAAAAATGGCATAGGTTACAGTGTGTGGTTTGCAACAAGTACATATATGAGATAACAATATAGGGCTTGGTTAATGTGCTCAATAAGGTATAAAAGCGGTGTTCCATCCACATTTTTTTTTTGAAAGTCAGCAGCTACAAACACTCTAGCTGCTGACTTTTAATAAGGACACTTTACCTGTCCAGGGCGCCAGTGATGCCGCCCCTCCGAGGCCAATCCATCCATCAGATCGGGTACTATCTTAACAAAGGGAAACAGGCAGTCGAGACTTGCGGCTTCACTGCCCATTTCCTACTGCGCATGCACCAGTCGCGCGGCTCTTTGTGAATGGGCGGTTGTCTTCTGGGGGACACACAGGTCCCAGAAGACAGCACACTCCAATTCCCAGGAGGCAACGTGAGGACGAGGAGCACCGCAGACTAGGAAGTAGGCAGATTAGGACGACAGCCTAGCAAGGGGCTCTTTCAGGCACGTAACATATTTTTTTTTTTAACACATTTTTTTTTATTACATTTAAAGGAAACTATTAATGTGATTTTTTTTTTAGGGTGGACCTCCGCTTTAAGCACACACAGAATTTCACTGGTAAAATTAGAAGTATAAAGAAAAAAAGAAAAAACTGCGCTAATATGTGGAGAGATGAACTAAATAGGCAGCAGCTGGCGTGCGATACACAGAGCAGAAACTAGATACAAAAACAAAGCCGCGCCACAATATAACATATAAACAAATGTTCAGAATAATTCAGAACGTCCTATTAATGACGAAACGCGTCTGGAGGACGTGCAGTGACGTCACCACGCTAAGGAGGAATTTGTTTTACTCGTGTGACCTAGAAGCCATCAAAGCCATGCCTACTAATGGCATGGCTGCGATTGGCCAGTGCAGCATGTGACCCAGCCTCTATATAAGCTAGAGGCACATAGCACAGCTCGTCACTCTGCTTTAAATAGGGTAGGGAAAGGCTGCTGCTGCTGCTCTTCTGAGGGAGAGAATTACATAGAAGTCAGACTGTCCTGCTTCACAAATCACATTACTCAGCGATCTACATAGCACAGCAAGTCAGTCTGCTTTAGATAGTAACTTTAGGGAAAGGTTCCTGCCTGCTTTTGCTTTTAGGGAGAGAAATAGGAGTCAGTCCTGCTTCCGAAATCGAATTATACCAGCACTGCATATGTTTCAGTGAGATACACCCTTTATATACTTTAGGGAAAGGTTTCTGCCTGCTTTTGCTTTTAGGGAGAGAAATAGGAGTCAGACCTGCTTCCAAAATCAAATTATACCAGCACTGCTTTTGCTTTTAGGGAGAGAAATACAAGTAGGAGTCACCCTTGCTTCAGAAATCAAATTATACCAGCACTGCATATGTTTCTGTGAGATACACCCTTTATATGCATTAGGGAAAGGTTCCTGCCTGTTTTGCTTTTAGGGAGAGAAATAGGAGTCACTCTTGCTTCAGAAATCAAATTATACCAGCACTGCATATGTGAGATACACCCTTTAGATACTTTTCTTCTATTGTGCTATTCAAAAAACATCCATTTAGAAAAAAAAAAAATTTGCAGTGTTTCCTTCAGTGTTTCCTCCATATCTGTACGTGTGAGATAAACACTTTAGCTACTGTTCTTCTATTTTGCTATTCAAAAAACACACATTTAGGGCAAAAAAATATATTTTGCAGTGTTTCCTCCAGTGTTAACTCCAGTGTTTCCTCCATATCTGTACGTGTGGGATAAACACTTTAGCTACTGCTCTTCTATTTTGCTATTCAAAAAACACCCATTTAGGGCAAAAACATATTTTGCAGTGTTTCCTCCAGTGTTTGCAGTGTTTCCTCCACCACCGCTTCCACCTCCACTGCCACATCCACCGCCACCTCAACCCCCTACTCTATATGGACCTCGTCCTCCTAGGTCAAGATTGTTATTATTTTTTTAATGTATTTTATGTTATTTTAAGTTATTTCCCTATCCACATTTGTTTGCAGAGTACATGCCATGCTCTTAACACGTTGCTGCCATTTGCAGCCCTCTAGCCATTTCCATTAGTTTTTTAGAGACATTTTAGTACTGAAAAGTTTGGGTCCCCATTGACCCGTCGAACTAGAACATCCAGGTGTCCGCTCAACTCTACTTGTGAAACGTGCAACATACTGCCAAGTATTTGCAAACAGAGCACCCTCCTAGGAATGTAGATACATAACTGTTATTTTTGGTATTGGACCCCTTTGTAGAGTTGACTGGCAAATATGCCTTAACCACTTGCTTACTGGGCACTTATACCCCCCTCCTGCCCATGTGATATTTCAGCTTCCGGCACTGCGTCGCTTTAACTGACAATTGCGCGGTCGTGCGACGTGGCTCCCAAACAAAATTTACGTCCTTTTCCCCCCACAAGTAGAGCTTTCTTTTGGTGGTATTTGGTCACCTCTGCGGTTTTTATTTTTTGCGCTATAAACAAAAAAGAGCGACAATTTAAAAAAAAATACAATATTTTTTACTTGTTGATATAATAAATATCCCAATTTTTTTTAAAAAAAAACACTTTTTTTTTCTCAGTTTAGGGCGATACGTACTGTATTCTTCTACATATTTTTGGTAAAAAAAAAAAAAAATAATCGCAATAAGCGTCTGGTTTGCGCAAAATGTATAGTGCCTACAAAATAGGGGACAGAATTATTATTTTTTATTTATTTTTTTACTAGAAATGGCGGCGATCTGCGATTTTTATTGGGACTGCGACGTTATGGCGGACACATCTGACACTTTTGACACATTTTTGGCGTCATTCACATTTATACTGCGATCAGTGCTATAAAAATGCACTAATTACTGTATAAATGTGATTGGCTTTGAAGGGGTTAACACTAGGGGGTGAGGAAGGGGTTACATGTATTCCCTGCATAGTGTTCTAACTGTGGGGGGAGGGGGGGGTGACTGGGGGGGTGACCGATCTGTGTCCCTATGTACAAGGGACACAGATCGCTCTCCTCCTCTCCAGAGACAGGACGCTGTCTCTGTGTAAAACGGCAATGAAAGATGATCTCATATGTTTACATATGAGATCATCTCTCATTGGCCGCGCAGATCGCATCGCAAACGGACACTCTGATTGGCCGTTCGCGGCGATCTGTGATTGGCTGTGTCCAAGGGACACGGCCAACACAGTTTTTCCTCGCAGCGCGCTCTGGAGCGCGCGCAGGGAAGCTGCTAGTGACAAGCCATCAATTGACGGCTTGTTGGTAATTTAGATCCGCGCTAAAGCCGTCATTCAGCTATAGCGCGGATCTCAAGTAGTTAAAGGAGTTGTAAAGGAAAAAAAATGTTTTTGCTGAAATGCCTGTTTATAGGATATAGATACATAATAGTTAACTGATTCCTTTTAAAAAATTATTAAAAATAGATAAAAATCAATCATATAATGTGCCTGCAGTTTCAGTTTCGTTTTTCATCTAGTTTCATGCTTCTGTGAAGTACAGAGACACAGAGCCAATACAGGGCAGTGTTTGTTTTTAAAATGAAACTGATTGGTTCTGAGGGGTTTTAGACACACAGTAATCACACCTCCTTGATCAGAGACCACAGAGAGAAGCTCCCATGACTGTTTTTTATAAGGAAACAGACAAGCAGCAAGTGTGGAGATCAGAGAAGGATTACAGCAACTTCAAAGCAAAAACGAACAATGAGGACATTAAACCAGGATTGCAGTAGGGTAAAGGAAACTATTTAGCTAAAACATTTTTTCCTTTAGTGACTCTTTAACCGATTCACACCTGGCCACT
Organism: Rana kukunoris; assembly: GCA_029574335.1. Lineage (NCBI taxonomy): Eukaryota > Metazoa > Chordata > Amphibia > Anura > Ranidae > Rana > Rana kukunoris. The sequence continues at coordinate 92,674,978 of CM056052.1, forward strand.
GCACGTATGCTGCTGGGACAAGTGTCGTTCTGGGAGGATGCACCAGTACATCTTCCCACTTCTGGTGCTCATGAACAGCCCGAGTGGCATTACTCTGCGCAACAGGGTACCATGCCACTGTGATTGGCCCTGATACCATGCGATTGCTGTGACCAATCACAGTCATGATGTCATTGCTTTACTACTGTGTCCCCTCAAAATAACTCAACACACATCCATTAATGTCTATACCTCTGGCAACAAAAGTGAGTACACCCCTAGGTGAAAATGTCCAAATTTGGGCCCAAAGTGTCAATATTTTGTGTGACAATCATTCATTTCCAGCACTGCCTTAAACCCTCTTGGGCATGGAGTTCATCGGAGCTTCACAGGTTGCCACTGGAGTCCTCTTACACTCCTCCATGACGACATCACAGAGCTGGTGGATGTTAGAGACCTTGCACTCCTCCACGTTCCATTTGAGGATGCCCCACAGATGCTCAATAGGTTTTAGGTATGGAGATATGCTTGGCCAGACCATCACCTTTACCCTCAGCTTCTTTAGCAAGGCAGTTGTCATCTTGGAGGTGTGTTTGAGGTCGTTAACATGTTGGAATACTGTCCTGCGGCCCAGTTCCTGAAGGGAGGGGATCATGCTCTGCTTCAGTATGTTACAGTACTTGTTGGCATTCATGGTTGCCTCAATGTACTGTAGCTCCCCAGTGCCAGAAGCACTCATGCCACCCCAGACCATGACACTCCCACCACCATGCTTGACTGTAGGCAAGACACACTTGTCTCTGTACTCCTCACTTGGTTGCTGCCAAACACGCTTGACACCATCTGAACCAAATATGTTTATTTTGGTCTCATCAGACCACAGGACATGGTTCTAATAATCCATGTCCTTAGTCTGCTTGGAGTCAGCAAACTGTTTGCAGACTTTCTTGTGCATCATCTTTAGAAGAGGCTTTCTTCTGGGATGACAACCTTGCAGACCAATTTGATGCAGTGTGCAGCATATGGTTTGAGCACTGACCGGCAGACCCCCCCCCCCCCTTTCAACCTCTGCAGCAATGCTGGCAGCAACCTCTGGATATGACGCTGAGCACGTACACTCAACTTCCTTGGTCGACCATGGCAAGGCCTGTTCTGAGTGGAACCTGTCCTGTTAAACCGCTGTATGGTCTTGGCCACCATGCTGCAGCTCAGTTTCATAGTCTTGGCAATCTTCCTACAGCCTATGCCATCTTTATGTAGAGCAACAATTATTTTTTTCAAATCCTCATTTGCCATGAGGTGCCATGTGCCATGACCAGTATAAGAGACCAGTATAAGAGAGTGAGAGCGATAACACACATGCGCCCCAGCCACACACGAGACCTTGTAACACTAACGAGTCACATGACACCGGGGAGGAAAAATGGCTAATTGGGCTCAATTTGGAAATTTTCACTTAGGGGTGTACTCTTTTGTTACCTGCGGTTTAGACATTAATGGCTGTGTGTGAGTTATTTTGAGGGAACAGCACATTTACACTCTTATACAAGCTGCACACTCACTACTTTACATTGTAGCAAAGTATAATTTCTGCAGTGTTGTCAAATGAACAGACAGAATAAAATATTTACCGAAATTTGAGTGGCATACTCACTTTTGTGAGATACTGTATATGTATTTGGCTGATATTGGTAGTAAGCATCAGCAAGCTGGATGGCCAATCTGATCAAGGAATTCTGACAGTGAGATGACAACTATTACATTCTAGTTAACACTGACTAGTCTCACACTGAGATGCTTTGCAGGCGCTATTGCGCTAAAAATAGCGACTGCAAAGTGCCCTGAAACAGCCACTCCTTTATATCCAGTGTGAAAGCCTGAGGGTTTTCACACTGGAGTGTTGTGCTGGCAGGACTGTAAAAAAAGTCCTGCCAGCTGCATCTTTGAGGCGCTCTAGGAGCGGTGAATATACTGCTCCTACAGTGCCCCTGCCCATTGAAATCAATGGGGCAGCACCTCCAAAATGCTAGCAGCCGAAAATTGCGGCAAAAATGATATTAAAATGCCACTAAAAATAGAGGCACTTTAGAGCCAACGCACCCAGCGCTTTAGGCTGCATTCACACCTGAGCGGCAAAACGCCTGTCGCGCGACGCTCGTGCCGCTGGAGGGGAAATTTCCCATTCATGTCTATAGACATCTCTGAGACGCCGAACGCCTGTCGCCTGAAAAAAAGTCCCGGACCCTTTTTTTCAAGCGACATTGGCGTTCGCCCATAGACATGAATGGGAAGATTTGTAAAAAAAAAAAAAAAATAAATAAATAAATCGAAGCGCGGCAAGTAAAGCCGCGTATGCGGCGTTACTTGCCGCTCAGGTGTGAATGCAGCCTTAGTGTGAAAGTAGCCTAAAACTTTCTTCTAAATGAAGATAACTTCCATGACCTCCTAGATTTTGTGGCTTGAGCTTGTTCTTAGCTATTATTTGCAGACATAACATGACCTTTACCTTTTGTATGCACACATAGGTGTCCGTTTATGAAGCAGTGAACAGCGGTGATCCCAGGGATCACCACTGATCACAGCCCATAAACAGTTTATGAAACAGAGATAATCGGGGGGAGAAGTGTTTGAATTTGTTCTCCCGCCAATTATCTCTACACACAGTGAAGTCTCATAGACTGAGGCCCCGTACACACGGCCGAGGTTCTCGCTGAAAATCAGCGAGAACCTCGCTGGAATGTGCATTCCAGCGAGGACCTCGGCCGTGTGTACGGTCTCGGCGAGCTTCCCGTCGGGAAGCTCGTCGAGCCGAAAAAGAGAGCACGCTCTCTATTTTCTCGACGGCCCGCCTGGAAGAATGGCTGGTTGCCATTCCCGACGGGCGGGTCGCCGAATTCGACGGCCGGGAGAGAACCTCGACGGGCGGAACGATGTGTTCTGCCCGTCGAGGTTCTCTGCCGTGTGTACGGCACCTTACACAGAAACGGCCAGTTTATGAAGCTGTGATCTGAGAGCTTCACTGGTGATCTGTGTCAGAATTCACATGCCCCGATTCACCATCTCAGAGGTGGTGAAGGGGGAGTGAAGAGGGAATCCCGGGGGTTCTGAGGAGGAAGGAGGAAGATTTTTAACTTCCTTCTACCTCGTTCTGACCCCCCAACACTGTAACCATGTCCCCCTGTAATTTTTATGTGTATACATATATATACATACATATATATAATGTGTACATGTTCATATATATAATGTGTGTGCATATACATGTATATATATAGTGTGTGTGTGTATACATATATATATTATGTAGGGGGACTCGTTATTTTAAATGCAATAACCACGCCGTCTGTCAGTGTACTGAGCAGTGATAATTTATCACTGCTCAATAAACTGACATCTCCGTATTTCTGTGAATTTCTGGTACTGTAATCTCGTGAAGTCTCACGAGATTCCAGTATCAGGGGCCGTTCTCCACTGTTTGAAGCGTTGGAAGATCACTTCACTCCTCCAAGGGTGAAGCGATCTTCTCCACTTCATAAACCGGCACACAGAGGAGAAAAATCTCCTCCGTGAATGCCGGAGAACGAAGCAGTGAATAGATTTCACTGCTTCATAAAAGGACACCATAACGTGTATCGGAGATCTATTGCATAACACATAAGTCATTAATACTGGTCTTGTGATCTTTAGTGACTGCCTGACACATTAGCCTTTTTCCCAGAAAAGCCCATTTACTTCTAGTCACCTTTAGCACCTGAGCTTATCTTGCAGTCCTACCCAGGGCCTTTTAAGTCATGTGATCAGTGACATCGTCAACAAAGACTGGCCTTGGGAATGTATTGTGCTTTATGGTTTCTGAGCAGAAAAAGGATTATCTGTCAACAGGGCTTGGTAGTACGTAGGAATGCTCACTAGTTTCCACAGCAATTAAATCAGTATGGTCTCTTTTTGCTTTAAGAAACCAGCTTACTTTTTATTTGTGACACGTGGAAAAGTGGACGTTCTTTTATCACCTAGTGATGCTAAAGAATACAACCACAAAAAAGTGGCACATTTGTAGCATATACAGAACATACTACAGCAAGACTGACATTTCTAAAGAAAAAAATCTCACTTAAAACGACTCCCGGTTACAATTGCCAGCACCCGGCTATTAAAAAAATAAAGAAAAAAACTGTGTGAGCCCCCCAAAATCCATACCAGCCCCCTATTCAAGCATGCAGACTGGCAGGTCAGGAAAAGGGGGAGCTAGCAAGCACCCCCCCTCCTGAACCATACCAGGCCACCTGGCCTCAACATGGGGGGGTAGGTACTTCGGGGCAGGGGGGGCTCTGCGCCCCACCACAAAGCACCTTGTCCCTGTGTTGATGGGGACAATGGTCTCTTCCTTACAACCCTGGGCTGTGGTTGTTGGGGTCTGCAGGTGGGGGGGCTTATCAGAATCTGGAAGCCCCCTTTACCAGGGGGCCCTCAGATCCTGCCCACCCCCTATTTGAATGGGTATTTGGTACATTGGCGACGTGACCTGGCTCTGTGGCTCACGCATGTGCTTGCAAATATGTGCAGAGAAAACCCCTGTTTTTAACATATACTGTTAAACAGGTTATTTGGTTGTTTGCGAGCTGGTCGGTAAGTAGGCTTGGTTTTTCCTGGGAATTCTCCAGGACTTTGTTGATATCTGTTTCAGCCTTCCAATGCTGCTTACTGCGATGGCCAGCTATAGATGCTGGGGAGGAGTACTTAAGGGACAGATGTCATTGGGCCCGGGGTCAGCGATCCTGGTCTGTCATCCAACCACCCCCCGTGTGTGGCCCTCCTGGCCGGGTGTGCTTGTTCATGTGTTCCTGGCTTCGGGACCACGTTGGTCTGGGGTTGTGATCTACTAAGTAGGCCCGGTAGTCATACTGGGTCTACGTTTGCAGAGTGGCCCTGTGCTGTCCGTCCTGGAGGGAGGAAGCCACTCGATGAAGAACCTATTTTGGACAGCACCGAGCACGAGGCTGGTATCTCAGGAGAGGCCTTGAACTTCATCGAATAATGCACAATTACTGAAAGGCTGAATGATGGTCGTCTGTCAGTTCTAAGTTTACAAGAAGCTAATCAAAAAGATCCGGGTGCTGAATCCTGTGTCGAGAGGATTTTGGACCGAACATACCTCTATCTTTAGGAAGGTCTGTGGCAGAGACTTTACCAAATTTTCTGTACGTTATCTTTGCTGCTAGGCTAGTGGGAGAGGCCTATCTGAGTGTGCAATATGCACTCTGGCTAGAGTGGCGACGAAAGCTACCTTGCTGGAAACAGGAGTGTTTCTGAACAGAAGTTATACACCTGAATCTATTACCTTTTACCCTTCCACCTCTTCAATTACTTATTCAGCAAATAAAGCAAAGAAAAAGAAGTCTAGGTGTGGACACTGAACTTTCCTGACGCCAGACATGGCAGCATACCTATGATATAGCCCCGCCCCTATATCCGCCCACAGGACACGTGACAACTCTCTATAAAACTCTGACTGAGAGCTACCTCCCCCATTCTCCTTTTTTGTCCTTAATATCAGCCTACAGACAGTTTCGTTCAGGATACGCTCTTACCTGCCGACTATTGTCAAAGTTCCGGCTGGGTTCAGCCTCTCCCAGTTCGAGGTCCCACATCTTAGGCACGCTAAATGCACCAACAAGGTGGGGAACCCCTTCTGGTGGTCTTCTGGGGTTGAGGTGTTCTCTAATCAGAGACGACAGTCCTCCTTTGGCATTGCCGGCGATGGAGTCTGATTTGAGCAAGCTGGGACTGCATGATGACTTCTTTCCTATGGAAGCCCTTTTCCAGGTCTGTCAGTTTTCCTTCTTGTTCTCATGTCTTTAAAGGCCCCATACACACTGCAACTTTTGTTGTCTGTTTTCCTTTAGAATTGCCAGGACCATGTGGTGCCTGCCTGATTGCAGGTTGAGGCTTTAGGCTTTGGCCTCATGTTGTGTGGTTTTGATAAATCTAAGGCGGCGTACACACGAGGGGATATGTCCGCTGAAAACGGTCCGATGGACCGTTTCAGCAGACATCTCCGCTCGTGTGTATGGGCTAGCGGACAGATTTCTCCACCCGTCAGATTTCAAAGCAAGCTCGCCGTCACCGCGCCGTCCGGCGGCGGGGAATTTGATCCGATGGTGTGTACACGCCATCGGATCAAACTCCCGATCGGACATATCCGATGGAAATGGTCCGCGGACCGTTTTCATCGGATATATCCGATCGTGTGTACGCCGCCTGAAGGGTAAAATCTGCTGAAGATTGTATGGTGTGTAGCCAGCTTAAGGTGTCCTTTTGTGTGGATGGGTGTTGGCCTTCCTAATTGTATTAGAGTAGAGGTCAGAGAGGACTGAGTCTCAGGTGATCCAATTGCAGGGAGCAGTTAAACAGCTAATGAATGCCTTTGCTTTTAAACATCTCCTTCTGAGGTAAGTCTTATCCTAGTAATAGGGATATATGGGGGAGAGAGGAGTAAGGAGCAATGTTTTACTAGGGGGATGGGGGTTCTGCCAGATTATTTTTACTATTTGTAAAAAAAATAAAATAAATGCTGAGATATATGTATATTTTTCTCTTTCACTTCCCTTATTTCTGTGGACATGCAGTCCCCCATGCACCTTTCAGTAACTCCCATCAGCATGAGCCTACTGCCACATAACAAAGACCACCCCCACTATCAGGTAGAGGGCCAACTTTTGGTAAGTAAGAAGACGCGGGAGAAAAGAGTGCATTGAGCCCTGACGAGATTCAGAGACCCTCTCTGGATCATCAGGATTTTCAGGGCGGAAGAATCCTCCTGCAGTCCTGGCAGACCCCAGTACAAAGGGTGCAAATGTACGCTTAAGAGAACGCACACAGCTTCTCCTCTAAAGGCCCAGCGCCCGAAAGGCGAGTGTTGGTCATGTGGAGATGACCCTATGCCTGGAATGCTACTTTGCAGCGACTGCTTCAGGCAGCTTGCCAGAGAGGAGTTTGGGAGTCAGCAGGCGTCACCTTGCTCAGCAAAATAGTCCCCAACCTCCTGGCTGAAATTTCCAGTCATCTCAGGCAGCCAAGGACAGAAGTGGATGGACAGTATGGGCACTACACCAGGTCTAAACCAAGCCATTCAACCCTCTCTAACTGGAGGGGTACCAGGCACTTCGGGGGTGATCCAGCCCAGGCTAGTTCCCCAAACCCAGTATTATAGCCAACCTTTCAGGCAGAGGGAGATGATATTGCCTCCTCCTCAACAGAAGACCCTGAAGGTTGAGGCTTTGTTTTATGCTAATATCCTCATTTGTTACTGCAGTAAAGCTGCACTGTAATGGGTGGATCTGGTACCTCCTCCAAGGAAGGAGAAAACCAGTTATTACACACCGTACAATCTGATATAAAATTGTGTGACAATCGCTGTACAATATGCATTAGGTACCGTTATTCTTTTAGGGCACCCCAAATGCAATGCGATTCTGCTGTGATAAGTCACATTGGCGAACGCACCTTTCAAAACATTGTGCAAAGTTGGTCGCCCTCAAATAGGAGCAGGGGCTTCTGTTTGCGCACATAGGGCAACCAAGTGAATGGGCCGCACCCATGCGATTTACAACATTGTGTACTAATCGCTCTTTGAAAATCGCATTGCATATACATTGGTCTAGTCTAAGTGACAAATCCAGATACCTCTAAAAGGTGACCTAAGCACAGATTGCCTTTTAGGGCAATGGCAGATCATGCTGCAAGTGTGTGCAAGCCTTTGGGTTCCATAGGAGGAATCTAAAGAAGCAGGTAAGCTACCTTTCTTCTCTTATGACGGAAATAGGAAGCCTGTTTTCAGAGAGGACTGAGAAAGGGAGAGAGAAAATCCTCCTCAACCAATAGGTTGCAGAAGTTGTTTCCACTAATGGGGAAGGATGCGACTCCTTTATCTACCCTCCAACAGTGGATGCGGCAGTCGCCAGACTGACCAAGAATGTGACACTTCCGATGGAAGGCCCTTCCTACTTTCACAAGATCCTTGTGAGACGCATTGCTTTAACATCCATAGCAAGTGCTATGTGAGGATGTGGGCGCAGAACTTGGAGTATGCGATTAAACCCAGCTGCCAAAGAGAAGAGTCATCAAGGCTCTTGACGAGATAACTTTCAGCGGACCCTACAGGTGAGGCAGCTATAGACATTATTCGATGGTCATCCAGAGCCATCCTTGGCTCAGTCGCAGCCAAAGGTGCACTGGGGCAAAATCCTGGGCGGCTGGCTCATCCTCAAAGCTGAATTGCTGTAAGCTGCCTTCTGATGGGAAGGCGCTGTTTTGTCAAATTACTGGAAACTATCTTCTCCAGGCTTATAGGAGGAAGATCAGATCTTCTGCCCCAGGATCGAAGAGCCAGAGGGGGCAACCATTCAGAGGAACACCCAACAGGTACTGCGATTTTGGAGGCTTTCGCCCATTTAAGGGCGTCAGAAGACCCATGCGGCTCGCCCAAGATACTCAGAAGCCCTTTTAACGCCAGGCCTGCCCAGGAGGCAGTTGGAGCCAAGTGGCTCAAAGTGACCCAGTTCCGGTAAGTCCACTACCGAAGAATGGCAGTTTCAGGCCATGTAAGAGAAGAAATGGCTGCGCATCCAGGAAGTTCAATATTCCTTTTATTGTCTAAAGTGATGACCCCAAAAACACCAACACAAGGTCACATAGACGCTTTTCACACATTCATTTTGTGCTTAATCATTTCCAATGGCAAGGCCGTTATTGGTTATTTAATCGGCAGCCTCCAGAACTACCTCAAGAGGCTGAATCAATCTATACGGATAGACTCAAGATGGAGTCTCTCCATACCATAAATCCAGGTCATTCAACAAGGTTACTGGAGGATTTCAGTGGACCTGCAGTGTACCTATCAGCATGTCCTGGTCCTTCAGTCATACCAGCCGTTTTGAGCCGGGGGGCAAGCATTGCCAAAACTAGTTGGCGCCTATGCGGAATATGCTCTACCTAGGGGCCTGGTTTAGTACTCAGGCAGCCTCAGTTTCTTTGCCACCTCAAACTCCCTAAAGTCAGGGAGATGTTCCAACAGGCATTGGCTGCACCAGTGATGTCAGCATCCCAGTGCATGAGTCCTCTCGGGACAATGGCTTTTGTATTCCGAGGATCCTCTGGGTTCACTGGAAACTCAGTTTTCCAACAAGACGTCCTGACGCATTGGAAGCATTTTGTCTAGCCAGAGGCACCAGAGTTATGGTGATTAAAAAAATAAAATTAATAAAATAAACTGCTAAATGGCTTAGTCTATTAGGGCTGTAGCCATGGATCATTATTGCTACAGATACCACCACAGCAGGGTGGGACTCCACCTGCGAGCATCTCAGGATTCAGGGCAGGTGGGAATTTCCCACTCAGGACCTAGTTTCCATATTCCTGGAACTCCTACCAGCATTGACATTGAACACTTTACTGCCACACACATAGGGTCTGCCAGTCCTACTCTGTCTGGTCCACATGGCAGCAGTCCCATATACAGCGACAAGGTGACATGCACAGCCAGTCCCTCCTGGGAGAGGTGGAACCAATCCTGGCTTTGGCCCAGCAATATCTCCCAGATTTGAGGGCCATATATCTTCCAGCCTATCAGAATTTGGAAGCGGATTGTCTATCCGGTCAATTCAAGGATCCCAACGAATGGTCCCTTCACCCTGAAGTGTTCCAAGGGATCATCCACGAGTGGAGGTTCGCTCAACTGGATCTGTTTTGCCTCATCGGTCTGCTACAAGGGGAACCGGTTCCTCTCACGCTACCCTCATCCATTAGTGGAGGGGACAGATGCCTTACCAAGCCTTGGGTTGGGCAACTGACCTATACCTTCCCTCCAGGAATTTTAGGATTAAAGAAATTGTTGAGCCTGACAGTCATCACAGGTTTTCCTTACTGGCCTCACAGACCATGGGTCTCTCTGGCAATGGGTATCAGTGTGTGCACACCGATAATTCTGCCTGTGACTCCTCATCTCCTCTTATCTGAGGGAGATGCTCTACATCGGCAACCATCACGTCTAAATTTGGCAGCCTGGAAATTGTAAGGCAGAGGTTACAAGAGTTTCCCAGATGTTTTCCAGAGGGGATTAGAACTCTGCAGAGTTCTTTGAAGGGATCAATCGATGCTATCTACTCCAGAGTATGGATTAGGCCCACAAGCTTTGCAGCTGGGCATCAGTTTGACTCTTGTGACCCAAATTTATCTCAAATCCTGTCTTTTCTACAATCTGAATTGGATTTGGAGCTCAGTTTGCGTAAGGTGAAAATTTCTGCCATCTTGGCTTTTTCCCAAAAAATAAAATAAATGGGCAGCAAATCTGCTGATGGATCATGAGAGGTACTTGGACTATGCCTTCCCAAGAGAAATAGGTTTCCTTTAATGGAACCTGGCAGTAGTCCTCAATTTTCTAGCAAACCCTCATTGTACTCTTGACAGAAGACTGCTCTTCATGGGAGATCTCCTTTAAAATTGGCCTTTTATTAGCCTTGATTTCGGGGGAGAGTGCATCGACTCCAAAATTTGGGGCGACAGAGCCTCATTCCATGTTCTTCCGACACAGGGTTGGGCTGAAGTCTTTTTTGTGCCAAATGACATCCATGTTTTGTCTTTTGTGAATGGGTGCTTCCAGCCTTCCCAGTGCAATCAGATGCCGATCTGCTCAAGTTAGGCTTTGAGGACTTTGGAATGTCCATCTCAGGCTACTTCTACATTCAGAATGTTTAAGATTTAAAGAGTAAGTGGCTTCGGCCCGAACCATCTCGGCCTGAATCGTGAAGTTACTCACTGGGCATGTGGAGGCGGTAAGGATCCTCCAGAGATGGTTAGAGCTCATCGCTCAACCAGGGTGATGTCATCTTCTTGGATAGCACAGGCAGGGTTGTCTCTGTAGACAGTCTGCAAAGAGGCTAGCTGGTCATCACATTATATGTTCTTAATACACCACAGGGTGGATCTAGCAGCTCTTACTACGATAGAGTTTGGGAGGAAGTTTATCCAAGCTTCTTTGTCTTTTTTTAAGTTACAGCATTAAACCCTCCCTCTAGAAAGCTCTTCATGCATCATAGGTATGCTGCCATGGGTGGCGTCAGGAAAATGGAAAATTGTATCAAATACTTACCGTAATTTTCCTTTCCTGATGCCAAGACATGACAGCATACGAACCCTCCCTCTGATATTTTGTACTTTATACGGAGAATGGGGGAGGTAGCTCTCAGTCAGAGTTTTATAGAGAGTTGTCACGTGTCCTGTGGGCGGATATAGGGGCGGGGCTATATCATAGGTATGCTGCCATGTCTTGGCATCAGGAAAGGAAAATTACGGTAAGTATTTGATACAATTTTCCATTTTTTCTCAACTCTCATCTATTACCCTAGACGGAGAGGAAATAGAGGTAACATGCCACCCCAAACAATTCTGCAGCTCCTCCGGGGATAGTGCTACAAATGCACACACGTTCACAGTTTTTGACAAATTCTTTAATAATAATAATAATAATAAAAATAAAAAAAAGTCCCAAGGTGTATATGTGGCATCAATCACATTGACCAGTCATGTAGATCCATGTCAATCATCAAGCCAAACACCTGCTGGCCTGCCAAAAAAAAAAAAATGCTTACACATGACTTGTCCTGCCACTTCCCTCAGTTGAATGACAGTTATGATCCTCACCACTAAAATGTAAACAAAGGGATGGGGTTTCTCAGGTCACGTCATTGACCATATATGGACATGACCATCCTTGGCCAATTACTAAATAAGGCCATGTCCAGATTTGGTCATAGACATCACTCTGGAGAATCCACCCATTTTTATACGAGCTCCACTAGAGCTACCATTAAGCCGAGAGGGGTGCCTGAAAAAAAGGGTGTGTCAGCAGGTATTGGTCATTATGATTACCATGGATCTCCATCACTGAGCAATGTGATTAAAATAGATAATATAAATCAGTTAGTTAAACTTTCCTTTTTTGTGAAAGAGTAGGGGTACTATGTATCCATTGTTATTCACATGGCAGGCTGGTATCTGGGAGCTTCCTTGTTAATAAATGAAGCTTTCAGATTCCCATGAGCCCCCTGCCCACAGACCCCCAAAACCACCAGGGCAGGTTTGTGGGGGAGAAGCCCTTGCCCCCCCTGGCAATGTGCCCCTTTATGTCGAGGGCATGTGGTTTAGTATGTTAAAGGAAGGGGCTGCAAACTTTTCCCACCTCCCCCTTTCCTTGCCCCCCTCGCATGCTCGTCCTAGCTCTTTCTTGGCTTGCCAAGCCACATGCTCGAATAAGGGTGTGGGTGGGAGCAGTTGGTTGGTAGCTAGGGCACACAGAGATCAAGTAAAGTGGCACTGTTTTTATTTTGTTAACTAGAAGAAATAAATAGCACATGGAAAGCAGTGGCAATGTGCTCACCTAACAGTTATAAACAATATGGAATCAGAGTTTTGATAGCACTTTGAAGAGGAATATCGTTGTTATGGCAGCATCCAGCTGCCATAACCCTGGTATCCTCTTCTTCAGCGGGTGGTCAGCTTCAAGATAAAAGTGGTCTCTGCGGAGCATTCTCCGCGAGATCACTTTTATTGGCGGTGGGAAAGGGCCCCCCCTCCGGCCGCTCTCCGGTGCCCTTCGCAGCTTGTCAGAGCCACCGGCAGCGGCAGAGGCGATTGGGTCTGTTCCCGTGTGAAGCATGGAGACAAATGAGGGAAAGATGGCCCCTATCTGTCTCCTTATCATTGCAAGGCGGAAGCAACATCAAAACACCACTTCCACCCATAGCTCTTAAAGGGACATTTTTTTCAAATGCCTTTTCATTTTTTTTTTGTTTTTATTGCATTTTTTTAAATGCGCCTCGTACCGATGAGCTCGTGTGCAGAAGCGAACGCATACGTGAGTAGCATCCGCATATAAAACCGCAAATACGGTGTGACAAAAAACAGCCGACAGATACAAAATATTTGCTATCGACACCACCGAAGAATTCCTCTATTTCAGCCTGGGGACAGGGTTTGGTTGGCTACTAAGAATATCCACCTAAAAGTTCAATCCATGAAGTTTACCCCTTGTTAAATTGGACCTTATGTCATCTCTGCTAGAATCAATCCAGTTTGCTATAAAGTCAGTTTACCCTCTCATCATAAAATTCCCAAATCTTTTTATGTATTGCTACTCAAGTCATTGGTTTTGAATACGTTTTCTCATTCCTCAATGCTGGCAACTCCTCCTACCAATACTCAAAAATTAGAATCCAAATCTTGGATTCTAAAGTCTCCCATGGTCTCCCTGCTGTCTGTGTCCATCCCTCCCTGCCCTATTGCTCAGTTCTACCGCTCTCCTGTGCTTTGCGCTTGTTCTCTGCATCCCCCCCCCCCCAGTGTCTTTTCTTAGCTCGCTGCAGTAGTCTTCCTTAGTACCTTGTATCCTGTGTGTACCCCATGTCCTTCCAGTGTGCTATTTGGTTGCACTGTGCTTGCCACAACCTTGGGGCTGTCCTGCAGCACAACATCCACACCTCCAGTGGCTCTGGTGAAGACCGGCTGACTCCTTAGATCCTGCGACTCTGCCACTCTTCCGTTTGCATGCGGTCACACTATTCCTGCATCTGTGGGGACCTGTACCCATGTACACTTGTTTAGTTGTTCCGTTGGCCCGCTAAACCTTGAGATTACAGGCCAGGTGGTCTTATCATATGATCGTGACAACATAAACCAGAGCGCTATATGCAAAATGCCCACAAGATGGTGCTAAAATTTCATAAAATAAATAAATAATATGTTCAAATAATCCAAAATAAAACATTTATTCCAATTCATAAACGGCATCATAAGCCTTGTAGGATAAAAGAGTAAGCTTGCATAAACCTGTATGGTGGGGGGAAAAGCATAAGATGTTGCATATCAGCCCATGGAGGTGGAGGGATCCCAGGAGATCACCGTCCACTGCTCCCTTTATCCATCTATACATTGGTGAGAACCTCCTCTCAGAGCCTCCCTGAATTTCCCCTGGACATATCACTGTTTGGATCATACACCAACTGTCCTCCTGGGTTTCCTCCACCTCCATGGGCTGGTATGCAACATTTTATGCTTTTTCCACCAGCATACAGGCTTATGCAAGGTTACATTTTTTATTATTTTACCCTACACGGCTTATAATGCCATTTTTGAAATAAATGTTTTATTTTGGATTATTTGAACATATGATTTTTTTGTGAGATTTTACCACAGAGGACTGTTATATTGAGACATTTTAGCACCATCTTGTGGTCATTTTTCATATAGCGATCTTGTTTGTGTGTTTCTTTGGATTGGCATTCCACAACGCTCATTGGAATAGTCTGAGCAGCTGGCTAATGACTTTTATTACTCCTTTCTTTGGCTACAAAACCTCAATTAGAAGCTGGTAGCACCTGGAGGTTGGTTATATTTTCACAGGTGTACATTATCATACCCAGATTGTCTGCCATAAGGAATTTAAGTCTCTACCTATGCGCCGCTTTACAAAAGTATCAGCACCTAGCTGTGTACAGCCATTTGTAACCATTGTGTATGCATCATCATAAGCTTCCGGGCATCAAAATATAAGCATATTTACATTGTACTGCAGAATGTGCTCATGTGCAGGAGCCCTTAAAATGCTTTACAAAGACCACATACATTTAGAACAGTGTTTTGGCAAACATTTCTGCTTCACATTTACTGCTTACTAGAGATGAGCCGAACACCCCCCGGTTCGGTTCACACCACAACCTGCAAACAGACCAAAATTTTGTGTAAACTTTAGAACCCCATTAAAGTCTATGGGACTCGGGGAGCTGTTTTGGCTCAACATGATTGGCACTGCGCTGACAAGCCGTTCACCTCTGCAGCCAAGGGTTCGGATCCCGGCCTCAGGTACATGTGAATTGAGTTTGGTGGTCTCAGCCCGGCTCCCAGTACTATGCAAGGTACGCCTGTGCTTAGTACATCCACCCCCCCCCCCCCCACAAAAACCACCACACTTGCACGCACACGAAATTGGTTTAACACGCACGCACTTTGGCCATGCGGTCTCCTAAAAAAAAAAAGAGAGGCGAAGGACCTACGGGGCTGTCTGGGTGGGCTAGGCCCCCTCACTCCCTCATAGGGGGAGTCCCTCTGCCCAGTTGGGGTCCCATTGGGCCCTAGTTGGGCTCCCAAGTGGAGCAGGTAGGGCGGGGTGAGTGGGAGGCCCCCCTCATACCCGCCATTGCCACCGGGGGCATGGAGAAGGATGGCAGATTGCCTCTCGAACTCTCTCGAGTTCACGCACAAAATACACTTAAAAAAAAAAAAAAGTCTATGGGACTCAAACGTTTGAAATCTAAAGTGCTAATATTAAAGGTTAATATGCAAGTTATTGTCCTAAAAAGTGTTTGGGGACCCGGGTCCTGCCCCAGGGGACATGTATCAATGGATTATTATTTTTTTTTAAGTGGCCGTTTTTTCGGAAGCAGTGAATTTAATAATGCTTAAAGTGGAACAATAAAAGTAAAATATTCCTTTAAATTTCGTACCTGGGAGGGTGTATAGTATGCCTGTGAAGTAGTGAAGTGAAGTAGTGTGCTTAGAACTGTCCCTGCACAAAGTGTCACCTGCAAGTCACTGGGAAAGCCTGGGTTTTCCCTTGTGTCAGAGGGGGAAGGGGTCACGTGACGGGTGGCCCCACCCTCAATTACATAAGAGCTGTTACTGACTCCCACCGCATCATTCCCGGAGTGTCTCCAGTGGAGACAGGTGATGCGCTGCTCTGCGGACATCTCATTGCTGGATCCTGGACCTGGATGAAGAGGAGTTCATCTCATCGCTGGACCCTGTAGAGGAGATCACCCATCGCAGAATACCGTCAGCGTTGGAGCGGAGACCGAGAGTGGCTTACCACCGCTGGAATCTTTTTTTTATTTTTAATTAAGGATTTTCCCAATGGTGTCTGTGTTTTTTTTTTTTACAAGTTGTTACACTTTCTTTGTGAAATGGTAGGGGTAATATGTACCCCATTACCAATTCACATAAGGGGGCCGGGATCTGGGGGTCCCCTTTGTAAAAGAGGATCTTCCAGATTCCGATAAGCCCCCCGCCTGCAGACCCACACAACCACCAGGCAAGGGTTGTGGGGATGAGGCCCTTGTCCCCATCAACATGGGGACATGGTGCTTTGAGGGGTCACAGACCCCCAAAGCATCCTCCCCATCTTGAGGGCATATGGCCTGGTACGGTTCAGGGGGGCGCTCTCTCGTCCCCCCCTCTTTTCCTGTGGCCTGCCAGGTTGCGAGCTCGGATAAAGGGTCTGGTATGGATTTTTGGGGGGAACTCCACTCCATTTTTTTGGGGGGTGGAGTTCCCCTTAAAATCCATACCAGACCTGAAGGGACCCCCACGCATTTATTTTTTGTTTATTGTGTACCATTGGCATATCTGCCTTCCTTTCCTGTTCCAGAGACAAGTATAACATTTTCTATCACAATGATCACCAGGAAAAATAGAAGGATGAATCTTCCCAGTGGGGGGCACAGACAGCAATAAAAATCATCATATGAGTTCTAACTGTTCATACCCTTTACTAAAACAATTAGGAATGTCTTTGACAAAAAAAATACTCTTTGAAGCAGAAGTTTAGATATGGCAATTTTTTCATTGGTCTAGCTTGGACCAATTTACGTATGTATATTTTTTTTACGGGTTACACTATGGAAGTGTTTTCTTGTTCCACATGGGCCATCTATATATCTGCTGTGGTGGACGTTTGTGCTGAACATTTGTGAAAAATCCTTTTGCTGAGACGCAGCGACCCAGTGCTGGGAAATAAGCCACAAAGCTTGTGTGATCTCTTTTAACCGGGGGATCATACAGTCGGGTAAGCGGCTATTACCTGGTGGTGGAGGATCCTTTTACCTTTTCACTCCTTGGGTGTTATTCATATGTCAATGTGGACTTTGGGTAAAAGAATCTACATCTTTGGGAGATCCCATTCTTTTCGTAATTACTCCATTGTTGTGGACATTTTAGTGTCTTTACATTGTTTAGGAGCAATTGGCCCACAATTGGGATCACTTACATATTTAATGATTGTTTAGTGAGCATAAGGTCACATTCAGTTGTGTGTGAATTTATATTGAAGTTCAGTGGAGGGGACAGGAGACAGTTTCCCCCACTTATATTTATTTCTGAATTTTTACACATATACACAATTATATTTAGAATTTCTGCACAGCTTTTTATTTATTCTATTACGTATGTATATGACATACCAATGGGATGTCAATGAACTTGTTAACACATATCACTGACTTGGCAGGGGTGTCTGGAAACAATTACCATTTTCTCAAGGAATTCAAAATTATCTCTTATTGGACGAGATGGAGATTGTGATGTCATCATGTTGCCGGTCTGCCTCATTCATTAAGAGTACATGAGTGCCTCCTGTGTGTGTAATGCAGCATGATAGCTGCTGCTCGGTACACCCACGCTCATCTCTATTGGTTGTAGACAGCTGAGCTCCAGGTGATGCTCCTAGTCAAATCCTAGTGTTAAATATCAGTGATTTTATTCATCAAAGCCCACACTTTACAGGCATAGGGCCCACATGGCTGCTGAACATGCAGTTGATTATATATATGTGGTTGTACTCTTGATGCTAATAAATACTGTGTTTATTAGATCTGACTGGGAGCATCACCTGGATCACATCCCGATCAGCATGTTAACAGAGAAGGTTATACAGCATTGCTGCTGCTAGGTGACCAGCTGGGGGCTCAGCTCTCTATAACCAATAGTGCAAGCCTTCCCCTGCATGCATTCATGTCACCAGCACTAGGTCCTAATAGACTGCCGCTGCTGCCAAGGAGACAGATGCCAGACCAGCGCTGTCAATAGCAGGGACAGGACAGCTGGGGAACCCCACAGTGGCAGAACACCAGGGCCCGGTGGCAAGACAACCTTTGCAACCCTGAGAGTTCTCCCACTGCTTTGGACCCTTATATTTTATTGGTGTGCTGGTGACATATCTCTTGTTTTCTGCCACCCTGGGGGGCCCCAGTATAGAAGAAAAGGGATCTCACTGCAGAACATGTGAAAGGGCCCGTTGTGGGATCGTAGTAAAGGGCCCCAGGATATATACATATATATACAGTGCAGAAAATAAGTATTTGAACACCCTGCTATTTTGCAAGTTCTCCCACTTTGAAATCATGGAGGGGTCTGAAATTGTCATCGTAGGTGCATGTCCACTGTGAGAGACATAATCAAAAAAAAAAATCCAGAAATCACAATTTATGAATTTTTAACTATTTATTTGTATGATACAGCTGCAAAGAAGTATTTGAACACCTGTCTATCAGCTAGAATTCTGACCCTCAAAGACCTGTTAGTCTGCCTTTAAAATGTCCACCTCCACTCCATTTATTATCCTAAAGTAGATGCATCTGTTTGAGGTCATTAGCTGCATAAAGACACCTGTCCACCCCTTACAATCAGTAAGAATCCAACTACTAACATGGCCAAGACCAAAGAGCTGTCCAAAGACACTAGAGACAAAATTGTACACCTCCACAAGGCTGGAAAGGGCTACGGGGAAATTGCCAAGCAGCTTGGTAAAAAAAGGTCCACTGTTGGAGCAATCATTAGAAAATGGAAGAAGCTAAACATGACTATCAATCTCCCTCGGACTGGGGCTCCATGCAAAATCTCACCTCGTGGGGTCTCAATGATCCTAAGAAAGGTGAGAAATCAGCCCAGGACTACACGGAAGGAGCTGGTCAATGACCTGAAAAGAGCTGGGACCACCGTTTCCAAGGATACTGTTGGTAATACACTAAGACGTCATGGTTTGAAATCATGCATGGCACGGAAGGTTCCCCTGCTTAAACCAGCACATGTCAAGGCCCGTCTTAAGTTTGCCAATGACCATTTGGATGATCCAGAGGAGTCATGGGAGAAAGTCATGTGGTCAGATGAGACCAAAATAGAACTTTTTGGTCATAATTCCACTAACCGTGTTTGGAGGAAGAAGAATGATGAGTACCATCCCAAGAACACCATCCCTACTGTGAAGCATGGGGGTGGTAGCATCATGCTTTGGGGGTGTTTTTCTGCACATGGGACAGGGCAACTGCACTGTATTAAGGAGAGGATGACCGGGGCCATGTATTGCGAGATTTTGGGCAACAACCTCCTTCCCTCAGTTAGAGCTTTGAAGATGGGTCGAGGCTGGGTCTTCCAACATGACAATGACCCGAAGCACACAGCCAGGATAACCAAGGAGTGGCTCTGTAAGAAGCATATCAAGGTTCTGGCGTGGCCTAGCCAGTCTCCAGACCTAAACCCAATAGAGAATCTTTGGAGGGAGCTCAAACTCTGTTTCTCAGCGACAGCCCAGAAACCTGACTGATCTAGAGAAGATCTGTGTGGAGGAGTGGGCCAAAATCCCTCCTCCAGTGTGTGCAAACCTGGTGAAAAACTGCAAGAAACGTTTGACCTCTGTAATTGCAAACAAAGGCTACTGTACCAAATATTAACATTGATTTTCTCAGGTGTTCAAATACTTATTTGCAGCTGTATCATACAAATAAATAGTTAAAAAAATCATACATTGTGATTTCTGGAATTTTTTTTTTGGATTATGTCTCTCACAGTGGACATGCACCTACGATGACAATTTCAGACCCCTCCATGATTTCCAAGTGGGAGAACTTGCAAAATAGCAGGGTGTTCAAATACTTATTTTCTGCACTGTATATATAATTGCATTTTATAGTTGCCCCCCCTACTTTTGTCCCTGTCCCCCCATGTGCCCCCCTAAATATGAAAGCTGGAGACACCACTGGATAGCAGTTCTCTACCAGCTATATCTTTTTTGAAACTATACCATGAATGATCATGGAATGTTTAAATTTTAGTTTGTTTAAAGCGGAGCTCCACCCAGTATAACAACATTTTACAATGTTGTTTGAAAAAAATAAAAAACCTGAAAAAAAAAAAAAAAAAATACTCACCCGAAATAGCTGTTGCTATGCGGAAGTCCGTAATCTGCCTCTTCCTAATCCGCGGTGTGTTTTCTTCTTCTTCTTCTCCTTGTGAATGGGCGCGCTGCTTCCTGGGAACTGTGTGTGTTCTCAGAGAGCAGCGCGCCCATTCACAAGCCAGCGTGAGACTCGCGGAGGCGCAGTAGGAAACGGGCAGTGAAGCCGTACGGCTTCACTGCCTGTTTCCCATATTGTGAATGGCGGCGCGGGACCCGGAGCGATCGTGGGACCGGCATCGGGGGGCCCATCAGCGCGGGCACCTAGGACAGGTAAGTGTCTTTATTTAAAGTCAGCAGCTACACTGTTAGTAGCTGCTGACTTTAAATTTTTTTTTTACCGTGGCTGGAGCTCCGCTTTAATAAATATAATCTTTACTTATGTATTATTTTTCATGACACACCTCATTTAAAGTCCCAATGACCACTGTTCTTTCTGTATATTAGGGGCATATATTTCCTATGACACTTTTTGTCCTCTGGCAGTCTCAAAACATTTGAGGGATGAATTTTCATGGTCTAATTTTAGGCTTTTCAGATATTTACAGGTCCGTCATGCCTTACAACCCCAATTTTCTACATTCCCACAGCCAGTGTCTAACCCCCTTATGGAAGTGGTAAAAGAAGAAGACTCTCACAAATTGAGATCTATATTCTACAGTATGTTACTCCTTCCCTCCATGTCGAAATTGGCCTATGAGCTTAAAGTAGAACTTTAGGGCCCTTTCACACATGCTGTTCAATCGGGGGTGCCTGTCCATTTTTCAGGCTGACCTGATCGGATGCTCCAAGCACCTCTCTGGAGTGACGGATGTCAGCTCTGACATGTCCGCCGACATCCGGCACTATCCAATCCGCCAAATCCAGACGGATGGAAACCTTATTTTTCATCCATCTGGCAAAATCGGATAAAAACAGACAGGCAGATCAATTTTTATCCGATCTCCCATAGAGGATAGCGTGGCTTTGACAGGTCTGCCTCAGCACAGTGCGCAGAGATGGACCTGTCATCCACCTGCTCAGCGGAGATCAACAGATCGATCCCTGCTGAGCAATCAGAGTCTGTCATAACGGACAGCCCCATGTGAAAGGGGCCTTAGGCAAAACAGGTTTTTTAAATTGGATGGAAAGGAGGGTTGTAGCCTCTGTCAGATTTTGTTTCACCATCTGTGTTGTATTGCAGAGATTTTCCTTAATTTCCTGTCCCATAGCCAAACAGGAAGTGAGAGGAAATCCCTGCAAATTAAAAGAATTCTTTGGTGACCCCCAGGTCAACAGAACTAGTGTCCCCATTGGAATATTTCCCTTCTATTACTTTATAGTGGACAACCTAAAATGTGTGGTTTTATTCTACTTACACTTCTTTTTTAATGTTTAAATTATTTTTATCAATCAATTAAGTAACATATGAGTAACAACGACAATACAACACAATTGAAAACCAAGACACACTAAACACTCTTGCTCTTCCTAGCTGAATGTTGTAATAACACACTTAAAGTGTAACTAAACCCACAACAGTAAAATCTGTCTGTATATGCAGCATAGCATGCTTGTTATACTCACTGTGGAACTTAAGGGGTTAATCCTCTGCATTGAGTAAAAACCATCTGATTCATCTGCACTATGTGGAGGCTTTTCTCATTCCTTTTTATGGTAGATATCGGTGGTATTCAGATATCTGGAGTTCAGAGATATTGTTGGAGAGTTATAACTTTCTATGCATACCCTGTTTGGCGCGGATATAGGAGGTCACTTTCCATAAGAGTTCCAATCTGCATTTGAGCCTGAGTGGATAATTTCTTTGCCTGTTTGCCCCACCACCGCTGGTGTGTGTGCACTACAAGGGGTAAGAGTATTCATCTCCCCCCCCCCCCCCCCCAGTGTTGGAGTCACATCCCTGAGTACTGCAGTTGCTGAGCATCTTTTACATCCACAGGAATGTTAAGGCTACTCTACATTGGATAATGGGGACATTGCATAGTCATATGATCTTATATACAATCTCTCTCTCCATTCATCATCTTTCATATTGAATATTTCTATATGGACTTCAAATATCCCAATTTTTATTTTATGCATGGTTTGTTATATGTATATGAATTCATTTTAATTATATACACTTGCTGGTTGTACACATTTGGACTGGTGTGTGTGCGCACCTAGATCCATCTCAACTTATATGTTTGTTACTGCTTCACAGGCTGCACAACAAAACGTTTTTGCTTTTGGTCACACTTATATATCTATTTTTTTTTAAGGACATATTTTTTAGTTTCTATTTTTTGTTTGCAATATGTCTGGTTGCTGATGCTGGAAGCCATTATATATGTTTCTTGTTCACATATAGTAGCACAACTTTTCCTCTATATATAATATTTTAATGTAAAAATAATATTTATAAGCTGTGGGTACTGTGGCCGGGGGGATGCATTTGCTTGAACTATTTTTATATTACTGAGTTTAGTAGCACTTTAAGAATTCAGTTTAAGATGTAGTAAATGTCTAAATACGTGAAAGATGCTTCCTCCCATTCTAAGCTTCAACATCAAACACAGACATCAAAAAGGTAAAGCCCTTGTTGGCAAACTGCCTGATAATTTTTTGAAAGAGTGAAAAATATCAGTGTTTGCCAGTCGATGTTTTGACACCCTGCCTCTCGTTAACTATGGCATACTCTCGTTACCTTAATCATGATTCATTTTATTGACTTAAATAAAAGACAGAAATTACAATGCAAGGAAACATGCTCAATACCATCTACTTTTATTAATATTTCTATAACCTCCATCACTAACGCTTGACTGTTAGTTTATAGGCAGAAAGAGACAGCCTATTAGCAATTTTCACAATCTGGAACGCTGTGAAATTGCATGCCTGTTAACCTTCAAAGCCTATCATTAGCTATTATTACTAAACTGTATCTGCATCACTTATTGACTTCTAAATGCAGCCTTGACTTCTTTAAAAGTTGTTTACTTTGATTTTGAAGGAAGTCATTTTACAAATGCATTGAAAGAGAAAAATAGAATTTTAGTGTACAGTTCTTGACAGGGTATAATCTAAACATGAGAAAAAAGTGACTTATGGATGCCAAAAGCATCTTGAAATATTACAAATCAAAGGTTTTGGTCGTTAATTGCAGCTAGGAGTCTTTAATAGATTCCTATCTGTTATTTATGTTCTTGCCCTGTGTGAATTGAGGGGTCAATTAAAACCTGCTGGCTTCTATATTAGTGGTTAGTTATTAATTTTAACATGCACCTGTGGGATAGTTATTGCCATTGTATCTGATGAAGATTCACATTTATTTTAGAAGGGTGATGTTAATGGGATTCCACACCATTATTTAGATCAATCCTTTATCTCGTTATGTAGTTTTTAAAAATTAACAAACTGCATTGTTATATACACTATTTAAAGTGTGAACACCTTACTTTTTTGCCATTAAATAACTTATACAGCCCACTATCTGTTTCTTGTCTGGTCATTAACCTAGGCCAGTGTTTCTCAACTCCAGTCCCCAAGGCTCCCCAACAGGTCATGTTTTTAAGATTTCCCTCAGATAAAACAGGTGTGGTAATAACTAAGGCGGTGAAACTAATCAAATCACCTGTGCAAAATAATGGAAAGATTGAAAACATGATCAGTGTTGCCAACCAACCGTATTTTTACAGACAGTTCGTAAAAACTGGTACTTTTCCCCCCCGTTCGTAAATGTCCATGGTTGCGGGAATGTGCCAGTAAAAATAGCCGAGACCGGTTCGGTTTGGAACTGCGCATGGAGATTGGAGGCAGGGGGTGATTGGAGGCAGGGGGTGATTGGAGGCAGGGGGTGATTGGAGGCAGGGGGTGATGGTGGCTGCGGTGGCACCGTAGAGGGGGATGGAGGCAGGGGGTGTTAGAGGCAGGGGGTGTTGGACGCACCGCAGAGGGGGATGGTGGCACGGCAGAGGGAGATGGTGGCAGGGGACGATGGAGGCAGGGGGAGATTGTGGCTCCGCTGAGGGGGGTGTAGGCAGGGGGTGTTGGTGGCAGAGGGGGATGGAGGCAGGGGGTGATGTGACTAAATAATGTGCCCTTATAATATCGAAAATAACAAATGTTTTTTTACCTTAACATCTACCTTAAATGACATTGCTATTTGCCTAGCGTACTTGTTTGTAGCCTAAATACCGAAATTTGCACCTAAAAATTTAATTTGGTAATTTTTGTGTAAATGCCAGTAAAAATGTGGCTGCCCCAGTAAATTTCAATCTGGTAGGTTGGCAACACTGAACATGACCTGTTAGGGCACATTGAGGACTGGAGTTGAGAAACACAGGCCTAGGCTTATGACCTCACGCACAGCTCTCTCTCTCTCATGAGAGTTTGCCAGGAAGGGAGGGGGAGATGAGTCATAAGAGGGCCAATGAAAGCTGCAGGGCTGCAGAGCGGAGGTGTGCCTCTGTAAATGTAGGCAGTGAACAGGCAGCAGCTTCAGCTGCCCACACTTAAAATGGCTCCAGCCAGATTTAGTGGAGCGAGATTTCTGTAGCATATTTGGCAAGTACAGAATCACCTTAGAGAAAGAGGACCTGTCATGCTTTTTTTCTATTACAAGGGATGTTTACATTTTTTTTTTAAAACAGAGTAAAAATAAATAAAATCAAGTAAAATAAATAAGAAAAAAAATGTTTTTAAGCGCCCCGTCCCGTCGGGTTTGCGTGCAGAAGCAAATGCATACGTGAGCAGCGCCTGCATATGAAAACAGTGTTCAAACCACACGTGAGGTATCGCCGCGATCGTTAGAGTGAGAGAAATAATTCTAGCCCTAGACCTTCTCTTAACTCAAAACATGCAACTTGTAGATTTTTTTTAAATGTCGGCTATGGAGATTGAGGGTAAAAGTTTGACGCCATTCCACGAGTGGGCGCAATTTTGAAGCGTGACATGTTGGGTATCAATTTACTTGGCATAACATTATCTTTCACAATATAAAAAACAATTGGGCTAACTTTGCCGTTGTCATATTTTTCAATTCTAAAAAGTGTTTTTTTTCCAAAAAAGTGCCCAAAGCCAGTCTAGAAAGACATGGTTTCATGAGTTTGATGTGGAGAAACTCCAGCAGCCTGTACAGAGTCCTGGCCTCAACCATACAGAACACTACTGGGCTTAAATGGGATTCCAACTGTGAGCTAAATTGTTCAAATGTATTTGACTTTGTGGATGCTTCTTTGGATGAATAGACAACAGTTGCTACAAACACAATTGAAAATCTTTTGGCAAGTCTTCCAAGAAAAGTGGGCTACAGCTACAAACAATAGTGCCAACTCCATCCCAAAGGCTGATATTTTTTTTAAATGGTGGGTCCAGGGGCCATTGAGGAACTTGGGCACTGCCCGAGGGCCCCATGCCACTAGGGGGCCCCATCAGGGTTGCCAGGCTCATTAAAACCAGGGACAGTATGTAAAAATGTGTTTTTTTTTACATCTGTCCCCGATATGTCCAAAACCTACATGCTTTTGATGTGAAAATCCCAAGATTTTAGCTGCCCCGCCGCTTGGTGGCCATCTGTAACCTTGGGGGCCCCATAATCTTCTATTGCCCAGGGGGTGCCATGAGTTGTCAGTCCGCCCCTGGGTGGGTCCAACAAGCTCAAATAGGTGTGATGAAGTTAAATATTTTCCAGGGGAAACCCCTCAGCTGCTTCTTAGCAGAGCCAACCTCGGCAGGCACCATACTGCTTCCCTGCCCTCTGTTTATTCATGTCCCCCATCACTTCCAGGCCTTCATATTCAATAATGGCACAGTGAGGATTACAGGTTTGTCACTCTTCCAGTGTCTATTACACGATGGCCATCTAATCTCAGAGAGTCACTTGAATTCTGCTCAAACAGTTCTCTTCACTGGACCAAACCATTCACAAAGTTTGTGATGGGCTTTTTAATGGATGAGCTTTGGATTCAGCAGAGCCAACTGTGCTACGACAGATACTTTTTGGATAACTTTAGAGCCAATAATAAACTTTGCTCTAAGGTGCTAAAATGTTGGTTTTAAACCAAGAGATTTACCCCTATTTAGGACCAGACCACTTTTCGCGATTCAGCACTATATAACTGACAATTGCGCGGTCATGCAACGCAGTATCCAAATCAAATTTATGTAATTTTTTTCCCCCCACAAATAAGCTTTCTTTTTTTCGGTATTTGATCACCACTGAGTTTATTTTTTGCGCTATAAACAAAAAAAAAGACTGACAATTAAAAAAAAAAAAATGTTGTACTTTCTGCTATAAAACAAATCCAATAAAAATTTTTTTCTGGTTTACACAAATGTTATAGTGTCTACAAATTATGGGATATATACAGTATTTTTATTGTTATACTAGTAACAATGGCAATCAACGAGCTTATAGCAGGACTGCGATATTACGGCAGACAATCGGACACTGATATTTGACACTTTGCAGAAACCAGTGACACTAATACAGTGTACAGTGCTAAGAATATGCTGTATATACAGTGCAGAAAATAAGTATTTGAACACCCTGCTATTTTGCAAGTTCTCCCACTTGGAAATCATGGAGGGGTCTGAAATTGTTATAGTAGGTGCATGTCCACTGTGAGAGACATAATCAAAAATAAAAATTCCAGAAATCACAATGTATGATTTTTTTAACTATTTATTTGTATGATACAGCTGCAAATAAGTATTTGAACACCTGAGAAAATCAATGTTAATATTTGGTACAGTAGCCTGTGTTTGCAATTACAGAGGTCAAACGTTTCTTGTAGTTTTTCACCAGGTTTGCACACACTGGAAGAGGGATTTTGGCCCACTCCTCCACACAGATCTTCTCTAGATCAGTCAGGTTTCTGGGCTGTCGCTGAGAAACACGGAGTTTGAGCTCCCTCCAAAGATTCTCTATTGGGTTTAGGTCTGGAGACTGGCTAGGCCACGCCAGAACCTTGATATGCTTCTTACAGAGCCACTCCTTGGTTATCCTGGCTGTGTGCTTCGGGTCATTGTCATGTTGGAAGACCCAGCCTCGACCCATCTTCAAAGCTCTAACTGAGGGAAGGAGGTTGTTGCCCAAAATCTCGCAATACATGGCCCCGGTCATCCTCTCCTTAATACAGGGCAGTCGCCCTGTCCCATGTGCAGAAAAACACCCCCAAAGCATGATGCTACCACCCCCATGCTTCACAGTAGGGATGGTGTTCTTGGGATGGTACTCATCATTCTTCTTCCTCCAAACACGGTTAGTGGAATTATGACCAAAAAGTTCTATTTTGGTCTCATCTGACCACATGACTTTCTCCCATGACTCCTCTGGATCATCCAAATGTTCATTGGCAAACTTAAGACGGGCCTTGACATGTGCTGGTTTAAGCAGGGGAACCTTCCGTGCCATGCATGATTTCAAACCATGACGTCTTAGTGTATTACCAACAGTAACCTTGGAAACGGTGGTCCCAGCTCTTTTCAGGTCATTGACCAGCTCCTCCTGTGTAGTCCTGGGCTGATTTCTCACCTTTCTTAGGATCATTGAGACCCCACGAGGTGAGATTTTGCATGGAGCCCCAGTCCGAGGGAGATTGACAGTCATGTTTAGCTTCTTCCATTTTCTAATGATTGCTCCAACAGTGGACCTTTTTTCACCAAGCTGCTTGGCAATTTCCCCGTAGCCCTTTCCAGCCTTGTGGAGGTGTACAATTTCGTCTCTAGTGTCTTTGGACAGCTCTTTGGTCTTGGCCATGTTAGTAGTTGGATTCTTACTGATTGTATGGGGTGGACAGGTGTCTTTATGCAGCTAATGACCTCAAACAGGTGCATCTAATTTAGGATAATAAATGGAGTGGAGGTGGACATTTTAAAGGCAGACTAACAGGTCTTTGAGGGTCAGAATTCTAGCCGATAGACAGGTGTTCAAATACTTCTTTGCAGCTGTATCATACAAATAAATAGTTAAACATTCATAAATTGTGATTTCTGGAATTTTTCTTTTTGATTATGTCTCTCACAGTGGACATGCACCTACGATGACAATTTTAGACCCCTCCATGATTTCCAAGTGGGAGAACTTGCAAAATAGCAGGGTGTTCAAATACTTATTTTCTGCACTGTATATCACTATATCACTGTACTAATGATACTGGCTTGGAAGGGGTTAAACATCTAGGATGAGCAAAGGGTTCATGGTTTATGTTTACACTGTGTGCTGTTTTTACTAGGGGAAGAGATGGATAGAAGTCCCTGCTTTGCAGAAATACAAACTCCATTCCTTCCCCCTGTTAGAATGGCCTAATTTACATACACAGAGCTCTGTTCTAAGTCTCTGTCCGACGAATGGAGGGTGCCAGCAGACATTGAGCCCGGTGCCTGCAGATTGGAATGAATGAATGAATGAAGAACTTGTATAGCGCAGCACATGCGAAGTAAATCGCCTCAGCAGAAGCAGTGTGCCCCCTAAAGATGGACATGCTGGGTCACTTGTAGATCTACATGATCTGGCTTACAGTTGTGTATATGGTATTTGAATCAGTGTATTTCAATTCATAAATTCTTCTTAGCTGCTCTTGACATTAAATTGAAATGTGAAAAATGTTAGAAAAAGGGAAGGGCAGCAATAGGTCATTATCCTTGTTCTGTCACGTCACATGCTCTTTCAGTTGACTTTGTGCATGATAATTTTTCCGGCTGTAATGTCTTAACCTTCATGTTTTTCTTCACATAATTCCCAGACCTCAAGCTTGCGCTATAACATCTCGTATTCTAAGCATCTTTTTCCCCAATGTCATTAAAATATGTCAGTATTAATTAAAAGTAATTTCTTATGATGCTAAACAGTCCAATTTAGGGCCAGTGTTTTAAGATCACACCCTTTTTCAGCATATGGACAATGTCAAAATTATTACTGCTAGATGCATATTTATCTTTAAAATTACAATGTGATGTCAATTCTCTTTAACCACTTAAAGGATCACTAAAGGATTTTTTTTAGCTAAATAGCTTCCTTTACCTTACTGCAGTCCTTGTTTTATGTCCTCATTGTTCATTTTTGCTTTGAAGTTGCTGTAATTCTGCTCTGATCTCCACACTTCCTGCTTGTCTGGCTCCTTATGAAAAATCTCATGGCAGCTTTTCACTGTGGTCCACGCTGTCATTACTGTGTTTTTAAAACTCCTCAGAACCAACCAATCAGATTAATTTTAAAAACAAAACACGGCCCTGTATTTGTTTGTTTTTGTTCTGTGTGTCTCTTTACATCAGAGAAACATGAAACTAGTTTAAAAATGAAACTAACTTGCAGGCACATTATATGATTAATTTTTATCTATTTTTAATCATTTTTAAAAGGAATCAGTTAACTTTTATGTCTCTATACCCTGTAAACAGTCATTTCAGCAAAACATTTTTTTTTCCTTTAGTGACCCTTTAACCCCCAGACCATATTGCTGGTCAAAGACCAGGGCACTTTTTTTGCGATTCAGCACTGCGTCGCTTTAACTGACAATTGTGCAGTTGTGCAACGTGGCTCCCAAATAAAATTGGCGTCCTTTTTTCCCCCACAAATAGAGATTTCTTTTGGTGGTATTTCATCACCTCTGTGGTTTTTAGTTTTTGCGCTATAAACAAACAGAGCGACAATTTTGAAAAAAAAATATTTTTTACTTTTTGCTATAATAAATATCACCCAAAAATATATAAAAAAAAAAGTTTTTTTTTTTCCCCCCTCAGTTTAGGCCGATACGTATTCTTCTACATATTTTTTGTAAAAAAAAAAAAATCGCAATAAGCGTTTGATTGGTTTGCGCAAAAGTTATAGCGTTTACAAAATAGGGGGTAGTTTTATTGCATTTTTATAAATATTATTTTTTTACTAGTAATGGCGGCGATCAGCGATTTTGTTTCGGTACTGCGACATTATGGCAGACACTTCGGACACTTGACACATTTTTGGGACCATTGGCATTTTTATAGCGATCAGTGGTGTAAAAATGCATTGGATTACTATAAAAATGCCACTGGCAGTGAAGGGGTTAACACTAGGGGGTGGGGAAGGGGTTAAGTATGTTCCTCGGTGTGTTCTAACTTTAAGGGGGGGTGGACTGACATGGGGAAATTACTGATCTTCTGTTCATACATTGTATGAACAGAAGATCAGCATTTCTCTCCCCGACAGGACCGGGAGCTGTGTTTTTACACACACAGCTCCCGATGCTCGCTCTGTAACGAGCGATCGCGTGTGCTCGTCGGCAATCGCACTCGCCGGGCACGCGCTCGGGGATGGAGGCACGCACGTGCCCCTAGTGGCCGCTTTTAGAGCCGACGTTATTGTTACATAGTTACATAGTTAGTCAGGTTGAAAAAAGACACAAGTCCATCCAGTTCAACCATAAAAAAAAAAAAAAATAAAACAAAGTAAAACACAGTACATCCTCCCAAACACCCAACTCCATACCCACAGTTGATCCAGAGGAAGGCAAAAAACCCCAGCAGAGCGATGATCCAATTTGCTACCGGAGGGGAAAAAATTCCTTCCTGATCCCCCGAAAGGCAATCGGATTTACCCCGGATCAACTTTACCTACAAAACTTAGTACTCAGTTATATTATGTGCATTTAGGAAAGATACAGGCTACATGTACAGGCTCTCGCGCAGAGGAGCCGACCTGCCGCCGTAGAACTGCGGCGGCTGGTCGGCAAGCAGTTAAAGGGAACTTATCTTAAAATATAGAAACTGCATTGACACTCAACTTTTGTGCCCATTAGAGGTTCTCTTTTAAGAAGACCTGTTACTAGTGCAAGATGTAAAGTTTCTGGAATACAGAAATTTTGGTAGATTAGGCTCTTCCCATCTTTTGATTACATCTCTATCCATATAGTCTATGTATCTATTACGCTAGACCTGGACTCCATGTACAGTGCAGAAAATAAGTATTTGAACACCCTGCTATTTTGCAAGTTCTCCCACTTGGAAATCATGGAGGGGTCTGAAATTGTCATCGTAGGTGCATGTCCACTGTGAGAGACATAATCAAAAAAAAAATTCCAGAAATCACAATGTATGATTTTTTTAACTATTTATTTGTATGATACAGCTGCAAAGAAGTATTTGAACACCTGAGAAAATCAATGTTAATATTTGGTACAGTAGCCTTTGTTTGCAATTGCAGAGGTCAAACGTTTCTTGTAGTTTTTCACCAGGTTTGCACACACTGGAGGAGGGATTTTGGCCCACTCCTCCACACAGATCTTCTCTAGATCAGTCAGGTTTCTGGGGCTGTCGCTGAGAAACACGGAGTTTGAGCTCCCTCCAAAGATTCTCTATTGGGTTTAGGTCTGGAGACTGGCTAGGCCACGCCAGAACCTTGATATGCTTCTTACAGAGCCACTCCTTGCTTATCCTGGCTGTGTGCTTCGGGTCATTGTCATGTTGGAAGACCCAGCCTCGACCCATCTTCAAAGCTCTAACTGAGGGAAGGAGGTTGTTGCCCAAAATCTTGCAATACATGGCCCCGGTCATCCTCTCCTTAATACAGTGCAGTCACCCTGTCCCATGTGCAGAAAAACACCCCCAAAGCATGATGCTACCACCCCCATGCTTCACAGTAGGGATGGTGTTCTTGGGATGGTACTCATCATTCTTCTTCCTTCAAACACGGTTAGTGGAATTATGACCAAAAAGTTCTATTTTGGTCTCATCTGACCACATGACTTTTTCTCATGACTCCTCTGGATCATCCAAATGGTCATTGGAAAACTTAAGACGGGCCTTGACATGTGCTGGTTTAAGCAGGGGAACCTTCCGTGCCATGCATGATTTCAAACCATGACGTCTTAGTGTATTACCAACAGTAACCTTGGAAATGGTGGTCCCAGCTCTTTTCAGGTCATTGACCAGCTCCTCCCGTGTAGTCCTGGGCTGATTTCTCACCTTTCTTATTATCATTGAGACCCCACGAGGTGAGATTTTGCATGGAGCCCCAGTCCGAGGGAGATTGACAGTCATGTTTAGCTTCTTCCATTTTCTAATGATTGCTCCAACAGTGGACCTTTTTTCACCAAGCTGCTTGGCAATTTCCCCGTAGCCCTTTCCAGCCTTGTGGAGGTGTACAATTTTGTCTCTAGTGTCTTTGGACAGCTCTTTGGTCTTGGCCATGTTAGTAGTTGGATTCTTACTGATTGTATGGGGTAGACAGGTGTCTTTATGCAGCTAATGACCTCAAACAGGTGCATCTAATTTAGGATAATAAATGGAGTGGAGGTGGACATTTTAAAGGCAGACTAACAGGTCTTTGAGGGTCAGAATTCTAGCTGATAGACAGGTGTTCAAATATTTATTTGCAGCTGTATCATACAAATAAATAGTTAAAAATTCATAAATTGTGATTTCTGGAATTTTTTTTTGATTATGTCTCTCACAGTGGACATGCACCTACGATGACAATTTCAGACCCCTCCATGATTTCCAAGTGGGAGAACTTGCAAAATAGCAGGGTGTTCAAATACTTATTTTCCGCACTGTATATACGCCGGTTGGCATTGGATGGCCCAGTCTCTGTATTGTAAATACAGAGACTGGAGCATCCAATGCCAGCCAGCTGTGAATATCCCCCCCAGTGCAGATTCATCGCCCCTTTACTGGGGTTGCACGACCAGCGCAACCCTGGCAGAATACAAAAAACAAACATTTCAACAAACCATGCTCTGTAGATCCTGTAGGTGAATCTGCATTTCCCCATACAGTGTTTTCCATCCCAGTCAGAATTCCTCTCTCCCCACCCTACCTTTTCTTCTTACAATAGTACCTCCCTACTATTATTCTTGGCGACTTATCATCCATGTCCATTGCTTACACCCCAGCTCTCAACCTGACCTCATCTTTTGCCCTGGAAAAATGTATGCACACTCTAAAGGCAACATTCTTAACCTTATATTCTCCCAGCTCTGCTCTCCATGCAATGTCTACAGAACCCCTTTTCCTCTTTCTGATAACAATTTTACCAAGTTCATCCTGTCTTCAACTCCTTATGCCTTTAACCCAGTGGTTCTCAACCCTGTCCTCAATTACTCCGAACAGGCCATGTTTGCAGGTTTTCCCTAATCTTCCACAGGTTCTTTAAATCAGAGTCAATGGCTTGGTAGTTTGGACAGATATTTTATCTAAGAGAAATTCCCCAAATATGTCCTGTTGGGGTACTTGAGGACAGGGTTGAGAACCACTGCTCTAACCAACAAACAGTTACCTATAGACATTTTTGCCACTTCAACCCTTTTTAATTTTTGTTACTGACTACTTCAAGATCTCACCCCTATCCTGCCCCAACAGCTCACGCTTTTCCTCCTCTAGACATACTTGTTCACCTCACTACACACAGCGCCCTATTACCCTCTTAGATAGGAGAGAGTGCCGCTCCAGGTGAACACACCTAAGGCAATCAGTGTCCACTCAAGAACCAACGGGTGCTGGCAATGCACTAGCATGCAAGGAAAAGAACGTATAAAGGGCACGTCTTTTTTAGACTTATTGCAGTGCGGCTGTCCTTATACATTCTTTTCCTTGCCTATTACCCTCTTGTCTAGAATTTTATTGTAACTGTACCAACCCCCTTTGTTTTGTGAAGCGCTGTGCAAATTGTTGGTGCTATATAAATGTGTGTATACAGTGCTCAAAATTTCAAGTTCTGAGCTACTAGCCAGGCCTTAAAGGGGTGTTCCAGCCCATTTTTATGTTTTTTAAAAGTCAGCAGCTACAAAAAGTGTAGCTGCTGGCTTTTAATAAACATACACTTACACCGATTGGACAGGTGATCGCCTGGGACCTGTGACGTGTCCTAGGCGATCGCCTACAGGGAGGGGCTGAAGATAATCGCCTAACCAGCCCCTCAGCGGAAGGAGGAAGTGGGACAGGAACTTTTACCCGTGCCCATCAAATGCAGCTTTACCAGTGCCCATCAAATGCAGCTTTACCAGTGCCCATCAGTGCAGCCCCAATGCAATAAAATTGGAAGTATAGGTATGATAGATTGGCAGGGGTGGTGAAATTGGATGCATAAGTATGATTCAGACCTATGCCTCCAATTCTACCCCCACCCAATCCATATACCTATGCTCTGAATCCACCCCCCCTTTCCTCAAAGCACACATATTGTTCAATCCCCCATTCAATGCCTCCAACCCCAACAAGCACATGTGGTGCTTCCAATCACAACACACTAATAGTTACAATGCTCCATTTTTCCTGCAGCCGGGGGGGGGGGGGGTGTCAGGCATCGGTGCACAGAGAACTGACTTGAGGCATGCACCGCCCCACTCCTTAGACATGCAGCAGGAGGGAGGTGGAGTGGGGTGGTTCGAGGCAACTGTCTGTTTCTTTTGAAATGCCCGCGCTGTGGGGGTGGGATGTGTGACAGGGAGGGAAGGAAAGGGGCAGTCCATAGGCAGCAAACTACTGTATGCCCATGCTGCGAGTGCGGGGGGTGGGATGTTCAGCAAGGAGGGAGGGAGAGTGGTGGTCCATAGGCGGCTGACTACTCTTGTAATGCCCGCACTGCGAGTGCGGGATATGTGGGAAGGAGGCAGGGAGAGAGGCGGTCCCTGGCGACTGACTTCTGTAATGTTCTTGTATGTCCGCACTGCGAGTACAGGGGGCAGGGGGGTGTGGCACAGAGTGAGGGAGAGGGGCGGTCCCCAGCGGCTAACTATACCTAAGGATGTAATGACAAGCTGCAAGCCTGTACGCGGTGCGGGGGGGGGGGGGGGGGTTCATTGACTTTACATTTCTGGGACAGGGCAACCCAGTACATAGTCGCACACCTTATAATTCCACTAGCAAAATGCGAGTGGAATTTTTGAGGGCTGTGTGTGTGTGTGTATATATATATATATATATATAATATACATATATATACACACACACACACAGACTGTATATATACACACATGCAGTCATACATACACACACATTTAAAATGTGTGTACACATACTTATCTAACCTGTAGCTATTGAATGCTACAAATAATCTTAGATAAAAGTCCAAAAACATGGTATGGTGCTGATCAGTTCCACTTAAAGCACACATGTTCCCATGCAATGGACATTAAACAATTTACAAATTATTGATGGTTCAAAACAGCCATTCCTGACCTCTCAAGCCACTTTAGTGCCAGGTTCACATCTCTCGGTGTCTGCTTCTTGTATTTAAAAAAATAAATACAATTATGTCCAAGGTTGCGTAATTACATGAACTTTTGTGATACTATTGAGCATCAGAGCACACGAAGATGAACAGAATAATGGACATCACAGAGATGGCTTACCTCCCATGCAGGGCAGGACTTAGGGTGTGGTGGGGGCCCCCTGGAGCGAGGGGGGGGATCATAGTTGTTGAGCGGGGGGGGGGGGGGGTGCACATTAAAGTTCCTCCTGCTTCTGTGCTGCTTCCTTATTGCAGTGTGGGAAAATAAACCCTTTCGCGGGACTGCGGGAAGAAGCGGAAAGTCCCGCAGATTATGTGTGTGTTGGGAGGTATGCGCAGGGCCGCCATCAGGAATTTTGGGGCCCCTTACACAGCTTAAGGCATGGGCCCCCTGGAGCAGAGAACTGGGGGGGGGGGTGGGTGCTGCCGCCTGAAATTGAGAAGCGGGGGGGCTGCTGTAAATTGAGAAGCAGGGGGGGGCCTTTACAAAAAAAAGAAATAAAGGAAAAAAATATATATATATATATATAAAAAAAGGGGGTAGCCATCCGGGGCCCTGGGCCCTTTAATAAAAAGAAAAAAGAAACCTCTGGGCCCTTTAATAATAATAAAAAAATAAACATTTATAAAAAATATAAAGAAAATGTAAATTTGTATATAAAAATATATAAAAAACATATTTATTTTATAAAAAAAAAAAAAAGTGGGGGTTGCTGTCCGGGACCCTGGGGGCCTCCGGGCCCCTGGGGGCCTCCAGACCCCTAAAAAATAAAATAAACATTTATAAAAAATACATAAAAAAGCGAGTTTGCCATCCGGGGGCCCTGGGGACCTCTGGGCCTTTAAATAAAAAATAAAAAAATAAACATTTATAAAAAAACAATAAAAAAAAGGGGGGGTTGTCACATGGGGCCCTGGGGGACCCCTGAGCCCTTTAATAAATATATATATATATATATATATATATATATATATATATATATATATATATATATTGTATTATTTTTTTATAAAAAAAGGGAAAAAGTAAGGGTTGCTGTCCAGGGCCCCCTATTGGGCGGGGCCCATGGGCTTTAGCCCAGTCAAGCCCAATGGTAAGTCCGGCCCTGCTCCCAAGACACATCTGTTTTGCTTTACAACACACGAGTTAAAAAACAAAGGTGTGAATGGGGCCTTAATATGAAGTAAGTCCTTTTCAAAGATCACAACACACTGTATAATAATTGGGCGTTGGTTTCTAACAGCTTAGAACAGTGGGACCTCAAGAAAATGTTGACAGGCCCCAGGGGTTCTGCCGAAAATCAATATTGGGGTGGATGTATACCGCTCAATGTTGTTTCCAATGTTATTTTCAATGCGGCTAATACTGACGCCTCTGTAGTCCCTTCTCCTGTGAACTTGGAGGAAGGCGCCAGTAGTGCAGAGAGCGGGAGGCGAAGGAGGACACTTCCATTAGTAGCACCGATCACAGATGGTGGGAGGGAGCGCAGAGCTAGAGTACATGCCTTTATAAGGTGAAATTCAATGGACGAGGCTATATAAGGCAGCAGCATGATGCAGAGTGGGGGGGGGGGGGGTAGAGAGCTGGAACATTGTGTGTGCATAAGGCAGCAGTGTGATCCAGTGGGAGGGGAGCAGATAGTCAAAACATTGTGTGTATAAGTAATGCAAAATTCATGTTAGTGGTCTGTGGGATTCAGAATTGAGTTTAGTGGTCTGAAAGATTGGTGACCACTGGATAAGGACACCTATTGAATGTTTATATTAGAGAGTTGGCAGGATGCCAAGGGAACTTTAAAAATGTATTTCTCTACAATGCCTACAGACGCAGAGATATATGGGGTTTTGTTTAACCACTTAAGGACCGCCTACTGCACATATACGTCGGCAGAATGGCACGGCTGGGCACATCAACGTATATATACATTGATTTTAGTACCCAGCCGTGGGTCACAGGCGCGCACCCGCGGCGCGCTCCCGTGACCCGGTCCGAAGCTCCAGGAACGGGACCGCGGGATTCGCGGACCCGATCGCCGCTGCAGTGCGGCGATCCGTCCCTGGAGCTGAAGAACCGGGAGAGCCGTGTGTAAAAACGGCTTCCCCGTGCTTCACTGTGGCCGCAGCATCGATCGCGTCATCCCTGTAATAGGGGGACGCAATCGATGACGTCACACCTACAGCCACACCCCCCTACAGTTGTAAACACACACACAGGGAACACTCAAATTCACAGCGCCCCCTGTGGTTAACTCCCAAACTGAAACTGTCATTTCCACAGTAAACAATGCAATTTAAATGCATTTTTGGCTGTGAAAATGACAATTGTCCCAAAAATGTGTCAAAATTGTCCGAAGTGTCTGCCATAATGTCGCAGTCACGAAAAAAATCGCTGATCGCCGCTATTAGTAGTAAAAAATTTTTTTTTATAAAAATGCAATAAAACTATCCCTATCGCTATAAATTTTACGAAACCCAACCGATAAACGCTTTTTTTTACCAAAAATATGTAGAAGAATACGTATCGGCCTAAACTGAGGAAAAAAAATGCTTTTTTATATATTTTTGGGGGATATTTATTATAGCAAAAAGTAAAAAAAATTATGATTTTTTTTTAAATTGTCGCTCTATTTTTGTTTATAGCGCAAAAAATAAAAACCGCAGAGGTGATCAAATACCACCAAAAGAAATCTCTATTTGTGGGGAAAAAAGGACGCCAATTTTGTTTGGGAGCCACGTCGCACGACCGCGCAATTGTTAGTTAAAACGACGCAGTGCCGAATCGCAAAAAGGGGCAAGGTCCTTTACCTGCATTTTGGTCCGGGGCTTAAGTGGTTAAAGTGTTTTACTGCTTGCTCAGAATAATAAGAATTTTAAATGTACCTGTTAATTTCTTATCCTGGTGTACAGGACAGGTATTCATAGGTTATATACTGCTACTTTCAGGTGATTGGACAATGACAAAATCTTTTGCTAGGGCAACCCCTAGATACCCCACTCCATGAGGCTTTTTTTTTTTTTTTTTAACAAGCACTAAGAAGTGATCAAAACAAAGGGGAGAGACCCGTATCCTGTACTGTACTCCAAGATGAGGAATTAACAGGTTAGTAAGAATC
Organism: Rana kukunoris; assembly: GCA_029574335.1. Classification (NCBI taxonomy): domain Eukaryota; kingdom Metazoa; phylum Chordata; class Amphibia; order Anura; family Ranidae; genus Rana; species Rana kukunoris. The sequence goes on from CM056052.1 coordinate 92,713,310, forward strand.
CTGCGCATGTGCACATACACACCCATCTTCAGTTCAAAGCTGAAGAAGAAAGGAAGGGGGATGTGAAGTACAAAGAATGTCTCTCTCACACTCCTGCACGAGATAAGGAAATGACCTGTTACAGCAAAAGGGAAAAAAGACTCCCTTTTCTCTGTGTGTCTGTTTTTATCTTACTGAAAAAAGATGAGAGGAATGTTTAGAGCTGGATTAACTCTTTGTGGCAAGACTAGACACAGATGACATGCTATACTCTATATGGTACAAGTCTTTATATATATATATATATATATATATATATATATATATATATATATATATATATATATATACATACACACATACATACAGGGAGTGCAGAATTATTAGGCAAGTTGTATTTTTGAGGATTAATTTTATTATTGAACAACAACCATGTTCTCAATGAACCCAAAAAACTCATTAATATCAAAGCTGAATATTTTTGGAAGTCGTTTTTAGTTTGTTTTTAGTTTTAGCTATTTTAGGGGGATATCTGTGTGTGCAGGTGACTATTACTGTGCATAATTATTAGGCAACTTAAAGAGGAGTTCCACCCTAAAATTTTACTTTTTTTTAATCCCCTCCCCTCCCCCTTACATGCCACATTTGGCATGTAATTTTTTTTGGGGGGGGGGGGGGAGTGGGGGCTTCAGTAGGAGTGGGACTTCCTGTCCCACTTCCTGCTTCCGCCGAGGGGCTGGTTAGGCGATTAAGGCTTAATCGCCTACATCAGCCCCTCCCTGTAGGCGATCACATGGGACACCGACAGGTCCCATGCGATCGCCTCACCAAACAGTGGCGAGCCGCGCCGCGCGCATGCGCAGTGCGGCTCGCGCATGCGCAGTGGGTGCCCGGCCGTGAAGCCGAAGGCTGTCACGGCTGGGTGCCCACAGTCGGGATGGAGACGCCGGCTAGGGAGGGGGGGAGAGGAGCGAAGCCCCGGTCGGCATGTCGCTGGAACGCAGGAGCAGGTAAGTGAGTGTTTATTAAAAGCCAGCAGCTACACTTTTGTAGCTGCTGACTTTTAATAAACATAATTTTGGGCTGGAACACCCCTTTAACAAAAAACAAATATATACCCATTTCAATTATTTATTTTTACCAGTGAAACCAATATAACATCTCAACATTCACAAATATACATTTCTGACATTCAAAAACAAAACAAAAACAAATCAGTGACCAATATAGCCACCTTTCTTTGCAAGGACACTCAAAAGCCTGCCATCCATGGATTCTGTCAGTGTTTTGATCTGTGCAGCAGCAACCACAGCCTCCCAGACACTGATGATGGACCACAGGTTCTCAATGGGGTTCAGATCAGGTGAACAAGGAGGCCATGTCATTAGTTTTTCTTCTTTTATACCCTTTCTTGCCAGCCACGCTGTGGAGTACTTGGACGCGTGTGATGGAGCATTGTCCTGCATGAAAATCATGTTTTTCTTGAAGGATGCAGACTTCTTTCTGTACCACTGCTTGAAGGTGTCTTCCAGAAACTGGCAGTAGGACTGGGAGTTGAGCTTGAGTCCATCCTCAACCCGAAAAGGCCCCACAAGCTCATCTTTGATACCAGCCCGAACCAGTACTCCACCTCCACCTTGCTGGCGTCTGAGTCGGACTGGAGCTCTCTGCCCTTTACCAATCCAGCCACGGGCCCATCCATCTGGCCCATCAAGACTCACTCTCATTTCATCAGTCCATAAAACCTTAGAAAAATCAGTCTTGAGATATTTCTTGGCCCAGTCTTGACGTTTCAGCTTGTGTGTCTTGTTCAGTGGTGGTCGTCTTTCAGCCTTTCTTACCTTGGCCATGTCTCTGAGTATTGCACACCTTGTGCTTTTGGGCACTCCAGTGATGTTGCAGCTCTGAAATATGGCCAAACTGGTGGCAAGTGGCATCTTGGCAGCTGCACGCTTGACTTTTCTCAGTTCATGGGCAGTTATTTTGCGCCTTGGTTTTTCCACACGCTTCTTGCGACCCTGTTGACTATTTTGAATGAAACGCTTGATTGTTCGATGATCACGCTTCAGAAGCTTTGCAATTTTAAGAGTGCTGCATCCCTCTGCAAGATATCTCACTATTTTTGACTTTTCTGAGCCTGTCAAGTCCTTCTTTTGACCCATTTTGCCAAAGGAAAAAAAAAAAAACATCCACTTTAACCACTTCCCTACCCGCCCATAGTTATAGGACGTCCACAGATAGGATTTCCCATCCTGGGTGGACATCATATGGCTTCCCGGCCGTCTAGGGGGTGTGCGAGCCTGCGGAATTGCTCAGGTACCCGAGGAGCGTGTCTGGCGGCCGCGATGTTCGCCAGGCACCCGTGATTGCCCGCCCGATGTGTGTTCCCAGTATAGAGGAACACAGATCGGTCTTCTTCCCTTGTGAATCCCCTCCACCTACAGTTAGAATCACTCACTAGGGAACATATTAACCCCTTCAGTGCCCCCTAGTGTTAACCCCCTCCCTGCCAGTCACATTTATACAGTAATCTGTGCAGTTTTATAGCACCAATCGCTGTAAAAATTTGAATAGTCCCAAAAATTTGTCAAAAGTGTCCAATATGACGGTCGCAATGTCACAGTCACAATACAAAAAAAAATTGCAGATCGCCGCCATTACTAGATAAAAAATGCAATAAATCTATCCCCTATTTTGTAGGCGCTGTAACTTTTGTGCAAACCAATTAATATATGCTTATTACGATTTTTTTATCAAACATATGTAGAAGAATACGTATCGGCCTAAATTGAGGAAATTTTTTTATAATTTTATCGATTTTTTGGGGGATATTTATTATAGCAAAAAGTAAAAAATATTAAAACATTTTTTTTTCAAAACTGTCGCTTTATTTATAGCGCAAAAAAAAATAAAAAATGCAGAGGTGATCAAATACCACCAACAGAAAGCTCTATCTGTGGGAAAAAAAAAGGTTGTCAATTTTGTTTGGGTGCAACGTAACACAACCGCACAATTGTCAATTAAAGCGACGCAGTGCCGAATTCGCAAAAAGTGCTCTGCGAAGGAAGGGTGTAAATTCTTCCGGGGCTGAAGTGGTTAAGGAAACCGACAAAATACAAAAAAAACAGAGGATTCCTCTTCTGAGTAGACGTAGAGGCTGCAAGAGACTTTGGCATTTTCTTTGTGGTAGGAGTACTTTACCTCTGTTAACTCTGTCAATGGATCTCCCAAAGAGGTGTTCACCATCAAACGGCATGTGTAGAAGTAGTTTCTAACACGCACGTTCAGTGGACCGAAGTCTTAGCCACAAAATCCTGCATATGTACACAGATAAGAGTCTTGTTGAATTACGTTTTCAAGAGTATAATATATATATATATAATGTATAGACACACACACACCAGTAGAACAGCATCAACTGTAACTGTTCCAAGGGAGTTGAGTCTTCAAAGACAGGTTCCTGGTCTCTGTTCATGTGTCTCGACCAGTCTGGCAAATAGACATAAATGTTTTCAATACATACAGAGAAAACAAATACCAGGTTCGTTGTAGAGTGAAAGACCATAAGAAAATCACAAGTATTATATCAAATATTAAGGTGAAAATCACGCCCCAAATGACTACAGTAGCAGCTGGAGAAAATACATGTTCTAACCGGAGTTAAACATTACCAACTGTCTCCCAAGACCTGTTTTATTGAGAGGAGTGGGGAAGAAAGAAAGAAAAGTCAGAATAGCAACGAAAAAAAGGGGAAGGGGGGTTGTAGCCAGGAGAGGGTTCCAATACCAGAAACATCCTGAGAAGGAAACCTAGGTTGTAGGGATAACTCCTACTTGTTCAAAAGCAGAGAAACCCGAGATAATATCCAAATATAAAGCGGTAGGATATAAAGGGGTAGCTTTTTGCCTCCAAAACAATGGGATGAGGGATTTTGCCAAGTTAAAATAAATGTGGAGATATAGTCTGCTTATATTGGCCGGTTGTACAATGAAATAACACTGTCCATGGATTAGACTCCACATGAAAACCTTGTATGGTAACAATCAACCTCAGCACTTCACAAGAATGTGGTTGGATGGTCAGGCAACACCATAATATGTGAGCATTAGAGGCTTCCTCACCACGCCAACACAAAGAGTGGGTGTGGAATATGGACCATAATTTTACGAGTGTGTAATGTCATCTGGTTCACACTGGCAGTTTTTAGGCATTTTAGCGCAAGAAATAGCACCTGTAAAAGTGCCTTAAAATTGTCTCCCATGCCGCCCAAATGTGAAAGCCCAGGTGCTTTCACCCTGGGGCGGTGTGCTTGTGGGACATTAGAAAAAGTTCTGCAAACAGCATCTTTGGGGTGGTTTGGGAGTGCTGTATAAAAACACTCCCAAAATGCCCCTGCCCATTGCAATGAATGGGCATCACTTCCGAAGCAGCTGAAAAGCGATTTGGAAGCACCGCAACACAGACATTATTATATTTTTCATGGTCAGTGAGTTAAATTCGTAGGTCTGCTTCCCAACAAGCTAAACAAGCTGTATGAGGAACCTTGTAAACTCAGGATGATTTTATAGAATAATAAGCAGTAGAGCAGTGGGTCTTTGAGCAGAACATGGACTCAATGGGTGTTTAGTTCTGATTTTAGGGGTTACAGAAGAGAGAGTACAAATTGTAAGAGCTGTACATATCACCATTGAGTCATAAAAGATGGTGTTGAAAGAAAATCTCCTTTTAAAATCCTTTTCCATGGGATAACCAACAACCAAAAAAAAAAAAAAAACGTAGGAGTATTGAAAACCTTTTCAGGACATCAGCAATCCTCAAAGATTTTTTTTAGACTTTACCCAGTTTTAAGTAGTTCTCTATTTGCTATGGAGAATCATGTGCTGCAAATATTAGTACACAATCAATTAGTGTGTCCACAGTGGAAAACATTTGGCGCAAAGCCATAGTTCATGGGGGTAATGAATTAAAATTCACTGAGGTTCGGTCAGCAAAATTTTCTTCCAGCAGAAGTCCAAACATCTTGTTGTTACCCGTGGCGCCTTTTCGCATGTGCCAAACCGCCTGTTGCTGACACACTGTTTTGGAAAATACATCAAAGACGTCTTTCTCCTTGTTTCTTGCGGGTAGTGCAGCCCATTAACCACTTAAGACCCGGACCAATACGCTGGCAAATGACCCAAGGGGTTTTTGCGATTCGGCACTGCGTCGCTTTAACAGACAATTGCGCGGTCGTGCGACGTGGCTCCCAAACAAAATTTGCGTCCTTTTTTTCCCACAAATAGAGCTTTCTTTTGGTGGTATTTGATCGCCTCTGCGATTTTTATTTTTTGCGCTATATACAAAAATATATCAAACAGAGCAGTGCAGCGCAAACCTAAATAGCATAATAATAATATTAAAACGAATATGCTCATACCAGTGAAGACATAATTGAATTAATAACAGTGAAAAAATAAAATAAAAAGAAAGTCCACATTTGCAAAGTGCAAACAAATCCTGTGATCAAAACAGTCAGAGTATCTCCACCATGTGACTTGGAAAACCAATATTTCAAATATTTCAAACGTGATCCCTTCACCAGTAAAGATGGGTACTCTCACCTCACACCAAGACCCTTGTATTACCAAAGGTCTAAAACGCTTAGAACAAATGGCAGGAAATCCAGATGGTTTAAAGATGTGCAATTGTCAGCTGAAGGACCCGGAGATATGCAAGTATCCTCAGTGGCACCAACGAATCAATATGCAAAGAAAAAAGGCCAGATCTAAGAGCTTCCATATAAACCAGGTCTCTTTAATGAGTAAAAAATGTGCAGGGTACTCACATTCAAGTAGAAAATACAGGCATAAAACACCATATCAGGCAGCTCAAATGAAGATGTGGGACATCAAGGAGTGACATGGGATGACATGGGATGGTTCCTGACCCCGGACGCGTATCGTAATACTACTTCCTCAGCAGGGCGGACCGCCCTGCTGAGGAAGTAGTATTACGATACGCGTAATGGTGTTTATGGTGTTTTATGCCTGTATTTTCTACTTGAATGTGAGTACCCTGCACATTTTTTACTCATTAAAGAGACCTGGTTTATATGGAAGCTCTTAGATCTGGCCTTTTTTCTTTGCATATTGATTCGTTGGTGCCACTGAGGATACTTGCATATCTCCGGGTCCTTCAGCTGACAATTGCACATCTTTGAGCCATCTGGATTTCCTGCCATTTGTTCTAAGCGTTTTAGACCTTTGGTAATACAAGGGTCTTGGTGTGAGGTGAGAGTACCCATCTTTACTGGTGAAGGGATCACGTTTGAAATATTTGAAATATTGGTTTTCCAAGTCTCATGGTGGAGATACTCTGACTGTTTTGATCACAGGATTTGTTTGCACTTTGCAAATGTGGACTTTCTTTTTATTTTATTTTTTCACTGTTATTAATTCAATTATGTCTTCACTGGTATGAGCATATTCGTTTTAATATTATTATTATGCTATTTAGGTTTGCGCTGCACTGCTCTGTTTGATATATTTACTTCAGGAATTTTGTGATTGTTCTTTTGGTGTTCAGCTTGCATCCACATGAAATTCACTCTTTGAGTATTTTTCATTTTTACACTTATTATTTTTATTTATTTTTTTCTGATCTTTATATTTTTGCGCTGATTGCACCCCCCCTGTTTTACATATATACAAAAATAGAGCGACATTTTTGAAAAAAAATCAATATTTTTTACTTTTTGTTATAATAAAAAAACAATAAACTAAATTTTAGTCAAACATTTAGGCCAAAATTTATTTAGCCACATGTCTTTAGCCCCGATCCCCCCCCAAGGCACCAACGTATATATACGTTGATGTGCCTGTCGGTGCCATTCTGCCGACGTAAATGTACATGCGGCGGTCCTTAAGTGGTTAAAATGGGCCGAACTACCCACGACGTGTGCACCTAATGCACATGTACAGATCTGAACCCATTATTACATCAGCATCCTCAGTCCCCAGTGCACATCAGAGTCCACTACTGTATCTCTTGATGAGTGTCCTCGGGTCCTCCTTTATATCACCCCCCTCCACAGTAATGTTCTCACACTTCCTTGACACCAACCCCCCCACCAGTACTGTCCTTTGACCCAATTTTACATTATCCCCCCACATTACTATCCTCAGCCCCCCTTCACATTACTGTTTTCATTGCCCCTACATTACATTTTCTCAGGGCGAGCGACGCGCTGTTGTCACCCAAGCTCCTGAATGTTCCCCCAGTGGACGAGTGCCTGAGGATTTTTGTGTACCAGCCGGCACATTAAAATTTCAAGGCGTTTGCAACATTGCATGACTAAGTGCATTTTTATCCTTTTTTTAAATACATTTTATACGTTAATACACTTGTGGAGCCATTGATGTTTGTTTGCATGGTGGGCATCCAAATTGCTGCAACACTTCGGAATACGAGATTCATCAGGACTGGAGAATTGACAACACGAGATTGGGACCTGTTACATGCTGTTTCTGATCCTCTGTTACAAGGGATCGTGGGTTTCCGGTAAGAGGCCAATTCACAAGTTTGGTGGAGGACACGTTATTTGCGTTTGGTTATGATTCAGAAGCACGGGTGTTTGCTAATTTTATTCACAGACTCTTTTTTGTCAATACTTTGGACTGTCTATCAATTTATTCAGTACTAAAGTTCACATTTAGTTGATGGTTTTATATGTGTATATCACTTGTCATATTTTTTGTTTTTTTCCCCTTTTTTGTTTTTGGTCTATCATCATCACTAACAATATCCACGTTTTTGAGGTGACTGCCATTGTTTAGTGGCCATTACAGGTCTTTTTTCTGACCTAGCAGCTAGCCTTTTACACACATCATTTGTGATCACTTATTGGCTGAGCCATGAATAAGCCCTGATTCAGTGCGAAACGCGTCAGTTGTCCCCTTGTTCCCTACTGCTGTGACCTTATTTTGTACCTGCTGATCATTTAATATAGACCACCTTATCAGGTTTTTGGAGTGCGGCTATCCATTCATCTAATCTATCTGCTCAATGCACCGCCAGCACCCTCAGTATCCTGCAACTATTTGTGACCATACAGTGATCCCACCTGGAGCGGTGACTCCCTCCTCCCTTACATTTATTTGTGTTTAATGCCTAATTGAGGTAGCGCGATTTTTCTTATTACATTTCTCAGCTCCCCCACATCACAGTCCTCAGCCTCCCCCACTGTAATGCCCCCATCTCCCCCTCTGTAATATCCACAGGCATCTCCCCCACTGTAATATTCACAGACATCTCCCCCACTGTAATATTCACAGACATCTCTCCCACTGTAATATCTCCATATCTACCCCACTGTAAAATATCTCCATCTCTACCCCACTGTAAAATATCTCCACATCTCTCACCCACTATAAAATATCTCTACATCTCTCCCCCACTGTAACGTCTCCACATCTCTCCCATACATCACAGTCCGCTCAGCCCCCACCCACTGTTGTGTTCAGCTCCCAAAATCACAGCCTTCAACAAGTCCACTTTCACTTTAATGTCCTCAGCGAGTAAACAGCACACGCAGATCATAAGGAGGCATGGCATGTGGAGGGCGGGTGTTGTAAGATGGCGATTGGTTGCCAAGACCACCCTTCATCCTAGCAGCCAAGCACCTGCTTGTTTACCTCCAGCATCTCTGCCCTCCATCCAGAACTGTCCCGCCTCCCCATCAGCTCTGTGTGAGGATTACAGAGATGGCAGGGAGAAGAAAGGGCTGCTTAACAGCGGCACTGCGGCAGGCCGCATAGAGTAAGGCGGTCCGCATTTGGCCCGCGGTCTGCCATTTAGTGATGCCCGCCATAGTGTATAACCTATAAACTTCAGGGAAGGGAAAATCCTCTGCTACAAAATCAATGTCCTTAATACTTTCCACCATAACATCTTCAAGTAAAGGAAGTCCTGCTTCTGATTACTGAATGGGATTGGTGGAAAAATAGGACATGTAGTTTTTTTATAACCTTTAGAAACTGAAGGTTCTAAAAGTGCTGAAAGTCTTCCTAAGAATTCAGACATATTTGCAGAGAGCAACTTTTTTTTTAGATTTAGATGGTTCATTCTTAGACATGCATCATGTGGCCTGAGTCAGATAAAGGAAGCAGTGCCATAGGACATTGCTACGGGACAAGGTAACCGCCATAACCCTAAGCAATGTTTTGGGTTTCCTTTAGGCCATCAGAAGAGCACATGCTTTTAGGCCCTTTAAAATCAAGTCCCCTGTGCCTGTCTTCCACCATTGCTAGTAAGGGGGATCCCTTGTGGGGCACTCATGCTTTAGGAGTGTTGAATGGATGGGGTTTTGTGTTTCTGATGAAAAAATGTCAAATTTATAAAATAGCAGGGGGGTTAACCAATCCAGAAATTGCTAGATTTCGCAAGGCAATAAACAATCAGAGGTTGATAGAAGTGTTAGACAAAAAACTTCAATGGTTTAACCACTTCCATACTGGGCACTTAACCACTTGCCTACTGTGCACCTACACCCCCTTCCTGCCCAGACAAAATAGGGGATAGTTTATGGCATTTTTTTTTTTACTATTAATGGCGGCGATCTGCGATTTTTTTATTGGGACTGCGACGTTATGGCGGACATTTCGGACACTTTTCTGACATTTTTGGGACCATTTACATTTATACAGTGAAAAATGCTATAAATATGCATTGATTACTGTATAAATGTGACTGGCAGTGAAGGGGTTAACCACTAGGGGGCGGGGAAGGGGTTAAATGTGTGTCCTATGAGTGTTCTAACTGTAGGGGGAGGGGGGGTGACCGATTGTGTCCCTATGTACAAGGGACACAACCGCTCTCCTCTCTCCCTGACAGGGACGTGCAGCTCTGTGTTTACACACAGAGCTGCACGTCCCAGCTCAGTTACTGAGCAATCGCGTGTGCCCGGCGGCGATCGTTGCCGCCGGGCACTCGCACGGGATCCCCGCAAAGCGGCGGGTGCGCGCGCGCGCCGCCGGCGACGCGCGCGCGCGCCCGCCCGTGGCTTTAAAGGGACATCACGTCATATGACGTGATGTCAGAACAATGGAGTCGTCTGCCCGCCGTCATTTGACGGTGGGCAGATGACAAGTGGTTAAACACCCCTCCTGACCAGACCAATTTTCAGCTTTCAGCGCGCTCACAGTTTGAATGAGAATTACTCAGTCATGCAACACTGTACCCAAATGATTTTTCAGTCCTTTTTCCATCCAAATAGAGCTCTCTTTTGGTGGTATTTGATCACCTCTGCGGTTTTTATTTTTTGCGCTATTAATGAAAAAAGACAGAAAATTTGGAAAAATAATGTTTTTTTCTTAGTTTCTGTGATAAAATTTAGCAAATTATAAATTTTTCCTCATAAATTTTGGCCACAATTTATACTGCTACATGTCTTTTATAAAAATAACCCAGATTTTTTGGAAATTATTTGGTCTGTGTGAAAGTTTTAGAGTCTACAAGCTATAGTGCAAATCATAAAAAATTGTCACATCTGATCACACCTGATGTACTGAAGGCCTATCTCATTTCTTGAGACCCTAACAAGCCAGGAAAGTACAAATGACCCCCAAATAACCCCTTTTTGGAAAGTAGACATTCCAAGGTATTTAGTAAGAGGCATGGTTAGTTATTTGAAGTTGTAATTTTTTCCCAGAATACTTTGCAAAATTAAGATTTTTATTTTTCATTTAAAAAAATTCTCAAATTGTCATTGTAATAGCTTATTTCTCTCACATGGCATGTGCATACCACAAATGACACCCCAAAATACATTCTGCTACTCCTCTTGAGTAAAACGATACCCCATGTGTGAGACTTTTTCACTGCCTGGCCACATATGGAGGCCTAACGTGCAGGGAGCGCCATCAGGGGTTTTAGGAGCATAAATTGCACATCTAACTAGTTGACTACCTATTACACTTTTGAAGGCCCTGGAACACCAGGACAATGGAATTACCCACAAAGTGACCCCATTTTGGAAAGCTAACACCCCAACGTATAATCTATGAGGCATAATGATTCTTTTGAACGGTTTATTTTTTTCCAGCAGTTTTTGGAATATGTGGGAAAAAAATGAAAACACATTTTACTGGTGCCTCCATGGCAACATACCTGTAACAAGCTCCGCCTTGGCTCCTCCCTCAGGACTAGTGAATATTATAAAAGAAGTGGTTAGTGCAGCCCCAGCATTCTCCTTTCTTTCCTCATACCTCATGGCAGTGAATTATGGTTGTTTGTCCTTACCTCCTGCATTCGGCAGCTTCCGTCCGGGTTCAAGCCTCTCCCGGACGCGGTCCCTTCTCTTGGGCAGCTAAACGAGCTTATAAGGTAGGGAGTCCCTTCTGTAGGATCTTTTGGGACAAGCAGTTTGTCTCTTAACCAAGAGCTCTATCTGCACGATTGTTTAGGCATTTGCTCAGTTTTGGCAACAGAGGTAGCAGCCATTCCTGTGTTTCTTTTTTTTGTTTGTTTGTTGTTCCAGGTTCCCCCAAACTTTCCTTTACTCTGGTCTCCTCTGATTTGTTTCCCCTCTTTACTTGCCTAGTCCCCTGTAACTTTCCCAGCTCCTTAGGAGCCGCGGTCGCTCAGCGCCAGTATTTTATCTACTTCCAGCGTCCTGCCTCGTGCTCTACGCACTTGTCGGCGGTGCGCGTCTTCCGGGTTCTCGTCCCGTCGGTTGGCGCATGCGCGGTGGATCCGGAGGCCGCGGTGCCCATTTTGGTTAGAGGTAGAGCGATCCTTTTCGCCCACAGAGCGTCAGGCACAGGACTGATCCCTCTAGTGACTTCAGGGAGACACCTAAAGGCTGCAGGAAGAACTACACGCTCAGAAGATCCAGGGAAACACTCACTTCTCTCCAGGTAAGTAAAAGAAAAAAATAAAAGATATATATACATATTTTTTGAAAAAATACAGGGGATATGTGTATTATATGTTTATTTAGGTTTCTTTTTAAATGTATAACAAAAAAAAAAGAAAATGAGAAAAAAATATAGGTAAAAAAAAAAAAAAATTTTATTAAAGGATAAATACACATATAAAATATATATTTTCGTGTTTCCAGGAACTAAAAAAAAAAAAAAATGATGTGTATGTGTGTGTGTGTATATACACATATGTGTATAAATAAAATCACACCATTTATTCAGAGGTAAATTCCCAAATTTGTGTCTGGCCACCGGATACTTCTCTATTCTTTTGTTGGCTGCTACTTCTGCTAAGCCACCCAGTATGAGCCATTCGCCGCCCGTACAAGATCCTACTCTACAGCTGAGGTAAGGACCTACGCCCAGGTAAGCTTACAGATCTTAAAAAAAAAAAAGAGTGCACCGAGGCTGGTACCTTTTCAGCCCTGTACGCTAAGGTGACCAGATTTTTAAAATGAAATTCGGGGACATATTTTTTCTTTACTAGTGATGGCAACAATCAGCGACTCTCTGCCCATCGCCACCGCTGCCCGCCTCACAGCCTCTCAAGTCTTACTCTCTGGGCCCCGGCTACTACTGGGTGGGGAGCGGAGGAAGATCACTCCACCAGGGAAGGCAAGGAGATAGGCAGGTGGCTGGCCAGGATTTGATGCAAGGCAAAAGAACATGCGAGTGGATCTGAATGGGCATGCATCCGAAACTGAAGAAATATTCCCTCCGCTCCGACCAGCACATGATCATCAGAAAGGGGCACAGATAATAGGAAAAATACAACCCCCCTATGCTAGTAGGCACGGCGGAGCAGGGGGTGTGTAATTCAAAGGTTTTTATTTTAATTCTGCACTGACTGGGCCAGATTCTCAAAGGAATTACGCCGGTGTATGTACACATTTCTATTCTGAAAACATGATACGCCTGTTTTACGCTTGGATCTGACTGGCGTAAGTCATTTACACCGTCGGATCCTAAATGCAATACTACGCCGGCCGCTAGGTGGCGTTTACGTCGATTTCACCCTCGAATATGCAAATGAGCCTATACGCCGATTTGCGACGTAGTTTGCGTACGCGTAAGGTTACCCCTGCTATATGAGGGGTAACCTTACGTCGGTCCGCCGTATGCCAAGTTAAGTATGGGCGTCGGGACAGCGTCGGCTTTTTCCGTCGTTTACGTAACGCGTCGTGAATAGGGCCGTGCGTTAATTATGTTCACGTCGCAAGCAATGTATTTGCTGCGTACTACGGAGCATGCGCAGTGGCCTACGTTTAAGGCCAGCGCATGCGCAGATCGTTCGGCACAGGGGGCGTGCTTAATTTAAATACAAGCTGCCCCCTTTGCCTTACGCCGGCCATTTACACTACGCCACGCAAAGTTCTGGAGCAAGTGCTTTGAGAATACGGCACTTGCTCCAGAAATTTGCGGTGGCGTCGTGTAAATGGCTTACGCTACGCCGCGCTCGTAGATACACAGATCTACGAGAATCTGGCCCTATGTCTTTGAAATTGCCCCTGCCCCCTATTAAATCCAATTTGGGGACAAAACCAGGGACAGACTTGGTCCGGGGACAGTGTCCTCAATCAGGGGACTGTCCCCTGAAACTGGGGATGTCTGGTCACCCTACTGTACGCCAGAAGACGTCTAAGAGGACCTCAAGGTGACATGAGGACTATGGCGATGTCAGTCCCGGGGAGCCACTCCACTTCCGGGCAATCTGATCTGTCAAAATTGCCCAGTGGATAGAAGGCCCAAAAGCCTGCGAGTTGTGGACCTACCTAAAAAACGCAGTAAAGAACTCCCTCGCGGAATTGGGCCCCACAATGCCGCCGCAATAACCGGCATCTCCTACTCTGGAGGAAACAGCGGAAGTATCTATTCCAGGGCCCATCTTTAGGTGAAACCTCGCCCGACGCCTGCTTCTTCCTTTAAACATCAGGAAGACAAGGCTAGCTCAGGGTCCTCTCTGATGACCTAGATACCTTTTGGTTTTGCCTTTACCATGGTCCTTATATGCAGGCGGTAAAACAAGCGATCGGCTAGATCTAAGTCGTGCTTCCCTTTTTTCCCTCCAGATTTCCTTTTTCCCTCTCATGGGCAAGATCAGGAGTGTGATTGAGGAAGAGTGGAAAAAGACGGAGACAAAAATTCTCCATTGTTCGGCTGGGAAAGTTTTACCCCCTCAAAGACCAATTCCGCAAGGCAGAAAGGCACTTGATGAAGCCGTGATAAGGTTGGTAAGGATCGTCACATTGCCCATGTAAAACTCGGCTTCACTTAAGGATCCACTAGACAGAAGGATGGATCTCAACCCCCCACCAGATGGTGGGCAACGCTTGCAAACCTGCGAGGGTCCCGACATCAATGTCCAACGCCCTATACGCCTGGACAGATGATATGGAGTTGGCAATTCAACTGGATATCCCAAGGGCGACATCACCAGGGCCTTAGATGAGCTAAAGCTCTCAGCAGATCTTATTGGAGAACCTGCAATTGATATTATTTCAAAGTTCCCCTGGGTCAATGCTTCACACAGTTATGGCTAAACGGGCCTTGTGCCTGGAACCATAGTCAACAGATATTGCCTCAAAACAGAGTTAGTACAAGAAACATTCTGACGGGAAAGTCTTGTTTGGGGAGAAATTGGATAAGGATACCTCTCGCATTACTGGGGGGAAATCAGGTCTGTTACCCCAAGACAGACGATCAGGTGCTCCAGGACATTCACACCCAGTTTCTAATACTCCAAGAGTATAGACTACGGACAGTCCAGACAGAAGAAAGCCTCTAGGCAAAGCTAGAGAAGCACGCAGTCCACGCTCCTCAAGTCCCGTGGACGGAGACTCATGCCTACCCCACAGGATTCTGCTAAATCCTTTTGCCACCGGGTCATCCCAAGCGATCATTGTGGGGGCCAGACTCAAGCACTTCTCGACTATCTGGGCACAAAGTGCAGGGATCCGTGGGTAGTCTTCACAGATAAATATGGTTACTTCTGGACATCTCTAGACAATCCCCCCTCCAAAGACTTATTTTCTCCAACAAGGGTGTCGAGTTCCCCCCAGAAAATCGGAAGCACTACAGCGATTCCTTCTCTCCTTGCAGGAACAGCAAGCAGTGTTTCCACTATCTCTATCAGAAAGATTTTCTGTTTTTTCTCCACCCTGTTTCCAGTTCTCAAGAGAAACAGAGGTCGGAGACCCGTGATAGACCTGAAGAGCTAAATCGTCCTAGAAAATTCTAAATGGACTCGCTGCAAACGATTATTCGCTTAATCCAACTGGGGGATTGGATGTTATCAATAGACCTGCGGGATGCTTACCTGTATGTTCCTGTACTCCCTCCTTTCCAGAAATATCGGAGGTTTGCAGTGAGGCATGTACATCTTCAATTTTTGAGCCTCCCATTCGGCCTCTGCATGTCACCAAAAGTCCTTACAAAGATCCTAATTGCCATCATAGCCCCTCTAAGAGACTTAGGGCTCTGAATATACCACTATGGGGGGGACCTTCGTCTCCTGATGAAGGATCCAGCCCAATTAATCAAACAGAACAATGCAGTATACTTCCCGCCTCAAAAGGTAACATCCATTATTCTGCAGATGAAGGGAGTCAGTGTGACGTCCTACCGGTGGGCATTGAGCTGTCTGAGCCTGATAGGCCAGATGTTCTCATGCATCACTACGGTGTTGGCATTTAAGACATTTCCAGCTGGAGTTTTAGAGGATGCGGAATCAGGCAGTATCTCTCTGAACCCATACACCTGACCACCCTGGTGCTCAGGAGTCTACATTGGCGGATGAAGAAACACATGCTTATGAAATCACAACCATCAGGATATGTCAACTGGTTCACATCTACTACCGATACCAGTGCAGCAGGTGTGGGCTCGCACTAAATCCAGGTCTCAGGGCAAGGAAGATGGTCCTTCCATACAACATGCCTGGTACCAAATATCCTGGAGGGCTGGGCAGCCTTCCTTTTGCATTGCCAGCCCTGGAAATTCGAGATACAGTCAAACCAATTCATCTCCGAGTGGCCAACAGGGCTGCAGTGTCTTATAGACATCGAAAAGTAGGAACGCGCGGCAGGTCCCCGCTGGGAAGACTGGAAACCATAATCCTTTGGGCAGAAAGGAATCTAAAGACCTTAAAGCCGCCTATCTGTCCGGTCATCTCAACTCAAGGGCCAACCAACTATCTCGGGGGTTCGTCGATTCCAAAAAAAAAAAAAAAAAAAAAAAAAAAAAGAAGGTTTCTGCCCCCGAAAGTTTGCAACTGGATAGTCGATCAGATGGACCTATTTGCAACAGCATTCAATACTAAGCTTTCAAAGTTCATCTTGAGGCTTCCTCATCCCCAAGTGGAAGAAGTAGATGTGCTCTCTGCAATCCAGTCTATGCCTTCTCTCCAGGCCCTCTCATTCCAAAGCTCCTGTTGAGCCTTATGGTAGAAACCATGACGGTGATAGCAGTCCTACCGCACTGGCCAAGACATCCTTGGTTTTCCACAGTAATGTTCCTGAATACCCAGCCTTTCAGTCAAGGTTGCAATAATACCTTTCTCCTGTCCTAAAGTACGTCGTACCCACCCAGATCCCGACAGGTTGGGATTCACATCTGGCAGATGAAAGGGAAAGGGAAAGGTTCCAATCCCTAGGGTGTCCCAACAAAATTATCGCAACTCTGCTCAGGGCAAGAAAGCCATCCACAAACAGTATATATGATAGGGTTACATAGTTGCATAGTTGGTCAGGTTGAGAAGGGACTCAAGTCCATCCAGTCAGAAACTGCGATCCAGATTCTCCATCATCCTCTCAAATTCTTGAATCCTTGCAGGCTTAGGCCTAGGCCTTTCTTAAGTACACCAGGGATGCAAGTAGCGGCAATTTCAGTGGCAACCAGTTAGAATGGGCAAAGGATTAATTAATAATCCAATTTTTTTTTCAAAGCCGTCAAAGAACCGACCACCAACTAAACCTTATTTAACCAACTAAATCTTTCCACTCAGGACCTTGCTATCATCCTAGAGTCCTTAGCCAATCCACCTCTTGCCTCTTCGGAGTCAGCATCGCTTTGGAATCTAACCATGCAGCTATCCTTCTTCCTAGCCATTATTTTTGGCAGACATATTTTCAGAGCTCCTAGCTTAGGAGCGGATTATAATCATATCATATTCTATCCTGACAGTGTGGAACTGTACGGGGATTTAGCCCCGAGGTCACATCATCAAACATGTCAAAACTTGGGCACTTCCAACATTTTCGGAACAGGACTCAGGTTCTCTTGATGAGCTGGACATTGCCTCCACTTTGAGATGCCATCCGCAGGCTACGGCATCCTTCAGGGACTCTACCAGGTTGTTTATAATTCCCCAAGGTTAAAAACAAAGGCAAGAAGGCGTCGGCAAAAACGATTGCCTCGTGGACCGTTAGTCTCGTCCTCAAGGTGTACACGGCAAAGGGACTGTGATCCCCTTTGACAGTCTGGACACAATCCACCAGAACGGTTTCCGCCTCTAGGGTGGCAAGAGTGAGTGTATCAATTGAAGCCTTTTTGCAGAGCAGCGACATAGTCGTCTCAGCATACTTTTCTGAAAAATGTACAGAGTGGAGCCGTTTTCATCGGTGAAGCGCTGCAGACAGGCGGTAAATTAGGCCTCTGCTTCTTCTTTTAAATGATGATAATAATCTCTTTAAAATAAACCTCTAAACATCATCCCACCCATCTCAGCTAGTTATTTGCCACAGGTATGTTGCCATGGAGGCACCAGGAAAACAGAAAATTGTACCATACTTACCGTAATTTTCTTTTCCTGGTGCCTATCCATGGCAACATACAATCCCACCCTCGGTATTCTATATTACGGAGAATGCTGGGGCTGCACTAACCACTTCTTTTATAATATTCACTAGTCCTGAGGGAGGAGCCAAGGCGGAGCTTGTCACAGGTATGTTGCCATGGATAGGCACCAGGAAAAGAAAATTACGGTAAGTATGGTACAATTTTCTGTTTTTTTTACACAAAGTTGTCCATTGATAAGATATTTCCAACACATAGCATGTACATAGAAAAAAATTACACTCCAAAATACATTCTGCTACTCCTGAGTAAAACGATACCCCATGTGCGAGACTTTCACTGCCTGGGCACATACGGAGGCCCAACATGCAGGGAGCGCCATCAGGGGTTTTAGGAGCATAAAATGCACATCTAACTAGTTGACTACCTATTACACTTTTAAAGGCCCTGGAACACCAGGACAATGGGATTACCCACAAAGTGACCCCATTTTGGAAAGCTAACACCCCAATGTATAATCTATGAGGCATAATGAGTATTTTGAACGGTTTATTTTTTGCAGCAGTTTTTGGAATATGTGGGAAAAAAATGAAAACCCATTTTTTTTTACACAAAGCTGTCCATTTATAAGATATTTCCAACACATAGCAGGTACATAGAAAAAATTACACCCCAAAATACATTCTGCTACTCCTCCTGAGTACAACAATACCACATGTGTGAGACTTCTACACAGCCTGACCACATACAGAGATCCAACATGCAAGGAACACCGTCAGGTGTTCCAGAGACACATAGCATGCACATACCAAGAATTACACCCCAAAATACATTATGCTGAGCAAAGCGTAAACAAAAGATTAGAAAGATGTATCGAGGCCTATAATACACCTCCCAGCGCCTAGCAAACAACACTTGCAAACCACTGAATATACAAAAAATAATAAACAATTAGAGATAATATAAACTGGATTGATTGGCTGGAAACCCCAGTCAAAAACCAGAAAAAAGCAGCTATTTAAAACAGAAGCAAGTATAAAAAAATGGTGAATACACTATATAATAACATTAAAAATGTCACAACAGTTAAAACCATAAACAGCGCTAATGGTGATAGTCCAGTGCAGATCCCAGAAAGAGATATCACCTCTACACTTAAGTGCAGTATCAATGATAGAGTGTATCAATGGGAAAGAGGAAGTCCGTAGATAGCAAAATTTGAAAAACAGGACAGCAAGCACCTTCCACCCAAATCTTCAATCACCTCGTGGGACTATAGATCCGCCTCTGGGGTACGCACTCACCGGAAAACCCAAAGGGTCAGGCAGTGTATGAATATCCACAGAATGATACAGCTCTTCACATCAGAAGGGATCAGGTCACCTGTCTACGGGTCTCCAGATCGTACAAAAAACACAGGAAAGGGGCATATAGCGTAATTCCGTTTTAATGTAACATACAAGAGAACCCACAGATACAAAAACCCTTCAATCCATGCACGTACATTAGATAAATCAAAATAAGCGCATATAGTCACCCTCTCCTGCAAGGGAGACGAGCCGTGCTGTCCCGATGGATGAGCTGACTGCCAGCACTTCCTGGTTGCAGACGTGACTCTGGTGAAGCGCACGTGTCACTTCCTAGTGTCGTAGAAGCCCCTTCCTGACGCGTTTCGTCATAAGACTTCGACAGAGGGAGTGGCTTCACGACGGCACATCGAGATTAAAAAATTACAAAAGTAATTTCCTTTTGCTCTTTCTTTATCCTAGCAGCCATGGATGCCTTGCAATTTCTGAGTAACAGAATTATAGACACTGAGAATGTATTCGCTGTCACTGAACAAACATCGACACAGGTTAATTTCAATGCAATTATGACCACCTTAGGGAATGTGCTTGAGAAACAGGTTCGCACATGGTGGGACATATGCACATTGGAACAATATGCAAAAGAAAATATTATTACCAGAAGTTTGAGATGGGATGTTGTGCCCCAAGATGGGTTAGACGACATTGAGTCTGTGAAGGAATGGTATAATTTTTTTAATATTGTTGTACTGAAACATAAAAGGAAAAAATGGGCATCCTGGTAGGTAAAATTAATGACCTAAAAACACAGCTTGACCCAATTAAAGACACACAGCAGTTGACTGATTTCAAAATTCGCATTAAGAAGAAATTGGAAAAGGTTGATAAGGACACACAAAATAAAAAAATAAAAAAGTTCCATCGAGATCTAGGGGACTTTCATACAAAAAATGTATATCTTTGGCAACAAACCGGAACTAATGAAAATAGGGCACCTACACAAATGGAAGCTATATCGGATGACAATCCAGTTCCCATTGCTACACAGAGCTCTAATGAAACCAGAAGAATAGACCTCCCACAACGACCCCCTAGAGAGCAATCTACCCCTGCTAGATCTAATACCAATCAAGGGAGGGGTAATGTTGCAAGGGAATCCCATAATGTTGGGTATCCAAGTACTTCTAATGAGAGACATTATCGAGTCCCAGTACAAAACCGTTTCGAACCTTTATGGGACGATTATGGTAGAGGCCACCCACAATCTCCCAAACCTTTTTTAGGGAGAGGGAGGGGAGGCCAGAAACTAGGATGGGGTGCACCTCAGAGGAGGGGCAGACCCCCCTCCCATCCCCAACACACAACAGGGTATGTAGAGCAACATTGGAGAGAACCTGCTCATTGGGAGAGGGATTATGTGTATCACCCCAACATAAGGAGAGAAGACCCAGAGGATGTAGATCGGGACGAAGGGTCCAGAAAAAGAAGGAGAGTATAAATAAAGGTGGCATTTTTAATTTAAGTAAGACCTATCTATCCCCCAAAGAAACCAACATATTGCATTTAGGTTTGAAATGTGGCCTTAAAAGACCTATTAACAAGTTTAATGTCTTCATTGACATTCATAAATATGTACGCAAAATAAATATGAAAAAGTATTTTTTGAATAAGAACTCAGAGTCGTCTTTTGGCTCATCATCGGTGGCTCTAGATAGTGGGTTACGGAATAAGTCATTATTTAATCCCTTGAATAAAGGGAACCACCAAATAGAGGTCTTTAAGGGACTTGTTCTGAGAGATCTTGAACACATTTTACCCAGAAAGAACGTCAACCCCCAATATATCCTGGACGGAATAAAGATGTTAGAAGAAAAAAAGAACATAATAATCCGTCCAGCTGATAAAGGGGGGGGGGGGGGGTTTGTCATTTTAGATAAGACGTTCTATGAGAATCAGCTGACAGAAATGCTAAGTGACAACAGTACATATGTGAAATTGAACATGGATCCGTCATCACAGTATGAAAGGGATCTAGAACATCTGATCAATATGGGCTCCAAGTCAGGAGTACTCAACAGTAGAGAAAGAAAAACCTTAGTTACACTTACCGGTAACGGTATTTCTATGAGTCTTTCAGGACAGCACTTGGAGAGAGCGCAGCTCCACCCACTTCCCAGGAAACACTGCAGTCACTGCTATAACTTCCGCCCACCTCCACCATGGCCTCAGTTGTACACGAGCACCTCCGGCCATACTGAAATGAGATAAGCAGAACATAGCAACCAAAACATGTTAGTACAACACACACATATACATATATATATATATATATATATATATCTATATTATATATATATATATATATACATATATCCACCAGAAGAGAGAAGGGTGGGTTATCGGTGCTGTCCTGAAAGACTCATAGAAATACCGTTACCGGTAAGTGTAACTAAGGTTTTCTCACTTCGTCTTTCAGGACAGCACTTGGAGATGATAACCGAGTACTTACTCTAGGGTGGGACCACCGCTTGCAGGACCTTCCTGCCAAAAGACTGCTCCGCCGCTGAGAGCAGATCCATCCTGTAGTGGCGAGTAAAAGTGGAAAAACTCGTCCACGTAGCTGCCTTGCAGATAAGCTCTGGTGAAGCTCCAGCCCGTTCTGCCCAGGAAGTTGCCACTGCCCTTGTAGAATGTGCCACCACCCCTGGGGGAGGTTCTATACCCCTAGCCTTATAGTCCTCGTGGATAGCCATACGGAGCCATCTGGCTAGTGTACTTTTGGAAGCACCGTACCCCCTACGTGCACCCGAGAACAACACAAACAGAGAATTGGATTTTCTAATTTCCCTGGTGACTTCCAGGTAGTGCATAATGCACCTTCTGACTTCTAAGATATTAAACTCTTCTTCCCTTGAACCGGAAGGAGCCAGACAAAAGGTAGGTAACACTATTTCTTGTGTCCTATGGAAGGCCGATACCACCTTAGGAAGGAACCCAGGATCTGTCCTCAACACGACTCTATGGCCGTGTACACATGGCAGAGAACCTCGACGGGCAGAACACATCGTTCCGCCCGTCGAGGTTCCCTGCCGGCCGTCGAAATCGGCGACCCGCGTGCTCTCTATTTCTATTTCTGCTCGACGGGCTTCCTGACGGGAAGCTCGCAGAGAGCGTACACACGGCCGAGGTCCTCGCTGGAATGCAGCTTCCAGCGAGGTTCTCGCTGGTTTCCAGCGAGAACCTCGGTCGTGTGTACACGGCCTATCTGGGAAGATGGTCAAGAAGGGTTCCACAATAGAAAGAGCCTGTAGCTCACTAATTCTCCTAGCCGAGGTGACGGCTACTAAAAGGACCGCTTTCAGGGTCCAAAATTGTAAAGATGCTTCTAACAGTGGTTCGAAAGGTCTTTTTGTCAGACCCCCCAAAACCACCGATAAGTCCCACTTGGGAAAAAATTTAAAGGGGGAAGGCCTAGCCCTGGCCAATGCCTTAAAAAATCTGATGACATAGGGATCTAGAGATAACCGTCTCTCTAGAAATACGGATAGCGCAGCAACCTGCGCTTTCAGGGTGCTGGCTGCCAGACCCTTGTCCATCCCGTCCTGTAAAAACTCCAGGACCGAAAAATTATTCATAGGGGAACAATTCTTTGAACTGCACCAGGAATTAAAGACCCTCCAGGTCTTGAAATAAATCGCCCTGGTAACTTCCTTTCTGCTACTAAGTAGCGTATCCACTAACCGTTTAGATAAACCCTTCCTACTCAGGATTAACTCTTCAGTAACCAGGCCGCCAGGTTGAGCCGATCCACGTTGGGATGGAGCAGAGGACCCTGGTATAATAAGTCCTTTCTGGCTGGAAGTAGCTGATGGGGTTCTATTGCCAGCTTCAGCAGAGTTGAAAACCAAGGCCTTTTGGGCCAGTATGGGGCTATCAGGATAAGAGTCGTCTTTTCTACCTGAAGTTTCCGCAGAACTAACGGAATCATTTGTACTGGGGGGAAAGCATAACATAAACGGAAGGGCCAATGCTGAACTAACGCATCTAGACCCTCCGCTTGATCCAGTCTGTTGAGGGAAAAGAAAACCGGAACCTTGGCGTTGGCTTGGGACGCGAACAGGTCTATCTGAGGGGTTCCCCACCTGTCTGCTATTTCCTGGAACACCTCTGAATTTAGACTCCACTCGGATTCTAGAACCCTCCTCCTGCTTAGGAAGTCTGCCAGGTGGTTTAAACTGCCCTTTAGGTGAACTGCAGACAGAGATGCCAAGTTTGTCTCTGCCCAGTAAAGCATGTGTAGGGCCAGGTTCAGGAGAACCCTGCTCCTCGTGCCCCCCTGCCTTGAGACGTAAGCTACCGCTGTAGCATTGTTCGACAGTATCTGGACATGCTGACCCTTTATCGTCTCCTGGAAGGCCCAAAGCCCTAGGCGAACGGCTTTGAGTTCCCTCCAATTGGAGGATCTCTTGGACTCTTCCCTGGACCAGGACCCCTGAGCCAACTGACCCCTGAGGTGAGCACCCCATCCCCAGGAGCTGGCATCCGTAGTTAGGACCATTGTAGCGGGGAAGGACCACACTAGACCCTGACTCAAATTTGCGTGAGCCCTCCACCACCAAAGTTTCCTTTTTACTGAGGTTGGAACCCTGATCTCCTTTTCTAGGGGTTTCCATGCGTCCAATTCTGTAGAATCGCCTGCTGGAGACTCCTTGAATGCAGGCGGGCCCACTGAACCGCAGGAATGGAGGATGTGAGAAGTCCCAGGGTGGACATAGCTGCACGAACTGACACTGACAGATTCATCTGCACTGCCTTCACTGCTGCCTGAACCTTGATTATTTTCTCCTCTGGTAGAAATAACCTCTCCTGGATGGAGTCTATGGTGTACCCCAAAAAGACTATGACCTGAGAGGGGACTAGATTTGACTTCTCTCTGTTCATAATCCAACCTAGACCCTCCAAATGGGCCTGGGTCCTCCATAGGTCTTTGAGAAGCTGATCTTCCGTCTTGGTGAACAACAGGAGGTCGTCCAAGTATGGAATTACCGAAACTCCTTCTAGCCTTAGAGGTGCCAAGGCCTCCGCCACCACCTTCGAAAAGATCCTCGGAGAGGAGGAGAGACCGAACGGCAGGGCCCTGAACTGAAAGTGTTTGATCTCGCTTCCTGTCCTGATCGCTAGACGCAGGAAATGCTGAGAAGAGGCTCTTATCGGGATGTGAAGATAAGCATCCCTTAGGTCTATCGAAGCCAAAAAGCAACCTGCAGGAAGGAGCCTTCTGACCGAGTAGATGGTATCCATCCGGAACCTCTTGTACTTGATTGACCGATTCAGGAATTTCAAGTTCAGAATCAAACGAAATTTTCCTGCCGGCCTTTTTTACTAGACACATGGGAGTAGCAACCACCCCCTGTTCTTGTTGGGGGTACCGGGGTGATCACGCTCTGCTGGAGAAATTCCTCTAACAGCGACAACATTGCCCTGGATTTCTTTCCCTGATCCTTGGGCAGCTGAGTCGCGTAGAAACGAGACGGTGGTTTTCTCTGAGAACTCCAGCGCGTAGCCCTCTGCAATAACCTTGAGGATGTATGCACTGGAAGTCGTCTCTGCCCACTGTGGAAGGAACGACTGAAGACGTCCTCCCCACAGCCGGGCGACCGTCACTGGGGTTTAGCGGGCTGGCTAGGGGAGCGAAACAACACCCCGGGTCTCCCTCTACCCCTCTGAGGCCGCCAGGACCTTCCACCCTGACCTTTTTGTATCTCTTTAGGATCTTGGGGCTGGAAAAAAGGACGAAAAATTTTCCTGGTCCGCGGTACTACCTTCTTTAAGGGGAAGGCTTTTTTCCTATCCGCCGTCCTATCCAGAACAGTGTCCAGACCGGCGCCAAATACCAGATCTCCATCGAAGGGCAGACCACATAACTTAGCCTTCGAAGCCGTGTCCCCAGTCCAGGTTTTGACCCAGAGAGCCCTTCTGGCCGAATTCACTAGGGCCGAGGAACGGGCTGATATTCTCACTGACTCGGCTGAAGCATCCGCCATATAGCCTACTGCCTTCAGAAGAATCGGGAAGGACTCTAGCAACTCTCTGCGTGAGGTCCCAGACTCAATGTGACCCTTCAGCTGTTCCAACCAATGCTCAAGGTTCCTGGCCACTACTGTGGATGCCATAGCTGGTTTGAGGTTGGCCAGAGAGGCATCCCAAGCCTTCTTTAAGAGCGCCTCTGCTCTTTTATCTAGGGGATCTTTTAAGGTGCCCGTATCCTCAAAGGCCAAGTCTGTATTTCGGGGATACCTTTGAGAACGCAGCATCCAGCTTAGGTTTCTTATTCCATACCTGCGCTGGATCCTCATAAAAAAGGAAATCTCCTCTTGTGTGATCGGGAAAAGAAAGGAGCCCTCTCTGGGTCTTTCCACTCCCTTTTGACCGCATCTGACAATACTCTATGTACTGGAAAGGTTCGATGCTTGACTTCGTCTAAACCCTGGTACATCTTGTCATGCAGAGACAAATGCGTCTTATCCACCTTAATGTTTAAGGTGGAATGAATAGTTTTCAGTAAGTCATCCACCTCTTCTAAGGACAACTTGTAACGTGAAGAAGAAGATTCTCCTGTATCTTCTTCTTCCGCCTCTGACCCCGAGACTAGGCTGCTAGGCTCTTCCTCCTCGGACTCACTACCTGCCCCTCTATAATCCAAGGGTGCACTAGTGGAGGCCTTAGCTGCTGACCCTGACGCCGCTCCATTCTGTCCAAGTAGGAGCGAAACGACTGAAAGGTCTCTTCTAGCTCTTTCCTAAAAGAGAGCATCTCTTTGGGTTGTTCGGAGGCTGCACTAGTAGAGGCTTCCCCTTTGACTATGTCCGCGATGCATGCCTTGCATAACGGCTTAGTCCAAGACCCTTTAAGGGTTGTTTTGCAGGTAGCACACCGTTTCTTAGGAGGGGGCACTGCAATTTTTAGCTTCTCTTTAGCTTTCTGAAAAACACAAAAGACAACAACCCCATGTTTAACTTTTTGTGTCTCAGACCCAAACCACCACCACCACAAAACAGCTAGTGAACAAAAAACACACCAGGTCCCATCACCGCTGTACCAAACAAACAACACTCTCCCAGGGACGTGACTAGGGTGAGTGAGGCAGGCTCCTCTCCCCAAAGGGGCAGTAGGAGGGACATAACAAGGAACCAGGTAGGCTTAAACCGCTGTTTTCCTACCTGGGCCGGGCTGGTGCATGTGGCTCCTGCTCCCGCCACCTCCGCTGCGTCTTCTGGCTCCATTTTCCCAGAACGCAGCGATCGTTTGTGCGCCTCCTTTTGAAAGTCCCGGTTAACCCCACCGCTGTGGGAACCGGAAATTGCACCGCCGAGGCTGCCCCTCCCTTCTGCGTTCCAGCGGCCGAAACTGGAAGCCGCCACAAATCCCGCCGCTATCCGGAAATTACGTCGCCCGCCCTCCGTACCGGGACATCGCAGACCCCAGGAGACCGGCATCTAACCGCCCCCAACCTGGCCTGCAATGCCCAGCCTATTGGCGCGGAACCCCCGGCAGCCTTTACCCTCGCCGGGCTCGAGAAGAGGGGAGCACCGAAACGTCCCCCACGCGTCAGGGGGGAGGTTGGGTCTGCCTCCTAAAGAAAAACAACCGATCGCAGGTATGCCTTTAATCCGTCTCCCCCTGGAGAGAGTCCAGCATCCTCCTGGTTCCCTGCAGCGCTTCCACCATGGCCGGAGGAAACACTACAACTGAGGCCATGGTGGAGGTGGGCGGAAGTTATAGCAGTGACTGCAGTGTTTCCTGGGAAGTGGGTGGAGCTGCGCTCTCTCCAAGTGCTGTCCTGAAAGACGAAGTGAGAAATATCTACTACCGAGTTCAAATAGAATTCCAACAATCTACACTTCCAAAGATCCACAAGAATATCCAGGCCCCCCCAGGTAGACCGATTGTTAATGGGATAGGATCATTGTCATCGAGGTTGGGCCAATATTTAGATGTATACCTGCAAGAATGCGTAATACATACTCGGGCCGATCTGAAAGATACAAAAAGCCTTTTACAAATGCTGCAAAACATTGACCTTAGGAGAGAGGAGATAGAGAGGAGATATATCTCGTGACGGCAGACGTCACATCCTTATATACGGTCATTTCAATGATGATGCTCTGTTAGCACTTAATTGGGGGCTCAGCCGCCGTGATGACATCTCTCATAACAAAAAAGTTTTTCTAAGGAAGGAATGCGTTAGACTTCTGTCTAGGCCATATTTTTTTCTGGTATGGAGGGGAGTTTCTATTTCACAATGCAGGGGGAGTAGCTATGGGGCTCGTTTTGCACCTAGTATAGCTAATATGTTCATGGGAGAGTGGGAAGACAAGGTCATCTTCTCGATAACCACGCCCATCGTTGTCGTTTATATAAAGATATATAGACGATCTGTTCTTTATATGGGATGGCCCACTCTCCTCTTTAACAACTATTTCTAGATGAACTGATTCTAATACTAGTAATATAGTTTTGACTAGCACTATTAGCAATGACAGTATCAATTTTTTAGATTTAGTGATTTTTAGATCCAATATTGATTTGTCCACAAAAGTGTTTTTCAAACCAACAGACTCGAATAGCTATTTACCTTTAAGCAGTGGGCATCACCCTATGTGGTTAAAAAAATATTCCTAAAGGCCAGCTTACACGTGTAAAGAGAAACTGTAACGGATACGTCAGATTTCATGGTGCAAGCTGAAACTATATAAAACAAAAATTTATGGAGAGAGGCTATAAAAAGGAATTGTTGGATGCTATTATAAGCAACCTAGTGTCGCAACCGAGAGCCAACTTCTTTTGGATAAAGAAACTATAAGGCCCTCCAATAATCGGGAATGGAATTTTTTATCTGGCTATCATGCCCAATATAAGGAGATTGAGGAAATCTTCTCTAAACATTGGCACATCCTACTGATGAACAAAACTTTAATGGCAGTAATTACCGGCTAAACAGGTTTTATTTATAGAAAAGCACAGAGTTTCTCAGATAAACTAGTACGGAAGATCCTAGACCCCCCTATCAGACCATCCAGCTTTTGGGATTGGTGATGGCTTTTATGCATGCAGAAAGTGTAGGGGCTTGTCGTGTGAAATAACCCGCCCTCTAAGAGCAGTTAAGAAATTCACTTCTAGCTCCAATAACAAGGAGTTCACTATTAGTGAATTTATTACATGCAATACTACACATGTAGTGTACGCTTTACAATGTCCCTGTGGGCTGTTATACATTGGACGTACCAAGCGCCAATTAAAAGTGCGCATTGGAGAACATATCGCCAATATACTTTTAGGTTATAAGGACCACAATTTATCCCTACACTTCAAACTACATCATAATGAGGACCCAAGTGGTCTATTATTTTGGGGCATTGACCATTTAAAGCCTACTTGGCGAGGATCTAATGTGGTAAGAGACCTATCCAAAAGAGAGACCCAATGGATCTTCTCAGCTGATACACTTGCGCCTAGGGGCCTGAACATCGAATTAGATATAAATTGCTTTATTAGCGATTATTGATTGTGCCATTGGGTGTACACCTATTATGTTACGTTTGATATGTTTATCCTTTACAAAAAGGTTTTTTTAAGCCTTTGTCGGTGTTACAATCTATTTGATCACCACTAGAGGGAGTCTGTGGGGCACTTTGAATTGATTTTTTTCGTTTTTTTCAAATTAAGAGTATTGGTATATAATCAATTATGAATTACTAATGGTTCTTTTTAGCTGTGTGTCTTTGACTCATGTGTAACATATGGTTTATTATATTCTCCTGTGCTTTGTGTCACCCTAATATCTTAAGTGATTTTTAGAAACGAGTCTCAGACTGTTTAAATAAATATTTTATCTATATTTCTGCCTATTAGGCATGCAGTTCTATGAATTTACCACTAGATGGAGTCTGTGGGTCACTTTGCTGTGATTATCCATTTTCATACGTGGTTTATATCTAATTCATCATGGAGACCGCTCCTCGTTTTTTCTAGTATATATATATATATATATATATATATATATATATAATATATATACACACAATTTTTTTTTATAATTTTTTTATTCCTTTTATGTTCAGCTTATTAGCTGCGTTAGAACACAAATGTTTTTGATTAGTATATGCGAATATAATAATCCATGAAGTTTTTTGAAAAAAAGTCTGCTGATTTGTATTTTAACTAGTTTGTATAATATCAAGATATAAGATGACTGAAAATGTGTCACTATGCATATTATATGTTATGTTTTTTTTTTTCCTGTGCTATGCCTGCATTACCAAGGTGCTCGTTTTGAGTATGCGGCATAGAATGTTTAAAGTCCCGTCACAGTCTGCAAAGAACTAGCGCTGGCTTTCAGAGTTGAGGCGGAGCAAGCACTACGGTCCGCCCTTGCTCTATGCCGATTGGTTCGGCTCTGATGGGACTTGTTTTTTAAATCTCGATGTGCCGTCGTGAAGCCACTCCCTCTGTCGAAGTCTTATGACGAAACGCGTCAGGAAGGGGCTTTTACGACGCTAGGAAGTGACACGTGCGCTTCACCAGAGTCACATCTGCAACCAGGAAGTGCTGGCAGTCAGCTCATCCATCGGGACAGCACGGCTCGTCTCCCTTGCAGGAGAGGGTGACTATATGTGCTTATTTTGATTTATCTAGTGTACGTGCATGGATTGAAGGGTTTTTGTATCTGTGGGTTCTCTTGTATGTTACATTAAAACGGAATTACGCTATATGCCCCTTTCCTGTGTTTTTTGTACGATCTGGAGACCTGTAGACAGGTGACCCGATCCCTTCTGATGTGAAGAGCTGTATCATTCTGTGGATATTCATACACTGCCTGACCCTTTGGGTTTTCCGGTGAGTGCGTACCCCAGAGGGGGATCTATAGTCCCACAAGGTGATTGAAGATTTGGGTGGAAGGTGCTTGCTGTCCTGTTTTTCAAATTTTGCTATCTATGGACTTCCTCTTTCCCATTGATAGACTCTATCATTGATACTGCACTTAAGTGTAGAGGTGATATCTCTTTCTGGGATATCACCATTAGCGCTGTTTATGGTTTTAACTGTTGTGACATTTTTAATGTTATTATATAGTGTATTCACCATTTTTTTTATCTGTAAACAAAAGATAACCTGTGGTAATAGTAGCGCAGTTCTACACAGCAGGATAGCACTGGTCCAGGCAGCAGGCAGGGACTTGATCAGCAACGTCCAGGCAGGGATACTGTCCCGTCAGGGTTAGTGCAGGTGGTCAGTGCATGCAACAGGCAGAGGCATGATGGCATAGGTCCTACAGGCAGCAGGCAGAAGTAGGGCCTCGTTCAGGACAGAACGGGGACAGGGGTAGAGGCTTCTCCCACCCAAATCTCTTTGAAGCCTCCGGGCAACTAGACCCTAATCTAGTATGAGAAAACAAAAAAAATGTTTTCTTTATCCAGAAAATCTTTTCTGGAGCCCCTCACATATGTGAGACCCCTGTGTTGAATCCCACTAGTCCAGTAGCAGGGTACAAGATCAGTCCAAGAGGCAGGCAAAAACATGGTCAAACAGTCCGAGGTCAGTTCCAGATCAGACAGAGGCATTACAGAATCGTTAGGCAGAAGAATGATCGAAAAACAGTCCAGGGTCAATTCCAGATCAGGCAGAGGCATTACAGAATCGTTAGGCAGAATCGTGGTCGAAAAACAAGCCGGGTCAGTTACAGGGCAGGCATTGGCATAAGGGGTGTATAGGTGTGAGAAGGCAGGAACGGAGGATTAATAATTTAGTTTGGTATGGTAACGCCGAAAACAGTTAACTACACAGAGGCCTGGTTGGGAAGGACAATCAACACAATGATAAACTGAGTCTCGTCTGACTCCTTCACTGGCACACACCATCGGCCTGTTGCTGTGAGAGGAACTTTATCTGGGAAATGGCGTTCGGAGAGTCGACTTAGAACATCTGATCGGATGTTCTGGGGCAGGTCGTTCGGGAATATCAGGGAAGTGGTGATTTCCTCCTGGTAGCCAAGGAAGGGTAGGGGGTTTTGTGTGAACTTACGATAAATTATATATGAATTGTATACGGCCAATTGAACAAAAAAAATAGCTACATTTTTGTACCAATGGTACGTGCGTCTTATGGCAAGGTATGGTTCCAACATTTGGTCGTTCAAGTCGACTCCCCCCAGGAACAAATTGTAGTCCCGGATACATGTGGGCTTTTGGATGGTGGTGCCACGCCTTCTGTGGGTTTCCGCAAACGAATTGTTGTGGATGGAAGACAACATGTATACCTCTCTTCTGTCCTTCCACTTCACTGCAAGAACCTCCTTGTTGCGCAGACTTGTCGATTCCCCTTTCCTCAGCTTCTTATTCACAAGGCTTTGAGGAACGCCTTTCCTGTTCTTTCTCGCCGTGCCACATGCTGGGGTCTGCTTCCGATGAAGGTTGTGGAACAAGGGAAGAGAGGTATAAAAGTTGTCCACGTACAAGTGGTAGCCTTTATCCAGTAGGGGGTTGATGAGTTGCCAGACAACTTTTCCACTTGATCCCAAGTAGTCTGGGCAATTGGGGGGATTCAGCTGGGTGTCCTTTCCTTCGTAGACCAAGAAGGAATACAGGTACCCTGTGGCTCGTTCACAAAGTTTATAAACCTTCACCCCATAGCGGGCCCTTTTGCTGGGAATAAACTGCTTTATTTTCAGTCGGCCACAAAATTTAACGAGGGACTCACCTACACATATGTTTATTTCCGGGGTATACATTTGGTAAGGGGCGAATTTTGAAAAGCCTGTCAAAATTTGGGTGATTTCGGGGAAGGCACTGAGTATTATCGTTGAAGTGGAGGAACCTCATGATCATGAAGTATCTGGTTCTGGGCATTGTTGTAGAAAAGATGGGCATATGATAAATGGGGCGTTTTGACCAAAAGGAATGCTTTTCGTTTTTTGGGTTGAGTCCCATGCAAAGGTGAGGCCTAAAAAAATCCTAAACTGCTCCACTGTTGGGTCTCTCCACTCGAAGGGACGGGCATACGAAGATGTGGGATTGTTGGAAATGAATTGTTGGGCATATAAGTTGCACTGGGCCACAATGCTTGATAGCAGTTCCCCAGTTAAAAATAAATCAAAAAAATTAATTGGGGAAAAATTGTCCGTGTTCACCTGAACTCCTGGCTGGGCAGTGAAAGGGGGAATGTTGGCTTCTCTGGAATTTGGAGGAAGCCACAAGGGGTACTGAAGGGCATAGGGAAGGCTGGCATGGGACCTTGGCCTTTGTTGCCGAGGTACTGCGGTGCTGGTGGATGGCACTTCAGTATTTGTGGATGGCACTGCGGTGCTGGTGGATGGCATGACTGTGCTGGTGGATGGAATGACGGTGCTAGTGGATGGCATGACAGTGCTGGTGGATGCCACTGCCTCCTCACCAGAGCGCCTTCTTTTGGCGGGCTGATTATCTTCCCCCTCTGAGCCTGTCGCTGTTTCACTACTGTAGACTGGCTCATAGTCTACGTCTGAATCGGAATCCGAATGGGAATCGGAAGAAGAGCTCCCCGTTGCTCTCGTCAGCCGCGGAAATAATTTCATATGCCTGCTTGAGGGAAAAGCAACATTTTGACATGCTGGTGACTTCACAGGTGTGTGGCACAGATGTGCACAAGGATGGCAGGTGGGCACTGGTGGCACAGGTGGGCACTGATGTGCACTGGGGTGGCACTGATCACAGGTGGGCACTGATACGCACTGATGCCCACTGGTGGGCACTGATACGCACTGATGTGCATTGATACGCACTGATCGCAGGTGGGCACTGATCACAGATGGGCACTGATCACAGGTGGGCACTGGTGGTACAGGTGGGCACTGATACGCACTGATGCGGCACTGATCACAGGTGGGCACAGATACGCACTGATCACAGGTGGGCACTGGTGGCACAGGTGGGCACTGGTACGCACTGATCACAGGTGGGCACTGATTTGAACTGATGTGCACGGAAGCAGCACTGATCATAGGTGGCACTGGTAGTACTGGTGGCACTGATTGGGGACCGATTTGGGACACTGTAAAACACTATCACTCACAGTAGCTCTCTCTCTCCTCACACGCGCTGTCTGTGTGAGGAGGGAGAGCAGGCAACGAGAGATGATCTCATATGTTTACATTTGAGATCATCTCTCATTGGCCGCACAGATCGCACTGTAAATAGCCGCTGTGATTGGCTATTTACCGCGATCTGTGTTTGGCTGTGTCCAGGGGACACGGCCAGCACAGTAGTTCCCCGCTGCGCGCTCGGGAGCGCGCGCGGGGAATGAGGAAAGGGGCTGCTGTAGAAACACGGCGCCCCAGAGAATTAGAACCACCCTGCGGCCGTATATAGTCGTACGGCCGTAGGGAAGTGGTTAAATAGAAAAAAATAGAACAGGAACATCATCTAAGTACACTAGCAAAAAACTGGAGCTTCTCAAAGTGGGCCCTCCTAGGAATTTTTTTTTTTTTATATTAGTGTAGCAGCATATAGCCCATGGTTCTGTGTCCTGTACTAGTCAGTTAAGATACGTTTATTTTAGTGTACACAATACAGGCAAAGGTTATCTGCAAAGCTTAGCAATAGTTTTTCTTTCTAGCTGTAGATAGAGGTTCTCACTCTTTGTCAATCCCTGTTTTTTGTTTGACATTTGTGTTCCTACTGGGTATAGTTTCTCAGACGGTTTACCCTGGTGTCCATTTTCATTAGGATAGCAAATGATGAAAAAACATCCCAGGGCCAACAGTACTGGGTGTATTTTTAAACATGGATTAAAAAAAAAAAAAAAACTACACTTGAGAAATAACTAGCCTTTTTTCCTTTAATTTTTGTAACACAATAACCTCTTGAACAATTTACATTAAGCTGCAAGTACACACATTTTATAACAAGCCATGTAATGCAGCAGCCTTTGTTTATTTGAAAGGAAAACTGTCAACTCTGCCAACAGCAAGCAGCCAGATCCCCTATTTATTTTTTACACTGCACTATAGGAGAATTAAAGCTAGAAGCTCCAAGTAGATAAATTACAGATTATTAATGCTGCCATGTATCCATTGTTAAACCATTCAATGCATTTTAAGCAATGCAACCAGAGTAGGCACCTGAAGTTGACTTGGTATCAGCCTAGTGAAATCATCAACACAGCAGCACTCAGATTGGAAGTGGAAGGTGGACAGGACTAGAGATGTAAAATCTCAGGAAATTTTTAAGCCATGGTAAAAAACAAAAACAAAAAAAAGATCTTTTCTCAGTGTGGAGTAGTTTTATAAACTAAAGGTCATTTTGTTACACTGGTATGGTGAAATGCAGTGTATATAAAATGTACTATGCTTGAAATAACAGTACAGCATATCCAGTAAATAAAATAAACTTGCTTTTTAAAATTGTATTTTTTTTATTACAAATGGAATAACAAGGACTGTATATGTTAAGAACATTTCAATTATACATGAGAACAAGTACCCACCCCCTTGAAATAATTTAAAAGCTTCCTGCCAATACCTGCATTTTCAGGTATTAATATTGATGATCCAGAAGCATATATTATTCTTCCAGGAGCTTGATCAATGTTCTCCTGTTTTTAAGGTGTCACTTTCTCTATAAATGTATGTGTATTTTTGGGAGGCTGTGATTTGTAATGCTTCTTTATTTGAAGATGCTGCTGGTGGAGAAACACTTTGTGATGATCCAAAAGCAGCATAAAAAGTGTGGAATGAGATCTCTGAAACTAAAAGCTACTAAAACTTTTGTTATGCTCATCAATTAATTCCAGTCTTTAGGGCACCTTTGGCATGCCAGGATATGTTTTGTCATCCTTGTAGCATTTGGAAAAAAAATATATCTTCTCACAATATTTTCAAATTGCAGCTTTGCTCTCTGCAAAAATTGCACTGTGGAAATATTTCCAAACTCTAGATGTTTGGTCCTACCATTTTACTGAGAAGAGGAAAATAAAAATCAATATAGTGACCAGACTCTAGGGAAAACGTATCACGTGCTAAAGAACATTAATAGGAATCATTTAAAGGTTAAAAAAGATAAATAACTTTGTCACATCTACCCCCTTATGCATCAATTAAGCCCTGAAAGGAAAGAAACTATCATCTACTCTATTCCAATAATCACCTAACTGTAGGAGGTACAAGATGGAACCCACAAGCAAACTAAACTGGAGCATTTTCCTCAACAGTGCCCCCTTAGTGGCAGACAAGCATATTTCTTATTTGAGAACTGCATTGAGAAGTAGAGTTTTACTTGAACTGTATTTACATAAAGTCTTAAAATGTTTCATTAAGGCCTTCCGGTTATATCGTTTGAATACCATGTCATAGATATATTACTTATCATTGTAAAGGAACATATTTCAGCCTTTTTTTTCCCAGACAAAATCAGCTGTGAATTTTTTTTTTCACTTTTTTTTCTGGGCCTTCATATCTCTAGGCAGGACTAAAGACCAATCAGGTGTTCTGACAAGGAACATACTAATATGAGAAAACAGCAGAGTAAGTAGAGAAGGGACCTCATCAATCTCCTGCTGAGCCTTAGAGCTTGTTCATACCAGCCTGCATGCAATACCATGTGCATATTGGTGTGCGTTTTCTAGGGGAAATTGGGGGGGGGGGGGGGGTGGCGTCATAAATTGTTACAGTGCATCCAACTGCTTACTGACTTTGTCAGAAAATGACACTTCAATTAGTGTTATGCTTTATATGCAGAGCACCTCAATGCATTGTTAGGGTGTAAACAAGGCAAACAGAAGAGTTATTGTGCCCTTGCATTGAGCCTACATTGGTCTAGGCAGTTCAATGCAAATCAATGGACAGGGTCTGTATGATCTCTTAGTGTCCATTCAATCTTCAGGATGAGAGGGCCCCACTGTATCCCTTCTACAGTCTAACTGTAATCTTCCTACCTGTGTGATTTTCAGGACTAGATGGATTGATTCTGTGTTTATAGCCATGTGCCTGGAGTTCAGGTTTAAGGGGAAGACAACTGGTTGCTAAAGGCAGTACATGAAGAATTTGCACTTATGACTATGCAATTATACTAATTTACCCCACAAGACAGCAGAAAGTGTGCAGTTGTGCACTGTAAAGATTAGTAAAGTGCAGAAACTGCCCAATTTTCGGCCAGTGCCCATTCACGTTGTCCAAGACAGTTTTTCCCCTTAGACACTTTTATAAAGAGACTGCATATTTCTCAAACCGGTCTTCAACCACTTAAGACCCGGACCAATACGCTGGTAAATGACCCAAGGTGTTTTTGCGATTCGGCACTGCGTCGCTTTAACAGACAATTGCGCGGTCGTGCGACGTGGCTCCCAAACAAAATTTGCGTCCTTTTCTTCCCACAAATAGAGCTTTCTTTTGGTGGTATTTGATCACCTCTGCGATTTTTATTTTTTGCGCTATATACAAAAATAGAGCGACATTTTTGAAAAAAAAACACAATTTTTTACTTTTTGTTAAAAAAAAATCAAATAAACTAAATTTTAGTCAAACATTTAGGCCAAAATTTATTTAGCCACATGTCTTTAGTAAAAAAAAAAAAAAAATCGCAATAAAAAAAAATAGCTACCTAGCGGGAACAGCGACACTAATACAGCGATCAGAAAAATGATCGCTTAGTGACGCTGGCAATAGGGAGTGAAAGGGTTAACTAGGGCGGTGATCAGGGGGTTAACACTTTATTGGGGGGGGGGGGGCTATCCTGAACCTAACACTAACTGATTTTACACTGCCTGTCACACTGACACTAAATGCAGTGATTAGATCACTGCATTCAGTGACACTGTGACAGGGGGGGTGGGGGGGCAGATCGCAAGGGGTTAAGTATCCCTATGTGAGTGTGTGTCAGTGTAGTGTTGGTGCAGGACTTACTGTGAGGTGTTTCTCCCATCGCAGCGGTTGGAAATACAGCTGCGATGGGAGATTACATCACTTCCCCCTTCCTGTGTTTACACAGGAGGAGGAAGTGACAGAAGGGGGAGCGCGCGCATTGGCTGGGAGCGATCGCGGGGGGGCGGGTAAACGCCGACATCCGCCCGCTCGTCCCGGATCGCTCCCGGAGCCAGTGGGACCCCCGCACGCCGCGGAGGGGGTCCCGATGGGACCCCCGAACCGCACGAAGGCGGGGACGTAAATTTACGCCCTTGTGCCTGTACGAGCCATTCTGTGGCCGTATATGTGCGTGCGGGGGTCCTTAAGTGGTTAAGTAGTACTATACCTTTTCCAGCACTGCCCACAGACTCTGATGAAATAAGAAATGGGAACTTTACAACATGTTCTGCTTTTAATTAAGGAAAGGTCTGAGAAACACAATTCAGATACAGGAGCTTCCCAATGTCAGTTCTCATGGACAACCAACAGGTCATGTTCTCCACATTTCTAGAGAACAGCCTAGTGCACTCATCACAAGAAACGAAGGCCCACAGCAAATCAATCTGGTCTCATTTATTAAAGGTTAAAGCAGAGTTTCAGGAAATAAAAATGTTTCCCAGTGCAGTGCTGTTCCCATACTGAAAGGGGTTAACTGCTGGTTTTGTCTAGGGGTGAACACAAAGCTTATACTCATTCGATTCTTTCAATTGTCTGAAAAATGGTGCTTCCCATGTCCAGCAGTGGGCTGTCCCTCCTGTCCTTCTGTCCAGAGCCAGTGTATGGGCATGATGACGTCAGGAACAATTCACAGCATAGACTGTTAGACTGTGTGGTGGGGGGCCAGTGGCTGCAGAGAATGGTCTTGTGCTGGAAGGATTGGCAGATTAGGCAAGTATATCGGGGCAATTCTCTACCCTAGCCAAAAACAAGCAATTAACCCATGTGGTGTGGGTACAGCTCCACTACATGGGGAAACCTTTTTTTGGCTGCAAAGTATTGAAGCGCTGAACAGAGGATCACAAGTGAAATGTGAGGCACCTCCTGCACATTCTCCCTTCAGCTTTCTTGCGGATATCTCGGGTACAAGCTTTTGGTTAGAAAGTTAGATAAAGTGTCAGTGGACTATGGGGGGGCACTCAGCACCCTCACAATCCACTGAGAACTACAGATCTGTCTGCTGCGGTGGAAGATGGGAATGGTACTTTCTTCATTCACATATGTTTTTTTATTTTCTGTATTCAATGCTGCATTTTTTTTCTCCTGCATATTTGTGGGGAGGACATACCTTTGTGCCGACAGATCCTGTGCCAATGCCACATGCTGCATGCTGCATTTTTCATGCCATTGAGAAACTGTACTATATAACCGAGTACTGTCACAGGCAGTGAAACAGATGCACATACATTGAACTTTAAATTTCAACAGGACCGCACACAGCCACTGATTGCAAACCACAGCTGAAAACTTTAAAAGCAGTGTATCAGTTGTGGTGGACAAAGTACAAATCGGATATATGCATTATAATACATGCATAACATAGGTCACGTATAAATATATACTATACATAATATACATACACACCTACACATATAAAACATGCATTGTGACACATTATAATTTGAAGTTATTACATATCAAAAGGATATGTTTAAGCTTGTTAAATGGATATTCCAGGAAAACTGATCATATCCATTTTGTTCTGAGCCCCTTTTCAAATGCCTCTCCAAAATCTGGTATATAACGAAAAGATACATTGGTTCTCTGTGGGAACTAGAGGTCACTGGTCAGACTCCAGTCGACCTGGTAATGTGCAACAGGAAGGGTTTTCCTAGCGCAGTTGGAGGAATGACAATCCCTTCATCTTAAAAAACAAACAAGTACAGCGGTACCTTGATTACGAGCATAATTCATTCCAGAAGAATGCTTGTAATCCAAAGCACTCGTATATCAAAGCTTCCCCTTAGAAGTCAATGGAAACTCGCTGTTAATTAATTTCACAATGACTTGTATTGTATGCAGTATCGCATGCGACCAGGAGGTAGGGGGGGGGGGGGGTGGCAGCCACCAGAGACACTTGGAAACCGTTCATAGCCGATCGAAAACACTTGGGAACAGAGTGTTTCTGAGTGGCTCCGAGTGTCATCGACATCCCTGCACCTCTGGTTAAATGCGGTAATGCACACCGTATAGACTTGAATCATGCTTGTTATGCAATACAACTCTCGCAAACAGAGTCTGGATTTTTTTTTAAATAGCTCGTATTGCGAAACACTAGTTAACGGTGTTACTCGCAATCTCAGGTATTACTATAATATTTTGACTTTACTTGTCCTTAGCTGTGATAGACCCCAGTAGTCATTAAAGTGACAAAAAACAAATACAGAAGGGCAAACCAGTCTAGTTCATTCTCCCACCAAAAAAAAAACTTTATTCAGGAATAGTCATAAAATGTACTCACAAAACGTATGAATAAAGAACGCTCACCAAGCATTCTTTAGTCATTAAAGTGAACCTGTACTCAGACTATGGACAATAAAGTATTTACATATTGTAAACATTTAAAAGAGCTTTTTACAAGCCTTTGCTAACCTCTCTATGTGCAAGTACTGAAGAATAATTCATCTTCAAAGATTAGAACAGACTCAGGAGTCCCATTCCAGTCAGTTTATTCACTTCCAGATTGGGCCTTATCTGGCACTTTGTTTACATGTAAAAATCTGTTTTGTTTGCTATAAAATTACTTAGAACCCCCAAGTATATATATAAAAGCAGAGGCCCTAGAGAATAAATTGGTGGGTTTGCATTTTTTTTATGTTACATGGTATTTGTGCAGTGGCTTTTCAAACACAATTTTTAGAATTTTAAGGCAAAAACAAACAATACATAACCCAATTTTTTGTAAAATATAAAAGAGGATGTTACCCCCAAGTAAACAGATACCAAACATGCCACACCTTAAAATTGCGCACGCCTGTGCAATGGCGACAACCTACATAAATGTAACTATCCATAGACAACTTTTTAAAATTCTTTACAGGTTACCACTTTAAATTTACAGAGAAGGTCTAGAATTACTGCCCATGATCTGACGTTCATGGTGATACCTCATGTGTAGGACAATCGCGGCTTGTGTGTGTGTGCAGGACTGTCATGAGTATGGGAGGAATTGGTGCATTTTCGTTTTTAATTAAGCATCTGATCTGATAAACATATTCCTCTAGTTACTGAGCTTAAGGCTGTGAACCATATACACGTCCCAGATTGCCGGGATACTGCTATCAATCCTAAATCACTGCAAATCACGGGACACCCTTGCAATCCCCATCCCTTCCATTGGCATTCTGATCGCGGCACAATTTATGCCTGCGATTGTCGCATGACCGTCCAAATCACGTTAAAATCTTGCAAACAAAATCGTGGGACGTCTGTTGCCCAAAAGAAGTTTGTGATTCTGCTTGCGATCCAGGATGCCTAGATGTGAAAGGAGATTAAGAGAAGTGGAGCTGTGATTTCCATTACCCTGTAATTGAAGGATCATTTTCTCCACAGCGGGGGTCAATGAGGACTTGTATTAAAGCTTATTTACTTCTTGTTAACACTTTGTAAATACCTTATTGTCCAAAACACTGGAACTGGTGCACTTTCAGCATGACTGTGGTGCCACTTGCCCCTGCTGGAACCTTCATAATCTTGGTGGGAGGATCCCTAATGGGGTCTAAAACATTTTCCAAGATGGTGGGTGAGGAAAACCCCCATTCCATTCAAACCAAGCAATTAATTTTGACCATTTAATTATCATATATACTGTGATATATTATAATTAGGTGTGTGCCTGTACATACATACATAAGCAGGATAATGACACGTTACAGAATTTCAAGCAATAAGAATTAAAGAAAAAAAAAAAGAAAAAAATATATATATTCCTTTGTGCTTCCAATGCATTCATTGTAATGTCCTCATCTTCTTTCCGGATTTTGTTGCAAAGTAAAACAGCTATCTATTTTATCTTAGTATAACCAAGTTCAGCATAGTGTCATGACATCACTGTCAGAACAATCCCACGTGTGTAAAATCCGGGAGACGCATCAATCTTATATGTTCCTGTCTCCACATGTAAACATACCTGACATCAGATGCAACATAGGAAAGGAATGTCATGTGTACTGGTAAATGGAATGGGGAGCAAGGCCGTTTTCTCTCTAATACATAGAAAACAATCTGGCAGGGGATGGATATCCGCTAACAGTAGAGGAATGACTGAGAAGGCATTCACTTGCAAGCAAAGCTTGATTGACAAGCCAGTGTTTGGTTGTGGCTGTCCGTACGGTTGGAGCATAATTAGAACTGGCTTGTGCTGCTTGGGTCACATTGTAACAATCGCACGATTGAGGGATCGCTCTTGGCACCTTTAATAAATTCTTCAAGGGAAAGTTTACCTGGAAAAAAAAGAATAAAGACAAATAGTCACACAAATTGGAACTGAAAACTACGACTTAAACTATGCGGTTTTCAACAAAAGGGGCAGAACACATGGACTGAATATATATATATATATATATATATATATATATATATATATATATATATATATATATATATATATATATAGTGGATTTAAAAAGTCTACACACCCGTTAAATTGTCAGGTTTCTGTGATGTCAAAAAATGAGACAAAGTTAAATCATTTCAGAACTTTTTCCACCTTTAATGCGACCAATACATTGTACAATTTATTTGAAAAACAAACGTATCCTCTATACACTGCCAATGATAAGATCCTCCCCGGCAGGTGTGGGAACCCCCACAAACAGGTTCAAAAGTATGCTGCTGATAGAGCAGTCACAGTGGATGCAGATTGAAGGAATACAGTACACCCCTCACATTTTTGGAAATTCTATAATATATATATATATATATATATATATAAAATATATATATATATATTTTTTTTATGTGACAACACTAATACACATACACACACACACACAATACTAAATTACACTACAATGTAAAGTAGTAAGTGTACAGCTTGT
Source organism: Rana kukunoris (assembly GCA_029574335.1). Classification (NCBI taxonomy): domain Eukaryota; kingdom Metazoa; phylum Chordata; class Amphibia; order Anura; family Ranidae; genus Rana; species Rana kukunoris. The sequence goes on from CM056052.1 coordinate 92,755,317, forward strand.
ATAACAGTGTACATTTGCTGTCCCCTCAAAATAACTCAACACACAGCCATTAATGTCTAAACTGCTGGCAACAAAGGCGAGTACATCCCTAAGTGAATATGTCCAAATTTGTCTGAAAGTGTCAATATTTTGTGTGGCCACCATTATTTTCCAGCACTGCCTTAACCCTCTTGGACATAGAGGTCACCAGAGCTTCACAGGTTTCCACTGGATTCCTCTTCCACTCCTCCGTGATGACATCACAGAGCTGGTGAATGTTAAAAACCTTGCGCTCCTCCACCTTCCGTTTTTAGGATGCTCCACAGATGCTCAATAGGGTTTAGGTCTGGAGACATGCTTTGTCAGTCCATCACCTTTACCCTCAGCTTCTTTAGCAATGCAGTAGTCATCTTGGAGTTGTGTTTGGGGTCATTATGGTGGAATACTGCCCTGTGGCCCAGTCTCCGAAGGGAGGGGATTATGCTCTGCTTCAGTATGTCACAGTACATGTTGGTATTCATGGTTCCCTCAATGACTTGTTTAAAAAGAGGGGGGTTGGGACTTTGAATGAGGCATATAGCAATCTTGCCATAGGCCTCCATCCCTGTAAGTGGATAAAAATGGTAAAAGTGGGACTTTGAATGAGATGCGATTTTAGCAAATATGCAATTAAATATAAACATGGATAATAAATTATAAGTAACCACTTTTACCATTTTTATCCCTCAATGACTTGTAGCTCCCAAGTGCCGGCAGCACTCATGCAGCCCCAGACCATGACACTCCCACCACCATGCTTGACTGTAGGCAAGACACACTTGTCTTTGTACTCCTCACCTGGTTGCTGCCACACACGCTTGACATCACATGAACCAAATAAGTTTATCTTGGTCTCATCAGACCACAGGACATGGTTCAAGTAATCTATATCCTTAGACTGCTTGTCTTCAGCAAACTTTTTGCAGGCTTCCTTGTGCATCATCTTTAGAAGAGGCCATCCTCTGGGACGACAGCCATGCAGACCAATTAGATGCAGAGTGCAGTGTGTGGTCTGCAGAGTGCAGTGTGACAGGCTGACCCCCCCACCACTTCCACCTCTGCAGCAATGCTGGCAGCACTAATACGTCTATTTCCCAAAGACAACCTCTAGATATGGCGTTGATTGCTTGCACTCAACTTCCTTGGTCGACTATGGTGAGACCTGTTCTGAGTGGAACCTGTTCTGTTAAATCGCTGTATGGTCTTGGCCACCGTGCTGCAGCTCAGTTTCAGGGTCTTGGCAATCTTCATATAGCCTAGGCCAGAGAGTTCTTTGCCATGAGGTGCCATGTTGAACTTCCAGTGACCAGTATGAGAGCGATACACTACTTTACATTGTAGCCAACTGTAATTTCTTCAGTGTTCTCACATGCAAAGATATACAGTAATAAAATATTTACAAAAATGTAAGGGGTGTACTCACTTTTGTGAGATACTGTATATTCTATCAAAAAAAAATTCACACACGCACCACAACAGCAGAGGCATTGATCTGAAGCAGATCCTTTCAATATTTAAACTGGAAAAACGTTTAAAAAGTTTTTATACAACAGCCGCAGCACACCGCAAAATGCACAGATGGTATATGTTCAATTGGTTATGACAACTCTTCCAGTGTCCCGGCATCTAATTTAATTCTCTATTTATGAGTTGTAGAGTTTATAGGTCACATCAAAAGTTTGGAAAAAGTTGAGAAATGATTTATCTGTCTTTTTTTTTTTTTTACATAACAGAAACCTGCCAATTTACCAGGGGAGTGTAGACTTTTTATAGCCACTGCACACACATTATATAATATATATTACACATATACACAGTATACTATATATCAGCGTTTGACACATTTTCCTTGAATATAAGAGCCAGCCATAAAAAGTAGGAACAACAACGAACAAGAAGACTGGAACCAAACATCATTCTAATGCGATACACCACATGTTTTATGCAATGTGTGTAAATTTTCTGTTCAGAGTATAAAATGGCAGAAATAAAATAAAAGCTATACATTTCTTGTACTTGCCCTGCCGGTCCCATGAGGTGGGCAATTATAAGTAATTTATGTATTTTATTTAAAGTGTTACTAAACCCACAACAGTAAAATCAGTCTGCATATGCAGTAAAGCATGCTTGTTATACTCACTGTGGAACCCAAGGTGTCAATTCTCTGCATTGTGTAAAAAGACTGTGATCCTGTCTTCTCTGATCCCCCCCTTCTTTTACTGTCCCCAATACACCTGTTGATAGAACAGAGCCTTGGAGGCACTCTGCGCATGCTCAGTTTGGTGTGTATTACTAGAGTTTTTTTTTTTTATTCTTTTGGGAGGGTGCATGTGATTAATACAGGGCCAATCAGCACTGACCAAAGAGTCAGGGGTACTGCAGCCTCATAGGACAGACATAACAGAATTAAAACTCTTCCTACAAGCGTTAACCAGTGCTCGGCCGAACCCTGATAGAAATCATAAGACTGCTGATGAAAGGTATTTAGCAGTTTATATTTACTAAAATAATTGCATTTCCATGTCATGTGTACTGTGGAAAACCAGATATAGTGAATGCAGGTCCTGGGTTTAGTAACACTCATTTATTAAAAAAATCAGACAGCTGTCTCATTCAGTTACAATGCTACTGAATAAGAAACATTTCTCATTAGGTGATTTCAAGGAATGCATGTCCCTTTAACCACTTAAGGACCTTGTCTGTTTTTCAGACTTGGTGTTTACAGTTTTTTTTTGCTAGAAAATTATCCAAAACCCCCAAACATATATTTTTTTCCCAACACCCTAGAGAATAAAATGGCGGTCATTGCAATACTATTTGTCACACCGTATTTGCGCAGCGCTCTTACAAGCGCACTTTCTTTGGAAAAACAATAACTTTTTTTGATTAAAAATAAGACAACAGTAAAGTTAACCCAATTTTTTATATTGTGAAAGATAATGTTACGCAGAGTAAAATGATACACAACATGTCACGCTTCAAAATTGCGCCCGCTCGCGTCAAGACTTTTACCCTAAAAATCTCCATAGGCGACGTTTAAAAAATTCTATAGATTGGTCTAGAGCTATAATTATTGCTTTCGCTCCAATAATCGCGGTGATACCTCACTTGTGTGGTTTGAACACAGTTTTCATATGCAGGCGCTACTCACATATGCGTTCGCTTCTGCGCACAAACTCGACGGGGTGCTTTAAAAAAAAAGTTTGTTTTATTTATATTTATTTTATTAAAGTGGAGTTCCACCCTCTTTTTCAACTTTTCTTCATCCCCTGCTTCTCTGTCCCCTTAAAACACATTTGGCATCTATTATTTTTTATTTAACTCACAGTTTTACAGTTGATTATATTCTCCTCCCGCCGTGGCGTGAGGGGCGCTATGCCTCCTGGGAGATGTTTGTCATTAAAGCGGAGGTTCACCCTAAAACAAGTATATCCCATTCAATCCAGCATACTGCCGACATGGACAGTATGCTGTTTTTTTTGCTGTTTACATACCGTAGTATATGTATTTTCCCCCCCGCCTTCCGGGTAGTGAATCCTGCGGGACTGGGCGTTCCTATTCTGAGACTGTGTGATTGATGTATGACAAAAGCTCCCCCCACATCAATCACACAGTCTCAGAATAGGAACGCCCAGTCCCGCGGGATTCACTACCCGGTAGCCGGGGGGGGGGGGGGGAATACATATACTACGGTATGTAAGAAGAAAAAAAAAAAACGGCATACTGTCCATGTCGGCAGTATGCTGGATTGAATGAATGAAAAACTTATATAGCGCGACACATGCAAACTAAATCGCCTCTGGGCGGATTGAATAGGATATACTTGTTTTAGGGTGAACCTCCGCTTTAACTGCTTCCCGACCGCCCGCCGTCATATTACTGCGGGACGGTGGCTCTGTCTCGCGGGAGCACGTAGCTCTACGTCCTCTCTTTTTCGGCCACTAGGAGGCGCGCGTGCGCCGCCGGCAAACGCGCCCCCCACACGCCCCCGAGTCCCGCACGCGTGCCCGGCGGGTACGATCGCCGCCGGGCACCCGCGATTGCTCGTTACAGAGCGGGGAACCTCGGGAGGTATGTGTGTAAACACATACCTCTCGTTCCTGTCAGCGGGGGAAACACTGATTTTCTGTTCATACAATGTATGATCAGTGATTCCCCCTAGTGAGGCCACCCACCATACAGTTAGAACACAAATAGGAACACACTTAACCCCTTCCCTGCCAAAAAAAAACACTGATCGCCGCCATTACTAGTAAAAAAAATAAATAATAAAAATGCCATAAAACTACCCCCTTTTTCGTAAACGCTATAAATTTTGCGCTTACCAATCAATAAACGCTAATTGCGATTTTTTTTTACGAAAAATATGTAGAAGAATACGTATCTACGGTTTGTCCCTTCGATCGCTGCTGACAATTACTTTTGACATTTACGGGGGGGGGGGCACGATCGCCGAGAAATCAGCCGCCAGATTGCAAACTGCCATATAATGAGAAAAGCCAAAGTTCGTGGTAAGCCACGCCCTCCCACTTTCCCTATTGGCTGGTCATTACTAAACACCTAACAGATGGGCGGCGATCGTGCCCCCCACCCCCTGTAAATGTCAACATTTTCAAAAGCGATCGACGGGACAAACTCCCAACCCCCCCCCCTGCTTATCATTTAATTTGCAGCGATCGCCCCCCCCACCATCAACTTTTATTGACCGATTTAATTAAATTAGAATCAGCGCCTCCCCCCCCCCCCCCCCCCCGCATAGCAACTTCACTTTTAATGGGCGATGTCAACAAAATTTGCAGCGATTCCCCCCCCCCCCACTTGTCAACTTTTAATGGCCAATGTCATTCAATTTGCCGCGATCGGCAGAACCCCCTCCCCTGCTTATCAACTTTTAATGGCCGATGACATTTAATTTGCAGTGATCGGCGCAACCCAAATTTTTTACTTTTAATTTGCCATGTCATTTAATTTGCAGCGATCGGCGTAACCCCCCCCCCCCACCACCCAACCCTGATAGCGATGTGAATGTCAGTTATATTTAGCAATCGACAGCACCCCCCCCCCCTCACCCACTTAGAAACTGTTAATATCCAATGTCATTCAATTTGCAGCGATCGGTGCAACCCCCCCGCTTATCAACTTTTAATGACCGATGACATTTAATTTGCAGCGATCCGTGCAATCCCCCATCCTCCGCTTACCAACTTTTAATGGCCAATGTCATTTATGCAGCGATCGACGGCACCCCCCCGCTTATAAACTTTTAATGGGATGGGCGATCGGCGGTACCCCCCTTATCAACTTTTAATGGGCGATGCAATTGTCATTTATATGCAGCGATCATCACCCCCCTACCCCCCTTATCACCATTACATTATTTCAGGAGAGGTTTGCATAAGAGGCGGAAACTTCCTCTAAAACACTGCCGTTGCTATGGAGACATGACCTGAAACCTATTACACTGCTTGTGCAGCACTGAGCATGTGCGAGTTCTGCAAAGCTGAAATCCAGGAAGTAATACGGTCTGGCTTCGGATGCCCACACTTAAGATGGCCACTCTAAATGCTGACAAAACCTTACAAAACCTAACAAAACGGACCTTAGTTTACAGACTAACTTTACTAGAATACATTAAGCTTGTGTATTACAAGGGTATTTTTATTTAAAAAGTGTAATTTGGGCCGGATGTCCACTTAAATTTTTACACTAAAAAACGTAAACACCCCTTATAATAGAAAAAAGCATGACAGGTCCTCTTAAATATGAAATCTGTGGTCAAAAAGACCTCAGATCTCATATTTAGACTAAAATGCAAAAAAAAATGACAAGAAAATATGCCTTTAAGAAGCATGGGCGGAAGTGACGTTTTGAAGTCACTTCCGCCCTGCTATGCTATGGAGACAGGTGGGGGCCATCTTGCCCTCATTCGTATTCCAGCCGAGCAGGAGAGAGGACCCGATCACCTCCGCCGACGGCTCCGGTAAGCGGCAGGGGCCCCTCTCCCGCCGTGGATAACGGTGATCTTGCGGGGTCTCCAAACTTTCGAAACAAAGGGCCAGTTTATTGTCCTTCAGACTTTAGGGGGGCTAGACTGTGGCCAACAGGAGAGGAAATTTTTCTGGCATCAGTGGAAGCAAACATTTAGTATCAGAAGGAGGAATAGTGCCCTATGGTTGGTATCATTGGGAGGAAAAGTGCTCCATTGTTAATGTCAGTGGGAGAAATGGTACCCCATTGTTGATGTCAATTGGCAGAATTGTGTCTTGTATCAGTGGGAGGAATAGTGCTCCAAGGGCCAAGTTCAGGCAAGCAAAGGGCTGCATCTGGCCCCCGGGCCGCAGTTCGGAGACCACTGGTTTAAAGGACCGCTCACAGGAAAGATGGATATCTTGGTTGTGGCAGCGGCTGCTGCCGTTACCGAGATATCCATCTTTAAAAAAAATGGCGTATATATATACACGTGAGCGGGTCCTTAAAGGGTTAAAACTCTCAAAGTGCATGTTTGAATTTTTTATGTGATTATTGCCAGCGGCTATAGCTGCTAGCAATATTCACAATGTATTCTCTGTGGCAAGGAGTCCCCTGCCAACACTGACTGACAAGCGATTTTCTATCCTAAAACCTGGCTGCAGGAAAGAAAAAAAAAAGAAAAAAATCACACCACCAATGGTTGGCTTTACCTTGGTCTTGCTTAACCACTTAAGACCCGGACCATTATGCAGGTAAAGCAACTGGCTAGTTTTTGCTATTCAGCACTGCGTCGCTTTAACCGACAATTGCACGTCACATTGTCGTGCGATGTGGCTCTCAAACAAAATTGGCGTCCTATTTTTCCCCACAAATAGAGCTTTCTTTTGGTGGTATTTGATCACCTCTGTGGTTTTTATTTTGTGCGCTATAAACAAAAATAAAGCGGCAATTTTGAAAAAAAATGCAATATTTTTAACTTTTTGCTATAATAAATATCCCCAAAAAATATATAAAAAACATTATTTTCTATCAGTTTAGGCCGATACGTATTCTTCTACCTATTTTTGGTAAAAAAGCTTTTATCGATTGGTTTGCGCAAAATGTATAGCGTTTACAAAATAGGGGATAGTTTTATGGCATTTTTATTTTTTCTACTACTAATGGCGGCGATCAGCAATTTTTTTCGTGACTGCAACATTATGGCGGACACATCGGACAATTCTGACACATTTTTGGGACCATTGTCATTTTCACAGCGAAAAGTGCTATAAAAATGCACCGATTACTGTGAAAATGCCAATTGCAGTTTAGGAGTTAACCACTAGGGGGCGCTGTAGGGGTTAAGTGTGACCTAATGTGTGTTTCTAACTGTAGGGGGGGGCGGGGCTGGACGTGTGATGTCAGTGATCGTCGTTCCCTATATCAGACATTGCCACAGTGAAGAACGGGGAAGGTGTGTTTACACACACACACCTCTCCCCATGCTTCAGCTCCTGTGAACGATTGCGGGACACCAGCGGCGATCGGGTCCCCGGGTCTCGCCAGCGGGGTCACAGAGCTTCGGACCGGGTCAGGTGCAAGCGCCGGTGCCGTGTGCGACCCACAGCTGGGCTCTTAAAGGCGACGTACCTGTACGTGCCTCTGCCCAGCTGTGCCATTCTGTAGACATATATCGGCGTTAGGCAGTCCTTAAGTGGTTAATTATTTTATAGCTAAATTAGTAATAAGAAGCTGTGGGCACAGCATAAAAACACAAAATTCTTTATTTTGCCTTTTTTTTTTTTTTTTTTACATATTTGAGTCTCCTGGTATATTTTGTTTACCCAAGATTCAGACATTTTTCAGTTTTGATTCACGTGGCAAAATGTGTGCAATTGAAAACCTTAAAAAAAAAAAAAAAAGACCCTGTTATGCTTTATGGGTTTATTGTCGGTGAAAGGATTCACAAAAGAACAGCCCTATTACAGCTGTCATACAGACAGTACCTCTTTTCTTTAATATATTATGTCAAGAGTTGCAGCGTCGGGGCCTCGCCAGAATGATATGTCATTATCTTACAAATAATAGGCTATTTCTATGGCAACATGCTTATGAAAATCCAAAGAAAATAAATGGCAAAAAATATAATTACAGGCAGCCACTTCTGCTTCTGCTGTAGATGTTTATAATTGCAACTCTAATGTCTCTAGTAAAGTAACTGGAACGTCGCTTGCAGCGTTCCTGGAACATGACCAACAAGCCTCTTTGGAAGGGCATCCGATGTTGAATGTGGCTGATTTCATAGGCACTAAATGTACTCAATGAGTAATGTCTAGAACTGAGCTAAATATACATGGCCAATCACCAGTAATTAGCCCCAATATGTTTGAATAACTGGGAAACTGCCACTGTTGTCAAAAAAGGCAAGAACGGTGGAGGTCTCTATTCTTCTTTATATTGGAAATTATAACAACAAACGCCTGTGTCACTGGGGGTCTGTTAGAACATAAAGCATGGGTCTTGAATGAATGAATGAAGAACTTGTATAGCGCAGCACATGCGTAAGAAATTTCTATTGAGCACAACCACAGCTAGAACAGAAGCTAATTTACATAGAATTAGCAAAGTCTGGGCCCAACTATTGGCTCAGACACCCCTAAATTTACAATAGTGCCCGACTCATTGGGAGACCAGCGCTACATATGTTATGTGTAAGAACATGGAATGACACAAGGAAAAAAGTATTGAACATGCTAACTGAAATTTATTTAACCACGTCAATACTGGACACTGTTACCCCCTTCCTGCCCATACCAAGTTTCATCATTCAGTGCTGTCACACTTTAAATGACACTCATGCTACACTATATGAAATTTCCATCATATTTTTCCCACAAATAGAGCTTTCTTTTGGGGGTATTTGAACCACAGCGTCTTATTTTTTTGCTAAACAAATTAAAAACGTCTGAAAAAAAGTCTTTGTTTCGGTTACTAAATTTTCTAAATAAGTACATTTTCTTCTTCACTGATGAGGCACTGATGAGGAGGCATTAATATGCAGAACTGATGGGCAGCACCAATAGCACTTATAGGCAGCACTGATGTGGAGGCAATGACAGGCATTAATTGTGGGGCACTGATTTGCATATTTGGGCATTTTTTATGTGCACTGATTGGCATATGATGGACACTGACTGGCTTTTTCTATTTACACCGATTAGCATCTGTCGTGGGCACCTCTGATGGGGGCTGCGCTGACAATATGCTGATTATAAGCGCAGACCACATTGTCAGGAGAGCCGCTGATTGGCCTTGTCAGCACGAAAGCCAATTATCATCCCCTCCTGGTTACCGCTGTGATTGGTCACAGCCGATCAAGTGGTAAGGAGTCTACATCATAGGCTCTTTACTGAGATTGGAGATCGCCATGTGCCCACTGGGGTGGGGGATGCGGGGCAGGAGAGTCATGTAGTCATTTTGTCATACGCTGGGTGGGATGTAGTTAATACTAGGTACAAATTTTGTTGGTAATGACAGCTTCAAGATGCTTCCTGTATGTTGAAACTAGTCGCATGCATTGTTCAGGTGTGATTTTGGCCCATTTTTCCCCACACAGTCTTCAAATCTTGAAGGTTTCGTGGGCCTCTTTTATGAACTCTGATCTTTATTTCCATAGATTTTCTACTGGATTCAAGTGGCTGGGCCATTCTAGCAGCTTTATTGTCTTTATTTAAAAGCAATTGAGAGTTTCCTTGGACTTGTGTTTGGGACAATTGTATTGCTGAAATGTCCACCTTCGTTTCATCTTCACCATCCTGGTAGATGGCAGCAGATTTGTATCAAGAATGTCTTGGTAAGTTTTTCTACCCATCCATCCTGTAATGAAATCAAGTTTGCCAGTACTGTATGCTGAAAAACAGCCCCACAGCATGATGCTTTTAACCACCAAACTTCACTGTTGGTATGGTGTTTTTGGGGTGATGTCCAAACATGGTGTGTATTATGGTATCCAAAGAGTTAAATTTTAGTGTCATCTGACCAGACTATATTCCCCAGTATTTCACAGGCTTGTCTAAATGTTGTGCAGCAAACTTTAAACAAGCTTCAACATGCTTTTTCTTCAGCAATGGAGTCTTACATGGTGAGCGTGTACACAGGCCATGGAGGTTGAGTGCATTACTTTTTGTTTTCATTGAAACAATTGTACCTGCTAATTCCAGGTCTTTCTAAAGCTCTCCACAATTGTCCCCTGGCTCTTGGACAACGCTTCGGATAATTCTTTGCATCTCTTTGTCAGAAATCATGCGAGTAGCACCTGGTTGTGGCCGGTTTATGGTGCAATGATGTTCTTTCCACTTACAGTGGGTAAAATAAGTGACAGAGCTAGACCATGTCACTGTGAAAATGGAGGAGAATATGACACAAGATTCACATTAAAGGGTCAATGCAAAGTTCGGACTATGGCTTCTGAGGAGAAAGCTGTGTTTTTGGTTTTCTCAGAATTCTGTGGTTCTGGATCAGAACGTTCCAGAATATATCAGGTGCCTGCAGCCTGTCTGAGTACACAGTTCATTATATAATCAAGCTTGAGAATGGCTCAGAGCTCCAGTTTGGAGACAGAAGGTCTCACCCAGGGGTCAGAGGTGCCCCAGCTAGCAGACAGGAGGTCTGATTCAAGGACTCAGGTTGGCTTCTGCCCAGGTTCACACTGGGTACAATTTAGTTTGATTTGAGATGCGATTTCACATGGGAAATCGCATCTTAAATTGGCGGCATTTGCCAGCAATGACACCGTCCTAATCGGTGCGACACCGCATCTGCGGCGCTGCACCGATTTCAAAAAGTATTTCCTGTACTACTTTTTGCGATTTCAGGACGCAATTTACATTGACATCTGTGCAGAAACCTGTCTCATACCGCAGTCTCAGACCATCGCTTGCATCATGTCCGCAGTCTCAGACCATTGCTTGCATCATGTCCGCAGTCTCAGACCATCGCTTGCATCATGTCCGCAGTCTCAGACCATCGCTTGCATCATGTCCGCAGTCTCAGACCATCGCTTGCATCATGTCCGCAGTCTCAGACCATCGCTTGCATCATGTCCGCAGTCTCAGACCATCGCTTGCATCATGTCCGCAGTCTCAGACCATCGCTTGCATCATGTCCGCAGTCTCAGACCATCGCTTGCATCATGTCCGCAGTCTCAGACCATCGCTTGCATCATGTCCGCAGTCTCAGACCATCGCCTGTATCACGTCGGCAGTCTCAGACAAGCGCTTGTATCTCATCTGCAGTCTCTGACCATCGCCTGTATCATGTTCAGTGTCTTCTTTCTCTTATATAATGCACATCGTTTTTGACTATATCCCATTCTGTGAATACGGTCTCTGATACTGAATATTCACAACATTTTAATGCGTGGCCCTTTGGTAATGTCAATGGCCGCACTTGAAGCCCACCATATTAACCACTCACCGACCAGCCACAGTCATACTGTGGCAGGTTAGCTTGATCTCGCAAATCGGCGTAGGTCCGGCGGCCACCCGTGATCGTGCCACAGAGAGCCAGACCGGTGATCTGTCAATGTAAACGAACAGATTCTTGTCCTGACAGGGAAGCAGAGAGAGATAGTCTGTTCCTAGTGATCAGGAACAGCGATCTCTCTCCTCTTCCAGTCAGTCTACTCCCCACCCCCCCATTTAGAAACACCTCCCAGGGAACACATTTAACTCCTTGATCACCACTAGTGTAAACACCTTCCCTGCCAGTGTCATTTATACAGCAATCAGTGCATTTTTATAGCTGATTGCTGTGGTCTCAACAAACTGTCAAAAGTGTCCGATCTGACCACCGAAATGTCGCAGTTCTGCTTTAAAAATAAATAAATCAATATACACTTTTTTTTACCAAAAACGTGTAGAATACATATTGGCCTAAACTGGTTAATTTTTTTGAGGGGATATTACAGCAAAAAGTTAAAAAAATAGATTTTTTAATACAGCTTACCTGTAAAATCTTTTTCTTGGAGTACATCACGGGACACAGAGCAGCATATTCATTACTATATGGGTTATATGGAGTACCTTCAGGTGTGGACACTGGCAATCTCAAACAGGAAGTCCCCTCCCTATATAACCCCCTCCCATAGAGGAAGTACCTCAGTTTTGTAGCAAGCAGTATGCCTCCCAAAAATGTTCCCCAAAAGAGGGGTGGGAGCTCTGTGTGCCGTGATGTACTCCAAGAAAAAGATTTTACAGGTAAGCTGTATTAAAAAATCTCTTTTTCTTTCTCGTACATCACGGGACACAGAGCAGCATATTCATTACTATATGGGATGTCCGAAAGCAATGCTTTAATGAGGGGAGGGAGACATCTTCCAAAAAAGGATTTAATTTAGAGGTATACTCAAATACTAGTAAATCCAACTTAAACAAGAAATGTAAATCTTAAATCAAGTCAAGGGAGCCCCCTCAGATCCTGAGGAGCTTGAATCGCGGCCTGTAGTACTGACTGCCCAAAGACTGTATCCGCATTCCTTCTTACGTCCAATTGATAAAATGTTGTAAACATGTGGACTGACGACCACGTTGCTGCCTTGCATATTCGAGCCATAGAGATCTGATGATGTGCTGCCCAGGAGGTGCCCATGGCCCTGGTAGAAAGGCCCTTTACCGACAAAGGAGGAGGCAACCTCTTCAAACCGCAGGCCTGAGCGATTAATTGTTTAATCCATCTTGCGATGGTGGATCAAGCAGCTGCCTGACCCATCTTGGGCCCTTCCGGTAAAACGAACACCACATCTGTTTTCCGAACCTTCTCTGTAGCTTTAAGATAGGCCTTTATGGCCCTGACAATATCCAACGTATGCAGCAACCCCTCCTTTCTAGAGGTGGGTTTTGGAAAAAAGGATGGAAGTACCACATCCTGGTTCAGGTGGAAACTGGATATAACCTTTGGTAGAAAGGAAGGATGAGGACGGAACCCCGCCCTATCCTTATGTAAAATGAGATATGGTTCCTTACAAGATAAGGCTGCCAATTCCGATACTCTCCTGGCCGAAACTATGGTGATCAGAAATACCGACTTTCTAGTCAGTAAAACCAAAGGTACCTCAGCCAACGGCTCAAGGGGTTGTTTCTGTAGAGTTGACAGAACAAGATTTAAGTCCCATGGACAAAGTGGTGATTTGACCGGAGGATTAACACGTAAGACTCCCTGTACGAAGATCTTAACCAGCGAGTGGGCGGCCAGCGGCCTCTGAAACCACACTGATAAGGCTGAAATCTGCCCCTAGATCGTGCTTAATGCCAGGCCTTTATCCACTCCTAGCTGGAGAAAACTTAATACTCTATCAATGGTATACTTGTGGGAAACCCATCTCTTAGCCTCACACCAGCCTGCGTAGGCCCTCCAAACCCTGTAACAAAATTACCCTGGAGGCCGGATTTCTAGCCTTAATGAGGGTAGGGATTACCTGCCTAGACAGACCTCTACCCCTGAGAATCAGGGATTCAGCCGCCAGGCCGTCAAATTTAGACGCCGTAATGCAGGGTGGAGGATCGGGCCTTGTGAGAGTAGGTCTGGCCATAGAGGAAGAGTCCAAGGGCCTCCCGCTGCCAATTTCAGGACTAGTGAGTACCATGCCCTCCGGCACCAAGCTGGGGCTACCAGGATAACTGGCCTGTGCTATGATCCTGCGCCACAGGCGGGGTAGTAACTGCAGCGGGGGAAATGCATATAGAAGTTATGATTGATGCCAAGGGCAAACCAACACATCGGTTCCGCAGGCCATAGGGTCCCTCGTTTGAGACATGAACCTGTCTAGCTTCTTCTTGAATCCTGATGCCATGACCTCCACGTCTGGCACTCCCCACTTCTGGCAGATTGTCTGAAAAAACTTGTGGATGCAGAGACCACTCCCCCGGCGTCAGGGTTTGGCGACTTAGGAAGTACGCCTGCAGGTTGTCCACCTCGGGAATGAATGTCGCCGATATGCAGGGTACATAAACCTCTGCCCACCGAAAAACCAAGCTCCTCTCACTCTGAGTGGCTTGACTCTTGGTTCCCCCTTGGTGGTTCACATATATGCCACCGCTGTGGCATTGTCTGAATGACTTCTCACCGAGGACCCCTGTAATCTGGATGTCTATGCCAGGAGGGCTAGCCGAGCCGCTCTGATCTCCCAGACCTTGATGGGCAGCTGCCTCTCCGCCTCTGCCCAAGTTCCTTGGCGAGTGAACCCGTTCAAGACCGCTCTCCAGCCTTCCAGACCACTGGGCAGAACCAATCTGCTAGAATTGCTGTCTGTAGGACACGAGTGTGGAAGCGTGTGGTATCGCCTCGAACATGGCCATTAGTTTGCCTAGTAATCGCATACATAGGCGAATAGTTGGTTCTCTTTTGCTTAGAACCAACTGAATCAATCTTTTGATAGCCTCGACCTTTACCAGGGGCAGGAACACCCATCTTCTGTTCTGTGTCTAATCTCATGCCGAGATATTCCAACTGCTTTGTAGGTTGAAATGCTGATCTTTCCCCGGTTTAGGACCCAGCCGAACCTCTCGAGGTACTGAACCATGAGGGCTACTACGCATTCCACCAAGGAAGCGAGTGATCTATGATTAAGAGGTCGTCCAGGTATGCTAGGACCGAGATCCCTTGGATCCTTTAGACTGACTAGAATTGGAGCTAGGACCTTTGTGAAACCCCGGGGGCTGTAGCCAGCCCGAAGGGGGGCGCCACGAATTGGAAGTGACGCTGTATCACTGCGAAGCGTAAAAACAAAAGTATTTGATGTGGCTGAAAGAATTGGTACATGAAGGTAACCATCCTTTATGTCTATAGAAGCCAGATCCTTCTGGAGTGTGGCGTCTGCTGACCGAACGGATTCTATCTGGAAAGAGCGAACCCTTAGGTAAGCATTTAAACCTTTTAGGTCCAAAATTGGTCTGACATCGCCGATGGGCCTTGGTATGACAAACAGATTTGAATAGAATACTAGCCCCTGTTCTTGGGCTGGTACCTCTACCATTATGCCCTGGTAAAGCAGATGATCCAACGCCGCCCGCATTGAGGCCTTCCTTGTGGAGGAAATTTTAGAAATTCTAATCTGTAGCCTGTGGCCACAGATGATCGGACCCTCTCTGTCGGGGATCGATCCCCAGAGGCCTGTCCTTGCGATCCATTGTTAAAAGTTTGACCGCGCAGGAGGTCCGTACTGCCTGGAAATTTGAGGGCCCCGGAACAGGGGGGAGCTGCCTTTTAAACGCAGGAACCCGGAACTTCCTTTGACTGGTAAAAGGGGGTACTTTTGCCACTTGAAACAGTCTGAATGTATTTATCCAGATCTTTCCATGGAAGGGCAAACCTGCCAGCAGTCTTTTACATGGGGCTCGGCCGCCCAGTTCAACCATAAGAGCCTTCTCATATGCACTAAAAATAGTGACAACGAGACGCCTGCTGGATGGAGTCTTTTTATAACCTCTTACCGCAAAGCACAGAGCTCTGGGAATATCCAATAACTCCTCTGCCTATTGGGCAGGGATGTCTTAAGCATCTGTTTTGTCTGGTTCTTTAACGCCTGACACAACTCCAATTGCAGCCACTGCTGGCTGTAGCCAAGGATGCTGGAAAAAGTGTCTCTAAACGTTTATCAACCGGGACCTTAAACATTTGTATGTTTCCCCTTAGGCCAGTTAATGATTTATTCACCCATGAGAAGGCTGCGTCCACAGTTGGGAGCGCCCCCTTTCTTAGAAAAATGTCTTTTCCGTAGGGTAAATAACAGAAAACCTTCCAGGTGGTCTCCCATCCAGGCACTAACCAGGCCCGACCCTGCTTAGCCTCCGAGATCAGACGAGATCGGGCGCTTTCCGGGAGATGTGACCTCAAGGACCTCACGGGTAGTTGAAAAGCAGTGCCCGAACCGGGACCTGAACCCTGGACCCTCAGACCAAAAGTCCGATGCTCTACCGACTGAGCCATCCGGGCCCCTTTTAAAGAGCAATTGGTCAGGGGAAAGAGTGCCTGCAAGCACAAATATTTCCTGGCAGACGTGCATAAAGACTACCCTCTCGTCAGCTTTAGGCGGCAGAAAAAATTCTGTCCGGTCGTCCCAATCCTGGAAAAACCAATTCCTCTAACAGAGGATGGACTGGAAAAGCTGCGTTGCTTAAAGGCGCTTTTAAAAGAACCCAAAGAGGATACCGCAGGAACCTGAGGCTCTGGAAATGGCAAATTAAATGCCGAGCGCACCATGTCTGTCAAAGACTGGACCCACAGACTCTCCGTCTGGGAGGCTGAAAACGATTCTTCAGTGGTAGATCCTTCCTCTAGGTTCTGTCCCTTTTGGCGATGGGGATCTAGTCCTCTTCTTGCCAGAAAAAAAGAGCCAGCGATCATAGCTGTTAACTTTTTTCTCTAGCCCCCCTAGGGTGACGGCTAGCATCTCCTCTGTGATAACACAGGGTTGGGCCGACCTGGGCCAGCCTCAGCACCAGACCCCCTTAATGGCATATCCAGGGTGACCCCTATAGGAATAACCTGTGGGGAAAGTATTGGCATATCATCAGAACCAGAGGAGGAACCCCTTTGTCTTTGCCTTTTTTTTTTTTTTTTGTGTTTTGATCCTGAACCCTTGGAAGCCATAATACAAAACCGAGGGACTCCGCTTACAACAACAGACTGTTATAGCCAGGAGTACAAAAAAATAAGGTTTAGGGGACAATAGGATCACTAATGCCCAAAAACGGTGGGGCTCAGTATGTTTTCCTTTATAATATTATTCACAACATACAGCCCCACCCCCAACATGTTTGCCAGCATTCAACCTGTTGCCAAGGGGATTTTGGCTTAACAAAAAGTATTGGAGCTGACTCCAGCATGTAGTACCCCTTCTCGCCACCAGGAGTCACTGTGCTGCCAGCTCTATGTCCTCTCTCTCCAGCTCAGCTTTGAACTGAGCTAAGAACGCGCCTGCTGTGTATAACAGCAACTGAAGGCACGCCCACTCTACACTGCAGTCACGCTCCCCGCAAAAACGGTCCAATCTTCTCCCATCTCCGTGGGTAGCGTAGTAGACCTTCAGGCACTGGGGTCCTGGAAGGAACCGACTGTCCTGGACCTATACAGCACCCTGGCAAACAGGATCTTTTGGTTTAGAAAACTCCAAGTCCTGGGCCCAGGGTCCAGCCCTCTAGAGAGGAGCATTATAGGCAAAACCCCACGTTTGGGGCCCGGGTACTGTCCACTTTGGCACTGAGGCTCCTTGGACAGATCCGGTTAGCCCGCCTTAATCCCAAGGATATGGAGGCAAAGCTATTCCGTGACCAACACCTAAGACACTGGCGAAAAAACTGAGGTACTTCCTCTATGGGAGGGGGTTATATAGGGAGGGGACTTCCTGTTTGAGATTGCCAGTGTCCACACCTGAAGGTACTCCATATAACCTATATAGTAATGAATATGCTGCTCTGTGTCCCGTGATGTACGAGAAAGAAATATATATATATATATATATATATATTTTCAAAATTGACGGTCTTCTTTTGTTTATAGTGTAAAAAATAAAAACCGCAGAGGTGATCAAATACCACCAAAAGAAAGCTCCATTTGTGGGGAAAAAAAGGCATCAATTTTGTTTGGGTACAGCGTACAATTAAAGGGACACGGTGCTATATCGCAAAAAATGGCCTGGTCATTAAAAGGGGAAAATCTTCCGGTCCTTTAAGTGGTTGTAAACCACTTTTTGCTACAGGCAAGCTTATAAGGCTTACCTGTAGCTACCCAGGATATCTCCTAATCGTGCACGGTCTAGGAGATATCCATTGTATTTGCATGTGCCAATGTCATCAGCAACTACACACTGAAGCAATGGCACGTATGTACCATTGCTTCAGTGAGGGTGCCGTTACCGGCGGCAGGAGTGACGTCATTGTGGCTCCAGCCAATCCCAGTGTCCGAGCCTGCGATACCTGGAAGTAACTCCGGGAGAGAAGTCGCCGACTGGAGGGGGGTACAAGGATCACTGCGGGGGCTTCGATCTAAGGCAAGTAATTCACAATGAGCTCATTATGCCTTTGTCTTGCAGTTTTTTTTAATTTTATTACTAGGGTTTACAACCTTTTTAAGTGGTTAAGAAAGCTGACCACCACTGCTCTAAACTGTAGCCCAAGCCTTACTTAAAGTGACACTGTTTTTTTTTTTTTTTTTTTAACAAAAGCAAAACAGCAGCAGCCACTTGAAAACCTGCCTTTGCAAACATTGGAGGTTGCTTCTGGGACTCTCCCTTTTAAGTGAACCTGTGCTTTTTCAATGCAGAGCAAACCAAAGTTTTTTTGTTTTCCTTAAAGCTGTTGAAAACCCTGCTTTGTTAGTTTTTACCAATTTGCGCAGCAGTCATTTTAAAAAAATTTTTTTTGGAAAAAATTACTTTAATGAATAAAAAAAAAAAAAAAACTAGCCAGTAAAGTTAGCCCATTTTTTTTTTGAGTAAATGTAAAAGATTTTACGCCGTGAGAATCGTGAGAGAATCATGATCTTCATTCTAAGCAAAAAAAATGTGATTCTCATTTTGGCCAGAATCGTGCAGCTCTAAATACTAGCACATTATGCCTTAAAGCGGTTGTAAACCCGCATTGACTTATTTTCCCACTCCTGCAAGGGAAAAGGCATAATGAGCTAATATGCACCGCATATTAGCTCATTATGAAATACTTACCTCGGAACGAGGTGAGAGAAACTTACCTGGTCCACGCCGAGCGAGATATCATCTTGACTCTGCGTGTCTCCCGGGTATCGCCGCTCCAGCGCTGTGATTGGCTGGAGCGGCGATGACGTCACTCCTGCACGCACGCGTGGGAGATTTAAAATCGGCAGGGTCCAGCGGTTCCGAGAATCCCCACCTGCGCATGCACCGCTGCAATCAGCGGCGCATTGCGAGGGGAATATCTCCTAAACCGTACAGGTTTAGGAGATATTCTTTATACCTACAGGTAAGCCTTATTATAGGCTTACCTGTAGGTAAAAGTAAAAAAAGTGGGTTTACAACCACTTTAATCTTGCGGTTTACAAATGCTTTAACAGCCCTCTCCTCTATACTTATATTCCTTTTACTTTATTCAGCTGTTGAAACCATGAAAAGGAGAGAAGCTGATGAGATATACAATACACAATGGTGAGTTGGGACAATACTACTACTACCAAGAAGGAACTTCTACCACCCTGCAGCTGAGGTACTATAACCTTCAGCTCCCATTGCTGATGTATATATACTGTAGACCTGAGGAAAGAACGTTTGTCACCTTACTTAGAACAACCAGATAGTTCCATTTTGTAGACCTGCACTACAGAAATGTCAGTAGGAATCTGGAATCATTGTCTCCATTCTTTTGGAACAGCCCTGTAATTTTGGTTTGAATTGAAAACAGGACGTGCACATCATACCATCATTATTTGTGTCCATCTGCTTAAAGATTTTGTCTGTTCTCTTTTCTGGCGTAGATTCGTCTTCTGGCATTTTCATCACGGATGACACCATCTTGTATATTGCCTGTAGAGGAAAAAAAATATTTGGATGAAATTAAAAAGGTTGGTCCATTCTACCTGCTATAAAATGAATTTCTTTACAGAATGTATTTTATGGTGCTCAGAAGTTTGCAGAACAGATTTGGGTATAGATTTGTCACTTCTAGTACAGCCTTACTTTTAATGTGAAGCACTTTCTAAAGAATATTTTTTACGCAAAGTAACTGTGGTTAAACATTTACATAATCCTAACAAATAGTAAAGGAGTTTTAAAACAAGGCCTTAAAGTGGACTTTCCATCCCAATTTTTTTTTCCATTATTGTGCTCATTAGACCTAAAAAAGAAAAAAAAAAGTATATATATATTTTTTTACTCACCTGGAAATGCCTGTTGCTATGCGGTCCCACAAAATCTGCCTTCGGAATCACCTAGGATTCTGACATCATCCCCCTTGGCTCTTCAGCACGCTAATGCTCCTGGGAAATGTGCGTCATTTCCCAGGATGCAGTGCGCTTCCCCATTATAACTCACCATCCAAGACTTCCAGGAAGTAAGTGCTTGTGGGCTTCACAATGCCCACAAGCAAAATGACAACGGTGTGGACATAATTTTATAAACTATCTTTTTTGAATAACTATGCGGAGCGGCGACGGATTGTAAAATAGTAAGTGACCAGATTAATATTATAAAAACACATGATGAAAGGACATACATTTAAAAACCTCTATCTACAGACACAGTGGAGGCATTCATCCTCAAAATTCACAGCAAAGGCATTGAAGTCTCTTTCTCAGCAGCTCAGTGTAGCACATACAACTTAAAGGTGCGAAGAGCAACATCCTTTCTCATCCCCTTTATTAGATGCACATTATTAAATGCATTGAACACTTTCAAAGTAAAGTGAGCAATCTCAGATGGACCCCAGAAGAGGCTTATTGTACAAAGAGGTAATAGCAGACTCCTTGTGCGACCTATACGTAGACAGCACTTTAAAGTTTAGATGTTAAAAAAATTGAAGGGCAGGATTAATATAAGCTATGTACATAAAGTTTAATTCAGTTCTTGCAAAGATGCAGCTTTTGTACATTTTTGGAGGCGCACTGCATTAGAGTGGCCATAGACAGGCTGACGTTTTCTTGAGAACAGCTCTCATTGTGTGTGAATTGTAGTCCGTTTCCTGTTCTTAGCTGACAGAAGGGGAACCCAGAGTGGTGTTCTGCTGCTGTAGCCCATCTGCTTCAAGGCTCAAGGTGTT
Organism: Rana kukunoris; assembly: GCA_029574335.1. Taxonomy (NCBI): domain Eukaryota; kingdom Metazoa; phylum Chordata; class Amphibia; order Anura; family Ranidae; genus Rana; species Rana kukunoris. Next base: position 92,776,064 of record CM056052.1, read on the forward strand.
GTGCATTCAGAGTGGTTATTTGAGTTACTGTTGCCTGTCTATCATTTCAAACCAGTCTACCTATTCTCCTCTGGCATCAAGAAGGCATTTTCATCCACACAACTACCACTCACTGGATATTTTCTCTTTTTCAGGCCATTCTCTGTAAACCCTAGAGATGATTGTGGGAGAAAATCCCAGCAGTTTTTGAAATATTAAGACCAGCCTGTCTGGCACCAACATACATGCCATATTCAAAGTCCTTTAAAACAAATTTCTTCCCCATTCTGATGCTCAGTTTAATCTTCAGCAGGTTGTCTTCACCACGGCTAGATGCCTAAAGGCATCAAGTTGCTGCCATGTGATTGGATGATTAGCAATGTGTGTTTTAAAGTGGTTGTAAATGCATTTAAATATTTATTTATTTTTTTAAAACCAACACCTGCAAGACAAAGGCATAATGAGCTAGTATGCATAGCGTACTAGTTCATTATGTAATACTCAACTGGAATCGAAACCCCCTCTGCGGTGCCTGACACAGCACCGGCCGGTGACATGTCTTTCCAGACTTACTTTTGGGTATGATGTCACTCCCGCGCATGCACATGGGAGCTGCATGACCTCCTTTAGAAGCGGCGCAATCGCCGTTTCTAAAGTGCGTCTGCACCATTGTCTATGTTGCATGCACCATAGACATCGCCGCCTGCCTCTATTGTAAATATCTCCTAAACCGTGCAGCCTCACCAGTGCCTGGTAGCGCAATCTCACGCTGTGTCACGGAGCTAGATTGAATCACCAGGAAGCACTAGAACAATGTCCCGCCTCCTAGACCGCCTCTTGATCCATTGCTGGGAATCATTGTGCCGTGTGTCATGGGGAGGGGGGGATATTGTTACACCATGAGATCGCGCTACCAGGCACTGGCGGGCTGCATCTCATGGGCACGGGGGAGGCTGCATTTGATCTCTTGTATCATGTCTGCAGTCTGACAAGCTCCTGTATCATGTCTGCTAGAGGTGCACCAAATGGAAATTTTGGCAATGAGAGATTGCAGACATGATGCAAGAGATAGTCAGTCAGAGAATGCAAATTTCTTTTAGCTTTTCTTGCACTAAAGGTGCCAATAATGTCCAACAATAAATTCATAATAATTTTAATTGATATTAATCACTTCCCTACCCGCCCATAGTCATTATGACTTCTACAGATGGGATATGACGTCCTGGGCTTCCTGGCCATCTAAGGGGTGTGCGCGCCTGCAGCATCGTGCGGTACCCGGTGCGCGTGTCCCGTGACCGCGATGTCCGCCAGGGCACCCGCGATTGCCCACAATCATGGCAGGACCGTGGATCTGTGTGTGTAAAAGTCCCCTTGTGAGTCCCCTCCCCCCTACAGTTAGAATCACTCACTAGGGAACATGTTAACCCCTTCAGTGCCCCCTAGTGTTAACCCCCTCCCTGCCAGTCACATTTATACAGTAATCTGTGCAGTTTTATAGCACTAATCGCTGAAAAAAATTTGAATAGTTCCAAAAATGTGTCAAAAGTGTCCAATATGTCCGTCGCAATGTCAAGGTCACAATAAAAATCACAGATCGTCGCCATAACTAGTAAACAAATAAATAAAAAATTATTAATAAAAATGCCACAAAAAAGTCCCCTATTTTGTAGAAGCTATAACTTTTTCCCAAACCAATCAATATACGCTTATTGCGATTTTTTAACCAAAAATATGTAGAAGAATACGACATCAATTTTGTTTCGGTTTCCAAAATGTCAATTTGGTGCACCCCTAATATATATATACACACACACACACAAAATAACTCAACACAACCATTAATGTCTAAATCACTGGCAACAAAAGTGAGTACACCGTTAAGTTAAAATGTAAAACTTGGGCCCAATCAGCTATTTTACCTGCCTGGTGTCATGTGACTCGTTAGTGTGATAAGGTCTCAGACGTGAATATTATCGCTCTCATATTGGTCACTGGAAGTTCAATATGGCACCTCATGGAACTCTGAGGATCTGAATTTTTTTTTTTTAGCTCTACATAAAGATGGCCTATAAGGAGATTGCTAAGACCCTGAATTTGAGCTGCAACAAGGTGGCCAAGACCATACAACGGTTTAACAGGACATGTTCCACTCAGAACAGGCCTCGCCATGGTCGACCAAAGAAGTTGAGTGCACGTGCTCAGCGTCACATCGAGAGGATGTCTTTGGGAAATAGACGTATGAGTGCTGCCAGCATTGCTACAGAGGTTGAAGGGGTGGGGGTCAGCCTGTCAGTGCTCAGACCATACGCCGCACACTGCATCAAATTGGTCTGCATGGCTGTTGTCCCAGAAGGAAACCTCTTCTAAAGATGATGCACGAGAAAGTCTGCTTGTCTTCGGCAAACTGCAGGCTAAGGAAATGGATTACTGGAACCATGTCCTGTGGTCTGATGAGACCAAGATAAACTTATTTGGTTCAGATGATGTGAAGCGTGTGTGACGGCAACCAGGTGAGGAGTACAAAGACAAGTGTGTCTTGCCTACAGTCAAGCATGGTGGTGAGAGTGTCATGGTCTGAGGCTGCATAAGTTCTACCGGAACTGGGGAGCTACAGTTCATTGAGGGAACCATGAATGCCAACATGTACTGTGACATACTAAAAGACATGATCCCCTCCCTCCAGAGACTGGGCCACAGAGCAGTATTCCAACATAAAAATTACCCCAAACACACCTCCAAGATGATCACTGCCTTGCTAAAGAAGCTGAGGCTAAAGGTGATTGATTGGCCAAGCATGTCTCCAGACCTAAATCCTATTGAGCATCTATGGGGCATCCTCAAATGGAAGGTGGAGAAGTACAACGTCTCAGCTCTGTGATGTCTTCATGGAGGAGTGGAAGAGGACACCCCAGTGGCAACCAGTGAAGCTTTTGTGAATGTCATGCCCAAGAGTGTTAAGGCAGTGCTGAAAAATAACGGTGACCACACAAAATGGACAGGTTCACTTAGGGATGTACTTACTTTAGTTGACAGCGGTTTAGACATTAAAGTGCTTGTTTACAACCACTTTTTGCTACAGGTAAGCCTATAAGGCTTAACTGTAGCTACCCAGGACATCTCCTAAACCTGGATGGAGATATCCCCTGTATTTGCATGTGCCGATGTCATTGGCACATGCGCATTGAAGGAAACTGAAGCAATGGCACGTATGTGCCTTTGCTTCAGTGAGTGCGCCATTACTGGCGGCTCTGACCATTCACAGCGTTGGAGCCCACGATACCTGGAAGCAACTCCAGGAGAGAGGTCACCGGCCGGAGGGGGGTAATACGACCGCTGTGGGGGCTGCGATGTAAGGCAAGTAATTCATAATGAGTTAGTATGCTATGTAGAGCTGCACGATTAAATCGTGAAGAATCGAAATCGCGATCTTTTACACTTCCCGATCTTCAAAACAGCATGACACGATTCTCTCCAACAAGTACCGAGAGTTCTCAAAGCTGGATGAACAAAATCCCAGCAGTCTGCCAAGTTTTAATACAACACACAAAGAAGTGTAAACAAAGTATCTCCTCCTCTTTTATCAAAGGAAAAAACTGTGTAGATGAAGGAAGTTTAACCGTTTAAAGGCCAAACCTTTTCTGACATTTGTTGCTTGCAAGTAAAAAAAATAGAAGTAGAAAAATACGTGGAACACCCAAACGTGATATATAGATATATATATATATATATATTTTAGCAGAGACCATAGAGAATAAAAACATTTTTTGTATAATGTGAAAGATGTTACACCACGAGAATCGTGATCTTTATTCTAAGCAAAAAAATGTTTATTCTCATTTTAGCCAGAATCGTGCAGCTCATTATGCCTTTGTCTTGCAGGTTTTTTTTTTTTACTTTTAGGGTTTACAACCACTTTAATGCCTGTGTGTTGAGTTATTTTGAGGGGACAGCAAATTTACCCTGTTATACAAGCTGTACACTCACTACTTTACAATGTAACAAAGTGTAATTTCTTCAGTGTCACATGAAAAGTTATAAAATATTATTTACAAAAATGTGAGGGGTGTACTCACTTTTGTGAGACACTGTGTATATATAAACACAAACACACACACACACACACACTATTGCTACAATATTGGAACGTTTACGCAATTATGTCTATGTATATCAAAATCTGCCTGTTATTTACGGTGTTTGTGTGTGACTTATTGTAATAAACATTAATTTATTTTCAATAGCTCAGTCTATACTTACATTGATCTTGTTTTCTTATAGGATTAGGATTGTCTAAAATTAACCCAAATTAATTATTAAATCAGGTAAATTATTCTTGAATTGGAGGAACTGTGTTTTGATCCATTTTAGCTGACAAAATTAATTGTTCAGGCATTACCTGACAGACTTTAGATCAGTCCCAACTCACGTACCTTCACAACCCTCAGTCCCAACTCACGTACCTTCACAACCCTCTGATCAGCCACAATTCATACATCTTCACCCTCTTGATCAGCCCAAATTCATGCACCTTTGTACCTCAGATCAAAGCCAATTCCTGCATTTTCAGACCTCAGATTCATTTGTTATGCTATGATATGATTTGTTTGCATGCTAGATGGCAGCACAATGCAACAGACTATTCTGATATCTATTCCTATAATGACTACTCAGCGTTAGCCCACGTAACAAGTAAAAACCCAACATCAATGAATAGGCTCAGTGAAGTAACATTTTGTCACATGAACATGGTGGTCAATACTACCTAGAAACTGTAGTAAAATAATTATTATAATATATAAAATCTTTTTCTTTAGGCCTGTGTGAGGTATATAATACAAAATCAGTAGTAAGACATCTAGCCATTGTACATCTACTTAAAGTCTCCCACAAGCAGCAACGTTTGAAAGCCACACAAGGTCATGGATTACTGGTCAAATACAATTTAATGCTTTTAAATATTTATTAAATCATTAACCACTTGCTTACTGGGCACATAAACCCCCTTCGTGCCCATGCGAAATTTCAGCTGGCGGCACTGCGTCGCTTTAACTGACAATTGCGCGGTCGTGCGACGTGGCACCCAAACAAAATTGGCGTTCTTTTTTTCCCCACAAATAGAGCTTTCTTTTGGTGGTATTTGATCGCCCGTGCGGTTTTTATTTTTTGCGTTATAAACAAATAAAGAGCGACAATTAAAAAATATATATATTTTTTTTTTCTTGTTGCTATAATAAATATCCCAATTTTTTTTTTTTTTTTTATATTTTTTTTTCTCAGTTAAGGCCGATACGTATTCTTCTACGTATTTTTGTAAAAAAAAAAAAAAAATCACAATAAGTGACTGCTTTGCGCAAAAGTTATAGCACCTACAAAATAGGGGACAGAATTATGATTTTTTTTTTAATATTTTTTTTTTTACTAGTAATGGCGGCGATCTGCGATTTTTATTTTGACTGCGATATTGCGGCGGACACATCGGACACTTTTGACACATTTTTGGCGCCATTCACATTTATACAGCGACCAGTGCTATAAATATGCACTAATTACTGAATAAATGTGACTGGCATTGAAGGGGTTAACACTAGGGGGTGAGGAAGGGGTTAAATGTATTGCCTGGGTGTGTTCTAACTGTGTGGGGGGAGGTGATCGATGCTGTCTCCCTATGTACAAGAGAAACAGCATCTGTCACCTCTCCCTGACAGGACGTGGAGCTCTGTGTTTACACACAGAGCTCCACGTCCCTGCTCTGTCACCGACGATCGCGTGTACCTGACGGACATCGCGGCCGCCGGGTACACGCATCGAATCCTCGGTGATGCGTCGGGACTGTTTTTCCCTGTGGCGCGCGCGGGGAATTACAAGTAAATCACGTCCAAAGACGTGACCCCGGCGCCTCAGGTCCGCGCTGCTGACGTATTCTGTCAATAGCGCGGACCCGAAGTGGTTAACAGTATTCTGAATGCAACTAATGTCCGTTCCTGAAATTACCTTGGCATCAGCCTCTTGTTATCCCCTGTAGAGCATCTCAGGGTGGTAAGAAAAGAGCCGTACTCTAAGCCAATCATGTTCATGTGCTGAGAAGGAAAAGAGTGAAGAGATGACGACCTGTGTCTGCTAAGGTTTCTTCACTTTCCAATCAGAGGCCAAGGACAGCTGATCTGCAGTAGAATGAAAAGAGGCCACGACCTGACAGATATCTGTCAGGGCTGTGTAAATCTCAGAACTAGCTGGACAAAATTACAAACTTTTTCAGGTAAAACAGCTGCTCATTATCTTTCCACTATGTATTAAAGAGAACTCCACCCAAAAGGTGAAGCTCTGCTAGTCTGCTCCCCCCTGGGTGGCGGGTTACCTGGTTTCGACAGGTACCCGCTCCCACTTCTGGCTGAGTTTGCTGTAGCAAACTCGGTTAGAAGTTTGGCCCCCCTCCTCCTTCCGCCACATCCGGCCCACTCACAGAGCGCAGCATGCTTTGCTCATGCACAGTAGGGAACCGGTTGTGAAGCTGCAAGGCTTTACTGCAGGTTTTCCTTAGTGGAGATCGTGGTGCAAGTACCCGATAGCCAATTGAAAAAAATCAGCTCGTGTGAGGACACCGCTGGATTCCTGGACAGGTAAGTCTTAATATAAAAAGTCAGCAGCTACAGTATTTGTGTTTTTTCTGAAGGAGCCTGGAGCTCCTCTTTAAATCCAAATTCCAGCTTTGCTTTTGCTTTAAATCCTTAGTTTGGGCCAAGCTGGCCATTACAAAGCGTTTCCTTTACTAACATCTATGGTCGCTGTCAGCTCTGTATAAACAGCATCCAGCATCAACTACATACAATATGCAATGCTGTGTTCTGGCAGCAGTAGGGGAACTTCCTGTCCCATCCTCAGAACATTGAGTTGGGCTCAACTATTTGTAGTGAACCTTGTATTTTTATGAATGAATACAAGACTTCCTCTGATTGGCTGAGGTGGAGATTGTGACAAGGCTTCCTGTGAATGCATGAGCAGTGCTCAGTCTGACATGATTTTGTCCTGGGAGCAGGATAGGAAGTCCCTGTACTGCTGCCAAAAAAAAACATTTCTGAATACTGTATTTAGCTGAAGTTTATAGAGTGCTGACAGTGGGTGCAGCAATTAGTAAAGGGAAGTTTGTTTGGGCCAGCTTGGCCCAAAGTATTTAAAGTGAAAGCAAAGCTGGAATTAATCTTTAACTAGTTCCATGGAGTTCAAATTTAAATTGGACTGTCAAAAACCGGTCAGTTGCACATACAACACAGACTGCCATGAAAGACTGCAAATACCTTTCCAGTATTCCCATACTGTATATGCGCAAATACCTGCTCACCCTACTGCTCATGGTGGATTCATCCACCAGCTCATACATTGCTACAGAATATAGGAGCCAGCAGGTGGAACCACAATGAGCGTCAGGGGGAGCATGTCTTTACCAAATGGATTGGTCCAATACTAACAGAGAACAATGAGCAGTAAAATAGAAACTTTTCAAGAGATAGGCCACCGAAAAGGTAAGAATATGCAATCTGCTGTCAGTGGGTGCCGACCAGGGCCGGCGCAACCACCAGGCGGACCAAGTGGCCGCTTGGGGATGGGCAGGTCCGCAGCCTGGGATGGGGCGAAAAAATGACCAGAATCGCGGCCGTACGATTTCTCAAAAGCCGCGCCTCCGACGTCTTCTGTTCCGTGATAGGCAGAAACAATCAGCTTCCCAGGTGGCACTGTGTTCAGTGTCCGCCTATCACGGAGGCGCTCTCTCGTCCTGGTTTGGTGTCCGCCTATCACGGAGGCCCTCTCGTCCTCGGACGAGAGAGCCTCCGTGATAGGCGAACACTGAACACAGTGCCTCATGGAAAGCTGAATGTTCCGCCTATCACGGAACAGAAGACGTTGGAGGCGCGGCTTTTGAAAAACCGTACAGCCGCGATTCGCATGGAATAAGGTAAGGGCACGGACGGTCTGGTGGGGCAGGTCTGGCATGTAATGGGGCACAGTCTGGCATGTAATGGGGCACAGTCTGACATGTAATGGGGCACAGTCTGGCATGTAATGGGGCACAGTCTGGCATGTAATGGGGCACAGTCTGGCATGTAATGGGGCACAGTCTGGCATGTAATGGGGCACAGTCTGGCATGTAATGGGGCACAGTCTGGCATGTAATGGGGCACAGTCTGGCATGTAATGGGGCACAGTCTGGCATGTAATGGGGCACAGTCTGGCATGTAATGGGGCACAGTCGCCAAAATGGAGCTTTGCTTGTGTAGGCAGAAATCCTTGCACCGGCCCTGGTGCTGACAAGGTCACTTCAAAGGGTTAGTTCAGTTGTGGGTAGATAGACGGCTGAATAACCCCCAGCTTTGAATATCTCCTTCCAACAGTTTCTTATATGGCAAGTATTGGTGGAAACTAAACCCCATGAACTGCCATTCTGCACTGGCTTGCAAGAAACACTTTCTCACTGAAGAGGATGGTACTTGGAAACACTTGCTCCTGTTGGGATGCCAGATCCCTAGAACAAAGCTAAATTCATTTTCTTCTTCTAGTTGCCACATTTAATAGCAAGGACTGGTCTTGTGGAGAACTTCCATAAAAAAATAAAAAAAAACTGGGAACTAGGAGAGTGCAACACCAAGCAGTCTAACAGATGGAAATGTAAAAATATATATAATAATAATAATAATAATAATAATAATAATAATAACTAGAAAATGCATTTCCTGAGGAAAATACATGGGAATGCTGAATAGCTGAATTGCTAAGCCCGCACAAATGCCATTCACCATAGCCACTATACTATCTTTAGGACATGCAAGCAGTGTTCCTTCAGTACTTGTAAAGCCTCTCTTTGATCATTAAAGGTGTTGTAAAAGGTAAAATAATTTTCCCTAAATAGCTTCCTTTACCTTAGTGCAGTCCTCCTTTACTTACTTCATCCTTTGATTTTGCTTTTAAATGTCCTTATTTCTTCTGAGAATCCCTCAATTCCTGTTCTTCTGTATGTAACTCCACACAGTAGTGCAAGGCTTTTTCCCTGGTGTGAAGAAAGCCTCTTGAGGGGGGAGGGAGTGAGCAGGACGCCCACTAACACACAGCTCCTTTCTCTATCTGCAAAGTAGAGCGCGTCCTGACTTCCTGGTCGCCCCTCCCCCCTCAAGAGGTTTTCTCCCCCCCAGGTGAGTGAGGAGGAATATTGCACTGAGGTAAAGGAAGCTTTTTAGGGTCCTTTCACACGTGCGGACCGTTTTTTAGATCTGTTTTTTATCATCAGTTGATCTGTTTTTTCATCCGTTTTTTCATCCGTTTTTTTTTTTTGGTTAGAACTTTATTTAATCAGCTTTTTGATGAAAAACGGATGTTAGCGGATCGGATGTTAACGGATCGTCCGCTAACATCCGTTTTTCGTCCGTTCCGTTTTTTTGACGGAAGAAAAATAGGGTTTTCTTCCGTACAAAAAAACGGAGCTTAACGGAGACGGATGTTAACGGACATTAGCGGATGCTCATCCGTTAACGTACGATATCCCATAGGGAAGCATTGCGGTCCGTAAACGGACGTCTAAAAAACGGACAAACGGTCCGCACGTGTGAAAGGACCCTTAGGGAAACAAATACCATTACAAATGCCTTTAATCCACAAACCTAATAAGTGAAATAAGCCTTCAAACAAACCTTAATAAATCAACAACCGTACATGCGATCGATACAGCGACTTCACTGTTTAAAAGACACAGCCTTTGTGAACGCATCGATATGAAATTTATGTTGATAAACTTAAAAATGTGGCCATGTCAGAAATTTAGAAAAGAGTGTCTTTGTGCGTTTTACTGGCAAATTTTAAATGCTGTTTAGAATGACATTAAATGGGAGACATTTTGGAACTCTTGTCCTTTAGAAGCTCCAGCAACTAAAAGTAAAATGCATATCACAAAACTGATCACATTGCCTGAAACCAGACAAAAATACCTACGATTTGATATATAAATTGTGTATGACAAGTAGATTTTGTGGGCGTGAGAGCAATTTGTTCTCCCTTTTTTAAAGATAAGGTCTTCTTTAACCACTTCAATACCCAGCCATAGAAAATTGACGGCCTGGGATGGGATTTACCATCCTAAGTGGCCGTCAATTGACGGCCTGGGCATTGCAGGCGAATATCTGGATGATGCCTGCAGCCAGAGGCATCATCCAGATATCCTCTTCTTCAGCCGACGATTCTGCACAATGTAAGAACGATCATAGCGGCGGTTCCGCCGCTTGATCTTTCTTACAGGCTGCGGGAGGGGACATCCCCCCCCCCCCCTCCCGCCGCCATCCGGTGCTTCTCCGGGCTTACCTGTGCCTTCGGGGGCCCGGAGAACGAATCGTCGGCGGCGGCAGGAAGCATAGAGATGACTGGTGACCAGATGGTCACCAGTCATCTCTATGACCGTCGGAGGACCCGGGCGCGATCTGATGACATCACGCCCGGGTCCCCGTAAGTAAACAAAGCCGCAATTGCGGCTGTAAGCCCCCATTCATGAGATCGGTGAATTTTTTTTCACCGATCTCATGGTTTCCAGCCTGGAGGAGAGATGTGAGCTCTTATTGACCCCACATCTCTCCATAAAGAGGACCTGTCACACACATTTGCTATTACAAGGGATGTTTACATTCCTTGTAATAGGAATAAAAGAGGAAAAAAAAAAATGAAAAAAAGTGTAAAAATAAATAAAAAAATAAGTCAAAAAAATAAATAAAAGATAAAAAAAAAATTAAAACGCCCCTGTCCCCGATAGCTCGCGTGCAGAAGCGAACGCACACGCAAGTCCCGCCGACATATGTAAACGCCGTTTAAACCACATAAGTGAGGTATCGCCGCGTGCGTTAGAGTGCCAGCAACGAATCTAGCACTAGATCTCCTCTGTAAATCTAAACTGTAACCTGTAAAAAATAAATAAAGCGTTGCCTATGGAGATTTTTAAGTACCGAAGTTTGGCGCCATTCCATGAGTGTGCGCATAATTAAAGCGTGACATGTTGGGTATTTACTCGGTGTAACATAATCTTTCACATAATACAAAAAAATTGGGCTAACTTTACTGTTTTGTTATTTCTTTAATTCATAAAACAATTTTTTTTACAAAAAAAAGGCGTTTGAAAAATAATTGCGTAAATACCGTGCAAGATAAAACTTTGGAATGACCGCCATTTTATTCCCTAGGGTGTCTGCTAAAAAAAACATATATAATGTTTGGGGGTACTGTGTAATTTTCTAGCAAAAGAATGATGATTATTACATGTAGGAGAGAAGTGTCAGAATAGGCCCGGTATGGAGGTGGTATAAAAGCCTGGTATTGAAGCGGTTAATCCTCTCTGCACTGTAATGATCACGTGACCCACTCTAACATAGCTCCATAGGAAGACTGTTTAATCGATAACATTTTCTGAAAAAATCAGTAAACGTAAATTGCTTTTTCACAAAAACTATAAAAGATATCAATCTGAAAAGTCATAGCCGGATAGCTGAATATTTTGTGACCGTTTTAAAGTTTGTTTGGTGTCTGTCAGTGAAAGTATGAAGGAGCTGAAACTTTTGCTAGCACATGAGATTTTAAGCGGTAAAAAGCATGTTCTCATTAACTTCAATGTTAAAAAAAGTGTCTAAAAGCTTAATATTTTAAAAAGTATAAATAGTACAAAAAAACTTGGGGGGCGTGGCCGAGCCGAGCTCAGAGATGGCTGCCTGAGTGCCTAGCTCCTGCCACCTAAGAGTGTTTGCTATCTTTAGCGGTGCTTTTGACCTCCGTTCCTACCTTTGAAGATGGGCACCTCATCGAGGCAATCCTCGGCCTCCCGTTCCCAGTCACCTAGGGAACAAACCGACGCCATGGGGCAACAAATCCCGGAGATGTTCCGGACCGGCCGTGGACAAATGGCGGCTTTCCGCCAAGGAGCTAACCAAGGCCGCTCGCATACCTCGTCCCCTCGGACACAAAACATCGTCCTATCTGCGACCCCTCCAGCTGTCCCTCCGGTGTCTCAGGGAAGCCCGGTACACTCGCAGGTCCCCGCATCGGCGGCACCTCCGATCACCATCTTGGACCTGAGGGCAATGGCGGCCGACATCAAGGATGCCCTTGCGGCGGCCATTGCGGACCTGCGCCTAGACTTTAAAGCCCTGGATGGCAGAGTCGCGGCAATAGAGAAAACCCAGGAGGACCACAGCCTTGTCCTCCAACGCACCACCAGAAAGATTGATGATCATACCCTGCAGATGAGGGAAATTTACCGGCACCTGGAGGACCTCGAGAACCGGGGAAGACGCCATAATATCCGCGTGAGGGGCCTACCAGAAGCCGTTGAAGGAGACCGGATGAAACAAGAGGTCACACAGGTCTTCAACTCGATCCTCCAGAGGCCTCCAGATGCGGTGATCGCCATGGACAGGATCCACAGAGCGCTGCGCCCGAGGGGAAGGGATACTGACCCGCCCAGGGACATCGTATGCTGCCTCTCTGACTTCGGCATGAAAGAGGAGATTCTGAGGCTAGCCAGAGGGCAGCGCCTCCAACATACAGGCGCCCCGATCCAGCTGTTTCAAGACCTCTCGGGCATAACCTTGAAACACCGCCGGGACCTCAAACCCATACTGGATGTTCTGAGAGCTGAGAACATACAGTACAAGTGGAAGTTCCCCTTCTGCCTGGCAGCTACCCATCAGGGCCGCACCGCGCATCTAAAGGTCCCCAAAGACCTGCCGCACTTTTTCGAGGCATTGGACATACCGCCCGTAGCTGTCCCGGAGTGGTATGCCATCTATCGCCGCTCTGTGGGTCATTGGAACGGTCCCTGAGCTGAAGCCATGGAGACTCAACCCACTAGGCACCGCAGGAGACGCTCCCCATGTTAACCTCGGCGACTATAGAACCCATGTTGCTGTCGGACCACAGCCCGATCTCGGCAACATTGTCTCTCCCCATATGTCACCCCCGTACGCGGGTATGGAGGTTGGATCCATCCCTACTTACGAACCCGACGCTGGCCAGTCACCTCGAGGTGAATCTCGAGGCATTCTTCTGAGAAAACAGAGTGAAAATATATATACAAGTGTGTATATAACACCGCGCTACCTAACTAAACATAAATTAGCTGCCAACACCACAGAATTGAATCAATTCTGCAACAGAAAACAAATGGAACACAAAAAGTGTAGCGCTGAAATTATGTGAGAAATAAACATATAACGCTGCAAAGCATCATAAAAAACATGGAATGAAATAATATATATAATACGTGAAGCGTCACATAAATTAATCACCAAGTGTTCAAACGATCATATCAATAGATATGAATAGGAAAGAAGTATCAAAATTATTGATTCAAAGTGTCCAAACAAACGTAATGATAAGTGAAGGAGATGTTGATAGCAGATCCACCACCAAAGAAAAATGGGAGGCTTACCGGAAAGCGTTACACTTAATGAGTCACTAAAGCTTAATGTGATGGTATCCGGACATCAACCTTCCATTGGGAAACAGGTATGGGTTTTGAATAAAGACCAACTCTTCATGCAATAGATGAGAGACCAAAAGTTGTAGTAGTACCAGGACCAATACATATGACTCGTCAATTCTTTACAAGAGATCCAGAATGCTCAGATGCAACAATTGTGGGAGGAAAGAAATGGATGCAGACATAGTGTAATAACGTAATTTTAGCGCTACACTTTTTGTGTTCCATTTGTCTTCCGAGAAAACGGGCCTGAAGATACGGCTCCCGTTATCAATTGGGAGGCCCACAAATGCGTGGTCAGAGGCCTCATGATAGCCGCAGCTGCCAAACGTAACAAAGAACGACGAGCACATTACGACGATCTCCTAGGGAGAATTAAACAGCTGGAGTCAGCACACAAACACTCACAGGCCCTCGCAACATTACAGGACTTGAGCTATGCAAGAGCCGAGCTCCTGGAGATCATTGGCAAAAAGATTAGACGCTCCTATATCCTGGCCAAAAAAACGTTTTACGAGCACGGCAACAAAATAAGCAAACTTCTTTCAAACGCCTTACAATCTAAGAGGGCCAAGGCGACAGTCCACTCACTGACAGACAGCAAGGGCGTCAAGCTACACTCCACCCCGGACATCGCTAAGCTATTCGTCCAATACTACACAGACTTGTATAACCTGCCCTCCCCGACCACTCCAACGGCACGACTCACTAGACAGGGACTAATTGACGAGTTCTTAAGCCAATACGGCCCCACCAAGCTATCAGAGACGGCTAGGCAGGACCTGGATAGGCCCCTCAACACCGCAGAAGTGGGCCTGGCCCTTAAACAGCTGAAGCCCGGCAAAAGTCCAGGACCTGACGGTCTGACTGCTGGGTACTATAAGACTTACGCCAAAATTCTCACACCCTTCTTCATTTCGGCTTACAACTCCTTCGCTAACACTACTGCTCCTCCCCGAGACCTCCTGGCCGCACATATTGTAGTGCTCCCCAAACCCGACAAGGACCCAAACGTTGTGTCAAACTACAGGCCCATCTCCCTGCTCAACGTGGACCTTAAATGGTTTGCCAAGACGATAGCGAACAGGCTCCTTCCATACATGCCCGCACTAATAGACCCTGACCAGGCCGGATTCATCCCTGGAAGGGAAGCGCGCGACAACACCCTCACAGCCCTAAACGTTCATCACTGGCTGTCCTCCAGTGGATCCCCCGGGTTTTTTTTGTCACTCGACGCGGAGAAGGCGTTTGACAGGGTGGCATGGGATTTCATGCAAGCGACCCTCAAAGCCACGAACCTCCCACCGCTCATGTTGAACTATATCTCCGCGCTATACTCGGGCCCCACGGCAAGGGTCAGAGTGAACAACCACCTGTCAGACGCCTTCTCCATAGCGAACGGAACCCGCCAAGGGTGCCCCCTCTCCCCCCTGATATTCGTCCTCACCCTCGAGCCCTTTTTGAGGCGACTCCGATCTAACCCAACGATCAAGGGCCACGCGTACAAACTTGGCGCGTTTGCGGATGATATTCTCCTATTTCTCAAAGACCCCCTCACAACTGTTCCTAATTTAATGAAAGACTTTGCGGACTTTAGGGTATTGTCAAACTTTCAAATCTATTTTTCCAAATCATCCACCCTAAACGTTTCCTTGCCCCAATCCCTGTGCAACCTGTGCCAGACCAACTTCCCTTTTAAATGGAATGCCAGAGCCATCACATATCTGGGGATCCAACTTCCCACCTCCCTCGCGGACCTATATTCCCTTAACTATACCCCTCTACTCCAGACAATCCTAAGAGATCTCAAGGGTTGGTCCCCAAAAAACCTATCGTGGCTCGGGAGGATAGCGGTGATCAAAATGAACGTTCTCCCTCGGCTACTATACATCATGCAAACGGTTCCCATCAGGCTCCCACAGGCCTTCCTATCATCCTACAGATCGACCTGCGTAAAATTCGTATGGCATGACGCCCGTCCGCGTTTAAGCTATGACAGGCTCATGGTCCCTAAGTTAAAAGGTGGCCTGGGTTTACCAGACCTCCGCAGGTACAACCTGGCCTGAGGTCACGTGAGAATATTTGACTGGGTCGCTAATGGGGACCGAAAGAAATGGGTGAGACTGGAGCAGGAGTTCTCTCCCATTCCGATTTCACACTTGCCCTGGGTTTCCCAGAGCAACATCCCCCGACACTGTAAAGACCACCCCCTCATACTCCCCTCCCTGCGCGCCTTCTGGGAGGCCTGTAGTAAATACAAATTGTCGGATCGACACGGCCCCATGACACCCCTCAGACTGAACCCTGACTTCCCGCCAGGCATGCACCCTGCTTTCCTGTCTGACAGCTGGCCCCACGAGTCGGTACTGGTGGGTCAATTCTTCCAATTAGGCAGACTCATACTCCAACCGGAACTAGCCGCTACTTCCGGCAGGGACGAATTCCCATTCTGGCCCTACCAAATCCGACGCTTCCTAGTCAAGACGGCACCAACCCCTCACTGGTCCAGGCCCTACTCCCCTTTCGAGAACCTCTGCTCCAAGAGGGAACCACAGAGACACCTAATCTCCATTATCTATGGTCTACTATTTTCCACACACTCCTCCAAAAATCCACTGGGCTAACCAACAGTGGGAACGCGACCTCACGCTTGATCTTACAGAGGGGGAATGGGAAACAGTCTATAGGCTCGCCCACAAAGGCTCGGTCAATGTTCAAACGCAAGAGAACGCCTACAAGCTCCTCTCCAGGTGGTATAGAACACCGCTCAAACTACACAGAATTAATCCCGCACTTCCCGGGGTCTGTTGGCGGTGCCACATGGAGATGGGCTCTTTCCTCCACGTTTGGTGGACCTGCCCCAAACTCCAACCCTATTGGGCAGAGGTCCATAGACTCATTGCACAAGTGACGACTGACAACCTAGATTACACGCCTGCCCAGTTTCTTCTCCACTACTCCCAAACGCTCCCGATGGGCTATTGCAGGTCACTGGCCATGCACATGGTGAATGCGGCTCGGATGTGCATCCCGCTTAAGTGGCTCTCTCCGCACCCCCCCATCTCTAACCGATTGGTTCACGCGTCTCCAAAAAACAATGGGGATGGAAGAACTAATCCACCAAACTAATGATAATCCTACTAAGTTTACCGAAACTTGGGCAGCTTGGGTCCACTTCACTACGACTGACGAATACAAGAATATCAGACCCTGACGACCCTGACCAGATGCCCACACCTCCCACTGCCCTTCCGAGCTGTGGCGGCCTGTCCCCTTCCCTAATTTTTCTCCCTAGTACCACTCTCCCCCCCCATGACCATGACCCCTTCCCCCTCCCTCTATACTACCTTGATTACTTTCAATGTCTGCTGTCTAAGGCCAGACACCACCACCTTGACATTCAAACAATTATTAATGGGACGGGCGTGAGTATCTGAATGTGAATTGAGTCTCCTATGTCCTGAACCACGCCGTTTCCCCCGTGACAGTGGGGAGACTGAAGCGAACGCCCCACGCTCTATCAAAGCATATTCCGCGAACGATTGTTCCAGGGTGGGTGTGACTGGCGCTTTTCGCGGCCTCCCAAGCAGATGTCCCCACCCACGGTATTTTACTTTATCCACTTGTGCATGTTGTTGTTAATTTTGTTAGATTACCACTAATGGCTACAGTTCTGCAGTATCTGGACTCTTTGTCTGTTTATCTGTTTGTTATGAGCTCATTATGGCGGCTGCGTCCGCCCATGCTCCCAATACTAACCAATGTGCATTATTGTACTCATGATCCTTGTCGAAAAGAAAACCTCAATAAACACTTTGGAAAAAAAAAAAAACCTTGAAGACCAATCGTTAGCTGAATGAGATGAACATTTTAAAAGTTGATTGGTCTCAATCGCTGAAAGTATGCCGAAGTTACGCAGAGCCAAAAAACGTACGGAATAAAAAGAATAAAAAACGAATATCAATACTGGGAATGCTTTTTTAAGCATTCCCACTAACTAGAAAATGCATTTCCTGAGGAAAATACGTGGGAATGCTAAATTGCCAAGCCATTCACCATAACCACGACACTATCTTTTGGACATACAAGCAGTGTTCCTTCAGTACTTATAAAGCCTCTCTTTGATCATTAAAGGTGTTGTAAAGGTACAATAATTTTCCCTAAATAGCTTCCTTTACCTTTGTGCAGTCCTCCATTACTTACCTCATCCTTTAATTTTGCTTTTAAATGTCCTTATTTCTTCTGAGAAACCCTCAATTCCTGTTCTTCTGTCTGTAACTACACACAGTAATGCAAGGCTTTTTCCCTGGTGTGGAGAAAGCCTCTTGAGGGGGGAGGGAGTGAGCAGGACACCCGACAACACACAGCTCCTTTCTCCATCTGCAAAGTAGAGAGTGTCCTGGTCGCCCCTCCCCCTCAAGAGGTTTTCTCCCCCCCAGGTGAGTGAGGAGGAATATTGCACTGAGGTAAAGGAAGCTATTTAGGGAAACAAATCCCATTACAAATGCCTTCCATTCACACACCAAATGAGATACCGTACCCTTCAAACAAACCTTAATAAATCCACAACCGTACATGCGATCAATACATTGACTTTACCGTTTGAAAGACAAGGCCCTTGTGAACGCATCGATATGAAATTTATGTTACTAAACTTAAAAATCTGGCCATGTCAGCGATTTAGAAAAGAGTGTCTTTGTGTGTTTTAATGGCAAATTTCAAAGGCTGTGTAAAATGAATGAGATGAACATTTTAAAAGTTGAATGGTCTCAATCGCTGAAAGTATGGCGAAATTACGCAGAACCAAAAAAAGTACGGAATAAAAAGAATAATAAAAAACAAATATCAATACTGGGAATGCTTATTAAGCATTCCCACTAATAAAAATAATAATAATGACTTTTCACGGACAATCGCTTTGATTTAGCCTACATTTGATCATCCAGCTGCCTTACCTGAACAATTTCTAACATCTCTCCACGACTTATATATCCATTCCCATCCAGGTCGTACATACTAAATGCCCACTTCAGCTTCTGTTCTAGTTTCCCCCGAGAAGTGACACTTAACGCAATTATAAATTCCCGAAAGTCAATCGTCCCATCTCCGTTTGTGTCAAAGGTGCGGAATACATGTTCGGCAAACTTGGACGCATCACCGTAGGGAAAGAAGTTTGCATAGATCTTCTTGAACTCTTCTACAGTGAGATGCCCGGTGGGGCAATCCTTCAAAAAACCCTTGTACCACTCCTGCAGCTCATGGTCTGTGAATTCTGTGTTTTCCCGCAGATCTTGCAGAATCTCGGGTCGCAGTTTGCTGTTTTGTTTTCCCATGCTGAGCCTTCTTCAGATGCAAAATCTGGAAACCATAAATAAAAATAAATCACATTAATCATTTATAAAAATTTAATTTGAGCAAAATGTTTGAACCAATTGCCGCATGCTCACGCCAGGTCAGTGACTTGAATATACCGAAGTTAACGGTCAGCAGAATACCATGGAAACAGAAATGTCTGACTTCTCTCAGTTTAAGTCACTAGGGGCACCATCTACACAGAGTCGGTATGTTCTCTCTTTGTAGATGTCATTTGGCTGCTCCTATTTTCTCCTTTAATAAAACACATATACTGATAGCTTCTCACTCAAATCAACTGAAATGTACTGTATGTGTATGTAAATACTGTGTGAATTGGCAACATACAATTTCAGTGTTTGCATGTCATTATTATATATTATTATGCAGGATTTATATAGCACCAACAGTTTACCCAGCGCTTTACAATATAAAGGGGGGACAGTACAACTACAATGCAGTACTTTACAGAAGTAATAGGAGGACCCCGCTCATGGAGCTTTCAATTTCATGTGTCATATCCAGATCTCCTAACCCAGTCTTTCAACCAGGTTGCCATCAGGTTTCTTCAGGGGTGTCTTGGCAAATTGCCTACAAATTTCCCAGATATTGTATACAAGCCAGCATTTAGATCAGGCCAGCCTTTTAGATATACAAAGCCACAGGTTTTCATTGTGCACCATTAGGACTTTCTAGCCGGCGGCATCCAAACAACCAACGACATCATCAGTTGATAAGGATGACATTCACCTGCACAGCATCCTTGTTTGCCCCTCCCCAATCCACTCCATCAGAACTAGGGTCACATTAGCTGAGTGATCGAGAGAAACTGAGGAAGAAGAGAAACATTGGAATACTAGTCAGTGTTGGAAGAACAACAGCAATCTGCTTATACAGTATATACCAGGCATGTCTAAAGTTCGCCCCCCTTCCAGTTTAATGCAGCCCCACTGATTTGGATGGTATATATATATATATATATATATATATAGTGGCCCCCAACGAATCCCTTAGCGGTGCTCGGGGGTTTGTTGGGGGGTATGTATCGTTCAGTTCTGGCATCCTCGGAGGGAGCGAGAATCAGCGAGAATCTCCTGCTTACTCGGCAGCCTCTTTAATAGGAAGTCCTGTCTCCTGGGCCACCATTGGATCACTGTTCTGTCTATCATATGAGGCGAGACTTTGTATTAAAGAGGCTGCTGAGTAAACAGGAGATTCTCCTGTATGTAATCTGCTGGTGCTCGTCCCGCCCCCCCTCACAGGCTGCAGATGGGCATCGATCAGGCTGCAGCATGGTGATGGCAATGGCAATGGCGAGGCTGCATGCATGGCGATGGCGAGGCTGCATGCATGGCGATGGCGAGGCCTCTTAAAGTAAAGGTGCGTGTTTTACGCCAATAAATACGGTATAGCCAAATAACATGCCTAAGCTCATCCTTAGACTCTTCACCACACACAGCGACAAAGGCAAGATCATTTCTTTTGGGCAGTGTATTGGTTCATTTGCATTTAATTGTAATGGTTCAAAGAATGTCAGGCAAATTGTTCAGCCCTCATGCATGTTCATTTCATCAAATCTGGCCCTCTTTGAAAAAAGTTTGGACACCCATGGTATATACTGTGAATATATACTGTATGCATTATACTTTTCTACCCAGCAGGTGGATCTGCAGTGTTATAATGTGTATTCTCTGTGGTAATGTAATAAGATGTATTGTCTGTATCAAAGTGTATGTACTTGTATCCTCCCGTTTCCTGTAAGACATGATAAAGACAGCCTCCATTAAAGTAAAGCCACCCTCTGTATACAAGTTTTCTGCGTATGATTCAATAACCTGCTAATAGGTTATGGGTCCTAGTCACCCAGGCATTGGAGAGGATATCCCAGCACACCCAGTATACTCAGAAGCACTGGAAAGAATACTAAGCGAGTACAGAGAATCATTGACTAGTGTATACAGACTGCTGAAAGATGGCAAGTGGTTCAGATGTGAAGTTTGCAATAGCAAAGCTGAACAACGCCAATTACCAGCTATGGAAGTTTAAGTGCTAAATACAGACAGACCCACAGACGGAGAGATGGAAATAACAGAAAGGATAGGCAGGCAAAAGCTTGCTAGTGGCAGATGACCAGCTTATCCACATAAGAACAACGAAAACAGCCAAAGGTATGTGGACTTAATTAGAAAAGCTGCATGAGCGTTCAAGTTTAAACAGCAGACAGTTTTGGCTAAGAAAGTTGTACAAGATGGGACTAGAAGGCGACCACCTGAATGCTATGTTAAAGATCATAGAGCAGCTACTTGCTAATCGGAGAGGACATCAAAAAGGCAACCATATTGTTGCCCTGCTCTTCTGCAGCCTTCCAGAGACATATACTGCTCTTATAAACTCTTTAGAAACCACACCTGAGCAGGAACAGACACTGGAATATGCCAAAGGGAAATTAATAAATGAATATGACAGAAGGAAAGAAAATATGCACCACCATGACAAAGATTTTAAGTTGTATAAAGGTACAAAGTACTACAAAGGAAGCAGAGCTTGTTTTCACTGTAAAAGGACAGGTCACTTAAAGGACAGTTCTATCTGGAAAGCCGAACAGCAAAAGCCAGAGGAAACTGTAGACACATCATAGAGTGCCACCTTTAAAAAGTGACACAAAGTGGAAAGCCATGTGGCTGGTGCAGAGATTCAGGAGCGACAAGCCACGTGACAAGATGAGACCTTCTTCACAAACATTGATTACAGTGCAAAAGTGCAAACAAGAAAGCATCACATCTGAAGGTAAAGGTTAGGGCTTCCTGAACTGCATTACACCACAAGGAGGTCACCACAGTATACTTGTAAATAAAGTGCTGTATGTTCTAGGACTAGAAGGCAGCCTTTTATTAGTGAAAAGTCTTGCAGACAATGGTCTCAAGTTCCTGGTTGATGAATGCACAATAAACGACCTTCCGCCACTCTTACTGGGCCTCCCGATCCACGAGCCACTACTTCTGGCGGCTAGAGAGAGACTGGAATGAAATGTCGCCTTTGTTCCAGTCTGTATGTGAACACGGAAGCGACATCACGTCACTACTTCCGGTTTACTCAGTTGCCAATGGCGCCACTTAAAAAAAAAAAAGACAGTATTCAGAATGGTCGTTTTTGGCAATCTGAATACTTTGCAGTGCAAAGAAGAGATTTGGGGTCTTTTAGACCCTCGATCCCTCCATAAATAGGACCTGTCCCCTCCTATTACTGTCACAAGGGACGTTTACATTCATTGACAGCAATAAAAGTGTTCAAAATTTTCAAAAATAAAAAAATATAAGTTTGTGCAGCAAAGAAAAACACATACTTAAGTTGCGCCTGCATATGTAAACGGTGTTTAACCACTTAAGACCCGACCAATATGCTGCTAAATGCCCAGAGGCGTTTTTACAATTCGGCAAGGCGTCGCTTTAACAGACAATTGCGCGGTCATGCAACGTGGCTCCCAAACAAAATTTGCCTCCTTTTCTTCCCACAAATAGAGCTCTCTTTTAGTGGTATTTGATCACCTCTGCGATTTTTATTTTTTGCGCTAAAAACAAAAATAAAGCGACATTTTTGGAAAAAAAAATCAATATTTTTTACTTTTTGTTATAAAAAAAATGAATAACATTTTAAATGTGCCTATGTGTACTGGTGTCAGTGAAGTGTTGTGCAACTTACTATGTGATGTCTTCTCTCTTCAGTGGCAGTTGAAAATACCGCCGAGTGGAGAGCTGACATCATATCCCCCTTCCTGTGTTTACACAGGAAGAGGGCGGGTGGCGCACTCGCATTGGCTGGGAGCGAACTGGAGGGGGCGGACAAAAACGAACAGCCGCCCCCTCTGCACGGATCGCTCCTCAAGCCACCGGGACCGCCGTATGTAGCGGGGGGGTCCGATCAGACCCCCGACCAGCGTCAAGGCAGGGACGTACAGGTACGCCAATGTGCCTGTATGTGCCATTCTGCCGACGTATATGTACGGTTAAATCACACATGTGAGGTATCGCCGCGAACATCAGTGCGAGAAAGATAATTCTAGCACTAGACCTCCTATGTAACTCTAACCTGGTAACCGTTATTTTTTTTATAAAGCGTTGCCCATGGAGATTTATAGGTACCGTAGTTCGTCGCCATTCCACAAGTGTGCGCAAACAAGACACTCAACTGTTCCACAATCCAGCGATGAATTGCAGCAAAGGGAATTTGGGACTTTAAATGAAACAGTGGGGTATATGGGGACAAAAAATGAGAAAACAAGCCATAAGCAAAATATTTGTGTATTGAAAGAATAGAACATATGGTAAACAAACAATTAGCTTGTACAAAAGTACAGAACATACATTTGATACCTAATACAATAGTTGGTATAAAAATACAAAGTGACAGTCAATGGCAATATATATAACCACATAGAGGCTGAGCATAGCCACACAGTAAATAACATATAAAATATAAATAGATCATAAAAGTACTGATTAATCAGAATGGGTCCCATAAACGCGTATAGCTACATCTTTGTAAGCCCGACGCGGCGTTTCGTGTATATGAAAACACTCCTCAGGGGCTGATGTAGTGGGATATCTGGAATACAGATTTGATTAATGATCAAAGTATTAAAATTAAATCCACCAGAAAAGATAGTAAATCAATTCTGGTTACTTACATAGTATGCCAAAGTTCTACAGTAATTAAGACCAAACACATTCCCGTCCCGGGACAGAGGTGGCAGACCAGCAAGCAAACAACAGAGCACACAGAGCATCCTTCCCAGACAGCAGGCGACCATAAGTAATGAATTAAAATGTATCCTCATAGTGCAGGTGGATGTCCGTAATGAGTAAATAAATAGGTCCATCAAACCGTGACCCACATAGTAAGGGAGTAAAGGCATAAAAAAATACTTGGAGATTAACAAGGGATACCTGGAATGCGAGTTGGATGGTCACAGCTAGTAACGGCTGTAGGGACTGCATGGAAATGGCCACTGGCTGAATAGGTGGGAAGGTGCTTTATAATGCATCCAGCAATTGCACCAGACTGCCCCCAACGTCACGTCAGCTGGACAGTGTGGGGGGCGGGGCCCTCAATCAGACGGCACAATTGCCTGTGCTGAAGAGACACTGCACACACCCACTCAATCAGCTGTGATGGATACTAACCATTCAACAGGGCAAGGGCATCATCCGGATGGCACGTGACGCCGATGCACTGACGGTTACTGCCAGTACCCCCAAAAGGGGAGGAAGGGAAGCACAGTGAGTGCATCGCTGTCCCAGGATACAGAAAAAAAGGAGGTCTAAACAATGCGTGAAACGGGCTAAGTGGTGTGTTCAGCAACTGAGTGGCAAATTGAACCATAATAAATAAATAAATAAACGTATGCCGTTTGTGTGAACAAGTAATGCACACTTAATATGGACAGCCCCATATAAAACTGGCAGGGGGGCACTGCCAGTTTGCCAACCACTGTTTCCATCCCTGGTACTATAAGGAAAAAAGATCCAGCGATGTGGCCACCCGAATGCTCCATTTTCTCCCCCGCCTGTCCATCGTGCTGGCAATACTACTGTAGGCATTCAGCTGTGACAGCTTGCAGCTTCAATCGCCAGATACTCATGTCTCACTGCGCTGTCCTGCATAGCCAGGCAATTTTCTGGGACCTGTGATGTGTCCCAGAAGATTACAGGGAGGAAGGGCCACCAAGGCAACCCAAGCGGAATTGGGAGCTTGTCAATAATCGTGATGCATCGCGGAATCGTGATGCATCACGATTATTGACAAGCTCCCACTTCCGCTTAGGCTTCCTAGGTGGCCCTTCCTCCCTGCAATCTTCTGGGACACAGATAATCATAATCTAATCGAATAATGAGACCAGTGAAGATGGGCAATACCTATATACACTGTCAAAACACATAGCAAACTTGAACCAATTTCCTGGAAAGACATAGAAAAACTGCCAAAACGTGAAGCCAATAAATGGAGTAAGGCAGCAGAAGAAGAATTAAAGTCACTTCAAGAAAATAAAACCTGGACACTCACAGAGCAAAACTATAGGAAGTAAGTGGACTTTCAAAGTAAAGTCAGATGCAGAAGGGAATATCCACAAATACAAAGCCAGACTAGTTGGCAGTTGCCAAGGGTCACTCCTAGAAATTCGGTGAAGATTACTCTGAAACATTCGCTCCTGTTGTAATACATGCCACCATCAGTGCACTTCTTAGTGTTACAGCCAGGAAGTGTATGCAAGTCAAACACCTAGATGTTAAAGAGGAAGTAAACCCTGATGGGTGTTATTTCCTCTTTGTTTCCTTTTGTAAAGGTAAAGCATAATGGGCTGTCCCCATCTTCCTCGCTAGTAGCGAGCGGCCATTCTTCACCCCTCTTCCTTCCAGGGTTGCGAACTCTGGCACTGTGACTGGCCGGAGTCGCGTGACGTCACTCTGCGCATGTGCGTGGGAGCCGCCTTTACCAGCATGACCAAAGATGGAAATGGCACAGTGAGCCCTTTCTAACTCTGGCACATGTGCAGGAGAAATCGCCCTACAGCGATTTTCAAATATCTCCTAGACCGTACAGGTCTGGGAGATATTTCAAGCACCTACAGGTAAGCCTTAATCTAGGTTTACCTGTAGGCTAAAGTGGTTGTAAAAGGGTTTACAACCACTTTAAAACTACTTTCCTCAATGGAGACATTAAGGAAGATCTCTACATGGAGCAACCACCAGGGTTTGAGCAAGGAGACAACCTTGAGTGTAAACGTCAGAAGAGCATCTACGAACGTGGGCCGAGTGGAACGAGTTTAGATACTCAGAACAAGGGAGGGCCCTGATAGATGTAGATTAAAAGGGGGGATTGGGGTTGTGGGGGGGGGGGGGGAGGATGAGAGAGGAGGTGTTTTCTCTTTTATTTTATTTTTTTCCTCTTTTTTTTGTTTTTTTTTGTTGCTATTGTTTGGGGAAGGGGGGGTATATAAGGGCAGAGGGGGACATTGCAGGGGCCGGAGTGACCACCCCCCCCCCCGGTAGGGGACATAATGATCCCCTGTAGGGTAGGGGGGTCTTTTCGGCTAGAGGGGGTGAGGGGAAGGCACTGGCAGACCCACAGGTCTTCAGAGGACAGGACAAAGGACAGTAGGAGAGGGACAGGATACGTTTTTTTTTTTTTTTTTTAAAGAGAAATACCCTCTCTTTTTGTTTTGCGATTATGAAAGACAAGTCTATGAACTATGGGATCGATTTGGGTTGCTTGTTTCCCTTTTTTTTTTTTTTTCCTTTCTGTTGATGTTTTAATGTTAAACGATGCAATGTGAGCAATGGAATGATTTTCCCCCTGTATGTTTCCCGATATGCTCGAAAATAAAGTAAAATTGGAAGAAGAGCATCTACGGTCTTAAGCAATCTGCAAGGATAAGAAAACAAAAGGGTGAACCGCTCTAAGTGGTGTACTAAATAAAACTCCCTCAAAGTGGAAGCCAGGTGCAGGCTCAGCACAAGCAATATTGAAGAAATGGAATTTGGACAGCCGCACTCCGATAAAAGCCTTTATTCTAATGAATAGTCAATGTTCATGTGACAACAGGAGCAGGACAAACGGCTGACGTGTTTCACAACATCATTATTGCTTAGTCATAATTGTGGTTTTTCAAATTCCAATAAGACCCCTGAGAAGGTGATTTGCCCCCAAAGCACCCCCCCAGGTTGAGGGCATGCAACCTGGTATGTTTCACCCGTCAACTCCCTTTGCTGACCTGCCAGGCTGCATGCTCAGATAAGATTCTGGAATGAATTTGGGGTGGGATAAGGGTCTGGTATGGATTTTAAAAAAAATATATAGACCTGGGGGAAATCCCAAGCAGTTTTTTTTTTACAATTTTTATTGATTACAATTTTCATAATCGATTAATCGGCCAGTAACTTTCACTGTCCCACAGTAAAAAAAATGAACCCCTTACAGTAGCGATTTGCTCTTTTTGTACTGTCGTTTTTTTAACCCCATTATGTTACTAAACATCTCAGGCCTGGGTTCACACCTCTGTTTTTTGGTGCTTTTTGCAGAAACACACTACAGTTCATTTACATGTTTTCCTATGGGACACGTTCACATCCATGATTTTTTTCAGCTGCTGCATATTTGGAAAGAGCAAGGAC
Source organism: Rana kukunoris (assembly GCA_029574335.1). NCBI lineage: Eukaryota > Metazoa > Chordata > Amphibia > Anura > Ranidae > Rana > Rana kukunoris. The sequence goes on from CM056052.1 coordinate 92,803,058, forward strand.
TTTAACGCAAAAAGGTGCTATTTATTTTTGGTTCAAGATGCTTCAATGGAGAAGCTGCAGAAAAGCATGTAATGTGTTTTTGCAGCAATTTGTGTTTTGTAATCTACCCAACAACAAATTGGCCCCCCCCCAAAAAAAAAACGTATTTTTTTTTATTTTAAGGCTATTATCCGATTAAACGAAACAATAATCGGTCAACTAATCGATTATGAAAATAATCGTTAGTTGCAGCCCTATAGCAGTCAGTGGTGAACCCTGCTGACAGCTGATGACTCATTGGTTGTTAAAGACGCAGATTCGTTTTTATCTTGCACTTCAAGTTGGTATCAATAGACAAGGGAAGTGTTATTATGCTCTTAATGATTAGTATGTTTGCCCAATCCAGAGATCTTCAGGAGGCAGCACAGTTATGCTCTCCATACACGATTCTGCATGCAACCAGTGGCTGGCAAATTCCGCATAGACCTCTATGGTGCCGACAGCTAATGTTGCTGCAAAGTACAAATTGACCACATGCAACAGAATCGACCTCCTTGTAACAATGCGATAGAGAGGTACATAAATCAAAACCATTATACATACTTCAGAAAAATCCAGTATTCAATGCAAAATTACCAGTATTTAAAAAAATCAATAACCATTTTACAACCGATTTGGAGTTTTGGTATATCATACTATAGATACACAAATATGACCCAAGATAAATATCATTAGACATAGAACTGTAGTCAATACTTCACCCTCAGGGATTAGAAGTGTATAACACATATTACTGATCCAGAGACAAGCGGTTTCACTCCCACTTGGTCTCATCACTGTAGGATGGGTTGTAATGATTATCATGTAAAGTGCTATGGAGACAGCCTCACTAAGACAACACGGAGAAAGGGAGATCTGCAAGCCGTACTCTGCAGATAAAACAACAGGGACAATTAGTGAGGCTTGGAAGATCCCCCTCCCTAGAGAAATACAGGTGAAATTAGCAGGATTTCCAGGAGAAAACACTGAGGAAATTAGGCGAGATTTCTTCGAGCTGTTAGATGTTCATTATATTTCATCATTCATTACGTCATGATATGCCAACAAATCAATGCAGGGAAACGAAAAAAAAATTCCAACCAATATTGTTTTCTGAGTATATATATATATATATATATATATATATATATATATATATATATATATATATATATATATAGCTCCTAACCGTTTAGTTCAGTATTTCTTAAAGTTCCGTAGGACCCTGGAGTTTTCTCTTTCACATCCTTTTCAATGCAGAGAAACCCTTGAAATAACTTTCTGGTCTCAGATCCAGCCATAGACAGTTCAGCAAGAACCTGTCGAGATTAGAACCTTTCAATGGGCAGGTTAAATGTAGCAAGTTGATCAATCTACTTGGGTACAACCAGCCAGTCGGATTTTACGTGCGATCATCATTAGAGGCTGATATAACCGCTAGCAGTAATCACTGGCTTCTCCTAGCGGGGACAGCTTACCTCACCACCCCCTCCGGGTGAATACAATGTCTCTGCAGGATTCCCCTGTCAGCACTGTCTGCTCGTGGCTGCAGAAAAGAAAGTTGCATGATACATTAGAGTGATGGTCGGTGGAAAGAATGCTCCTTACACGTGTAGTCATTGGGAAGAATTTCCCCCTTACAGGTAGCTAAAAAGATCAATGGTGTCAGTGGGAACTTATCTGAGAGGCAGAAATTGCTCACTGCTTCAGGAAGCCCCAACCTCCTCTTTATCAACGAAGAAACAGAACTTGCCGCTGCAGGTAGGTCCTACTTGGTTGCAATCTTACTCTCAGGAACCGAGGGTGCTGGGCAATGCACATGGCAATTGAGAAAAAAAGATAATTGGGACAGCCGCACTCCAATCCAACGTAGCTTTTTTGTAAAAGTATGAAAACAGGCACTACAAGTCACAGCAACGAAACCCAGTCAGCTGTCCTGGGTTATGTTGCTGTGACTTGTAGTGCCCGTTTCCGTTTTCATTCTTTTACAATAAAGCTACATTGTATTGGAGTGCGGCTGTCCTAATTATCTTTTGTTCTCAATTCCTCTTGATCAACCTAAGGGTTCCTTGGAAGCCTATTCTAGAGGTTGCAAAGTGCTCCTTCAGGCTAAATTTTAACTAAGGCCCCTTTTCACAGTTTTACCCCCGCTAGCGACCGAGAAAAGGTTAAAAAAAAACATGGCAAATCGCCTCTGCAGAGGCGCTTTGCGGGCGGTATAGCCATGGTGCCCCATTGATTTCAATGGGCAGGAGCGATGGAGAAGCGGTATACACACCGCTCCTTCACCGCTCCAAAGATGCGGCTAGCAGAATTTTTTTTTACCGTCCTGCTAGCACATCTCTCCAGCGTGAAAGCCCTCAGGGCTTTCACACTGGAGACACAGCAGCGACTGTTTCAGGTCGGTTTGTAGGCACTATTTTTAGCGCAATATTGCCTGCAAAACGACCCAGTGTGAAAGGGGTCTTCGTGTAGGTGGGCAACCATTGCAGTGCAGTCCTACTAAAAGACAATGGGCCAGATTCACAAAGCCATTACGCTGGAGTATCAGGAGATGCGCCAGTGTAATTGGAAATATACGCCTGCGTATAGTTATGCCGTATCCCCAAAACGATATACGTCATAAATCTAGACTTTTTAGACCGACGTAATTTCGCTAGACCGACGTAATTTCGCTAGACCGGCGCATCGTGCGCGCAAAAAAAGGGGCTAGACACAACATTGATTTGCTAGGCAAATATGCAAATGAAGGAGTTACGGCGATCCACAAAAGTTGGTGCAGCGCAGGCTACGCGCTGTGCGCATCAGCTGCACGTCCTGTCTAAAATTAAGCAGTATAAAAGCTTGCCTAAAATTAGACAATCCGTCTACATGTCAGATAAAGCAACACTGTTAGTGAGAAGCTGAGCAGCCACACTTGCAGGACAACAATCTGTATGCCACCATGCCAGGGGCATCCATGCTCATAGCTATACTACTGACTTTAGAGGAGCGCAGGAGGAGGAGGGCATGGGAGAGGATATACCACACAGGCATAGACCTCTTTGGCATGAGTGATTCTGAGGTGTCTCGCATCTTCAGATTCCCCCCTGCTGCCATCCTGGAATTAACCACAACCCTGGAGGAGGACATCACCAGCCCAACACACCGCTCACATGCAGTGCAGCCACTGGTTAAGGTCCTGGCAACACTCCATTTCCTTGCCAGTGGCTCTTTTCAAAGAACAAGTGGAGTGGTGGCTGGGATGTCACAATCCTCCATGAGCAGATGTGTGCACCAGGTTATCCCTGCAATTCTCAGACGCATGGCCAACCAAATCATCAAACCCACCCAGGAGGACTTGCGGCAGAAGGCAATGACAGATTTCTACAGAATTGCCAGATTCCCACGCACTGTGGGGGCCATTGATTGCACACATGTGGCACTCCAGCCCCCCCGTGAGACAGAGCACATATAGCGCAATCGGAACCATTGGCATTCCATCAACGTACAGGTGATAGTCGATGCCAAATGCCTCATATGGCACGTCCGTGCCAAACACCCCGGATCCAGCCATGACAGCTACATATACAAACAGAGCCCCATCCCAATGGAATTCGAACAGAACATGTATGGGGACAGCTGGCTGGTTGGTGATTGACATGGGTGGCAGGCATGACTGTCCCCCCCCCCCCCCATGATGCACACATCACAAGGGGCACATGCACTACTAACATCCTCCTGTCTTTTCCCTTCCAGGTGACTCTGCTTATGCACTGGGACCCCATCTCATGACTCCTAGCCGGAACCCCCAAACCCCAGGAGAGGAAAGATACAATGAAGCACACGCCCAAATACTGTGCAGTCGTGGAGCGCACCTTTGGCCTCCTGAAGTCACGTTTCCGATGCCTGGATAGTCTGGGGGTACCCTGTTGTATTCCCCCAAACTTTGTGTGCCAGATCATCGGTGCAGATCATTCTCACAACTTCGCAGTGAGAAAGGGCCTGCAGATTGACCTACGTGATGACCTGACCCCCGAACCAGACAACCCTCCCCTAACCGAGGATACTTCCTTTCACTCATGTTCCCACAACCTGGAACCAAAACAATCACCAAAAATCAGACACCAAATAACAAACACCAAAAAAGTATCAAAAACAGTCACCAAACAACACTCTGAAAACCACTATCAAAAACACTTTACTTATCAGTCAAGAAATATATCAAACACAAGTCACAAACCGACAAACGCGAACACACAACACAACAAAAGCACCTTGCTGTATAGGGAGGGATACAAAGGGATGTACTTTTGCAAAGGAAGTGCGTTTTTCTCTGTCTATTTAAGCTCTCTGCGTAGCTCACTAAGTTGACCGGACCTAGGTCCAATTTCACTGATTGCGCCGTTCCCGAGTTTTGAGCATGCGCAGAGAGGTGCCGACCATGGTGTGCTTCATGTGCGCATGCGCGATCCGGCCGGCCCTTCATTTGCATGGGGTCACGGCTCATTTCAAAGGAAACACACCCACGTCCTTCCCAATTTGAAATACTCTGCCTTACGCCTCGGAAATTACGTTGCACCGGCGCAAATTTCTGCGCAAATACTACGAAGATACGGTAATTGCGCCTCTACACTGCGCCGGTCTAACATAAAGGAGGTGCGCTACTCCGGTCAAAAAATGCGCCAATGTACCTGAATCTGGCCCAATGCCTTTTTCTCCTACTTGGCTGGTTTACACCTGAAAAATAAAAAGTACTGGCATAAACTTTTTTTCAGCGCAGTGCAAGGCAATCCACTACTTTATACCTTGTGACATACAATAGAAACGTAAGTGTGGAACAACACTATAGCGAACACAGACACCGCATTTGATTTGCACCCGCACTGCTGTCCCGATCACATGTAATGTCTGTGCAATCTCGCATCAGATTTGCATAAAAAGGGTGCAGGGAGTTATTTTTTCCCCACACTGGAAGCAGGTCACATCTGGGTGTTCACACCCAGGTGATCTGATCCCTGTCCAAATCCACAATTTGCACTGCGATCTGTGAACCGATCTGGGGCAGAGGGCAGTGTGAACTGCCTGTGGGTAAGATGCGATGCGGGAAGCAGCGCTGGAATCGCGCTAGCTCCCGCACCGCTAAATTGTGTTCCAAGGCTAATGAAATGTCACAATGACATTTCAATAAAGTCAGTTTAAAAAAAAAAGTTAATGCTGCGATGTACTGTGATCAGCACTGTTGTCATCCCACCGCATACCAGCCTCTGTGTGTAACGCAACAGTTGGTGTGATGGTATCCTCAGAAACAAGTGGCAGATTGATCTCCTGCCTACACTGACCACCAATCTGAGGGGGTCTCTTTTACAATGACCATTAGTGTAAGTGGTCACTTTAAGGCTAGGATCACACTAGCCCACCCTGCAAAATGCAGCCTTTGACCAAGCAGGCTTCTGAGGCATTGGCATTTCAGTGCATTACAAAGCATCGCCCCTTTATAACTTTACTTGAAGTGTCACTGTCATAGTGATGCTCAATTCATGTCACTACACAGCAGCATGGTGCTCCCTTTGGATGTTCTCGCTTTTCCATTTGCGCAAGAATTTTTTTTTTTTTACATTTTGTAATAGATTTGGTGAAGGTGGCTGTGTGAGGATACAAACAGCGAACGCTTCTGATTGGTGGCTGTGTCAAACGACAGTTTCTCATGCGGACACTTTGGCACATCCAATTATAGCTGTTAGTAAAACATCAAATAAGTTTCAATCAGAAGATAAAATTGAGGGACCGAGTTAAAGTCATAACAGATTATGACTAGGACATCAAAGTTGCTGCAGAATATAATCACTTTGTTATCAAAGTAAAGTGGATGAAATCCTGTTACTCAAAACGTGGTATAAAAATTCAGTCACCTTTAAAAAGAAAACGAAAGCTCCATTTAAATGTAGCTGAACTATACAGAGGTTGTACACAGGTTCGGAACCATTTGCATATGCGCAGCTGGCTTCTTTTAATTAATTAATGGCCATGGAGGGTCTAATTTCCTGCTCGTATGTTTTCTATTTTATTGATGAGCAGCTGTGTATTTCTGCATTAAGGGCCGTTTTGCAGCCCCAGAACAGGATGTGTATTTGGCAGCATCTTACCATTAGAAAATTGAAAAGCAACAGGATTTGTTCCCAGCGCAGTGAATCTGCAAATAGAGTGGACACAGAAAACCTCAAATGAAGCCACTAATTTGATAAAGTATGTTTGAGAGGACCATCGCTAGCAAGACAAGGCAGCATTTCACTCCTGCGCTCTATAGACAGGCTAATAATTTGTTGGGCTGTCAAACAGCAAATGCCAGTGTCCATAATGCGGAAAATGTACACCCATAAAACATGAGGGCTTTAAATCACTAATTGCCATTGCATGCTTTCTTCTTAGTGGTAGGAATGGGAATAATGTATCCTCTGATGTAAAAAAGCTTCTTAAAGAAAACATCCACTTAAATTGCAGTGCATCGGCTTTCATAAAGGAAACCCTGCAGCGATGCCATTGCTGACCTCCTTCCATTAATGATAATTGGCTGTCAGGCTAATTTAAAGTATATGTATAGCAAAAACATTTTTTTTTTTTTACACAGCGACAAGAAAATGTATGTAAACCACTTAGAATCAACTCGTTTTCCATAAACTGATCTGATGCTCATCCAAGTCACAGCAATAGACAAACGCAATGTGCTTACGTCAATAGCACACAAGATATCTAGTGAAAATGGTGGCTATGGCAAGCACTGCAATTTTGCCCCTGTCATTACATTTGGGAAACCTTAACCAAAAAAAGCACCTGATGCCTGTAATAAGACCTCTCACAGCGCACTGATCCCAGCCGGTCCACCCTCTCCTCTCACCCATCCCGTGTGATGTAATATACAGCGCAAGGGGCCGGCGGGACGCAACGTGCTGTGAGAGGGTCTTATTACAGCGCTGCCTGTGCTAGACTGTATGTGTTGCAGTCTTGCAGAGCCTCTTATGGGGCCCCCCTAATGGCCCCAGCCTTCAGGCAGGGCGGCCCAATGGGCAAGTCCGCCCCTGCTCATTAAACAGTCCACATTCAGTGAAAGTTCATGTACTGCAAAGTTTGCAGTACATGAACTTTCACTGAATGTGGACTATTTAACTGCTTGCCGACCTACCGCTGTCATTTTACTGCGGCAGGTCGGCTCTCCTGGGCGAGAGCCCGTAGCTCTACGTCGGCTACTTTCGCGGCCCGGCGGGCACGATCGCAGCGGGCACCCGCGATTGCTTGGTACAGAGCGAGGACTGGGAGCTTTGTGTGTATGAACGGAAGATCAGTAATTTCCCCTAGTGAGTCCACCCCCCATACAGTTAGAACACACCCAGGGACACACTAAACCCTTTCCCTGCCAGTGGCATTTTTATAGTAATCCAATGCATTTTTATAGCACTGATCGCTATAAAAATGCCAATGGTCCCAAAAATGTGTCAAAAGTGTCCGCCATAATGTCGCAGTACTGAAAAAAAAATGCTGATCGCCGCCATTACTAGTAAAAAAAAAAAAAAAATGATAAAAATGCCATAAAACTACCCCCTATTTTGTAAACGCTATAACTTTTGCGCAAACCAATCAAACGCTAATTGCGATTTTTTAATGAAAAATATGTAGAAGAATACGTATCGGCCTAAACTGAGGAAAAAAATGTTTTTTTATATATTTTTTGGGGATATTTATTATAGCAAAATGTAAAAAATATTGCATTTTTTTCAAAATAGTTGCTCTATTTTTGTTTAGAGCGCAAAAAATAAAAACCGCAGAGATGATCAAATACCACCAAAAGAAAGCTCTATTTGTGGGAAAAAAAGGACGCCAATTTTGTTTGGGAGCCACATCGCACGACCGCGCAATTTTCAGTTAGAACAACGCAGTGCCGAATCACAAAAAGTGCTCTGGTCATTGGGCAGCAATATGGTCTGGGGGTTAAGTGGTTAATGAGCTTGTTGCACAAATCACTTTATTTAGCACTATATTTGATTGGCTGCTACTGCTTGACACACACACACACACACACACACACACACACACACACACACACGATGACGAAAAACGTTTAGGTCATCATTGTGTGCGATTGTGCATGTGCGCCAGGGCCAAGCAGAAGCAAGCAACCAATCAAATCAAAAATACTTTTAAGTAGTACCTGCTGTTGCACAAATCACTTTACGATAACTATGGCTATGCATATTTATTCAATCCACATTGAGCGCTATATTTGATTGGCTGCTTGCTTCTGCTTGGCAGTTGGTAGTGGAACACACGCAAAAAAATCACACATGATGATGATCAAGATCATGAATAAAGTAGTACCTGCTAGGCTGCTAACCCTTGCTGCTGCCTTGGGGTTCCTAGTCATCCATTCTTTCTCTCGTGACTCGTCTCTTCTCCTCCTCACATCACAGACCTCCTGCTCTGGGGAGAAGATGATGCTGTACAGAGGAGGGTATGTAGAGCATTAGGCTCCGCCAGTTACATGGACCCGGTCAGGCCAGTCATCAGCCATCATAGGGATGTCTGTCGTTCCCCTCCCAGGCCAAGTAACTATTATCAAGTGCAGTGCTGGCACCGCGATCCTATATCCTGTATTAGTGCGGTAGGCAGCCGCGAGAGAATGGGTGTTTTTTTTGTGGCTTTTTTGCCACCCCCCCATGGTGCCCATGGCACTTGCCATGGCTGCCATACCTTAGATAGGCCACTGTAGCACGCAAACAAATGTAATTTATTGTGCCTTTATTGAACACATCCATTAAACATTCACAGTGCTGGAGAAAAAGGTAAGTGAACCCATAAACAAATTATTACAACAAAAGCCAATTGGAGTTAGTAGTTTGCATACCTGGAGTCCAATAACTTGAATTCGAAGATGAGGTTTAGAGCTCAAACATTTTAGGCCCCATTCACACCCGAGTGATTTTCTGCATGAACTTATAGCTCTAAAAAAACACCCAACAAGCCAAATCCCATTAATTTAAATGGCCTCTGTTCACAAATGAGCATTCTGTCACCTGAAGCAAAACGTCTACCGTTCAAAAAAGTACATAGTCTTCTTTTTGGCAGATTACAAGCATTTTTGGCTTCAATAGAAATGCCTGACTTGAGAGTTTTACAAGCATTTTGTCACTTGTTTTCTACTCAAACAGCAGCTCTCCACCCCTAATTTCCTCTTCTTCTCCTCCCTCTTAGTGCTTTTTAGTGGCTAAACAAAAACACCTGAATTTGTAAAACGCTTGTAATATGCTCCTAAACACTAAGAAAAGCTTGGAAAAAGCTGCAAAAAAGCTTTAAAAAAAAAGAAAAATGCCAGCAAATCAAAATCGCTCAGGTGTGAATGGTGCCTCAAGATTGCTGTTCATAAGCAGCATTAGCTGTTGTGAACCATGCCTCACAAAAAATTAGCTCTCTGAAGACGAGAGTAGTTTATCTTCATAAGGCTGGAAAGAAATACAAAGCAATCTCAACATGTTTAGGCATCCATAAGTCAACTATTAGACAAATCGTCTATAACCTCTTCCTGCCCGTGCTATAGCCGAAAGACAGCTACAGCACGGGAATAAATTGCCGGGAATGGTGTCTCGGCATGTTCCCCCATGCATGAGCAGCCTGTCCACACACCTGTGCCTGCCAGGAAGCTGACACACTGCAGCGCTAATCACAGGTAGTGACACATTTCTCGATCTGTGCAGTCCGGATCAGAAAATGTGTCACTGCCCATGATTAACGATGCGGACCGTCCCGTCAGCTTCCTGGTGGGTACGAGCACGTGGACTTGCGAACACGCCTAAGCTCATTCTTACTTCTGTTGGAGGGACATCGGTCACACACACACACAGACACCCACTGCTGCTAAGCAGTACCTACCAGTGCATATCAGTACTGCACATCAGTGCCACCTATGATTGGCCATCAGTATCCATTAGTTCTGCCTATCAGTGCCGCCCACCAGTGCACATCAATGGAGAAAAATTACCTGTTTGAAAAATGTTATAACAAGCTATGAAACTTGTGTTAAAAAAAAAAAAAAAAAGATACAACATTTCATTTGGGTACAGTGTAGCATAACTGTGCAATTGCCATAAAAAGATCGACAGCGATGAAAGCTGAATATTGCCCTGGGCAGGAAGGGGGTTTAAGTGCCCAGTAAGCAAGTGGATACATTGAGACAGTTTAGTGCTGCGACGTGGGTGAGCAGCCAAGATGATTGTCAAGGCACCAAGCAGAATCCTTAATGAGGTAAAGAACCACCCCCTAGTAATAGCTAAAGGCTTAAAGACTTCACTGGAACTGGCAATAATCCCTGTTCATGATTTTAGCATACCTTTGACCAGACAGTTGTCCATGGCTGAACACCAGGAAGGAGCCACTGCCCTCCAAAAAACAAAACAAAAACATAGTTGTGCATCTGAATTTTGCCAAAGACCACCTCGGCAAACCACAATGCTACTGGGAAAATGTTTTGTGGACTGATGAAACAACAGTTGAATTGTTCAGAAAGAATACTTGTTCAGGAAAAAAAGGGCACAGCTTACCAACATCAAAATATCATCCCAATGGTGAAGGAAGTATCATGATTTGGGTTTGCTTTGCTGCTTCAGGGCCTGGACAATTTGCCATCATAGAGAGGAAAATGAAAACCAAAATATCCTACAGGATAATGTCAGGGTGGCTTTCTGGCATCCTAAGCTTAGTAGCAGTTGGGTGGTTCAGCAGGACAATCACCCTAAGCATTGAAATAAATCCACCACACCAAAAACACCCAAAAAAAAAAAGAATATGCGCCTTTTGGAGAAGTCAGAGCCCAGACCTTAACTCAATAGAAATGCTGTGAAAGTACCTCGAGATCTTACAAATGTGACTAAGCTGAAGCAGTTTTGTAAAAAGGAATGACCAAAAATTCCTTCCGATTGTTGTGCAAATTCGAATTCTGTGTGTTATCAGTTCCAACACATTGATGAAAGCCAGTGTGACTTAGATGAGTATCACATCACATTTTATGGCAAATTACAGCTGAAAAACAATTCCAAAGGATTCACATACGTTTCCTAGCCACTGTATGTTTTGGATAGACTTGACAGATTTTTATTATTGTCTGTGTCCCCACTGGGAAGACGCACCTTCTCCGTTTGTCCAGGTAACTGACGCCAAAACAAAAAGCAATGGGACATCTAAAGTTTAAGGCCTTTCAAATGGGCGAATAAGAGCGTGTAGAATTTAGAGTTCATACGTGGTTAACGTGATCACATCACCATAACATTTCAGGGCCACATGTCTGGTGAAGAGGTACTTCGTGGCTCTGAAGTTTTGTACCTTTTACCATTGTCAAGAATTCCGTTATATTCACTGGTGCCCATTCACAACCGAATCCTAAATTCTGGAATGATCTTTTATGCAAAATATTACTTTAGCTCATTAAGTTAAAAACTTGTCTATCACCTTCTGAACATCAAGACTGGCAAACTTACTGACCATCACTGAGGTTCAAGCAGGTGTCCATGGTGCTGTAGGAACTGTCACTTCCCATGCAGTTTTATAGTTTAAAGGGGGTTGCAATGGTATTTTTTTTAAAATGACAAACATACCATACTTGCCTCCACTGTTCAGTTTGTTTTGCACACAGTGGCCCCGATCCTCGTCTTCTGGGATCCCTCTGCGGCTGTCTCAGCTCTTCCCAGCAACAGCTAACCCCCGTTTTGGAAAGCGCTCTGCCAAGGGGGTTAGGTTGTGGGTGGGGCTTCTGTGATACAGTCGGCGCCTATAACTGCCTTATACTCGGCCCCACCAACCGATGCGCCACATAACTGATTTGCCAATGGCTACGCTGTCATCAATCTCCAATGAAGAGCCGCCTCAAGCTGGAGGAAACCATTGCGGGATCGTGCCCAGAATTTCGTGGCTCAGGTAACTAAAACAGGGAGGCTGTGGGGCCGGTGAGTGCAAGGTGTTTTTAAAACACAAAGCTTTACAACCCATTTAATGAACATAGGTTTACCTTAGATTTGCCAACAGTCAAATTTTATAAATAGTCCCAGGCAGTTTTACACTGAACGGAAGAATCAATGAACTACCACAGTGCTCAACAGCACCATGGTAGTTCATTGAGAACTATTGTATAAGTGCCACAATGGCTGTAGGTACTTTTAGTTCTTTGATTCACAGGGATCTAAGAATCAGTGATGCAGCCATGTGTGTGGAGCCCTGCACAGCCAAGCTCTTTGAATTTTGGTAGTAAGTATGGGGAGAATATCCACAGCTCACTGCCACAGGGAAGGGGGGTCTGATGCTGAACATGTTACTACCTAAATATGGGTGGAACATGTTCAGAAAGGTGAATTTATCCTTTAATATTCAGGTCAGTAAGGTCATCGTTTCCAGCGCCACCTTCTCTCTAAACCCATGGCGGCGTCACCACAAACTAGAAGAAGGGGGCTGCACAAAATACAATAAGATGACCCCCAATTGTTTTTAGGATTCCATTACTAATATTTTGCTTCTGTTCTGGAGTTAATCTTTAGAAATAGTTACTAGAAAGATTGCAGGAACCTTGCAAAACATGGCAAAAGTGCTTGCAATCTTTAGGTGGTGCCAAAGCCTATTGTAGTGATTTTTTTTACCACCAAGAAATTATCAAGAAATAGCAGAACCAACAATGATTTCTTTGCCCAAAACATATAATTAAAGTTACAAAAATGTAAATAAAAATTAGCAAATTGCAATAGATTTCAACCATGTTCTTAAAAATAAAATAAATAATCCCCATCTCCTTGGCAGAAAACCTTCAGAAAGCGTGGGCATGAATGTTTCTCCTCCCTCTGCCACAAGTTAACACTTGGGACTCCATTAGCTGTTGAGTGACTGTATGTATTTTTCTTTGTGCTCACTATTCTCTTTTCTACTCCAGCTCAGTATATATTCTCTCTTCCCATAAGGAAGATGTCAGACTAAGCCATGTTTATGTCTTCACTCTCATACACATAGCCAAAATGTCAGCACCTAAACACTTCAGAGAGACAATCGGCACATCTGTTCGCATGTAAACCTGGTGCTTGTGTAGTACACAGGCATTTGGTGCACACGTGACTCTGTACAATCTTAAGGCAATAATCTCCAAAATTTGTAACTAGCCTTAAAAAAGGAAACAATTCTTTAAATTAATGTTTATTTTAATGTTTTAAACAAGTATTTTTGTTAAAGCGGAGCTCCACCCTAAAGTGGAACCCACGCTGATCGGAACCCTCCCCCCCTCCGGTGTCACATATGACACCTTTCAGGGGGGAGGAGGGTGCAGATACCTGTCTAAAGACAGGTATTTGCACCCACTTCCGGCCCAGCATTCTCGGGCAGAATGCAGGCATGTCGTCACCTCCTGTCGCCCCCCCCCCCCCGTTGTGTGCTGGGAACACTCGGCTCACAGCAAATAGCGGGAGCCAATCGTCGGGCGCAGCGCGACTCGCGCATGCGCCGTAGAGAACCGGCCAGTGAAGCCGGAGCGCTTCACTTCCTGGTTCCCTCATCGTGGATGGTGGGGGGAGCAGCAGAGTGACGAGCGATCGCTTGTCCTCTGCTGTGGACGGCGCTGGAATCCAGGACAGGTAAGTGTCCTAATATTAAAAGTCAGCAGCAGCAGTATTTGTAGCTGCTGGCTTTTGAGCGGACATCCACTTTAAGATAGCTAGAAACGTACTACGAAAGTTATGTATTAAAATACATATAAACAGACAACTGGCAAAAATTAACCAACCCTGGAAACATCCAGAGAAAGGGCAATAGTGAGGGTCACAGCTATGGCGGCTACAACTAATGATTATTTTCATAATGAATTAGTTGGTAGATTATTGTTTCGCTTAAAATTGGATAATTTTAAGTTTGTTGTATAGTTTAGTTAATATAGTTTAGTTAATATGTAAAGTTTAAAAAAATAAATGTATCCTTAAATATATATATATGCAGTGGTAAATATGAGTAACCAGCTATATGCCAAGGGAACAAAATATTGAATTCACTATAAATATATAACACACACAATAATAATAATAATAAATATATACACACACATACACACAAACATAAATATTAATATATACACACACACTAGTAGAGGTTAAATCTGGTACATATCAGGTACAAAATGTAAAAGACCTAAAGCACCGTTTTTTATATTCTATTTTCACATAGGATCGTAATTTATGTTAACCATGACAGACTCCCTTCCCATAAGCAGGTAGCTCAATATAAGCTACCTGCTGTCACTTATTCTGCCCATACAGGAATGAGTTTTGCCAAAGTTAAAAACAGAGGTCCGGCGGTACAAAAATAAATAAATAAATAAAAAGTCAGCAGCTACAAACACTGTAGCTGCTGACTTTTAATAGGCACACTTACCTGTCCAGGTTGCCCGCGATGTCGGCCGCCCGAGGCAGATGCCTCCAGAGCCGAATATGACAACTCACCGGATTCACTTCCTACTGCGCATGTCGCGCAGCCATTTGTGAATGGGGACACCGTCTTGAGTGTCCCAGAAGGCAGCGCTCTTCCATTTCCCAGAAGGCAACGGCGAGGAGAACACAGAACCTCACCGCGGAAGAGAGAGAGTCAAATTAGGATGATCTGCCTAGTAACAGCAATTCCTGGCAAGTATGAAAAAATATTTATCCTTTTTAGCTACTTTTTTTTTTAGGGTGGACCTCCACATTAAAAGCAAATAATTTTTGTACAAATATTCGTACGAATATTCTCATGCAAAAATCAATATGCATGTCAGCATAAGACATTTAGTAGCAGCAGCATGGTTTTTGTATTACCTGTCATAATGGGGTAAAAAAAAAAAGAAAAAAAGTGCTTTATAGAACAAAAAAATGCAGATAATCACTACTGTAAGGGGTAACCGTAATTTATACTGTGAAACAGTTAAAGTTATTTAGTTTAAATCCACACAAAAAATGAAAACGGTGGGCCAACACCCTACACTTACCTTCCTGAGTCATGAGCGGTCAATGCCCACACAGACAGTGTAGAAGTCTGGGGATTTGACATCCCTGTTCTTCCCTTTCTTTCAGTAGAGTTACAGGAGTGATGAGAGTGATCCTGATCAGTCAGTGTCCGTACGTGACCTCTGACCAATTGAAATTGCTCTGATCCATTCCCGAAGCCCTGAGGAAAGAAGAAGAGCAGGGATTTCAAGTCCCTGGCTGCTTAGGCAGTAACAGCTCATCACCCAGGAAAGGAAGTGCAGGGGGATGTTTTAGTTTACCTTTTTTTTTTTTAAGGTTAATTCCCTGCACTGATGCTCCTCCCTGACAACTTCTGTCCACAGCTCTGCTCCCTAGTAGTGTAGTGCCTAGGCTGATAGGTCTACTGCCACCTGTGCTTGATTTAGACATACCTTAGGTCACGATCAATAACAATGGGAAGATTGCCAGAGAGGCATCAAGATTTTGCTATGCTATGGGGTCACATGATCTCTAGTTACAAACAAAACTCCATTATCTGGTAAATAAATCGGTATGAGAGGTGCTTGCACATCATGCAGGATGACTACCTACATTTTAGAGTAAGTTGATGTGGCTGCTGTGGTTTCTCATAGGATGTTTTGGTCACATCCCTTCACAAGGGACACCAGTTGAGAAAGACAGACATAGAAATACATAGAATTTATTGGCTTTTCGATATCGAGTAGGATGCAGAGAGGACACCATATTGACTATATGCTGGCCTTTTAGTAGAAACTAGGGTTGTCCCGATACCACTTTTTTTAGGACCGAGTACAAGTACCGATACTTTTTTTCAAGTACTCGCCGATACCGAATACTTTTTTTTAAATGTGTCCCCAAATGCAGCCATGTCCCCCACAACTGCAGCCATGTCCCTCCAGCCATGTCCCCCACATATGCAGCCATTTCCCTCCAGCCATGTCCCCCACATATGCAGCCATGTCCCTCCAGCCATGTCCCCCACATATGCAGCCATGTCCCCCCAGCCATGCCCCCCACATATGCAGCCATGTCCCCGCAGCCATGTCCCCCACATATGCAGCCATTTCCCCCCAGCCATGTCCCCCACATATGCAGCCATGTTCCTCCAGCCATATCCCCCACATATGCAGCCATGTCCCCGCAGCCATGTCCCCCACATATGCAGCCATGTCCCCCCAGCCATGTCTCCCACATTTGCAGCCATGTCCCTCCAGCCATGTCCCCCACATATGCAACCATGTCCCTCCAGCCATGTCCCCCACATATGCAGCCATGTCCCCCCAGCCATGTCCCCCACATATGCAGCCATGTCCCCCATACCTAGCCGCCGCACAGGGAACATCACAGCTTTTATTTGAATAGCTGTTTTCCCCGCGAGTATAGACACGCCCCCTTGCTCGGGATTGGACAGATCACGATCACCCATCCAATCCCGAGCAAGGGGCAGTGTTTATACGCGCGGGAACACTACAGCTATTCAAATTAAAGCTGTGATGTTCCCGCACGCTGTTTAACCCATGCGGCGGCGGGGGGGGGGGGGGGGTTACAAGTATTCTATTCAGGCATCGGGGGTATTTGTGGGAGTACAAGTACTCCCGCAAGTACTCAGTATCGGGACAACCCTAGTAGAAACCAAACCAGAACAATACAGAGAGCTTTTCTAATATTGTGCTGTATCCAGCATTGCAAATGTGCAGCATATACAAGAAGAATAAACTAGGTTTATAAAACTGCACTTCCTCCATCACTTATAATAACTTGTAAAACAACCATTTACACATCCAGGAACCCACTAGGATTCCACACATCTTCCAACCTCATTCCTTAATGGCCTTCTCATTTACAATATCACTTAATGCACGGTAGTGTGCCAACAAGATACCGTACACAAGGGAAACATGAAGGCAGAGTTTGCTTTCCTCCTGAAAATGTTAGCTGCCTGGCTGTTATGGTGATCATATGCATCAATACAGTGAATAAATATGTATGCAGGTTAAGCATGCAGATTTTTCTCCAACTTTCTTCATCTGTATATTTATTGTAAGTCAGCAACTCAGAAAGCATTAGCACAATGGGTTAACATTATAGTCAATCAATTACCAGCAACCATATCACTCTAACTGGTTTACTATAAAAGGAAAAAGTATGGTTAAAGCTGTTTTAGCCCTACTTCACATGTGAGTCACAGGAGTGAATTTAGTTCTGCACTCATGTGACCCAGATTCAGCCAACAGTGGGCCAAAATTTGCTGTCGGCAGCCATCACAGAGACAGGCCAGGCTCTGCAGGAATCCACCCCCAGGGCCTGACTGGCAGCACACCGCCGAAAGCCTGAGCCAGCCGCTCCCACCACCCTTGACAGCACAGCACATATGTGAGCGCTGAAAGGGGCACAGCAGAGAGTGGTGACTGACAGTCACTGCTCACTAGAGTTGTCCCGATACCGATACTAGTATCGGTACCGATACCAAGTATTTGTGGGAGTACTTGTACTCGCACAAATGCTCCCGATGCTTCTGCCGATACTTTTTTTGTATTTATCAACATGTTCTGTGAAAATTCTTTGAGTTTTTTACTACTGCGTGACAAGCAAATAATTTTTTATTCATTTTTACTCATTTTTATTCTTTTATAATGTCTTGAGTTAGAGTTCTTCATAATTCCAAAGAAAACATCCTTAGTCTGTATTGTGGTTTGAAAACTGTCACATGACATTTAAAAAAAGTATCAGTATTCGGTATCGGCGAGTACATGAAAAAAAGTATCGGTACTTGTACTCGGTCCTAAAAAAGTGGTATCGGGACAACCCTACTGCTCACTGAAGTCAGAGAACTGAACGATCAGTGGTCATGTGATTGCTTGGTTCTTAGAGGCGGCGAGGGACTGATGCTGGGAGGGACTGATACTGCATCCACCTAGGTGAGTATGAAAGCTTATTTTCCATTCTTCTCTTTTAAGCCCCAAATTCAGCTTCTAGTAACCCCCACTCTTTGCCCATTTTACTCACTTATTCTTGTACATTGGGATTGGTTTACTAAAAATGGGGTGTGCAAAATCTGGTGCAGCTCTGCATAGAAACCAACAAGCTTCCGGGTTTTATTGTCAAAGCTTAAAGTGTTACTAAACCCACAGCAGTAAAATCAGTCTGTATATGCAGAAAAGCATGCTTGTTATAGTAGCTGTGGATCAGGTCAGGGGTCCTGCAGCCTCAAAGGACAATTAGGGGAGTAGGAAAACTCCTCCTACAAGCTTTACCAGACACTGATAGAAGTCAAAATACTGCTCTAACTGCTGATGAGAAAAGGTATTTAGCAGTTTATATTTACAAAAACTATTGCATTTCCATGTTCTGTGTACTGTGGGAGACCAGATATAGTGAATGCAGAGTCCTGGGTTTAGTAACACTTTAATTGAACAAGCTGAAGTTAGAAGCTGATTGACAACCATGCATAGCTGCACCAGATTCTGAGTGCAGACAAGAACTGGGCAAGTGGACCACTGTAAAGCAAGCATGACGACTATAAAAGCGTCATTAAACTACGACTTTATTAAAAAAAAAAAAAAAAAAAAAAAAACAGGCCCCCTGGTAGTTTATTCCAATAGGTAGACGAATGCACCCCATTTTAGAAGCATTATATCAAACAATGCCCTCCAGTACTGCGCGGTCAAGGCTCCCGGTAGTCCTGGGAGTTCCAACTGTTTGGCCACTTGAATAGCCAGACTGTGATGTTGTCACTTCCGCTCAGGCGCACAGAGACGCATCATCATGGCACAGAGTGTCATGCATGCCATGCACTGAGCTGCAGATGCATGGCTCAGTGTACATATCGCATGTTGGGTAACTTTACATAAATTACCTATTCAATGTATTTCATGCATTAAAATCTTTGTGAATATTCACAGCTACTAAAATTGTATCCCCTTCCCGCCGAACGTATGCAGATATGCGTCCTCGGTTTTTGGGGGTTATACCGGGATGATGCCCGTAGCTGCAGGTATCATACCGGTACTGTTGTTTAGACCCCTTTTCACCCTAAGGCGGTTTGCAGGCGCTATTGTGCTAAAAACAGTGCCTGCAAACCGACCTGAAACAGCGGCCACTGTTTCTCCAGTGTGAAAGCCAGAGGGCTTTCACACTGGAGCGGTGCACTGGCAGGATGGAAAAAAAAAGTCCTGCTAGCCGCATCTTTGCAGTGGTTTGTATACTACTTCTGGCCATTGAAATCAATCGGACACCGCGGCTATACCGCCGGCAACCCTTTCTCGGCCGCTAGCAGGGAGTAAAACCGCCCCACTATCGTCCGAATAGCAAAGGCGCCGTTAAAAATAGTGTTGCTTTACCGCCACCGCACCTCCCGCCCCAGTGTAAAAGGGGCCTTAAAGCAGGCGATCAGTTTTCCGGTTGTTATACCGGAGGAGGGGACATCTGGCGCCTAGCCACAAACTAGAACACAAAGCTAGAAGGCTGTAAACACAGAAGCGACGTCACTTCCGGGTTACTCGGCTGCCAATAGAGCCTGATTTAAAAAATACACAGTATTCAGAATCACCGTTTTTGGCAATCTGAATACTTTGAAGTGCAAAGGAGGGATTGGGGGTCTTTTAGACCCACGATCTCTCCATAAAGAGTACCTGTCCCCACCTATTACTGTCACAAGGGATGTTTACATTCCTTGTGACAGCAATAAAAGTGAGCAATTTTGTTTTTAAACAAACTTTGATAATATAAAAAGATTAAAAAAAAAAAAGCGCCCCCGTCCCCGCGACCTTGTGCAGCAAAGAAAATGCATACAGAAGTCGCACCCGCATATGTAAACGGTATTCAAATCACACATGTGAGGTATCGCCATGATCGCCAGAGCGAGAGCAATAATTCTAGCCCCAGACAACCTCTGTAACTCTAACCTGGTAACCGTAAAAATAAAAATGAAAACGTCGCTTTTTAGGTACCGTCGTTTGTCGCCATTGCACGAGTGCGTTCAATTATAAAGCGTGGTATCTATTTACTCGGCGTAACATCATCTTTCACATTATACAAAAAAATTGGGCCAACATTACGGTTTCTTTTTTTAATTCATGAAAATTTATTTTTCCCAAAAAGTTGCGTTTAAAACACCATCTGACATAAAATATTGCAACAATCACAATTTTATTCTCTAAATCCTCTGCTAAAATAAATATTTATATATATATATACACACACACACACACACACACACATACATATATATATATATATATATATAATTTTGGGGGGTTCCAAGTAATTTTCTAGCAAAAAATAAGGATTGTAACTTGTAACACCAAATATCAGGAATACGCTTAGTCATGAAAGGGGTATAGATAATATGCAAATACAATTTTCTGCACATTGTTAAGGCAACTTATTCACAATTGTAATTATGAAGAAAAAGATAAAGCTACCAATCAGCCTGGAGGCATTTTAATTAATCACAGGGCATTAAAAAAAAGTTGATACAAAGTATTAAGAGGGGAATTGTTTGTAAACAGTTCTAGCAAGGAACATCATGAAATATTGGCTCTGCACACGCGCCTACATCTGCTGATGGTCCGTTTCCAATTCTAGCTAAATACTTCCAAACCCCATTACAGAGACTCAATCTGTGGGCGAGTACCCTTCAAGCACATACGGAGAGATATGAGGACATAATAATTGTTTTATGTGGCTGCAAGACTTTTTGGCAAATACCAGTGTTTGTCTACATGGGCTGATGCACTGTAAGGTTTATTTAATTCTATGTAGCATTGGGTAAAAGGTCTAGTGGCTTTTTTCCAGTTGGCAAAGTAGCCCACACATGCTCTCAGACACTGGCAAATGCCAGAACTGCCAGGTGGCCAGTATGACTCTACTAATGATTGTAACATGCTGTAGGGAACAGCAGGTGGTACCACAACAGGGTATGTACATGGGGTGAGGTTAGATCATCAATGTAGTAGATGCAGCAAGGATGCCTCCAACTTTTTTTATTTTTTCAAAATTTCAGCTCTAGTTCACACTTGGGTTAATAATAAACTGTAGCTTATTTTATGTGACTTGTCAGTGTAGAGAACTCGCCTTCGTCTTAAAACATAGTAAACGGATCACACCTTGCTCTGTGGCTTGTCTTGGCGGGCAGCTAGCTGTCACTTTAAAAGCAATCACATACATAAATCACCTTCAGAGCAAGTTGAGGGCAGAATGATCGCCGGTTTTAATTGAACTGGATGATGTCATCCGACATTCGGCCCTTGTGTACAGTGCTTAAAGTGGATGTAATTTTTTTTTTCTTTTTAATGTCACAATGTAGAGTATAAGATTTCCTATCATCTGTGCCCAGTCTTGCCACACAGAGTTAATCCAGCGCTGAGTAATCCTCTTTTATTGTTCAGTGCCATTAACAGACTTCCAGATAAAAACCTGTCTAAATAAAAAGTCTGTTTCTCTCTTCTTGCTTTGAGTGACAGGTTATTTACATATCTAGCTTGGACATGTTTATCATGTTATGTTTATCATAATATGAGGTGATCCACAGTATAAAAAGTGAGAAATCCACCCCTCCCCCACATAACACATCCTGGTAATAAGAAGCCAGATATGTAAAATAACCTGTCACTCAAAGCAAGGAAAGAGGAAAGGAGTTTTTATTTAGACAGGTTTTTATCTGGAAGTCTGTTAATTTTCACTTAACAATAAAAGAGGATTGATCAGAGCTGGATTAACTCTGTGTAGCAAGACTGAGATCCCTTCACTGGTTACCAGTAAAAGACAGAATCACTTTTAAAGCACTCTGTCTAACGCATAGATGTGTCCATGGGAATGCCCCCCATTATCTATGCGAAAAAATAAAAGCTCACAATCCCAATCGCGTTCTGCGATCCAACAATCAAAATCTGCTCCAGATACCGAAAGCCAACTACAGGTCCAAAGGGGATAGAAGATTTGTGGTCCAAGGTCCCAGACTATGGAACGCTTTACCAACCAGCATTCGGTTGGAGGAGAACCACCTAGCTTTCAGGAGAAAGATCAAGACTCATCTCTTTTGATACCAAAGGAGACAGGAACAACAAGCGCCCAGAGGCGATTCAGTTCGTATGTGCCGCGCTATATAAGTTTTCATTCATTCATTCATTCATTCAGATGATAGGAAATCTTATACTCTACATTGTGGAATCAAAGTAAAAAAAAAAAAAAAATTGGGTTTACATCCACTTTAAAGCTGGGCTGAAGGCAAACATGTAGCCCCATCTAGTGGCAGATCTCCATTTTTAATACAATGTCGATCTTTTCATTTCTACACAAGTGCATCGTTTCCTGGATGGCATTAGCAGTGTACCAATGCAATTCATTATCCGTAGTTATTCTTAAGCACTAATGCCCCTTTCACACGTGCGGCTGTTCGGGAGCAGTTAAAAGCATGTTTTGTTATTTTAAAATTCAGAGAATCCTGGCACAGCATTCACGTGCAGTTGTACATCGCGATTAGCTGCGTTTACGCGTGGCTGCATTGGAACATTCTTGCCATTTCTGATGTACTTCCTGTTTTTCTTTTCTTGTTGCTGCTGCTACCTGCAGGTGAAATAGTACACTGCGATTACCTGCAGTTATGCGCAGATAGCTGCAATAAATAGTTCCTGGATGCAGTCAAATATTTTTTTCTAACCGCACAAAACCCCATGTAACAAAACCGTTGCTAAACGCAGTGTGTAAATGGGGAATAGGAAAGCATTGTCTGAATTTACCAGCGGTCAGGAGCGGACTGACCATTGAGGCACTCTGGCACTGCCCGAGGGCCCCATGCCACTAGGGGGCCCCCATCAGGGTTACCAGGCTCAATAAAACCAGGGACAGTATGTAAAAATCATTTTTTTTACATCTGTCCCTGATATGTCTGAAACCGACATGCTTTTGATGTGAAAATCCTGAGATTTTAGCTGCCCCGCCTCTGCACTGCCTCCTGGCGTGGTGGCCATCTGTAAGCCCAGGGGCCCCATAATCTATTGCCCAGGGGCCTCATGAGTTGTCAGTCAGCCCCTGGCTGCGGTAGATAACTTGATCCCACAGCCAAAAGCTGAATTCTATCCTCCCGTGTGAAAGGGGCATTTTTTTGTGCTTTTTGCAGTTTGCACTACAGAACGTGTTCCATGGAAAACCATGTTAAATGAACTGTAGTGCAAATCTGCAAAAAGCACTAAAAATGCATAGGTGTCAATCCATCCTAAAAGGGCCGAGCCTCTTTCTGAAATTTGGTGTTTACAAGTTAACATTTTTCTTAGAAAAAAATATATATAATATTTAGGGTTCTAACACCTTAGAGAAAAAAATGTCGATCAGTGCAATACTTTGTCACACTGTATTTGCGCAGTATTTTTTATAATGTGAAAGATGTTACGCCAAGTAAATTGATACCCAACATGTCATGCTTCAAAGTTTCACTGCTTGTGGAATGGCAACAAACGTTTACCCTTAAAAGCGACATTTAAAAACAATTCTACAGGTTGCATGTTTTGAGTTAGAGGAGGTCTAGGGCTAGAATTATTGCTCTCGCTCTAACGATCACAGCGATACCTCACGTGTGGTTTGAACACCGTTTTCATATGCGGGCGCTGCTCACGTATGCATTCGCTCAATCGGTGTGGGGCGCGTTAAATTTTTTTTTTATTATTATTTATTTAACTTTTTTTATTTAGAGTTTTTTTTATTTTATTTTGGTTACTTTTATTCCTATTACAAGGAATGTAAACCCTTGTAATAGAAAAAGCATGACAGGTGCTCTTAAATATGAGATCTGGGGTTTAAAAAGACCTCAGATCTCATATTTAGACTAAAATGCAATAAAAAAAAAATATTTTTTATGACATAAAAGAAGGAGACAGGTGGGGGCCATCTTCCCCTCACTAATCTCCATGTCCGCCGATGGCTCCGGTAGGCGGTGGAGGGCACCGGAGATTGGCGGGAGACCCTATTAACCACTTGCCAACGGCTGGCCATCATATGACGTCCTTGGCTTTGTGGGGGTATATCTGAATGTTGCCTGTAGCTACCAGATGGTTTGCCTGAGTCTCTATAATCGTCGGACGATGTTCTGATGTCACACCCGGCCTCTGCATTCAAACCAACAGCACCGCCTCGGCTGGGAAACAGAGATCATTTTTTTTTATTATTATTTCAGGCTTCCCAGCCTAGTGGTGAGATGTGGGGTCTTATTGACCCCATATCTCACTGTAAAGAGGTCCTGTCATGCCATATTCATATTACAAGGCATGTTTACATTCCTTGTTATAGGAACAAAAGTGATCAAAAAATTATATATATTTTTTTGTTAAAGTGTCAAATTTAAGTAAAATTAACAATAAATGTATTTTTTTATTTTTTTAAAGGGCCCCTGTCCCCGTGTGCTCGCATGCAGAAGCAAAACGCATACACAAGTCTCGCCCACATATGAAAACTGTATTCAAACCACACGTGATGTTTTGCCACGAACATTAGAGCGAGAACAATAATTCTAGCCCTTGACCTCCTCTCTGTAACTCAAAACATACAACTGGTAAAAGAAATTCAACCTTCGCCTATAGGGGTTTTTAAGTACAGACGTTTGCCGCTATTCCACGAGTGTGTGCAATTTTGAAGCGTGACATGTTGGGTATTCATTTACTCGGCGTAACTTCATATTTCAGATTATGCAAAACAATTGGGCTAACTTGACTTTTGTTTTTTTAGGCATTTTCCCCCAAAAACGCATTGAAATTGCTGAGCAAATATCGGGTCTCTGCTAAAAAAATATATATAATGTTTGGGGGTTCTATGTAGTTTTCTAGCAAAAAAAAATATGATTTTTACATGCAGGAGAGAAATGTCAGAATTGTCCAGGTTGGCAAGTGGGTAAAGTCTTTAATTTTTTTTAATCAAATTAACAAACATGTCAATACTTACCTGCTGTGCAGTGGTTGCACAGAGCAGCCCAGATCCTCCTCTTCTCCGGTACCCTTGCCGAACACTCCTGGCCCCTCCCTCCTGACTCCACAGCAAGCAGCTTGCTATGGTGTCATCCGAGCTGCTGCTCTGTGCGTCTATTCAGACACGGAGCCACGGCTCTGCCCCGACTCTTCTCTCTTCTCATTGGCTCACTGACTTCGATTGACAGCAGTGGGAGCCAATGGCAGCCGCTGTGTGTCTCAGCCAATCAGGAGGGAGAATGACAGCCGAGTCTCTTGTGCAACGTCGCTGGATAGAGATAGGTTTTTCATGCATAGAATGCATTAAGATAACAAACCTTCGGCCTTTAGAACCACTTCAAGCTTTTTAACAAAAACTTCAGATCTTCAGTAAAGCAAAAATATTTTAAGCGGAAAATGGTTTGTTAAGAGCTGCAATCTAATAAAAAAATAATTACTGCAGTTTTATTCTCTCATTGAGTAGATTAGGAAGATATGATTACACACAAACAGAACATCAAAAGGCATACATTATATGAACTACATCCTGGATTAAACCAAAACGATTGAGCTGCCAGACTGCACATGGATTTAATGAGGGATCCTTGAGTTCTGGAAACTTTTTTCAAGGAATGAAATTGGCACTGGGCATAGCTGTAGGTGGATCATTCAAATGTAGTGGAGACCATAACAGTTCATATTTACATAGGGGACCAGACCTTCTAAAGCAAGCCTGTACAATCAGATGAATCAAACTGAACTGATCTACAATAGATTGTAAACAACTTTGATTAAACGCCTAAATCAATAGCCAAAACTTTTTAAAAAGTGCAGGGATGTAATAGGATCTCCGACAGCTTTTTAGGGCCGAAACAACGAATCAATTAATCAACAACTAATTGATTATGAAATTAATAGATTACATTTTTCATAAATCGATTAATCGGCTAGTAACATAATGGGGTTAAAAACAAATTAGCCCTTTATAGTACAAAAAAGCAAATCTCTACTGTAATTACTTTCACTGTCCCACAGTAAAAAAATTAACCCCTTACAGTAACGATTATTTGCTCTTTTTGTACTTTTGTTTGTTTTTTAACTCCATTATGTTACTAAACATCTCAGGCCTGGGGTCACATCTGTTTTTTGGTGCTTTTTACAAAAACACACTACAGTTCATTTACATGTTTTCCTATGGGACACGTTCACATCCATGATTTTTTTTTCAGCTGCTGCGTATTTGGAAAGGGCAAGACCTTTAAAGGCAAAAAAAGATGCCATTTTGTTTTTTTGGTTCAGTATACTTCAATGGAGAAGCTGCAGAAAAGCATGTAATGTGTTTTTGCGACAATTTGTGTTTTGTAATCTGCCAAAAAAAATTGGCCCGATTTTTTTTTTTAAAATCCAATGTTTTTTTCTGTTTAAAATTTTTTATTGGTATTTCGGAATAAAGTATAACAACAAACATGACATTACGTAAGAACACAAAATAAAACTGAGCAACACATAGGAGTGTATGAATACAATATTGAACAGGTATATAATCTAAATTAGAGAAAGCGAATCCAAACTATAATTAATAAACATTAATATATATAATAAACCACAAAGTAACAAAGGGGGAAGTGAAGGGATGGATGAGGGGAAAAATAAAAAGTAGGCATTGCTTAAGTAATTAATAAACAATCACATTCAAGACAAGCAATATTGGTTTATATTATGGGGAGTCTAAAACAAAGATAATACATTCAGGAAGTAATTATGTTTGAGTATTCATTAGAATTGGTAAAATGGATCCAGCAAGCCCATTTTTCATAATGAGATTTTGGGGAGTCTCTAGCTTGCTGGATCAATTCCTCCATCTCAGCAACCCCAATAATTCTCTGAAACCATTCCGAGACGGAAGGAGGAGACGGGTCCTTCCATCTAGCCGGAATGCACATCTTGGCAGCATTAATCAGGTGAATAATAATAGACTTCTTATAAACATAGCGGGGCAGTGAAGTGTGATGCAGTAAGTATTGGGCAGCAGTAAAATCCGGAACATAAGTAGTGATAATAGGAATGATTCGATGTACCTCCTTCCAAAATGTTTGAATGAGAGGGCAATCCCACCATATATGCAGAAGAGTGCCTACATTGGTTTTACATCTCCAGCACATGGGGGAGGAAGTGTGGTCAAACTTGTTTATCAAGTAAGGTGTTCTGTACCACCTAGAATAAATTTTATATCCATTCTCCTGAGCTAACACGTTCAGCGAACCTTTATGTATGTATGTGAAAATCTGTTCCCAATCCTCAGGCGCAATATCTATCTCAAGTGATCTTTCCCAGTAATTGGAGGCTATATCATCCTTGGGATTAATATTCGAGAACAACAAAGCGTAATTTCTAGAAATCAGATGTCTTTGGGGAGCCAATTCTGTACATAAGTTTTCAAAGGGCGTCTTTTCCCTGCACCAAAGGGGAGAGCGGATAGTTGTGAGAAAGAATTGTTTAACATTTTCAAATTTCTGGAGAGTGATTCCTGAATCTTTAAAGTGTTTATGAAATTCGTCAAAAGTGGTAAAACTGCCCTTTATAAAGAAGGATTCAGCTCTCAACATTAAAGGTGAGTATGAAAGAGGCGCCCCTATAAGTTTAGAGGGAAATTTTGAACCGGGATCAATGATAGTCATAGGTCCAGGAAACGAGGAGATATTTAATTTAGCACACAGAGATTTAAAGATCTGCAAAGTGGCATTAGAAAGAGGATGATTTTTAGCGGATCGTGGAATCTTATTAGGATCTGACCAAGGCAATTGACGGAGCAAAGTATTACATGTTAGTTCCTCAAGAATAATCCAGTCTTTCGAACTCCTGTGTAACTGCCAATCCACGATTCTGGATAAGTGACAGGCCCAATAATATCTTTGGATATCTGGCAATCCAATTCCCCCCAACACTTTGGGACACACGAGTTTATCCCACCTTATTCGAGGGCGCTTGGAGAACCAAATAAACTTTAAACAAAGTTTTCTGTATGTGTTGAAAAAAGAGGCAGGTAATTTTATTGGAATTGTTTGGAGTAGGTATAGAATTCTCGGAAGGATAGTCATTTTAATGATAGCAGCTCTACCAAACCAGGAATAGAAGCCAGCATCCCACTTCAAAAGATCGTCTTGAATAGATTTGAGAATGGGAAGGAAATTGCAGGAGTATAGATCCTTTAACTTCAATGGAATATGTATTCCCAGATAAGTGAGTGCATGGGAATCCCATCTGAAGGGGAAGTTTTTCTGACAAAGAGAAGCTATATCTGGTTTTAACGAAACGTTTAGGGCTCTAGATTTATCAAAGTTAATTTTTAAATTCGAGATTAATTCAAAAAATGAGAAATCTTTTAAAAGGACTGGTATCGTGGTAATAGGTTCAGATAAAAAAAGGATGATGTCATCGGCGTAAGCAGCCAGTTTATAATGTCCGTCTCTGATCCCAATTCCTTTAATATCAGGGTTATTTCGTATCTTACAGAGAAAAGGTTCCAGAGTCAGTATGAAAATAATAGGAGAGAGGGGGCAACCCTGACGTGTCCCATTCGACACGGAGAAAGCGTCCGACAGGCAGCCATTTATCTTAATTCTAGCTGTGGGTGATGAGTACAATACAAGGATGAATTGTAACATACGGTCTCCAAATCCCATAGCTTTTAAAGTTTCACGCATATATAGCCAATCGACCCTGTCAAACGCCTTCTCCGCGTCAAGGGAGAGGAAAAATCCTGGTTTAGATGTGTTATTCAACCAATGATGAATCGTAATGACCTTTTGGGTGTTGTCCCTAGCTTCTCTACCGGGAACGAAACCCACTTGATCTAGGGATATTAAGTTAGGAAGTAAGGGCAAAATACGGTTAGCTATTATTTTGGCATACAGCTTTAGATCTACATTGAGCAGGGAAATGGGTCTATAATTAGATACTAGTAAATCATCTTTTCCTGGTTTCGGTATCATCGTAATATGGGCTTCAAGAAGATCTTTTACATTACAAAGGGGTCGATCCGGAATTGAATTAAAGGCCTTCAGGAAGTATTTCATTGTGATCTCAGAAAATGAATTATAGTAGGAGACCGACAGACCATCTGGACCTGGGCATTTTCCAGTCTTAAGTTGTTTGAGTGCTCTGGATGTTTCTACTGCATCAATAGGTCTATCTAAAAGTTTTGATTCTTCTTTAGAAATTGGTTTAGGGCCGTAAGTCGCTAAGAATTCCGTAATTAATTGTTTCCTTTGGGTTTCTGCATCAGAAAGAGTATTTCCCTTAATATTATATAATTTGGAATAAAAATTTACAAATTGTTTAGCTATTTCGGAGGAGGAAGAGATTTTCTTACCAGTAGGATCTAGAATTGAGTGAATGGTAGATGCAGATTTCTTTATTTGTATAGCTCTGGCAAGTAACTTCCCAGCTTTATTGCCAAACTCATAGTAGAGCTTGCGTGATAGAATGAATTTTCGTTTAGTGACTTTTTCGAGTACCTCTAATAGGAGTTTTCTAGCCTCAAGGAGTTCAACATGTGCCTCTCTTGCCAGAGATAACTTGTGTTTGCTTTCAAGAGAATGAATACGATCAGAAAGGGATTTAACATAAGCATTACGTGCTTTTCTTCTTCTAGAAGCAATCGAAATTAATTCTCCTCTTACAACACATTTGTGTGCTAACCATAATGTCATGGGATGTGTGTCCGGGGAGTGATTTTCTTCAAAGTATTTTGAAAGGATCGAATTCAATGCCTCAACGTCTGCAGGATTATTGAGGAGTGAACTATCAAGACGCCAAATTGGGGATCTAACGGGGATCGAAGAGAATTTGAGTGATATAGAAATTGGGTGATGATCTGAGAGAACCATGGGTTCAATGGTTGCCAAAATTAGAGAATCCAGATCTGATTGGGATATAAAAAAATAATCGATTCTTGAGTATTTATCATGTGGTGGAGAGAAATAAGTATAATCTTTAGTGTTTGGAAATAAGGTACGCCAAGTATCATGTAGGTTCAGATTTTTAAGAAGTGTTTTGACCGATTTGAGTGCAGAGAAGGACATTGTGGATGAACCCGATGAGGTGTCTATCAGTGGATTAATAGCCAAATTGAAGTCTCCTCCCAGAATCACTATACCTGATTGAAAAGAGCAAAGCAAATTTAAAGTATTCCTGAGAAATGGGACTTGACCTTTGTTGGGAGCATAAATATTAGCCAATGTGATATTCTTGTTATATAGGGAACCTTTTAAAAATATGTATCTACCCTCAACATCAGAGAGAGTGTCCTGAATTTGAATGGGGCAATTTTTCGAAATAAGAATAGAGACTCCTTTAGATTTGGATTCGGGATTGGTGGCATGAAAAACATAAGGGTACCATTTGTTATTAAGATTAGGAATGTCATTGTTTCGGAAGTGAGTTTCTTGCAGGAATACTATGTCTGCTTTTGCCTTTTTCAATAATAAAAACAACTTGGATCTTTTTTCAGGTATATTCAAACCCTTAATGTTCAAGGAATAAAGATTGACCAATGGGGACGTAGGTGAAACGGCCCCTTTGTGCGTCATAATGCTATCAGAAGTGAGAGAGAATCTGAACACACAAAATTTGTCAAAAAGCGATTGTGAAAGAGCGTCAGCAGGGGAAACACAAAAGGGGAATTAAAAACAAAAATAGGGGATGGGGCAAGGGTAAAAACAAAACCCTTGAATAAAAACAACACGTGGGAAAACAGATAGAGTTCCCAAAAACGATCTTAACTAAGGTGATACGGTACAGAGTAGAGTGAACAGGCGCTGATATCAGATATATAACACTCAAGGCTCTACTACTGTGTGGGGGTTGACAAGTACTAGCCGGAAAAATGAGAAAAAAAAGAAAAAACAGCGCCACGACCGATCTCCGCCGCTACAGCATGAGTAACATGTAGCATAGGTGAAGGCGTGTACATTTATGACAATAAATGAGCTCTTAATCATAAAGGGAACAACATTACAGTGGAATAACAAATAACAACTATAATAATAATAAAAGGAGCTAACCTTCAAGTGGAAATGTGTTGACATTAATAATCTCAACATAGTATATGACTACGTGACAGACATCAATGTTAATGCTTCAATAAAGGGTATCACACAAGTGACGAACTTAAAAAAGTACCCAATATTGAAAGGCTCTTGCATGCATTAACGAGCAAGGGGGCCTGACACGTAGCATATTAAATTGAGTAGGAGCTCATAGGAGAAAAATGAAGAAAGTGGGCCCAAGTAGGTCAATAGTTGCGTCGGGCACGTCTTGAGCGCGGTGAGCCAGTCGAATCATCCTTACGAACAAGCGTTGAAGTAGACAGTTGGTCGTTTGAAGGGGATCGCCGTCTACGGAATCCAGTGGTGTGAGTCTCCATGACTTCCGGTTCGTCGGCTATTCTAGTCTTATAATTAGGCCGGAACTCCGCGTACCAATCAGGGACGTCGATCAAAGGAATGTTCATAGCTTTACAGAACATTTTAAGGTCCTCAGGGACTCTTAATAAAGCAGAGCGACCTTGAAAAGTGGCCGAGAGACCAAACGGGAACTTCCATTTGTACATAATATTCTTATTGCGTAATGCTTCCAGTAAGGGCTTGAGATCTCTCCTATTTTGCAAGGTGATGTTAGAAAGGTCTTGGAATATTTGTACAGAAGCGCCTTTGTATGATATTTTAGATTTGCCCCTCATCTTTAGCAGGATATCTTCTTTCAGTTTATAATCAGTCAAGCAACAAATTACGTCCCTGGGAGGATCACCTGGTTTACCTCTGGGTCTGAGTGCACGATGTAAGCGCTCCATTTTGATTTTAGACGCAGGGGGTCTGCCCAGAAGGTCATTAAATATATAGTCAATGGCAGGTTGCAAATGCTCATTTTCTATTTCTTCCGGTAGACCACGTATACGTAAATTATGGCGTCTACTTCTATTCTCCAAGTCCTCTGTTTGACGTTGCAAGTCTCTCATTTGAAGTAATTGCACGTTCATTTTGTTATCCATTCTACGTAGGGTATTATCATGCTGTGTACTAACTTTTTCCACATTTTGCACACGATGCGCCATGTCTTGTATATCTATGCGGAGCTCCGCAATTGCTGCTGTTAGCGTAGTTTTAATGTCATTTTTAATATCAATTGCAACAGCTTGGAGGTCCAACAGACTGGGTTGTTGGTAGCTCATCTCAGTGTTGTTTCCTATCACCACAGCTGGCATTTTAGTATGAGGCATCGAATGTTCCATTCGAGCATCTATCGAAATTTCCTGTGACGCACTTACATTAGGGGCCGCCATGTATGCGCCTTTATCGCCGTCGGAACGGAACAACCGTCGATTTAACGGCGAACGTACTTGTTAGTTCTCGTACACTGGCGTCACAGGATCGAATCCGTACAGTCAGCGGGTATCGAAAACAGCGGAAAGCCTCCGGTGTGTATAGAGAAGACTGCAGCGGCGGGAGCTACGGATTCAAGCTGCCATCTTCCAGCGCGTCCAGGCCACGCCCCCCAAAATCCAATGTTTTTTTAAGGCTATTATCCAGTGGCGGCTGGTGCTCCATTATTTTGGGGGGGGCGCAAAGCCCCAACCAATCCCATAACCCGCCCCCCCCCCCGGTCACTAACCCACAATAGGTCCTAAAGATAGATATACAGACAGACAAGTAGAAATACATTGATAGACAGACAGACATTGTGTGGAATTAGAGACAGATGGATAAATATACAGACAGACAGATAAATAGACAGAAATAGACAGAAATAGATAAACCTTGGGTAGGAGGGGGGGGGGGGGGGCAGACAGACAGATAGCTATTGGGTGGGAGGGTGAGAATGAGCGATAGATAGATATACAGATACATAGATAGACATACAGATACATAGACATACAGATACATAGACATACAGATACATAGACATACAGATACATAGACATACAGATACATAGACATACAGATACATAGACATACAGATAGATAGATATACAGATCGATAGATAGATATACAGATCGATAGATATATAAACATTAGGTCTAAGGGGAAGAATGAGAGATAGATAAGACAGACAGGTGAGAGAGAGAGGATTTAGTGGTGAATGGGAGAAGCATTTACTACGATCAGCAGTCCCCCATCCCTCCTCCCTTCTGCTTTGCTCTCGAGTCCAGCTGCACACAGCTTCAAGTCTGTATGCTCTGAGCAGCACTGACTGTGAAGGGAAAGGGGGGGTCCTGCTTCACTTTTTTCCCCCAGCTTTTCACTCGTAATCTGCCTGGCAGGAGAGGTCCTCTCACCTGCCCAGGCACACGTCTCTGTCTTCACCAGCAGATTACGAGTGAATAGCTGGGGGAAAAGGTGAAGCAGGACCCCCCCCCCCCTCCCTTCACAGTCAGTTTGATCAGAGCATGCAGACTTGAAGCTGTGGAATCCCGCTTTCAACTGGGGGGGGGGGGGGGGTGCTGGTGGTGACGAGGCTGGCTGGCAGTGGCAATACTAGCTGGGGGAATGGAGGTATGAAGGTGGCTGCTTACCTTCAATTGTGCCGCTCCTCTGATGCCCCCACAAGCTCTCCAGAAACCGGAAGTAATTTAAATGGCACTTCCCACTGACATCTACTCCGGTCCCCGCTGGCCAATCCCATTACAGCACTAGGGCATTTTAACAAATGAAAGGACAGTGGGAGTGTGTGCGGACGCACAGCTTGCGCCCTGCACATGCCCTAAACACGGGCAAATCAGCTTCCCTGCCTGCAGTCAGCTGATTGCAGGCTGGGAAGCTTCCCATAGACCGCCGCATATCCGGCGCCTGGACACTCTTAAAGTGACATTTAAAAGAAAAAAGCTTTTGGGGGGGGGGGGGGGGGCAGCGCCCGAGCCCCTCCTATGGACAGGCCGCCACTGCTATTATCCGATTAATCGAAAATATAATCGGCCAACTAATCGATTATGAAAATAATTGTTAGTTGCAGCTCATACATTTTACTGATGTATTTTTCCCTGTTGCAGATTTTCTCTTTTTTGGTCTAGAAAAATGTGAGGTGGACTAACACCATAGTGCACCGTCCACAGAGCCGATGTAGCAATCTAAGAATTTGAAATCCCTGCTCTTCTGGGAGGGATCAGAGCATTTCTGATTGGTTGGCATTGGCACAGAGAATCTCTCTGATCCATTGTGGAAGCTCCGTAGAAAGAAGGGGGAGAAGAGCGGCCTCTACATTGGCTGTGCGGACACCGACAGCTCAGCACCCATACAGCGGGGGGGGGGGGGGGTTAGAGTTGTAAAGGGTGTACAATGTTCGTTTACATTTTTAGAAAAAGCGAACCCTTTAACCTCTTATGGACCGCCGCATGTACATTTACGTCGGCAGAATGGCACCGACAGGCACATCAACGTATATATACGTTGGTGCCTTGAGGTGGGTCGGGGTCCGATCGGGACCCCCCCGGTACATGCGGCGGTCCCCGCGGCTATACGAGTGATACGGGACAAGGGGGCGGCTATTCGTTTTTGTCCGCCCCCTCCAGATCGCTCCCAGCCAATCCGCGCGCTCCCCCGCCCTGCACTTCCTCCTCCTGTGTAAACACAGGAAGGGGGAAATGATGTGATCTCTCCTCTCAGCGTTTTTTTCACCCTCTTCTCTGTTCATTGGCTCACTGACTTTAAATAACAGCAGTGGGAGCCAGTGACGCTTTGGTGCCGTCTCAGCCATTGAGGGAGAGTGCCGGGCAACCTGGTCTTTCCTGCAACTTTGCATAGAATGCATCAAGATAAAAACCTTCTAACTTTGTAACATATACACCTTGATAAATGCATAGCACCAAGTTTGATATCTGGCCAGTAATCCGCATTGGAAAACGTCTGGCTAATCCTAGTCACATTATGCAACTCATGGGAGTGAATTTGTTAAAACTGGAGAGTACAACATTTCAAGCAGCTCTGCAAAGAAACCAATTGGCTTCCATTTATTTTTTATCAAAGCTTAATTTAACAGGCTGAAGTTAAAAGCCGATTGGCTACCATGCACACTGCACCAGATTTTGCACTCAGATTTTTTTACTTTCAGTTGTAGTAAATCAACTTCATGGTGTCCTTTAGCCCCAGTTATGCTCTCTACGTCCTGTGATTGTATATTCTGATTGGAAACTGTATGAATGTGCTTCCTCTGTGCCTTATTGCTGCCAAAGATACAAACAGAATGAGGGGGACTGAGCCACACCAAGAGTTGAATGGTGCCAATGGTAAGTTTTCCAATGTGCGTTGCTGGGCAACCAAAACAGACAGAAGTCAAATATTGTGAAATTCTACTTTATTTTTAATAAAGAGTTGTCTTTCAAACTTTATACCTACAATGTTTCCTGGAAACCATTAGTAGTCCAAAGAGACTTTCCTGTTGCTTAGAGATTTTCGCCAAGCACCTCTTGACCTGACCCATATCTTTCCTCTTGAATTCAATGGGGGTTTTTGCTGTTCGCCAAATGCATATTATGAGACAATTAGACAGCTCCTAATGCAAATCTTCACTTGCAGTGATTTGATATAGTTTTATTTGGGTAGTAGTTGGATGGTGGCCCACATTGTTTGTGCACAGGGGCCCTTTGCCAACTGTGCCTGCCGTTAGGCCTCGTACACACAATCGGATTTTCCACAGAAAAAGCGTCTGACTTTTGGGCATTGGCCAGGAATTTGTCTTGCATACAAACGGCACACAATTGTCGACCAACAAACACAAAACTATGTGTTTTTTCTGCTAATGTTGTGTTTGGTGATCACTGATTCCGAGCATGCGCGTTTGTACTTTGGACTTTTGTCTGATGGACTTGTGTACACACGCTCAAAAAAAAAAAAGAGAACAGACTGTTCGCGGAAAATTTTAAAGCTTGCCATCAACATTTGTCAGCGGAAAATCTGACAATTGTCCGACGTAGCACACAAACGGTCAGATTTTCCACCAACAGCCTGTCATCACACAATTCCTGTCGTAAAATCTGATTGCGGTTGAGGCTTTCGTTGGAGAAGGAGTGATATTTTCAGGGATGCTTCACCAATGAAGTGAGAACTGGGGCAAGGAGACTTCGGGGCACTATATGCTGCCGAGCCAGCAATGTTAATTTAGTGGACGAAAATATTTTTGTCATTTTCATAATAAAATGAAAAATTTGAAAATAAAATTTGAAAATAAGATTTGAATGAAGTCAATTGCCGAAAACGAAAATCAATTACAATTTTTGTCAGCAAACGAAAATGGAACAAAAATGTGAGGGAGGGATGTTTACCCACCTGAACTTCAGCTTTTCTCAAAGCTCCACCTATCAAAGCCCCAGCCCCCTGACAAACTGTATTAGCCGAGACACGCAGGCTGCCTCTGCCTACTTGCTGCCTGAAAGTTCTGGAACAATGCCCTGCAAACTACCGGGTTTAAGTCTTTTCCCTCCCAGCAAGGTAGTAGTTCTTTGCATTGTGTAATCACTTCAATATCGGGCACTTTCACCCTCTTCCTGCCAAGGCTAATTGTCAGCTTTCATAGCTGTCGCCTTTTAAATGACAATTGCGCAGTCATGCAACGTTGTAACCAAACAACATTTTTATAATTTTTTTGAGACAGATAGAGCTTTCTTTTTTTTCTCAAATAACTTTTTATTGAAAATAATTGCTTACAACATACCAGAGCGTGGGATATAGCATTTGAGGAAGATGTATAAAATAGGACACAACCTGCATACGTTACAAACCTTCCAGCAATAAAAGAAAAAAAAAAAGCAAAAGAATATGGCTTGTCAGTACACTGTTAAGCAATAGTAAGCACATAACCAAAGTCACATTTACTAACTCATTGAAGCATGCAGTAGGACTTTGCAAAACAATAAGCCTGGGGTGAGTCACAGGAGTGCTCACAGAAGAAAGTGAGAAAGAAAGAGGAAGAAAAGAAAGGGATAGGGAGATAGGAAACAGAGAGAGAGAGGGAGGGGGGATAGGGAAGAAAAGGAAAAAAGGGGGGGGGGGGAGAGAGGTGTCATCGGATCAGCTCGTTCACGCGGTTATGATGGGTCCTCCCGGAGGCGCCACGGCTCCCAGACGACGTCATGGGCTTCCAGCCTGTCCGGTATCCTGGCAGTCATTCTCTCCATCAACTCCACATCTTTAACTCTAGCGTATAAAGCCTCAGGGGTGGAGGGGGGGGGAGAGCGGTTTTTCCAGCTGAGGGCTATGAGGCAGCGTGCAGCTGTGAGAACATGACGCGTCAGCTTTTTATATGGCTTGGACATTCTCAGGGATGGCAGGCCTAACAGAAAGAATTTGGGGCACAGGGGGACCTGCGTGCCCAGGAGACGGCCCAGAAGTTGTTGGACTTCAGTCCAGTAGGGGGAGATCACCGGGCAACTCCAGTAAATATGAAAGAGGGAGCCCCTATCTGATAGACAGCGCCAACAGCGGTCCGAGCTAGAGGGGTATATGGCGTGCAGTACGTCGGGGGTCATATACCAAAAGAGAAGTACTTTATATGTGTTCTCCTTGTACAGTGTACAAAGTGAACTCTTTGCCGCCTGGGACCATATTATCCGCCATTGCTCTATTGGAATTACCTCATTAAGGGCTTTTTCCCAACGGGTCATATAGGAGTGTTTACCTTGGGATTCCGGTCGATAAGCGTTTAGTATCCTGTATATATCGGAAATGAGGCCTTTCTGGGCCGATCCAGCTAGGATCACAGTCTCAAAGGGCACTGGGGGGGAAAATTGCAAGTCAGGTGCGATGGATTGGGCATAATGGCGAATTTGCAAATAGCTATAGAATACCTGTCGAGGGAGGCCAAACTTGGTTTGGAGGCTAGCGAAGGGTAATAGCTTGCGGGATATAGGATCTACTAGGGTCCCAAAGTGGAACAGATTCCGAGATGTCCACTGATGGGACATATGGTGTGTGAGGCTATCTGGCACCTTGGGGTTACACATAAATGAAGTCATGAGCGAGCGCTCCGAGGACAACCCGAGCAGTCTCGACAGCCGACGCCAAAGACGCCTGAGCTGTGACATAGATCCCAACAAACGCTCAGGGGGAACCTCCGCGTCCGCGCTCCAAAGCAAATTATTTGGATGAGTCGGGGCTAACCATAGTTTTTCGATCTCTGTCCATTTATTGTAGGACCGTTGCGTAAACCAAGAGGCTACCGCCCTGAGTTGAGCGGCTTGGTAGTATTTGACAAGGTTAGGAAATGCTAAGCCCCCGTCTGAGCGCGCCGCCATCAATACTGTCTGAGGTATCCTATGTCTCTTGTAGTTCCAGGTGAATTTAATTAGGTCAGACTGGAGCTTTCTTAGATGTTTGTAGGGTATAGGGATGGGTAACGTTTGGAAAAGATAGAGGAGCTTCGGGAGTATCGTCATTTTGACTGAGGCGATCCGGCCGAGTAGGGAGATGTGATGTTTCTTCCATTGTGTCAATAGGGATCTTACCGAGCGGAACAGGGGGGGGAAATTCTCCTGGTACAGAGTGATAAAGCTTGGGGTAATGTGTATTCCCAGATATTTCAGGGAGGTGGTTTTCCAGTGGTATGAGAAGTTGGCCTGTAGGTGAGCTACCTCCGTCCCAGCAATATTAATTGGTAGGGCCTCCGACTTAGACGTGTTAATTTTATAGCCTGACAGGGCTCCTTCTAGGGCCAGTTCAGCGTGAAGGTTCGGGAGGGAGATTCTGGGTTGGGTCAGGGAAAGGATGATGTCATCCGCGAACAGGGAAATTTTAAATTCCCTGCCCCTAACAGGGATCCCCCGGATAGACGGGTTGTTCCGGATAGTGGCCGCCAAGGGTTCAACACATAGAGCGAATAGCAAGGGTGAAAGTGGAAACCCCTGCCGAGTACCATTATTGATGGGGAAGGAGGAAGAGAGGGCGAAGGGTGTTTTGACCTGGGTAGTGGGGTTTAAGTATAGGTGGCGGATGGCTGTCATAAATGGGCCCCGGATTCCCACATGGTGCAACGTGGCGAACATGAAGGGCCATCCAAGCCGGTCAAAGGCCTTCTCGGCGTCCAAGCTAAGTAGCAAGGACGCCGTGTCATTTCTGTTCGCCACATCCACCAGGTCTATTACTTTTCGGGTGTTATAGCCTGCATGCCTAAGGGGCACGAAGCCAACCTGATCCTTGTGAATGAGGGAAGGAAGGACCATGTTCAAACGAATCGAAAGCAATTTCGTAAACATTTTTAGATCCGAGTTCAATGCAGCGCTCTGATAAAAGAGCGCTTCATGCCTGACGGGACGGGGCTGTCTTGGAGGAAGGCATTAAAGAGTTTACACATATGGGGAAGCAGGAGGGGCAGGAAAGCTTTATAATATTCATAAGGCAGGCCATCCGGACCTGGGGACTTGCGGGAGGGCAGAGATTTAATGGTCTGCTCAATCTCCTCCTCAGTGATCCGCATATTCAGGGAAGTCAGGTCAGAGGATTGGAGCCTAGAGACACCGCTCTGTTCCAGGTATCGTGCCATACGACGGGAAACGTCTGGGGAGAGAGGGTCGCTGGGAATGTCGGGGTTGTTGTACAGGTCCATGTAAAAGTCAGCAAATGTGCTGGCCACGTCCCTGGGGTGAGATTGGAGACAACCCGAGGCGTCTTTAACCTGATGGGGCGTCGTGGCAAGGTGGGTGTCACGCAGTTTTTTCGCTAAGAGGGAGTGTGCCTTATTACCCTTGTCATAGTAAATTTGCCGCAATCTAACGAGAGCCTTCTCCACCCGGCCAAGGGCCAAGTCTCTCAGGGTGGCTCGAAGGCTTGTGATTCTCTTCAGGAGGACAATAGAGGGGGACACTTGTAGGCGGCGCTCTAGGGCTCCAAGTTCCCTTTCGGTCCGCTGCTTAGTGGCGGCCGCGTCTTTCTTTAGGGCCGCGGATATCGCCATGCATCTACCTCGAAGGACCGCCTTGTGGGCCTCCCAGAGCGTAGAATTGGAGACGTCAGTGGTGTTATTTTCTACAAAGTAGAGTTGTAGGGTAGAGGTAAGTTCTGTCTTGGACGGTAGATGTTGGAGGAGGAAGGTGTTTAGTCTCCAGTTATAGGGCCTGTGAGCGCGGGAGCCTAGGTCCAGCGTGAGCATGATCGGAGCATGGTCCGACCACGATATCGGGAGTATCTGCGCCTCACGCACCACCCTGAGGGTAGTATTGTTGGTGAAAAAGTAGTCGATGCGAGAGTGGGCTTTGTGAGGGGCCGAGTAAAAAGTGTACTGCCGATCACCCGGGTGGAGAGCCCGCCAGGCATCAAAGAGGGCATATCGTCTGGAGATTTGGCGGAAGAGCTTCGAGTCCCTCAAAGCTCGAGCCGACAATGCCCGGGGACCCACCACATGGCGATCAGCAGTCGCAGAGTGAGTCAGGTTGAAGTCGCCCCCTACCACTAGCAGCCCGTGGTCCGATCGAAAGAGGCGTGTAAAGAGCCTAGTCAAAAATCTGTGCTG
Organism: Rana kukunoris; assembly: GCA_029574335.1. Lineage (NCBI taxonomy): Eukaryota > Metazoa > Chordata > Amphibia > Anura > Ranidae > Rana > Rana kukunoris. Next base: position 92,843,506 of record CM056052.1, read on the forward strand.
TTGCACATTCGGGGCATATAACACGCAGAAACTGATCTCACGCATCTGCCACAGGCCTCGGAGGATAACAAAGTGACCCTGGGGGTCGCTGTAATGGCTGGAGCAGGTAAACGGGGACCCATGTTTAATAAGTATTGCGACACCAGCACGTTTACAAGGACCCGACGCTAAATACATCTGTGGGAATTGCTTAGAGGCGAACGTGAAGGTTCCCTTACTGTCAAAGTGGGTTTCCTGGACAAAAACTACGTCTGCTCCCGACTGCCTAAACTCCCTTAGTGCCAGATGCCTCTTTCTGTCAGAATTTAGACCATGTACATTTAAAGATAGGACCTTAGCCATGGGGTTGGTGTGGGGAGGGGGGGGGGTCTCTTACCTGAAGCGATGTGGAGCCGACGGAGGTCAGAAGCCAGAGACCGGGGAGCTCCAGGAGGTGATCCAAGCAGATTCCACGCAGGTCGGGGTGAGCCATCCGATGATTGAGGAGAAGAGGGGAGCAAGAAGAACCGAAAAAAAAAAAAAAAAATAAAGGGAAAGGAAAGAAGAAGAGTTAACACATACAACAACAAAAAAAACAATAGTTAACTAGATCTAACATTAACGTCAGACCTTGAAAGGCCAATAGGCCTAGGTCAAAACGGTTTCCTCGGAATCCATCCGGCCACACCACATGAGGGTGCGCCAGATGGATGCCCGGGAGCCCTAAGGTGGTTATCGAAAAAAAAAAAAAAAACTGAAAAAAAACCCCCTAACTGGAAGTCTGGGGGGAGCTACAGTCACTAGACCAGGGGGGGGGGGGGTGGTGTATGAGCAAAAAAGTTCCTTTTCTCTCAAGTCTCAACAGAGACGCGCCCATTAGACATACTGGGGATGTAGCTTTGGGCACTATGAGGGGGGGACTGAATGATAAAAAAGAAGGGGTGTCCAGGGCATATTTGCCAAACAAAAAGAACCGCAGCAAAAACACCTCAATAGAGGGGAGGTCTCGAAGTTCAGGTGCCTCTGCGGTGAGTTGTCTTGCGGGGTGCGTCTTTACCCCTGGGACGATGGGACGGAGGTACTTTCTGCCAAGTTACTGGCGGGGCCGGCGGGGTGGCAACGAGGTCCCACTCCGGGAGTTGGGGGACAGGAATCCCCAGGACATCGCAAAAGGCTTTGAGGTCCTCCGGGTATCTCAAGATGGCCGACTTGCCCTGATGCTTGGCTGTGAGGCTGAAGGGGAATCCCCACCTGTATATGATATGTTCATCTTGCAAGGCCCGCAGCAGGGGTTGCAGGAGTCTGCGCTTTTGTAGAGTTATCCACGAAAGATCTGGATATAGCTGCACTGGCACGTCTTGAAGCATCACCTTCCGCGCCAAGCGGGCCTGGCGCATGATTTCCTCCTTCAGGGGGTAGTAGCTAATCCTACAGATGATATCCCTGGGTTTGGAGGTGGCATTTTTAGGGCGCAGTGCCCGGTGAGCTCTATCCATCTCAATGTGTGAGGTGGGGGGTTCTCCTAGGAGGTTGTTAAACACTGTCTGCAGCGTACTCTGTAGGTCCTCCTGGTCCTCGGACTCTGGGACCCCTCTCAGCCTGATATTATTTCTGCGCCCCCTGTTGTCCAGGTCCTCCACGTGGCGCTGCAAGTCCCGTAGCATGGTGCGGTGGTCCGCACCTTGAAGTTGAGCCCTGTGGACTGCCAGCTTGGTTTCCTGAATTTCTTCTTCCGCCATTTCTACGCGGTCTGCCAGGTGCTTCATGCCTGACTGGAGCACCTGAATTTCCGAGCGACACGCCGACTTAACCTCCTCAATCAGCTGTCTAAAATCTTCCTTAGTAGGAATTGCTTGCAGGTATGAATGCCACTGCTGAGATTCAGGATGGACACTTGCTGGTACCGGTGGGTGCCCGAGCGAAGGGGGGGGACCTGGTGGCAGCGGCTGGGGGTTTGGAGTGGCGTATCCATGAGCCAGGTAGGCTAGTTCTGTAGGAGAGTGCCTCGAGTCACCCCATGATGGTTCCTGGGTGGGCGATGATAGTGCACGGATGTCTGCTCCAAAAGCATGGGGTGCAGGGGAGCCAGCCTTCTGGGCATAGGTATGTTTAGCATGCTGGGCTCCAGGAGGGCAGGGGGGCTGCTGCTGTGAGAATCTCTGGGCCTTAGGTGGGGGTGGAGCAGGCGTTGGGGGGAGGAAGGCCTCATGGATCCCCACAGGTCCCTGTACTGCTTGGTCGGCTGGGTACAGTGGTGCTGGCAGGGCAGGAAAGTCCTCTGAGAAGATCAAGGGCGTGGGGGATCCAGGGTCAGTCTCTGGGAGGCAGGGGTCAGACATGGACCTCAGCAGTTGGGGGAAAGCGCCAGAGCACTGCGTGTAGTGCGGAGGGGGGAGGCCTGTCATGGCGGCCTGTGTTCCACGTGGCGGAGTCCCTGACAGGGCGAGATGGCCGGGGCTGAGTGGACTCACCGCACCAGAGGGGGATGAAAGGTCCGCGGAGTGGATCGGAGCCGTCGGGTGTCCCTCAGGAGTCCGGGGTATGGAGCTGGTCGATCTGGACAGCCGCGGAGGTGGCTGCGAGCATGCTGCAAGGGAGTCCGGCGCCATCTTGTCGGATCCGACAGGCGGCATGGTTTGCGGATTAAAGAAGGACCGGAGGTTCACCGCTGTTCCCGGAGGTGGCTGAGAGGATCCCCGGGCTTTCATGGAGCGGGCACCCCTGGATCTGCCCATGTAGCTGTGGATTAAGGTCCCCAAAAGTGCCTCTTTACGCTGGGCTGTGAGAGAGCAGGAGGTCTAGGCTTCCATCCAGGACGGCTTCCGGTCACGCCGCCTCGATAGAGCTTTATTTTGGTGGATCCTAATCACCACTGAGTTTATTTTTTGCTACACAAATGAAAAAAAAATGTATTTCTGTTACAAAATGTTGTAAATAAGTAATTTTTCTTCTGCACTGATGGGCACTGATGAAGTGGCACCGATAGGTACTGATGAAGAGGCACTATTACGCAGCACTGATAGGTGGCACTATTACGCAGCACTGATAGGTGGCACTATTACGCAGCACTGATAGGTGGCACCGATATGCAGCACTGATAGGTGGCACCGATATGCAGCACTGATAGGTGGCACCGATATGCAGCACTGATAGGTGGCACCGATATGCAGCACTGATAGGTGGCACCGATATGCAGCACTGATAGGTGGCACCGATATGCAGCACTGATAGGTGGCACCGATATGCAGCACTGATAGGTGGCACCGATATGCAGCACTGATAGGTGGCACCGATATGCAGCACTGATAGACACTGATGAGGAGGCACTTGCAGGCATCACTGATTGGCATCAATAATGGGCACCGTTAGGCACCACTGGTGGACTTTGCTGATGGGGCTGCACGAATACTCAATGCACTGACTATCAGTACAGACCCCCTCTGTTAGGAAAACAGCTTATCGGCTCTCCTCTATTCATGCCGCCAGTGTGACTAGAGGGATGCCGATAACCGGCATTTCCTATTTACACAGTGATTAGCTGTGATTGGACACAGATGATCACATGGTAAAGAGCCATAGCCATGTCATAGGCTCTTTACCGTGATTAGAGATGCAGTGTGTCCGTCCATGCTGCACAGCCACACTTGTTCTGAATGACACCATACCAAGTCCAGTCAAAACAATGGACCTCCGGCCAGGCTCACATTCTGCTATAGGCCGGGCGGGAAAGTGGTAAAATAACAGATCAGTTCTCTGCCCTGTGCACTCCCTCACTCCCATATATTTCCCCATTACCACTACATTAGATTTTTACTTTGCGAGTATACAAGGAGTTTGACAATTCTAGAGAAATGCTTAACCAGTTGGCGACCAGCCGCCGCAGTTTTACGGAGCGATCACCACCGGGAGCTGTGTAAACACACAGCTCCCGTTCCTTTCAGGGGGAGAAATGACTGATCGCATGTTTATACAATGTATGAACAGCGATCTGTCATTTCCCCTAGTCAGTCCCACCCCCCCTTCAGTTAGAACACACACAGGGAATATAATTAGCCCCTTCCTCGCCCCCTAGTGTTAACCCCTTCCCTGCCAGTGACATGTTTAGAGTAATCAATGCATGTTTATAGCCAGAGCTGTATCCTGGCCTAGGCCAACAAGGCCCAGGCCTAGGGCAGCACTTTGCAGGGGGGCAGCACGAAAAGAGTCCCTGACGGCTTGCACTACACTGTTAGGAAAATTAGTCTAGTGCCCCAATAAAGCGGCCGCGCTGCTTCTAGTATGCGGCGGCCGGGATTCCGCAACTGTGGGGGGCGCTTCCAATTTTAACTGTTTTGTCATCCTGGACCACAAACCTTCCTCACTGTGCTATATGTTTCTGCTGCACCATCTACTTCAAGTAGAACTATAGGCAACACTTTTACCATCCCTGTCCCATTGCAAAGATTTCCCTTCACTTTCTGCTCTATGGGCAACCAGAAAGTAAGAGGAAATCTAAATAAATTAAGGGAATCCATTGCCCCCCCCCCCCCAGGCCCTCAGAACTAGTGTCCTCGCTCGAAAATTTCAGGGCGGGTCTTAAACAACACAGGGTGTGGCCATGACAGGAAGGGGTGGGTCATATTTAAATTAGGGGGTGCACGAGTTAAGTCAGGCCTAGGGCAGCAAAAAAACGAAATACACCTCTGTTTATAGCACTGATTGCTATAAAAATGCCAATGGTCCCAAAAATCTGTCAAAAGTGTCCGCCATAAGGTCGCAGTACCAATATAAATCGCAGATTGCCGCCATTACTAGTAAAAAAAAAAAAAAAAAAAAAAAACATAAAACTGTCCCCTATTTTGTAGATACTATAACTTTTGCGCAAACCAAACGCTTATTGCAATTTTTTTTTTACCAAAAAATATGTAGAAGAATATGTATTTGCCTAAACCGAGGAAAATTTTTTTTCTTTTATATATTTGGGGGATATTTATTATAGCAAAAATTAAAAAAATTTTTTTTCTAAATTGTCGCTCTATTTTTGTTTATAGAGCAAAAAATAGAAAGAAAGCTCTATTTGTGTTAAAAAAAGGACGCAGGGGACGTGAAGCTGGGAAGACGTGCTAGAGCTGAGCTCCGCATCCCCGACAGAAATCAGCCTCCATCTACCACCTTTCCCTCCTCTGCTGGGGCCACAGCCTATTAGTTTTGCTCCCTGATCCCCCCTGCTTCAGATCGGGCGGCTGCTGAGGACTTTGTGAAGCTGGTCCCGCTCCTGGCCTGTAGCTGACTCTACGCCTCGGAGGCCGTCCGCCATCTTGGGGCCTGCTGCTCTCGGGTTCTTCCCTGCAATCCACGCCACGATCCGTGGGGAAGCGTAGCCCCCCAAGTTCCCTGTGGATCTGACCTCTCTCCGCTCGGGCCATCGGGGCGAATCTCCGGCCGGGCGACTTCACTAGGGACCCCTGCGGCTGCACCCCTGCATCCCGCGGCCTACGGACCCGGTCACGGACCTTCGAGGACAAGGTGAGCTGCTCCTCCTACCCCTACCTGACCCCTGAGGTGGCTGTCCGCCCTGCATTCCTACCTGGGGAGGTTTTCCTGGCCCCGGCGGGGTGAAATTCGCCAGTCCGGCGGTCGTCTCCCAGGAAAGACCGCGGCTTCGGCCTACTCCTGGAGGAACGCGGCCATCTTCCTTCCTCATCCCTCAGGACCCCCCCCCGGGCACTCAGCGCGCCATCCGACCACAGCACAGCGGCACTCTCTGCCCCTACGACCACCTGACGGACGGGTCATGGCCTTGGCCCCATCACAGGGTACAGCATCCATCTTACTGTCCTGAAGCCTGCCTGACATCCACCTCTGGCCTCAATGCACCCCCCCTCCCCTTTTTGTTTTGGCCGCTTGCTCTGCCTGATCTGCCACACTTATACGTGAACTGTGTGTTGAAGTGCCAGGACGGTGAGAAAACAGCTCCGGGCCTGGGGGGTGGTGGCCATATTGCTCCACCTGCATAGACTTACGGCGAATCGCCACCTCCACCTGCAGCGCGGATCGCACTTGCCGCTCTACCATGTCATCTGTGGAGGCGTGTGGCTGAGGATGGATGGCTGACGACATGTACTGCTGAGCTTTGTGCTCTCCCGACAACCGCAGGCTGTGCTTCTGTTACCTCGCACCCGATCTGCTGATGGCTGCTTCCAGCTCCACCTCTGCTGACCATACTGATCTGCAACAAGGCACTATCCAACGGTACCTGCTCCGCACAACATCACAGGAATCTCGTACAGGTAAAGACAAACTCCCGACGGGCCGAACTCCGGGCAAAACTAAACTTCCGCCCCCGCCTGCAGTGACTTCCCTACCCGTTGGGGACGGATCGGGTTCACACCTGAATCCCCTGATGGACCCTCCGGATCCGCTGTCCGACCTCACGCTGCCCCCTAACACAGACAAACACTGCTCTGGGAGAGATGCCTTTCCCAGCCTCGGGGGGTGCTCCGGGTCCCTCGACCTCTGCCCTGCTCTCTGCCTTCCGGGCGGATTTTGACTCCTGGGCCTCTAAGTTGGAAACTTCTCTCCACGTCGAACTCGCTGCCCTCAAACAACGGGTCTCGGCATCGGAGGTCACAGTCTCTGCAATAGCTACCACCCAGGAAGACCACTCAACCCGAATAACAGCGCTTGAAAACGCATCTACAGCTCACCTCTCCCGTTTGCGACAACACCAGCTCCGCATAGAGGACAGTGAAAACCGAAGCCGCAGGAACAACATCCGGCTGCAGGGGGTCCCAGAGGCGACCTCGGGTGCTGATCTCAAACCCACTATCATCGCTATCCTCAATCAGGTCCTGGGCAGGGAGGTTACGTCCCCTATCGAGTTGGACAGAGTGCATAGAGTGGGGGGCATGGGGGGCGAACGCAGAGACCGCCCTCGAGACGTCTTCTGCCAGGTACACTATTATACCCTGAAGGAAGAGATCTTACGTAAGGCCTGGCGCTTAGGCCCTCTGGACTTCCATGGTTCCTCCATCCACCTATACCCGGATCTCTCCCGCAACACATTGTACATGCGACGTGTGGTCCGCCCACTGCTGGAAGTGATCCGTCAAGTTGGTGCATCGTACACTTGGGGCCACCCCTTCAGTATCAAAGTGACCCGGGCTGATAACCACAAATTTGTCCTGTCAGATCCGGACCAGCTTCCTGCCTTCTTCCTCTTCCTGGACCAGGACCCTGTCACCATCCCGAACTGGTTGGACCCTCCGGATGACCGCCAGCGGCTACCGGGCCCTCCTCTACAGCGGCGAAGGTACCCGCAGTCTAGACCGGCGCCTTGCGGTGCCAGAGAGCGACGAGCAACATCACCTGAAGACTGATCCGAGTTCTTCCGTGAGACTTTCACCGGTTTTCTTCCCCCCCCCCTTTTTTTTTTTTTTCTCTTCCCCAGGAGGGTGCGGCTCTTCTCCAAGACTTTGACCAGGTTTGCCCTGAATGTGTTTTGTTGGATTTTTTTTTTTTTTTTTTAACTTGTGGCCTCCTCCCATGAACTGCTGCTTACCACGTCCTTTGAATGCCACTATTGGCTTGACTGTCTTGTTTGGTTCAGGGGCTCTCTCTGTGTCCCCGGTGGGTGGGGCTGTGCTTGCTGGGGCTCTGGGGGGGCGGTTAGAGATGTTGATGTTGCCTGTTGGTTGGTGATGGTCCCGCTCGGCTCTGGACCGCCTTGACCCTCGCCGTGGTCCCGCACCGCCATGACTGCACTGGTGCCGCGGCTACCCTTCGGGTTTTACTGCGATGCCCTTTATAGATTTGTCTCTTGATACCTGTGCATGTTCCTTTTTTCTTCCCCTCTCTTTATTGGGGGGGGGGGGGCGGTCTGGGCCAGGCGGGGCCATTGAGTGCTTTCCGGGGAACTGCTCATGTTGCTGCTGTGTCTTATCGGGGCCTTGGGTCCGCGGGTTGGCTTGGGGGTTCCTGGACGCGGTCCTTTGGCTTGTCCTGGGGCTCCCGGGGCTTCCTTCGGTGCCAATCTCCTGTATCCCTGTAGCTCAGGTATCATGTGCCCTGTTAGTAGCAACTGCTGTGCGTTTATTATGTTGTTCGAGCCAAGCTGAGACGATGACTAAGGACAATGCTGCCATAAATATAACGACTGGTTTGTCTGGTCCCTGCGGGACCATATGGAACGGTTTGTACCTTTATTCTGTCTGCAGTTGGTTTTTTTTTTTTTTTTTCCTGTTCACTTCCACGTTCTAGTATATTGCTTAAAGATGTCTAAAAGTACCTATGATATTAGCCTTAGGTTATATTCGTTAAATACTTGAAAGTTATGCATTGGATGCCATGATTATTGGGTGTTTTACACTTACGTTATGTATGCCTGCTGAGTTGTCGGGATCACGACTCAGCTGTTCTTACCTTGTTCTCTTTTTCCAAATAGGTTTGGCACGGTTCGTGCCTAGCACGTGATATTTCACGAGGTGCTTCGTCTTCACGGACACCAGTAGTTTTTTTTTTTTTTTTTGAGCTGCCTTCACAAGGTGCTCGTTCTGATCAATCTCCTCCCCACTTCTCCCCTCTTCACTCTCCCTCCCCCGCTGTTTTCTGACCCCTGTTGCCCTACTCCAGCCTTCCCTCTACCTCCCCCTCCTCCTCTTCCTTATCACTCCATCATGGCCCAAACAGTGATCTCTCACCCCAGGCTACAATTCTGTTCGTATAATGTCAATGGCCTTAATGTTGCCTCCAAGAGAGGTCAAATCCTTTATCACATGCACAAACGCCAGGTAAATGTGCTTCTTCTTCAAGAGACGAATTTTCGCTCAACCTCCACCCCTTCCTGTTCCAACAGATATTTCAATAGGTGGTTCCATAGCACTAACCCAGCCCAGAAGACCAGGGGAGTGTCTGTTGCCTTTCATAAAACACTTCCTGTAGAAGTGCTGGATCAGCTCTCTGACCCTCATGGACGGTATATCTTTGTGAAATTCCTGCTATGGGGTACCAAATTCACAGTAGCAAACATCTATCTTCCCAACACCAATCAAGTACCGTCTGCGCTGGCATATTTGAAGGTTCTGTCAGGATTCATGGAGGGTAAGCTCATACTAGGCGGTGATTTTAACACCCCTCTGGAGCCGCTTTTGGATTCCTCCACCTCGCGATCTTGTGTCTCATTCCCTAAACTGAGAGCACTGAAGCGAGCATTCTATGAACTGCGTCTTTTAGACGTGTGGAGGGTATTACACCCCAAGTCCCGTGACTACACCCACTTCTCTCATGTACATCACACTTATAGTCGCATAGACTACTTATTGAGTGACCATAGTTGCCTGGACTGGTCTCCTGAATGCCACATAGACCCGATGGTCTGGTCTGACCACTCCCCTATCCACCTGACATTTTCGCTCCCTTCCACCCCAATTAGGGAGTGGACGTGGCGCTTGAATGATTCATTGCTTACGGATTCGGATTGTACACGGACGGTATCTGACACAATCTCTAACTTTCTTGTTGACCACGCTTCGGATACGACTGCGATGCCCTTTCAATGGGAGGCTCTCAAGGCAGTTCTGCGTGGAACCTTTATCCAAATGGGTGCGCGCCTGAAAAAGGAGCGCTCGGCCGCCATAGAGACAGCAATTCGTACACTGAGAGAACTGGAAGTTGACCACAAACGATCCCCGACAGTGTCAACGCTGTCGGATGTTTCTACGACGCGATCACGACTCAGAGAACTCTATGAGACCTCTGCACGCTCGTATGCAGGTAAGCTCGCTTTCCATCAATATAAGTTTCAGGATAAATGTGGTCGATCATTGGCTCGCTCTCTACACCCCAAAGTGTCTTCCACTTTTGTGCCCCACATCCAGTATGTATCCAAAAAAAGAAAAAAACTCCACATAGTGTAGTTTGTTTTGAGAAAGGTAAGCCTTTATTAGGCTGATAAATGGTAAAACAATAAAAGCAAATAAAAAATGAAAATGCCAGTACTCTGGAAAAGATCTGGCACACGTGATCACATGTGTGTAAAAGAGCGTGGTAGTTGGGTATGAAAAAGCTATGTCCCCGACATGTTTCGAGCTAATGCCCCTGTCGATGAGCATTAGCTCGAAACATGTCGGGTACATAGCTTTTTCATACCCAACTACCACGCTCTTTTACACACATGTGATCACGTGTGCCAGATCTTTTCCAGAGTACTGGCATTTTCATTTTTTATTTGCTTTTATTGTTTTACCATTTATCAGCCTAATAAAGGCTTACCTTTCTCAAAACAAACTACACTATGTGGAGTTTTTTTCTTTTTTTGGATACATACAAGTGTTGCTCCATCTGAAATCTTGGAACCACTCCCCATCTTGGACCCTATGATTCCAGGGAAAGATCCACAATCTTTTGAATCATTACCCCTCATAGAGCCGTCCATCCGAGGAGCTCTTACAAGCGCATCTGACACAGTGCTCCCGGCATATGTGTCCAACATTTGTGGTAAGAGTACCCATCTTTTTTCATATATCTGTTTGGTTATCCTGTATGCCCATCCGAGTGGATCACGTACACCATCAGATTCTCCAGTAACACAGGAGCGGTGGATAGGAGTGTTCCATATGAAGACTTGCCTGCTTTGACTTGAAGGACTTGCTTTGTAATTTACACTTCACCGTTTGCATATAGGGTTTCACCACCCTTTATATATTTTCCCGTTTTTGGACTATACCATTACAATGTTACCCATTTAAATGGGACTGGTCTATATTGCTTCACGCAAATTTATGTTCACCAGCGCTGCACTTATTTTTCTTTCATTGTTTACTCACAGGGTGTTTCACTGTTAGTGCTGGCTGCTTCTTTTTTCTTCACATTTTCAGCAGCGCAACTTTATTTTGTTTTGTTTATCCCAGACATCCTGGCTGAACCGACGGAATTTGAGGCGCTGCTTCTACAGGCAGAACCTCCAACACATGTGATATCTCAACTCTACTCCCTACTGCTCGACATCTTTTCCCCTGATCCCCCGCCGTATACGGCGGCCTGGGAGGCGGACCTGCGCCACCCTATATCCCCCCTTGACTGGCGGAAGTGTTTTGCCCTGACACACAAACTATCCTTGGCCACTAAGACCCAGGAGAAGGGGTTTAAGCTGCTAACGAGATGGTACAGATGCCCAACAACTATCAAACACTTCAACCCGACAGTGTCAGATGCATGCTGGCGGTGTCTGAAATCCGGGGAACGATGCTCCACATCTGGTGGGACTGTCCTCCTATCCAGGCATTTTGGCAACGGATTTTCGAGCTATACTGCAAACTGATGGCGACCACAATCCACCCCTCCCCTGAGGTGGCTCTCTTATCTATACTCCCGGGCTCGTTCAAGTCCGTTAAAAATGATGTGTTACGACACTTTCTGGCGGCGGCCAGGGTGGTGATCCCCCGTCACTGGAGATCGGCGGCTACGCCTTCCCTTGGGGACTGGGCTGTTGAGGTGGACCGCATAAGGGACCTTGAACGTCTGTTGGCGGAAGAGTGCGATAAAAGCGAACAATTCTCTCTCACCTGGACTTCATGGTCTATGTTCCGATATTCTTCTGAGTTTATTTCCTGGGCTGGAGGTGGCCTGGATGATGTCGCCTTGGTGCCATGATGGAGTGATACTTGATACTTGACCCCCAATTCTTACCCCATTATCTCTCCCCCTTTTTTTCTGCCTCTGCTTTTCTTTTTCTCATTGTCCGATTACATTCTTACGAATCCATTAGACCACATACATGTCTTTATCCTGCCGAATGTTACTGATTCGCTTTCTGACCCCATATGTTATTCTTTCATTTTTCTATTTTTTCTCCCCCATACAACTTAACATGCACTCCCATATACTACCCTGTATGTGTGGCAGCACTGCTCCCCTACCTGTGGTGTAGTTGAGAGCTACGACAACCAGATCTCCCCCCCCCCCTTTTTTTTTTTGGTCTACAAGGATTGTTAACACGGCCTTATGGTGGTCCTCATACTCATGCTTTTTCTCTCATTTATATGTAACATAGACATGTTTATGTTCTGTCATGCACGGTACCTATTGTTGATGTATTCGATTGTGCTGTTTGTAATGTTTGAGACGATATTTGTCTTTCTGCTTCTCTTTTCTTATCTTCACTAATAAAATAAGATTGAATTAAAAAAAGGACGCAGATTTTGTTTGGGAGCCACGTCACGCGACCGCGCAATTGTCAGTTAAAGCGACGCAGTGCCGAATCGCAAATTTGGTCATTGACCAGCAAAATGGTCCGGAGCTGGAGTGGTTAAAAAAAGCATTAAAATTTAAATAAACTCATTTGATTTTAGTTGACTAAAATACGACTACAACAATTCAGAAGACTAAAAAATACAACTAAAGCTAAAATGGCATTTTAGTAAAAAAAGATGGACTAAAACTAAAATCGAAATTTGATGTCAAAATTAACACCACTAGCCAGGAGTGGGATATTCACATAAAATGTAAAGTAGGCAAGGACAAAAAAAAAAAAACACGTGCGAGTGCGCATGCGCGAGGCGCCGAGGACGGTCATGATCTGTTCGTGCTCCGCTCCACCCCGGCCCCTACAAGCTATCTTTAGCCTATCGGAGCCTAGCACATCGGGCTCGGATCATGCAGCGGAGGACGGCCGGGAACAAATATAGCCAGCGTCGTCCCTCCCAGCACGGCCGCAGAACTCGAGCCTAGAAGGCCCAGCAACATTCCCTGCAACCTAAGATGGCACCGGGCGAAGAAGATGCGGGGCAGAACACGAGGCCAGCTACAGTCGGATCAAGATGCGGTGAGACGGGGAGAGGGGATCAATGTAGTTGAGAGCCCTCAGCCGGGATCTCAGTCGCCCTGGGTGGAATCACGCCATACCCCGATGGCGGGGTATGGCCTCTATGCCTATGCCGACGCTGGATGGGGGACATGTGGCATTGAGAGGAGATCGTGATACAGGACCTGCAGAACTTTCACCTGGGACCGGATTCTCGGTCCAAGCCATGGTACATAGAGACCCCTTCTCATCTCAGTCCCTGGATGGGTCGCCCACCCCCTCCCTACGTAGTGACCAGGGACGGTTCCAGCCCTCACCCTCGTTGGACTCCCCTGACGGTGCTATGCTGCTAAATGTTCTATCCCCTGCCTCATCCATGGACAGACAAATGGCAGAACTTGCTGGGGTTACCCTCAGCCAGGCCAGCTCGGGACTCTCACAACCTCCCGCCCCTGCTCCCTCATACTCTGGGGACACTGTGCTCCTGGCCAGGTTCTCAGCCCTTCTTCAACAAGAATTAACAAAGGCCTGCTCTCTGATAACCACTGGGATGAAATCTGACTTCCAAAATATTGGAGCGCAGCTGGACAGCATCGAATCTAAAGTGGACGGTACGGTCAAACGCGTAAATCAAAACTCCAGGATGATTACATCCCTACAAGACCAATTGGACCAGGCCAACGCAAAAATTGAGGACCTTGAGAACAGATCTCGGAGATACAATTTCCGGGTGCGGGGTCTCCCTGAGACCGTGGTGAATGTGGAAGAGGCTGTTCATACCCTGATGACTCAACTGATTCCAGATATTTCATCTCATCAGCTAGAACTTGACAGAGTACATCGTGCCCTGGCGCCCCCCAGGCCAGATGGCCTGCCCCGAGACATCATAGTTAAGCCTCATTTCTACAGGATAAAGGAAAGGTGATGCTGGAGGCTAGACAACAAGGTGACATTGTTGTCATGGGACACCCGATTCAGGTCTTTGCAGACATTTCTAAAGCAACCATTCAGAAGAGGAGGACCCTCAAGCCTCTTGAGTCATCTCATCAATCATCGCATAAAATACCGTTGGTCATTCCCGTTTAAGCTATCGTTTTCATATAAGGGAAAATCATATTCCTTCAACTCATTCCAATCGGGGGAGGAACTGCTTCAAAAACTGGATCTGATTTCATCAGATCCACAGACCCCCCGGGGCGTCACTGGGATGGAGCTCACAAGGGAACAAAGGGACAACCCTCACCTTGACTTTAGAAGCCAAATGGATGTGGCACGCACGGCTTTAAATTTGAGCCTCACAACGAAGGCGGAGAAATATCTTAGATGGAAGCGCCATAGATTCTATACTTTGGGAGATAAGCCAAATGCACTGTTAGCGAGAAAATTGACCCCCAAGCCTTTTAACCCTGCCCTCCCTAAATTAAGACTAAAAGACGGCCAGGTCACTCAGAACCCCCAACTGATAGTCCAAGAATTCTCCACATTTTACTCCAAATTATATAAAACCCCTAAAGAATTTGACAAAGCCCTGGCTGAGGACTTTCTACATGACATATCTCTTCCCACCTTATCCAAAGACCACGTAGAACTGATGGAAGCAGAATTCTCAACGGAGGAAATTTTAGCGGCCATTAAGTCCCTAAACCCGTCTAAATCACCTGGCCCAGATGGGTTCACTGGCCACTATTACCGCAAGTATGCGGCTGTTCTGGCTCCTTATCTCTGCGCCTTCTTCAATAGTTTACGTAAGGGTTCCCCTCTCCCACCCCATGAGAATAGAGCATTTATACCATATATATATATATATGTCATCCCCAAGCTTAATAAAGACCACAGCGACTGCAATAATTATCGACCGATATCGCTGATAAATGTGGATCTCAAATTACTAACTAAAGTCTTAGCCACCCGCATGAATTCATTTCTATCACAGTATGTCCATCCTGATCAGGTGGGGTTTGTGCCTCACAGACAGGCTTCAGATCAGACTAGGGAGGGTCATCGATATTATATCCGCGCTGAATTCAGGGTGGGATGGTGGAGGCCAAAGGGGGGCTTTGCTGTTATCATTGGACCTACAAAAAGCCTTCGACTACTTGTCCTGGGAGTATCTTTTCTTTATACTAGAGAGGTATGGGTTTGGCTTAAATTTCCTTAAAACGCTTAGCATGATTTATAGTGACCCTACCGCTAATTTATCGGTTAAAGGATATATGTCTAGCGATATTAGCATAGGACAGGGTACTCGCCAGGGATGCCCCCTGTCTCCCCTGTTATTTATTTTGGCCCTGGAGCCTTTGGCAATTAAAATTAGATCACACCCAGACATATTAGGAGTTGGCTGTGGGGGACAAAAACATAAATGTGCGTTATTCGCCGACGACATTCTACTGCTTCTCTCCTCCCCAGTCACCTCGTTACCCATTCTTAATGTATTAGGAAACTATGCATTGTTTACGGGCCTACGCGTAAACCAATCTAAATCGCAGGCCCTCAATATATCCTTACCGCCCTACATAGTTCGGGCCCTCCGGGAATCCTTCTCTTTCCACTGGCAGGCCGAAGCTCTACCCTATTTAGGTATATTTTTAACTCCTACTCTCCATACGTTGTACGAGACGAACTATCCCCCATTGTTTCGCAAGTTGTTGGAGGACCTTCGGAGGTGGTCAAACAAACCCCCGTCATGGTTCGGTAGGTTGTATTCGGTCAAGATGACCATATTACCCAAGGTACTTTACCTTTTCAGGACTCTCCCAATTTCAATATTAGGCAAAGACTTGAAGAACTTTCAGGCTTAACTTATTGATTATATATGGGACCACAAGAGACCTAGGGTGAACAGGAAAACTTTATATACCCCTAAATCGGGCGGAGGCCTGGGCATGCCCGACCTCCTTAAATATTACCACTCTGCCCAATTGGCTCACCTGATTAGGTTTCATACCTCCCAATCCAGACCACTCTGGATGGGATAGGAGTCATCTTCGATCCCGAACAGAGAGATCAAACATCTTACGTGGCTGAAGAGCAGGGACAGACCTTCTGTGTTATGCCCGTCGCTGTCTCTCTCCCTGAGCCTTTGGGATCGCCTAGCCTCCGCCCATGGGTTTAAATCGTCACATATGCCAATGGCGTCCCTGTTTAATAACCCTTTGTTCCCCCCGGGTCTCCGTCCCTGGGCATTTTCATGGTGGATCAATAAGGGCCTACTGAGAATAGCTGATCTCTGCGATCATAAGGGAGCTTTGTCGAAATTGGTCCTGCAGGAGAGGTTTGGTCTTCCGGACTCAGAATCCTTCCGTTATGCTCAAATAGCTCATTTTTTGGCGTCTCTAAATCGCATCTCTGATCTCTCCTCCTCCACGCCTATGGAACGACTTTGCAGGACCATTGACAAACACTCCGGCCTTATCTCCTTACTGTATAATATGTTGTCCCCTAGTACTCAAAAGTTGACCTATATGCAAAAATGGGAACAGGATGCTGATATTACACTGGACACGACTGAGTGGCACAAATTGTTACTACATGCCTCTAAGTCCTATGCTAACACCTCGTTGATTGAGGCTAATTATAAGGTTGTGATGAGGTGGTATATGGTCCCAGCAAGTGTTGCGACTTTTGTGCCCGGGGCGTCCCCATGGTGCTTTAGAGGTTGCGCTACAGACGGTACAATGTACCATGTTTGGTGGACGTGCCAAAAGGTGAGACGATTTTGGATACGCACGTACAACTTAATATACTCTCTGACTCAGGTAAACCTTACCAAATCGCCCCTACAGGCGCTGCTGGGATGTCCTGTGGAGGGTACATCTAAACACTTGAAAAAAAAAGAAATTTTTTAATACAGCTTACCTGTAAAATCTTTTTCTTGGAGTACATCACGGGACACAGAGCAGCATATTCATTACTATATGGGTTATATGGAGTACCTTCAGGTGTGGACACTGGCAATCTCAAACAGGAAGTCCCCTCCCTATATAACCCCCTCCCATAGAGGAAGTACCTCAGTTTTGTAGCAAGCAGTATGCCTCCCAAAAATGTTCCCCAAAAGAGGGGTGGGAGCTCTGTGTCCCGTGATGTACTCCAAGAAAAAGATTTTACAGGTAAGCTGTATTAAAAAATCTCTTTTTCTTTCTCGTACATCACGGGACACAGAGCAGCATATTCATTACTATATGGGATGTCCGAAAGCAGTGCTTTAATGAGGGGAGGGAGACATCTTCCAAAAAAGGATTTAATTTAGAGGTATACTCAAATAATAATAAATCCAACTTAGTCAAGAATGTAAATCTGAAATCTAAATCAAGGAAGCCCCCTCAGATCCTGAGGAGCTTGAATCGCGGCCTGCAGTACTGCCTGCCCAAAGGTTGTATCCGCATTCTTTCTTACGTCCAATTGATAAAAAATTTGTAAACGTGTGGACTGATGACCACGTTGCTGCCTTGCATATTTGAGCCATAGAGATCTTGATGATGTGCTGCCCAGGAGGTGCCCATGGCCCTGGTAGAATGGGCCTTTACCGACAAAGGAGGAGGCAACCTCTTCAAACCGCAGGCCTGAATGATTAATTGTTTAATCCATCTTGCGATGGTGGATCTAGCAGCTGCCTGACCCATCTTGGGCCCCTCCGGTAAAACGAACACCACATCTGTTTTCCGAACCTTCTCTGTAGCTTTAAGATAGGCCTTTATGGCCCTGACAATATCCAACGTATGCAGCAACCCCTCCTTTCTAGAGGTGGGTTTTGGAAAGAAGGATGGAAGTACCACATCCTGGTTCAGGTGGAAACTGGATATAACCTTTGGTAGAAAGGAAGGATGATATGTAAAATGAGATATGGTTCCTTACAAGATGAGGCTGCCAATTCCGATACTCTCCTGGCCGAAACTATGGCGATCAGAAATACCGACTTTCTAGTCAGTAAAACCAAAGGTACCTCAGCCAACGGCTCAAAGGGTTGTTTCTGTAGAGTTGACAGAACAAGATTTAAGTCCCATGGACAAAGTGGTGATTTGACCGGAGGATTAACACGTAAGACTCCCTGTATGAAGATCTTAACCAGCGAGTGGGCGGCCAGCGGCCTCTGAAACCACACTGATAAGGCTGAAATCTGTCCCTAGATCGTGCTTAATGCCAGGCCTTTATCCACTCCTAGCTGGAGAAAACTTAATACTCTATCAATGGTATACTTGCGAGAAAACCATCTCTTAGACTCACACCACCCTACGTAGGCCCTCCAAACCCCGTAACAAATTACCCTGGAGGCCGGCTTTCTAGCCTTAATGAGGGTAGGGATTACCTGCCTAGACCTGCTACCCCTGAGAATCAGGGATTCAGCCGCCAGGCCGTCAAATTTAGACGCCGTAATGCAGGGTGGAGGATCGGGCCTTGTGAGAGTAGGTCTGGCCATAGAGGAAGAGTCCAAGGGCCTCCTGCTCCCAATTTCAGGACTAGTGAGTACCATGCCCTCCGGTACCAAGCTGGGGCTACCAGGATAACCGGCCTGTGCTATGATTCTGCGCAACAGGCGGGGTAGTAACTGCAGCGGGGGAAATGCATATAGAAGTTATGATTGATGCCAAGGGCAAACCAACACATCGGTTCCGCAGGCCATAGGGTCCCTCGTTCGAGACATGAACCTGTCTAGCTTCTTGTTGAATCCTGATGCCATGACATCCACGTCTGGCACTCCCCACTTCTGGCAGATTGTCTGAAAAACCTGTGGATGCAGAGACCACTCCCCCGGCGACAGGGTTTGGCTACTTATGAAGTACGCCTGCAGGTTGTCCACCCCGGGAATGAATGTCGCCGATATGCAGGGTACATAAACCTCTGCCCACCGAAAAACCAAGCTCATCTCTCTCTGAGTGGCTTGACTCTTGGTTCCCCCTTGGTGGTTCACATATATGCCACCGCTGTGGCATTGTCTGAATGAATTCTCACCGAGGACCCCTGTAATCTGGATGTCTATGCCAAAAGGGCTAGCTGAGCCGCTCTGATCTCCCAGACATTGATGGGCAGCTGCCTCTCCGCCTCTGCCCAAGTTCCTTGGCGAGTGAACCCGTTCAAGACCGCTCTCCAGCCTTCCAGACCACTGGGCAGAAAGACTCCCCTTCAGAAGGTTCTGAGGGTTTAACCACCAGCATAGACTCTGCCGGACCTTTAATGACGGCGTCAAAGGAAACTCCAAGGCCTTTGCTCCCTTGCTCCAAGCTGCTAGAATTGCTGTCTGTAGGACGCGAGTGTGAAAGCGTGCGGTATCGCCTCGAACATGGCCATTAGTTTGCCTAGTAATCGCATACATAGGCGAATAGTTGGTTCTCTTTTGCTTAGAACCAACTAAATCAATTTTTTGATAGCCTCGACCTTTACCAGGGGCAGGAACACCCATCTTCTGTTCTGTGTCTAATCTCATGCCGAGATATTTCAACTGCTTTGTAGGTTGAAATGCTGATTTTTCCCCGGTTTAGGACCCAGCCGAACCTCTCGAGGTACTGAACCATGAGGGCTACTGCGCATTCCAGCCAAGGAAGCGAGTGATCTATGATTAAGAGGTCGTCCAGGTATGCTAGGACCGAGACCCCTTGGATCCTTAGACTGACTAGAATTGGAGCTAGGACCTTCGTGAATACCCGGGGGCCGTAGCCAGCCCGAAGGGGAGCGCCACGAATTGGAAGTGACGCTGTATCACTGCGAAGCGTAAAAAAAAAAAATATTTGATGTGGCTGAAAGATTGGTACATGAAGGTAACCATCCTTTATGTCTATAGAAGCCAGAAAGTCGTCCTTCTGGAGTGTGGCGGCTGCTGACCGAACGGATTCCATCCGGAAAGAGCGAACGCTTAGGTAAGCATTTAAACCTTTTAGGTCCAAAATTGGTCTGACATCGCCGATGGGCTTTGGTATGACAAACAGATTGGAATAGAAACCTAGCCCCTGTTTTTTGGGCTGGTACCTCTACCATTATGCCCTGGTAAAGCAGATGATCCAATGCCGCCCGCATTGAGGCCTTCCTTGTGGAGGAAACTTTTAGAAATTCTAATGTGTAGCCTGTGGCCACAGATTATCGGCCGCCCTCTGTCGGGGATCGATACCATGGCCCCTTGCCCCCAGAGGCCTGTCCTTGCGATCCATTGTTAAAAGTTTGATCGCGCAGGAGGCCCGATACTGCCTGGAATTTGAGGGCCCCGGAACAGGGGGGAGCTGCCTTTTAAACGCAGGACCCCGGAACTTCTTTTGACTGGTAAAAGGGTACTTTTGCCACTTAAAACAGTCTGAATGTATTTATTCAGATCTTTCCATGGAAGGGAAAACCTGCCAGTAGTCTTTTGCATGGGGCTCGGCCGCCCAGTTCTTCAACCATAAGAGCCTTCTCATATGCACTAAAAATAGTGACAAACAAGACGCCCGCTGGATGGAGTCTTTTATAGCCTCTACCGCAAAGCACAGAGCTCTGGGAATATCCAATAACTCCTCTGCCTATTGGGCAGGGATGTCTAAGCATCTGTTTTGTCTGGTCCTTTAACGCCTGACAAACTCCAATTGCAGCCACTGCTGGCTGTACCACTGCTCCTGCCGTAGCAAAGGATGCTTGAAAAAGTGTCTCTAAACGTTTATCGACCGGGACCTTAAACATTTGTATGTTTTCCCCCCCGGCCAGTTAATGATTTATTCACACATGAGATGGCTGTGTCCACAGTTGGGAGCGCCCCTTTCTTAGAAAAATTTCTTTTCCATAGGGTAAATAACAGAAAACCTTCCAGGCGGTCTCCCATCCAGGCACTAACCAGGCCCGACCCTGCTTAGCCTCCGAGATCAGACGAGATCGGGCGCTTTCAGGGTGATGTGGCCGTAGGCTTTAGGCGGCAGAAAAAAAGTTCTGTCCGGTCGTCCCAATCCTGAAAAAAACAATTCCTCTAACAGAGGATGGACCGGAAAAGCTGCGTTGCTTAAAGGCGCTTTAAAAGAACCCAAAGAGGATACCGCAGGAACCTGAGGCTCTGGAAATGGCAAATTAAATGCCGAGCGGACCATGTCTGTCAAAGACTGGACCCACAGACTCTCCGTCTGGGAGGCTGAAAACGATTCCTCAGTGGTAGATCCTTCCTCTAGGTTCTGGTCCAACCGATCCTCCTGAAATTCTAATTCCTCCGGAGAAAGAATCTCAGCATCTGAGGATACACCTTTTGGCGATGGGGATCTAGTCCGCTTCTTGCCAGAAAAAGAGCCAGCGATCATAGCTGTTAACTTTTTTTTTTTTTTTTCTCTAGCCCCCCCCTAGGGTGACGGCTAGCATCTCCTCTGTGATAACACAGGGTTGGGCCGATCTGGGCCAGCCTCAGCACCAGACCCCCTTAATGGCTTATCCAAGGTGACCCCTATAGGAATAACCTGTGGGGAAAGTATTGGCATATCATCAGAACCAGAGGAGGAACCCCTTTGTCTTTGCCCTTTTTTTTTTTTTGTGCTTTGATCCTGAACCTTTGGAAGCCATAATACAAAACCGAGGGACTCCGCCTACAACCACAGACTGTTATAGCCAGGAGTACAAAAAATAAGGTTTAGGGGACAATAGGATCACTAATGCCCAAAAACGATGGGGCTCAGTATGTTTTCCTTTATAATATTATTGTTTTTCACAACATACAGCCCCACCCCCAACATGTTTGCCAGCATTCAACCTGTTGCCAAGGGGATTTTTGGCTTAACAAAAAGCATTGGAGCTGACTCCAGCATGTACTACCCCTTTCTCGCCACCGGGAGTCACTGTGCTGCCAGCTCTGCGTCCTCTCTCTTCCAGCTCAGCTCTGATCTGAGCTAAGATCGCGCCTGCTGTGTATAACAGCAATTGAAGGCACGCCCACTCTACACTGCAGTCACGCTCCCCGCCCCCCCCTTCCCGAACGGTGCGAAAATTATTCTATTTGCATGCGCGCGTGCGTGCACGCGCGACTGTCGGGGGAGGAGAGCCCAGGAGGAGACGCACTCTGGAGCCCAGGAATGCAGGCTGGAGGACGCATCAGGCGGCAGATTTGAATCCCGGCTAGGTAAGGCTTAAAACAGGCCCCTAAGGAGTCCCTTTAGCCTAGAGACAGATCTCTTTTTTTTTTTTAAAAGACCTTCAACCAGCGAGCAGCAGGTAGCTAGCAAACATACATAGATAGGTAGGGGGATCAAGTGATGGGGGGGAACATTTCAGGCCATCCTGTCCATCAGACATAGTGACCATGGTGCCAATGCAGAGCATACTCAGGCTACCCCCCTTAAGATCTCCCCTGGAGAGCCTGCTGTCGAACCAAGTCCCGCAGGCTCCCCTCTTACCTGCTCCATGCCGCAGGACGTTTGCATAGCAAAAACGGTCCAATCTTCTCCCATCTCCGTGGGTAGCGTAGTAGACCTTCAGGCACTGGGGTCCTGGAAGGAACCGACTGTCCTGGACCTATACAGCACCCTGGCAAACAGGATCTTTTGGTTTAGAAAAAACTCCAAGTCCTGGGCCCAGGGTCCAGCCCTCTAGAGAGGAGCATTATAGGCAAAACCCCACGGTTTGGGGCCCGGGTACTGTCCACTTTGGCACTGAGGCTCCTTGGACAGATCCGGTTAGCCCGCCTTAATCCCAAGGATGTGGAGGCAAAGCTATTCCGTGACCAACACCTAAGACACTGGCGAAAAAACTGAGGTACTTCCTCTATGGGAGGGGGTTATATAGGGAGGGGACTTCCTGTTTAAGATTGCCAGTGTCCACACCTGAAGGTACTCCATAAAACCCATAGAGTAATGAATATGCTGCTCTGTGTCCCGTGATGTACGAGAAAGAAAATGATCGCCTTTATTTTTACAGAGGCCAGGATTTCCATAGCAAAGTCTTGGAGGTCCTCCTCCGTCCCCTTCCACCTTTTGAAATCAAAATTATCCTGGATAATGGTAAATGAAAGACTGTCGGCTATTTTAAATGATAAAGTTGCCATGTTTCACAAAGTGTGGGACCCATGGATCACATACCTTATGAACGCATACTGAACAGAGGTTATGACCGAGATTCCCTACAGAGCAGGAACGCACCACACCCCCCCTCCCTTTTCTCTTCCTCTCTTTTCCTTTCCTTCCTTCCTCTTTCTTTACTCCCGGAGGTTATATTTGATTAGATGACTCGCTGATTTAAACGTTGTTTAGTGTTATTTAGTAGCTCCTTGAGAGCGGTCAGTACACAAACCGATAGACCCCGAGCTAAACTTGAGTTAGCTCGGTCGCGTTTGGGCAATTCACCTTACAGTAGTATTTGAGACTAGGATATGGACCGGATTTAGATGTGTTTATGATGCTTCTGTTATTTGCTTATTTGCCCATTATCCTGGAAGACCGCTGTACTTATGTTGCTTGTCCTTCTTGTTTATTCATCTAACATTTGTACTCCTTTAAAATTTCAAATAAAAACATTGAAACAGAAAAAAACACGTGCACAGAGACATCCTTTTTTTCATATGCGCAAGCTTTTTTTTCTTTACCGTTCAATGAATAAGTATACTTTGATCCAAATTTTCCTTAAACTGACAAGTGGCACAAAACTACACTGGCAGCCACAATAAATGTTTCTATGCAAATATAATCTGTTCAGTAGGTCATAGTTATCCCTTTCATGCCAGATGTCCTTTAACTGTCAACACAAAGCTTCTTTGGGGCTTAGTGTTCGCATGCCCAAACCAATACCGAGCTTCCATTTACATCCAACGCAAATAATGCAACAAAGAAGCCATTACACAATAGAACAGAGAGGAAGAGTCACCTCACCTTTATAGGGACAATACTGAAATGTCTCCTATGAGGCTCTTCACAAAACATGGACATCAGTTAATGTACACCGCATGAAGCAATTACAGTCACTAGACGGAGCCCTGCATTATCCCGGAGCCAAGAATCAGGCAAATTACACCGAGTAATTTCTCCCTGACTTTTACATTAAAAGCATTATTTCCAGGACACAGGGATGGGATCAGATGGGAGATGTTGTCTGATTCTGGTGTGGGGGTTGCAACTTCACAGAATATCCATAAATATATTTTCGCGTCCAAGTCAACATATCAGAATATTTATGCACACAGATGGGTTTATTCTGTAAGTGCTCACACTAGACTTGTGAATGCTTTTTTATACCACATTAGAGGGTTCCCAACTTTTTGCCTATTCTGCAAAAAAACTATTTTAGAAACTTTTGCCTCCATTGCACGTATATCCTTTTACATTTAAAAGAAATTCCATAATTTCCTTCATAGGAGAAAATTTTATGTACAGAATTTACTGACACGCCACAAGGCAGCAAAACAATGATAAAAAAAAAACGCACTGCACTCCTTTTATGATGAAAAAAAATATTGCAAAAAAATAATAATATATAAACACACACACACACACACACCAGCCACTTTATTAGGTACACCTGTTCAATTGCTTGGTAACACAAATTGCTAATCAGCCAATCACATGGCAGCAACTCAATGCATTTAAGCATCTAGACGTGGTGAAGATGACTTGGTGAAGATGACTTGGTGAAGATGACTTGGTGAAGATGACTTGGTGAAGATGACTTGGTGAAGATGACTTGGTGAAGATGACTTGGTGAAGATCAAACCGAGCATCAGAATGGGGAAGAAAGACTTTGAACGTGGCATGGTTGTTTGTTGCCAGACGGGCTGATCTTATTATTTCAAAAACTGCTGATCTACTGGGATTTTCACGCATAACCATCTCTAGGTTTTACAGAGAATGGTCCAAAGAAGAGAAAATATCCAGTGACCGGCAGTTGTGTGGACAGAAATAACTTGTTTATGTCAAAGGTCAGAGGAGAATGGGCAGACTGGATAGAGATGATAGAAAGGCAACAGTAACTTAAATAACCACTCGTTACAACCAAGAAATGAAGAATACCAACACACAACACATCCAACCTTGAAGCAGATGGGCCACAGCTGAGAGGAGTTAAGAAGTGGGGTGGGGGGCCGAAAATTACTTCTCACCAGGCGGGGCCTCTAGTAATTTGTGGGGCCCTCCGCGGCTTGAGCCTATAGGGTGGATTGGAACCGGTTACATTGGAACCGGTTACAGAGACAGAAAGCGAGGTGAAATCTTCTGAACAAGGCCACAGGCAGCGAAATAAACATTACATGGGTGTTAGCCCTTCCCTAGGCTATCCAAAAAAATAAAAACTTTTTTGGCTAGTGTTGCACTTAAAAATTTACCAGTTCCAACTTATACAAATTCACCTTAAAGCGGTTGTAAACTGCTGGACATTTTTTTTTGGTGTACCTGCAATGTAAAAGCATAATGTGCTGGCATGCATCGCATACCTAGCACAATTATTATGTTAAACTTACCTTAACCACATCCCGACCACCAGCCGTCATTTTACTGCGAGAATATGGCACTGCTGGGCGAGAGCCCGTAGCTATACGTCCGCTCTAAAGCGGCCGGTAGGGGGCGCGCGCGTCCCCGCTCGCCCCCGAGTCCCGCACGCGTGCCCGGCAGGTACGATCGCCGCCGGGCACACACGATCGCTCGTTACAGAGCGGGGACCGGGAGCTATGTGTGTAAACACACAGCTCCCGGTCCTGTCAGCGGGGGAAATGCTGATCTTCTGTTCATACAATGTATGAACAGAAGATCAGTGATTTTCCCTAGTGAGGCCACCCCCCATACAGTTAGAACACACCCAGGAACACACTTATGCAGGCCATACACGGTTGAATTTCGAACAAATTTCCTTTTCAGAATTAGAAAGTTCTTTTGTTTTGTGATCCGATGATGCCACCATTGATTTTCGAAATTCGGCCGACCGAAACTTTCATGTTGCCGGGAATATTCGCTTCTCTCTGGGAATATTCTTTTCTCTCCGTAAATATTTGTTTCTCTCCGGGGATTTTCTTTTCTTGCACATGCACATTTTATTTTTCTATTATATTTCTCGCACAATTCTCCCATCATTGATCAGAAAATCGGCCGATTTTCCGAAAATTTCCAAGATGTCGGATTTCTGAAATTTGCTTGCCACACGAAAATCGGCTATTGCTGCAGCCCACTAACGGTGCGAAATACGAACGAAAATTCTTTGATACGATTTTCGAAAGAAAATTCTTTCTAAATTCGAACCGTGTATGGCCGGCTTTAACCCCTTCCCTGCCCCCTAGTGTTAACCCCTTCACTGCCAATGGCATTTTTATAGTAATACAATGCATTTTTATAGCATTGATCGCTATAAAAATGCCAATGGTCCCAAAAATGTGTCAAGTGTCCGCCATAATATTGCAGTACTGAAAAAAAATGCTGATCGCCGCCATTACTAGTAAAAAATAAAAATATTAATAAAAATGCCATAAAACGACCCCCTATTTTGTAAACGCTATAACTTTTGCGCAAACCAAACACTTATTGCGTTTTTTTTTAACGAAAAATATGTAAAGGAATACGTATCGGTTAGGAATACGTATCGGAGGAAAAAAAAATGTTTTTTTATATATTTTTGGGGGATATTTATTATAGCAAAAAGTAAAAAATATAGAATTTTTTTTCAAAATTGTCGCTCTATTTTTGTTTATAGCGCAAAAAATAAAAACCTCTGAAATGATCAAATACCACCAAAAGAAAGCTCTATTTGTGGGGAAAAAAAAGTATGCCAATTTTGTTTGGGAGCCACGTTGCACGACCGCGCAATTGTCAGTTAAAGCGACGCAGTGCCGAATCACAAAAAGTGCTTTGGTCATTGGACAGCAATATGGTCCGGGGCTAAAGTGGCTAAAACAAAGCTCTTCCAGCGACAAAATGTCAGTGCTGCAGGCGCTTCTCATCTTCACCCGTCTTGCCTCCGGGTTCAGAGACTCCGGCTCTGTGATTGGCCAGAGGCACGATGACATCACTCCGACGCATGGGCACAGGGCCCTGAAGAAATGGCACGGATAGCCGCTCCTTCAGAGCGCATGCGCCAGTGATGCCACTGGCTGCAGGTACACTACACATATAAACAGTCCACGTTTAGGAGATATAAACCCTACCTATAGGCAAGTCCTATTATAGGCTTACCTATAGGTAAAAGCAAAAAGATGAAAGTTTACATTCACTTTAAGAACAGACCTACAGCCCCTATCTTGTTTGTAACCCAGGGACCGCCTGAAGTCTTGTTTTTACATTAGTCCCTGCTCCTTCACTGCTGCTCCAACTGGCCCCTATGAATGCAGCTGGTGGATAAGCAGGTAGTGTGTAGAATGGGCTCACATGGGCATCCAAAAACAGTGCTGGGGCTCACTCTATCAGTTGTGATTTCTCGCAATCAAACCATATGCCAGCGCACAATAGTAATGTTCAGCACTGTTGAAAGTCAATATATATATATATATATATATATATATATATATATATATATATATATATATATATATATATATATATATTAGATAGAGAGATTTAGATTGCCGTCAGACAAGAATACAATGCGCGCATTAGCCATATCAGTGTATACAACATTGCAATGAGATGCATATCGTGGATGGCGGCATATAAAACAAGAGGAATAAAACATAAAATCAAATACATGAGTTTTTCTTTCCTCTTCCCCCACCCCTGGCGCCAACTACGAAGAAGTTATAAGGTGAGTGAACCAGAAAATCGACCAAAGTTTATAAGTGGGCTTGTTAGATGGCTACCTGAGTTTAAAGCATCAACCATTTTATACATATGTGCGTTGAGGAAAGAGTTACCCCTAAGGTATTTCCCATAGGGCTTACAATAGCAGCAGTCTATCTCTAACCATGTGCCGGGGCCACAAAAGTATTATCTAACCAGTTCTGCCTAATAAGATCATACTTTCTAGCTGCATTGCGGTGACGATATGCTAGTTGGTCTCTGAGGAGGATGGTGTTGACATTCTGTATCCATTGGGCTTTGGTAGGCGCTGCATGAGACAGACAATCTTGCAACCATCTTCCTGGCTAAATACAACAATCTTGAAACCATAAGATAAATACCCCTAGGGTACATCTCCTCATCTATTGCTCCCAACAGGCATACCAGCAGGGTAAAGGGGATAGGGAGCTGGGCTACCTCAGAAATGGTTCGGGCAACCTCAGTCCAGTATCTCGTTAGCTTGGGGCATCTCAATAGTTTTTAATCTTGGTTCTATTTGCATCTATAATTACATAACCTGCTAATAATTCTATATCAGTTTGAGTTTTGGAGGGCAGCTGCAATACAAAATTACCCGATTAAACAATAACTTTTCTGAGCTACTCCATCAATCATTAAATCACACAATCATCAGTGGCACCTACACTGTCTAAGCCACCAATACATAATCATGATAAACCAACAGAGAGGCTGTAGTTTTCTGAAACTAAACCTGTGTTTCGTATCCAGCAGAGCTCTTCATTAGTTTTCAAAAATGTACTAAAATTATGGTCCAAAATCAACAAAATCCTTACCACATCTAAGGCTCTGTACACACGATCAGACATGTTCAAGGAAACATGTCCGACGAACCGTTTTCATCAGACCACGCTGAAGTGGTCTGTTGGTCTGATGTGCGTACACACCATCGGACCAAAATCCCCTCGGACCAGAACGCGGTGACGTAGAACACAACGACGTGATGAAAAAACGAAGTTCAATGCTTCCAAGCATGCGTCGACTTGATTCTGCACACGCGGGGGATTTTGGTATGATGGTTTGTGTACTAACCATCGAACCTGTCCGACGGACAGGTTTCCAGCGGACATGTTTTCAAGCACGTTTGGAAATGTTTGTCCGCTGCAAAACGGTCCGATAGGCCATACACACGATCGAACATGTCCACTGAAACTGGTCAGTTTCATTTTAAAAACAAACACTGCCCTGTATTGGCTGTGTCTCTGTACTTCACAGAAGCATGAAACTAGATAATAAACGAAACTGAAACTGCAGGCACATTATATGATTGATTTTTATCTATTTTTAATAATTTTTAAAAGGAATCAGTTAACTATTATGTCTCAATACCCTGTAAAGTCATTTCAGCAAACACATTTTTTTTCATTTACAACTCCTTTAAATGGCGGACCAGTAATGGTCTTCTTTTCCAGTGCCTCTGCCCCATCTGGATATTTAATGCCTTAAACTGTTCCATGGACAAGTTACACAGTCCACACTTTGGGAAACATGTTCAGAACCCGTTTGTGAATAGACATGGAAGAGTTCCTCTTTTGAAGGACTACAGATTTACTTGTGATCTGTAATTCCACATTGCCGCTAATTTCAGCACATGGAAACAATTGCATTTTAGTGGTCAGATTTTAGTCAGCTAAAAAGTTAATCTTACATGAGGAAGGTGGTACCATTCTTTT
This sequence comes from Rana kukunoris, assembly GCA_029574335.1. Taxonomy (NCBI): domain Eukaryota; kingdom Metazoa; phylum Chordata; class Amphibia; order Anura; family Ranidae; genus Rana; species Rana kukunoris. The sequence goes on from CM056052.1 coordinate 92,872,626, forward strand.
TAGCATGCTGTGGGCTGAATCAAAGGGGATCCCATGCATCTTGTACATTCAGTTTGAAGAGTCAGTCTACCCATAAATGACACTTTGATGTAGATTCATTTGGATAGGTTGAATCCTACTTTGGCTTCTTGTATCTCTCCAGGAATGTGAGCTGCCTGCCACAGTTCCATGCTCTGTTATCACACATCTTGATGTTGCGTTGTGTTATACATTCCTCCTGCAGAGTTCCCAAGAAAATAAATCAAGTATCCGGCATTATGAATTGCGATGTAACCATTACAGCAAACATGCAGACATCTCTCCATCAGAGACACTGGGGAAAAAAAAACTTGAATTTGTAAGTGTGCACCAAAAGCTTAAAAATGGGTTACGAGTTGATTTATCCTTTAAAAATATGACATTCCTGCACATAACCTATGGAGGTGCCAAAACCATAACACATGCTGGCTAAATGTAAAATTTATTGAAAGGTCATGATGGAGCTGAAAATAATCCTTCAGGATCAAAACTTGTTCAACTGGGTATCAGCTGGCAGAGGAAGACGCTGTCCAGGAAGTCACATTAATGATGTAATTAATTTCTACTCTGACGGTAATAGCCGAGTGCTAACAAACATTTACATTCTGTGTCTCAGAGGATTTACAGCACTGAAATTTCCAGGGTGGAAGATTAGAGGACTCTGTGAATCCTGCAAGGTTTATGGAGAGAAAAATCATTAACTCAATGTGCTATAACCATATATAGCACGTGGAAGAAACTTAATTAAAAATATATTTGGACGCAACGGGTCTGATTTACCAAGCTGAGACATTAGTTAAACGTGGCATATCGAGCGATATTTTCACATAATATTGTTAATTATCAAAATGGGGAAGTGCCAAATGTTCTTAACACCTGCCATATTTTTCCTTTGGCTTTACTGGAATTTTTATGAATGGGCAAAGCGAGTCTCTTGTTAGTCCAACCACAACCCATAATACTCCTTGTCGGATAGTGTGGAAGCTTACAAAGGGTTAATGATGGCAACGTCTCTTTCAGAATACAGTGTTTGGGCCTGGCGATTTGCCACGTAGGCCTGAACAATGTATAACGGAACTATATGTGAAAGCCCTGCAAAGACAAGGTGTTCAGTATGTTAAAGCCTAAGTTTAAAAAATCATTTAGGACTGATTTTTTTTTACAAAACCCAAATACAATATATTTCCTGAAAGCAGACAACCTAGAGCAGGGCTTGACAAATTTGCTTGGAATTTAGTAGCCAGCTAAAAAAGTTAGGAGCCAGGAACGCATACGCGAGTAGCACCCGCATATGAAAGCGGTGTTCAAACCACACGTGAGGTATCGCCACAATCGTTAGAGCGAGAATAATTCTAGCTCTAGGCCTCCTCTGCAACGCAAAACATGCAACCTGTAGAATTTTTTAGACGTCACCTATGGAGATTTTAAAGGGTAAAAGTTTGTCACCATTCCACGAGCGGGCGCAATTTTGAAGCGCGACATGTTGGGTATCAATTTACTCGGCGTAACATTAGCTTTCACGATATAACAAAAATAATTGGGCTAACTTTACCACCGTCTCGTTTTTTTAATTAAAAAAGGGTATTAGATTGTGGGTGCAATGTCAGGCTCTTGCAAACACGCAGTACAGCCCGTACCTGTTGTATTGGACAGTTACTCAAGTCCAGGAAGATCGATGAACTACGAGAGCTCTCACCAGCACTCTTGCAGTGCAATGAGAACTACAGCTTGTCTGCCATGGTGGAAGACTAGGCTTGTAGTTAGTTCATTCACAAATTGCTGTAAATGAATGATGCAGCCGTTTTAAAAATTGTGACAGTGGATGCAAGGCGAGGATCACCCCCCTGCTGTAAAAACAGCCACATCATTAATTCACAATGGGAGACGGGTGTAACACGAAACATGTTACTAAAGGCAAACAAATCCTTTAACCCTTTCGCCGCCGGGTCTGTACGTAGTACAGACCTGACAGCAGGGGGTATTGCACACAATCCGGTGGCTGCAGCCATTAGGATTGTGTGTGAAACTGACAGGCAGACTTCTGCTTGTCAGGTGAGAGAGCATTAATGCAGCGGCATTGCCACCCAATCGTTCCCGCACACCCTTGGTACTGGTACCACCCCCCGCTCTCCTCCCCTTTCTTTGTGTGACCCAGAAAGCGCACAAAAATATAAGGTTGGGCATGTTGGGTATCTATTTGCTCAATGCCACCTCATTTTTTATATTGGGTAATTTATTGCGTCTGTTTGCCCTAAAATTCACATTAGTACTGAAATTTTCCTAGACCTTTGCGGCAATATCATTTGACATAAAAAAATTGGAACTACTTTTATTATTTTATTCTCTAGGTCAGGGTTCGACAACCCCCGGGCGCCATTTGCGACTAGAATTAGTGACCTGGCGCCTGGGGCGGCACAGCTGGGGTATCCTGTCTCCATGCGCACCCCCCCCCCCTGCAGTCCTATGCTTCCTTCTGGAATCTGGCCCCCTTTTGTAGTGGTCATTGGTATTACAAGACTGCCAGCAATGCTAATGGCCTGTTTTCACTACCCGCCCATCTCCTTCCCTTTACTTAGAACCCCAAAACATTATATACATTTTTTATTCTAACACCCTAGAAAATAAAATGGCAGTCGTTGCAATACTTTGTCACACCGTATTTGCCAAGCGGTCTTACAAGCGCACTTTTTTGGGGGGAAAAAACGTTTTTACCTGCAAAAATAAAGTGCATTATTATTTATTTTTTAAGTGAACTTATCCTTTACTTATCAATGCAAAGTGTCCCTCGTGCTGATACCAGCTTCTTTTAAATATATTATATATAAATAAAAAGATCCACCATCTCCATTCATAGGGCATAGAACCCATTTTATTCACAGAAGCATTAGTATGGCTTTATCTTTAACAAAATGCTATAACATGATTGCAGTCTAATAGGCAGTAGTCTATCATAGCTTTATTTGCATCTTTCTTGTTCAGAATAAAAGCTTTCACTATAGTTTATATTTTGCAGTTTTGGATAGAGTAGGCAAAGTTTAAGACCCATGTTAGTTTTTTTTTTTTTATTCCGTGTCCTGTCAGAGAGATCTTACCTTCACCAGCACTGCCAGGGAGGATGGCATCCTGACAGACAGGGCTTACAACAGCAGAACACAGGGTGCGGGTGTAGGCCACATATCTCTGCTGACCGCGTATTTAAGGACCAAGAAGGGCTGTGTTATGCCTCATATGATACTCAACCAGTGTGGGGACCACCGTGAGATACTGTTTTTGGCCTATGGGGGCAGTGTCAGGAGATCTCCATTGACGCCATCTTCTGCAGTGATCCTTGCGATTCCTGCTTGCATAGCTCATCGAACATAGCACCATTTCCTTATCTACCTGTTGACAAATATTTGAATATACATTCTACTATCTAATACCCCCCATTGAAAAAGCTTGAACAGGAAACACGTCAGGTGTCGAAGAGTTTTTTTTTTACTTTACATACTAGCTATATTACATTTCTGTTTGCTTGCAATAAATTTACTATGTTTTTTTTTCCTGGTTTTTAACAAATCACTACACGCTGATTGATCCATTTTTTAATGTTTCAAACTTTCTTTTATCATACATCAGTGATGTTGTTGACGTTAGGGGGTATTTCCTTTCTTTCTACATACCAGGGATGTGGAAATTATCTACCACTTTCTGATATGGTGGAAGCATTTCTATTTTACCTTCACAAAAACACAGCAGGAAGCAAGAGATGTTTCCAAGGGAGGTGTAACAGAATGGCCCGTGACACCCAGAGACGATGAGAGATACTCCTGTGCCAGCAGCAACAATAACTCTTGGGTCGAAATCCACCCTGTGCCCTTTTGGGTGTAGGGTGGCTAATAGGGAATCATAATTCCTTTACTAACAGATGGGACATTATTAATACTTCATATTTCAGGACTGAGATATCACAAGGAGTTTATGATGACTTGATCAGGTCAACCAGACAGTGACTCATTCCTCTAATAGGCTATTGAAATATCTTGAGGTGTTGGCTATTCACTGTGAAAGACACATTCTGTTGAAAAAGGTGTTAATTGCAAGAAAGACTCTTTCATTGTGTGAAGCTCTTTGTTTACCCTATTGTGTTATGCTAAAGGTTAATTGAATTCTATTCATACAGGAATGTATTAAGGCTCAGGTGTGATAGTATTTGGTTTTGATGTCATCCTCTCTGAGTTAACTCTATTGATGATGCGGTGCCGACGTGTCTACATAATTAGCTTACCTGAATGCCTTTTAAGGTGATTGAAGCCCCCCATGGTGTGAAGGGGGGTGGAGACTACATTGTCCTGTGATTAACTGCATTATGCTTGAAACTGTATAAGACGCTGAGAAAATAAATGGGTCATATCTTTGGAAGCAAGTACGGAGCTCTGTCTCGTCTTATTCTGGGAAATGATACCGTTACAGGAGGGTTACCACAACAGGTGTACCCATTGGAATTAGTGATGCCCCGAAAATTATTGTCCGAAAATAAGGTTTTCAGGGTTGCGCTGAAAGATTAAAAAGTGGCGATAATGGCTGCTGAAAATGCCTGCGATTTTACTGAGATTTTGATGCACTTCTACCTTGCCTATGGTGTGTTTTTCATAGGTCCCATGACTCGAAAACTTAACATGGGAGATTTCAATGCATTTCAATGGGGAGGTGCGTTATGCCAAAATGCACCAAAAATACAGCAAGCAGGATTTTTAACACTGCTTCAAAAAGGTGCCTATAATGGCAGACAATACATTCATATTCATTTAAATCAATATTAAAAGTCAAATACATTGAATATATATATATTCAATATATATACACATACACATACACACATACATATACACACACACACCGTATTTATCGGCGTATACCGGCGCACTTTTTTAAGGGGAAAATCGTGGGTGCGCGATATACGCCGATACCCGCGCTCAGTTTGAAGTGAGCCGCCGACATATACCGAGTGCAGTACACTCGGGTACATTCGGCTAGGCTCGGCTTCGCTCGTGCTCACGCATAAACGTCACAGAGCGTGAACACGAGCGAAGCCGAGCCTGGCCGAATGTACCCGAGTGTACTGCACGGTATATGTCAGCGGAGGCGTTCAAACTGAGCGCGGGAAGCGGGGACATCGCTGGAGAAGCCGGGAGGACACCACTGGAGCCGAAGACGGATGCCGGACCGGATGATGGACGCCGCGCAAGACACCAAAACTGTAAGTACTAAAAGTTTTATTTTTACAGGTCGACATTAGGGGTGCGTGCTATACGAAGGAGCGCACAATACCCCGATATATATATATATATATATATATATATACACACATACACACACACACATAATATATATATATATATATATATATATATATATATATATACACACACACACATACATACATAGTAAAGTTGGGGGTTGTTAGCTCTCGTGGTATATGCGTTTAATAAAAATAATGACTTCAGCCTCCTGGATCACACATGCAAAAGAAAATACTGAGCCACCTGGCTCTCTTCAGCAGCAGCACCACTGCTCAGGCTCCCGCATGAAGCCCTTTTGACGCCTGTCAGCAACCTCAGATTTAGGTCTCTGGGTTTCAAAGTGCAGCCTGCACTCTCCAGCTTCTCTAGCTACTTCAGTGCACACCTGCACTCTCTGGGTTCTCCCTTCCAAGCCTGGACTCCTCAGGAGGGTGGAGCCCAGAACCATGGTCAGGTGTCTACAAATAGGCCAGCACACTCCTGACCAGTCAGTGTGCTGGTAAACCTGAAAATCTGGACCCAGGATTAGGGATTTCATCCCACCTAAGTCTCTATAAAATCCCTGGGCTCCAGGTCCGAAAGTGGATTTTATTAAATAACCACATAAGGACCGCCGCATGTACATTTACGTCGGCAGAATGGCACCGACAGGCACATCAACGTATATATACGTTGGTGCCTTGGGGGGGTTCGGGGGTCCGATCGGACCCCCCCACATACATGCAGCGGCCCGCGCGGCTGTAGGAGCGATCCGGGATGAGGGGGTGGCTATTAGTTTTTGTCAGCCCCCTCCTGATCGCTCTCAGCCAATGCGCGCGCCCCCCCGCCCTGTCACTTCCTCCTCCTGTGTAAACACAGGAAGGAGGAAGCGATGTGATGTCTCCCTCTGCGTTTTTTTCCACCACCGCTGAGGAGAGATCACCACACAGTAAGTCCTGCACCAACACTACACTACACACAGGCACATTTAACCCCCCCGATCGCCCTCCCCCTGTCACAGTGTCACTGAATGCAGTAATCATACATGTATGATTACTATATTTAGTGGCAGTGTGACAGTCAGTGTTAGGTTCAGGGTAGCCCTGTACCCCCCTAAAAAAGGTTTAACCCCTTGATCACTGCCCTAGTTAACCCTTTCACTCCCTATTGCCAGCATCACTAAGCGATCATTTTTCTGATCGCTGTATTAGTGTCGCTGTTCCCGCTAGGTAGCTAATTTTTTTTTATTGCAATTTTTTTTTTTACTAAAGACATTTGGCCTAAATGTTTGACTAAAATTTAGTTTATTGATTTTTCTTATAACAAAAAGTAAAAAATATTGTTTTTTTTTCAAAAATGTCGCTTTATTTTTGTATATAGCGCAAAAAAAAAAAAAAAAAAAATCGCAGAGGCGATCAAATACCACCAAATGAAAAGTTTTATTTGTGGGAAGAAAAGGACGCAAATTTTGTTTGGGAGCCACGTCGCACCACCGCGCAATTGTCTGTTAAAGCGACGCAGTGCCGAATCGCAAAAACCCCTTTGGTCATTTGGCAGCATATTGGTCTGGGTCTTAAGTGGTTAATGAGGGAACTGAAACACCAGTTTCCTCTGTGAATTATAAGCTCCCTGGAGCCCCTCCCATATATATACTGTCAATTTCAGTTTCAGCCAAGTGCACCCTGAATTTTTGGGTTTACCACTAATTGGAATATTTTCCCTCACATCTTGTTCCTGCGACAACTCAAAAATCTTGGATTTCCGATCACTTTTTGCATTGGAAAAAACTGTATACCAGAACAAATATTAAAAAGGTAAATCTCTCTTCAGCAAGGATAAGGACTGGAATTAAAACCAGATTCTACAAGTGCATTCCATTCATAACCTCTTATGTATGTTCTAATCCTGTCCCGATGTGCCATTAAAAAAAAACTTTGAGCTGGTGTCATTAAATATCACATGCAGCACCATAGCAATTGCAAATCAAACAGAAGCTATAATGGCAGATTCCTTGGCTATAAAGGAGATCACTTTAAACAGAGGGTAAAAGGCTGCAAGCCACAGTGACGCAAAAGCGCCAATTTCTTTTTTTAGGATAACGCAGAATATAATTTTCTAGTTGTTTGCAATCGGAAATCAGTGACCCTAAAGTATATTCACTTCAACTGCAATTATCCTTTATTGTTTTCTGGGTGTTTAAAGCTAATACATCTTGAAGAGCAGCATTCAAATGGATCTATAGCATACTGATTGGTTATCACTACATAATTTGTGGCCATCATTGCACATGACAAGCATAGTGTCCCTAAAGTTCCAATGCCTGGTGATTTTCTGAGATGTTGAAGGATGGCTAAACCCAGAGCCCGATTTACCATTAGGCAGAGTAGGCATGCATCTATAAGTGGAAGAGGCAAAAATACTGTTTTTGTGTATAATTGAATACACATTTTTTCCCCTATCATCAGTAGAAGGTTATCTCATAAAAGTTTATATTTATTACTTCAAAGCAAGGTCACATACACAACAAAAACACATGAAGACGAACACCTGCCTTTAGTTCTACAGACATTTTTAAAAATATCCACCTACTCCATAGCATGTCCTGGCCCCAAACATTTTGTAAGAAAAAGTATAGTATCACATGCTCTTAATGTTGCCCAAAAGCCCTATGCCAGCACAATGGAAGACCCATTCTGCCAATCATTGCTGAATAGATTGATAAAATGAATACTTTTACGGAGGCTGAACATTGGTGCTTTTCTAGATAGATATGATAAATTCTATGCAATTTGGTCAATATGGATACACCACCCAGGTGTATGGTTCTCCAAAACTACACAATCACCTCGGACCAATAGACAAAACTGAAGCACCTAACCTCTACATTGAAGGACCACCTTCTTTCTATTCAATATGATCAGCCTTGGTATTACAGATCTAGCAAGCATGCCGTTTAATGTTTAACCCTTCCTTTCCATGCCATTTTGTCAGTATGCAATCTTCAACTCAATGGTCTCAACCAGTGGTCCACAAACTGCAGCCCAGGAGCTGGATGTGGCCGATATCCTTAGAGCACCAATTTATTTACCGACATAAATGAAAAGGTAAAAATTTCTCCCAATGCCAACAATGGCACCCAATGACAACAATGATTAGGCACAATTCCTCCCAATGATGGGGGGTTGTTTACTCCCCCTGATGGCCACAGTCTGGCCCACCTAAAGTCTGAAGGACAGTAAACTGTCCCTTTGTTTGAAAAGTCTGGACTAAACAACCTAGAGGTATTAAGTTTAACACCACTGATCAAATTCCCACCGTCTCTTCTAGTGACCAGATTTTTGGTTAACTCAGTTTATCCTTCCTATCTCAACATATATGTTAAACGTTCAAATTATTGATGCATACATTGAAGAACTGTCAATTATGTATCATTCAGACTTGCGATGTTTTGAGTACTGATGGATGTATTCATTTACTTATCCCATAAAGCAGGTGTCTCCAAACATTCTAAACAAAGGGCAGGTTTATTGTCCTCCAGACTCTAGGAGGGCCAGACATTGGCCAGTGAGAGTGGACATTTTCCAGGCATCAGTGGGAATAAGCATTTCTACATTTGGCATTAGGGGGAGGAATAGTGCTCCATCATTGGTATCATAGGGAGGAATATAGTACCCCCTTTTTTGGTGTCCGTGGGAGAAATGGCTCCCTATTGTCTGTGTCGGGTGGCAGAATAGTGCCTCGCATCAGTGAGAAGAATAGTGCCCCAAAGGCCAGAAAAGGGCAAAGGGCCACATCCCTCCCTCGGCCGCAGTTTGGAGACCTCTGCTATAAAGGATTACAACTTGCAAACTGCTGTAAAAGGACAACAACAACAAAGTAGAAAGCACTGACCTAACTACAGTAATCAGAGTTTGGCAGCCTTGAGATACTGCAATTCTCTCTTTGTATTTAATAAACCCAATTATGTCCAGGGACAGCCGTCTATACTTCCCGAAGGAAGCAGTATTCAATTACTGTATGGATTACACTCGCAATTTTAAAAGTATAATGAGATCTACTAATACTTCATGAAACACCACTAATGAAAGGTCATTAGATATAAAAACTGCAGTAGTTCCACCCACACGCTCTGCACTATCACACACCCTGTACATACGGAGAGTTCCTGCTATCTTTTTTACAGTACACAGTGCAAATGGCACATATACAATAATAATATGCATTATGAAGGTAAATACCTAACGCAAAGAAAAGCAGTTTTTGTAGTTGATAGGAAGTTTTAAGTACAGAGGTTATCAATGGAATGGAATGCACATGTAGCATGCAGTACTGATTCAGAAATGTACATTTAGACAGGCTATTCAACCAGCCACAGCCTGCAAACCCAAAAGACAGACTGTGTGAAGATGAAGCCTCTGCAGTGGTGACAGCGCAATGCTGGAGGGCTTTGTTTCATGGCAAGTCTTTCACATTATGCCTTTATACTTTAAAGGTGTGATTGCATCTCAAAGTAATTAAGATACTGGGAAGAAATCTATGATTCAACAAATGGTCTTGACATAACTATGATGGTTTGGTATACGTGACCTCGTATTGGTGTCTTTGGTGTTTTCACTTTGAACAATAAAAGGCAATCGGAATTCCTGGATGTGCAGCCATTTCTTTTCTCATAACTTTGCTGGCTGCCTTTGATTAAAGTGGTAGTAAACTCTGGAAATACATTTTTACCTAACCTACAGGTAAGCTTACCTGTAGGTTACATAAATATCTCCTAAACGTGCACCTTTTAGGAGATATTAGTTTGGATGCCAGCTGGTGATATCACCGGCGCATTCACTCTGAAGGAACAGCATACCCTGTGCTGTTCCTTCAGAGCTGTGTGTTGTGGCTTCCATGCATATGCGCAGTAGTGACGTCATCACAGCCCGGACATTCAAACAGTCGCAGCCTGTGAACCGGAAGAAAGACTGTGTAAAGATGGAAGCCTCTGCAGTGGTGACAGCACAACGCTGGAGGGCTTAATGCATACTAGCACATTATGCCCTTACCTTGCATGGAGATTTTTTTTTATTTTTTTAAGTTCACTGCTTTAAAAATATATTTTTTGGTGCATCATAAAACTACCCCACAAAGCCACACGTTTTATTAAAAACAATCCAAATAATGTCTTGTAAAAAAAAAAAACAGCTGGGCTGGTGTTATAAGGGGTCCTATGCGACAACAACCAAATGAAACAAAACCAGCACTGGGCAGCTTTTTTCTATTTGTGAGTGAAACACAAGAGTAGTCATACCAACTGCCTACCTTATCCAAGGAATGTAAACCGAAGACTAAAAAAAGACCTGCACATTGAGAATGTTCAACAATCTTGAACTTGGTGTTTATAAAACTTCTTTTGTTTTGAAAGTGTTATTTCCAAAACAGTTATGCTGGCAAAGAGATGCCTAAAAAAGTTTAGTCCATCCAAAACGGGTATTTCAGTTTCTGGTAGAAACTGGAATGTTAATTCACAGAACGATTCCTGATGTCAACAAGCTTTTCCAAAAGGTGCGATTTCTCTGCTTGAGTTTCCAGCCCTGCACAGCTGCCGTGGCCTTTCTAAGAATAAGGCACACTCACTGGCGGATTTACTTCATATATTGACGAATGCGGCAAGACAGGTTGGAGCACGTCTTAACAGTTGAGACATGGTAGAGAGAACCTGATCCAGAAATGATGGTAATAGGTTCTTGTCACTGGAAGCCCTGAAGAACATAATGTGCCAGCAGTTGCTTACCAGACTAGAGGAAACAAAAGGGGGTTCAAGAATGTGGGGCTGTGTGGTGTGGAGATCCCTTGCTGATCGGAGTTCAGCGGGTGGATGACATATCTCATACCATTCTTTGACATACAGATAAATTACATCTTCTAAGTATGTAATTTGAAGACTTGGTGTTTTTTCCATACCGCCCTCAAAGTTGCATACAAGGAGCCTTTCTTCCCCCGCTGTATTTTTTTAACCTTGTTAAATGTTCCCCATGGCAAAAGCCTATAGAGTAGCAATGTATTGTAAGGCTCATGGTCCTGATGGCCTCATCCTACAGTACCATAGGCTTCTGCGTCCCAGCTAACCCCCCCACATTTTTTAATGCTCAACTATGACAAACTTTTCTCAAAATCTGAATCTTATAGGCTTTGCCCAACGCACAAATTATTTTGAAAAGGCTGGCTTTATCCTCTAGACCAGGGGTGTCCAAACTTTTTTCAAAAAGGGCAAGATTTGATGGAGGGAACATGCGTGAGGGCCGACCATTTTGCCTGAATTCTTTGAACCAATAAAATGTGGTCCAAGTGTGTTTGTCCAACGATATAGAGATCTAGGAGATCTTGGTAACTGAAAGAGATAGAAATATATCTATCTCTTTTGTGGCTCCCCACGAAAGGATGAGCTTGGGCATGTTATTTGGATATATAATATTTATCGGTGTATAACACGTTAAATTTTAAATAATAGAACTGTGAAGCAAAATAAGGGTTCACTGCCCATCAATGCAGCCTCACCATTGCCACAAATGCAGCCTCACCATTGCCACAAATGCAGCCTGATCAATGTCCATCTGCAGCCTCGGAGGGGACAGGGAGGGGGGGGGCGCCAACAGATTACATACAGGAGAATCTACCATATACTTGGTGGCCTCTTTAATTCAAAGTCCCACCTTCTATAATAGACTCAACAGTCATCCAATGGCAGCCCAGGATACGGGACTTCCTATTACAGATGACGCAGAGTAAACAGGAGATTCTCCTGTATGTAATCTGGTGGTACTGACTGGACATGTCTGCTTTAGACAATCCAGAGGTAATACTATCGGAAACACTAAACTTAAAAAGAGGGTCCAGTTGGAGGTCTTCCATAACTTTAATCGATATATATAGCTAACACCTTTGACCAGTTTGGGTGAGACTTCATAAAATCAACCTTGGTCTATACAGGCATTCCTTCTCATATACATTTCTGGATAAAGTCCCTCTACCCATCCATCGTCCCTATCCCCTCAGGCTTCTATCTAGGTTAATGGTACGTTGCAAATTCCTTTTTGCATACAAAATGGTACCAAACAGGAGTGTTCCCTATTCCCTTTGATCTTTATTCTTCCCTTGGAGCCATGCCTTCAAAAGGTCAGGCAGAATTATGAAATTTTGGGACAGTAGACAATCACCATCATAAAGTTGCCGAGTCATGGCCTCCCTTCCATCACTGCTGCAGAAATTTAGAATCTGTGGAACCTTAACCAATTTTTAAATCAACTGGCAGAAATCAGGGGCGTTCAACATCACTTTACCTATACTTCCAATTTAAATCAGTCGACAAAGCAATTCGATATCTGGAAACCCAGATACTGGCAAACATGTCAAAAGCGTTGATACTGAATTTTCTTTCATTAGTCCAGATAAGTACAAGAAAAGTGAAAAACTTTAGCATGAACTTGGTTTGGCAGCTGTAATGTATTGAAATAAATGCTATGGCCAAGTTCCTCTATTTTTTGCAGGCTCTATTGGCTCACATACTGCAACATCTCCAAAGTCTTATGCCGCGTACACACGGTCGTTTTTTTTGCGATGAAAAAAAACGTAGTTTTTTAAAACGTCATTTAAAATGATCGTGTGTGGGCAAAACGTCGTTTTTTGTCTTAAAAAAAACGACCAAAAAAAAATTCCAACATGCTTGAATTTTTTGTGTCGTTTTTCAAAACGTCGTTTTTTGTTTCACAGAAAGTCACCGTGTGTAGCAAAAACGTCGTTTAAAACGACGTTTTTCAACCCGCGCATGCCCAGAAGCTAGTTATGAAGCGAGCTTCAATGGAAAAGAGTGGTGAACGTAACCTCGCTTTTTGTGAAAAAACGATGGTGTGTATGCAAAATCGTCTTTGAAAAGTAACGTTTCAAAAACGTAGTTTTTCATCACAAAAAATTATCGTGTGTACGCGGCATTAGATTGGACTTTATTAAATTTGTTTGGCAGGGAAAACCAGCAAGAATAGGTAAAGACATCTTATGATTGCCAAAAAACGAAATCAAAATTTGTATCCTACAGCCTACCACATGGCAAGGACTATTAATCAGTGCAAAGAACTTTGGGTCACCTTGGAACAAGCTTCCCCACTATTTTCAATAGAAGGTGTTCCATGGGCAGGGGATGCAGCAATGTCTGAACTAAAGAAATACCCCCTGATTGAACTCATTTCATGTGACAGTTCGGCTCCTTACACACGGAGCGGTATGTTTTTCGGTCCGCTCCGTGTGTCCGTCAGCTCAGCGGGGGGTCTCCGCTCAGCTGTCGACACTGTGCAGGGACCGCCCCATCTCTCCTCCGCTCTCCCCTATGGGGAGTCGGATGGAAACGGACCGTCTGTCCGTTTGCATCCAATCCGTTTGGCCGGACGGAAGAAAAATAGGACATTCTTCCGTCCGAAAAAACGGATGCAGATCTGGCGGATGTTAGCGGATGCATCATCCGCTAACGGATCCGCTCCCATAGGGGTTCATTACAAGTCCGTAAACGGACTTGTAATGAACGGACGAACGGTCCGCTAGTGTGAAAGGACCCTTAAAAAGATTTTAGCTTGGCAAAAACCAGAGTTAGTCTTACCGGTAACTCTCTTTCCAGGAGTCTTCCAGGACAGCCCTGAGATATATGGCTCCTCCCTCCGGGACAGGAAACACATTCCCCCAAATCATAAAAGGAGGTCCTCCAGGCCTTCTCCTCAGTTCATCCAAGAATTCCTGAAGGCTCTGAAAAACATAACATACTAACACATCGTCAGTACACATATCCAACTCCTGTTTACAAACTATAAACTCCGGGTGGGAAACCGGGCTGTCCTGGAAGACTCCTGGAAAGAGAGTTACCGGTAAGACTAACTCCGGTTTTCCCCCCTCGTCTTCCAGGACAGCCCTGAGATGATAAACAAGAAACTTACTTGTCAGGGTGGGGTAGCCGCCTGGAGGACCCTTCGGCCAAATGACTGATCCTTCTCAGACATCAAGTCCAGGCGATAGTGCTTGGCGAAGGTCGTATAGTTTGACCACGTTGCCGCCTTACAGATTTCTTCCGGAGAGGCTCCGGCCTTTTCCGCCCAAGAACTCGAAACCGCTCTAGTAGAGTGTGCTTTGACAAATGGGGCTTGCTTACCCTCTAACTCATAAGATTTAGCTATCGCTAACCTGATCCACCTGGCAATAGAAGACTTAGATGCTTTTTGCCCCTTCCTAATCCCCGAAAAATTAACAAAAAGAGAATCAGACTTTCTGAGTTCCTTGGTTACCTTTAAATAAATTAAAATACATCTCTTGACATCTAGAGATGCCCCCTCTGAGCTCGAGGGAGACAGAAAAGTCGGAAGGACAATGTCCTGTGTCCTGTGAAATGAGGACGCCACCTTGGGGAGAAAACTGGGGTCTGTTTTCAACACAACTCTATCCTCATAAATTAACAAAAAAGGCTCTCTGATAGAAAGCGCCTGAAGGTCACTTACCCGCCTGGCGGAAGTGACTGCTACCAACAGAACTGTCTTAAGGGTTATACATTTTAGGATAGATTCCTCGAGAGGCTCAAATGGACTAGCTGACAATGCTTTAAGTACCAAGGAGAGATCCCAAGGAGGACAGGGTGAGACCTTCACCGGCCTGGATCTAGACAAGGCTTTGAAGAAATTCTTAATAAAAGCATTCTGCTGAAGGGAACATTGAATAAAGACACTAAGGGCCGCAACCTGCACCTTTAGGGTACTTGGAGATAAACCCATATCTACCCCTGCCTGCAGAAAATCTAGAATGGCTGGGACCCTTGGTTGATCAATTTCCCGCTCTTCTAACCAGGAACAAAATCTTTTCCAGAATTTGGCATAAATTGTTCTAGTAACAGGCTTTCTGCATTGTATCAGGGTTTTGATTACTTTCTCTGAGAAGCCCTGTGTTCTCAGCAACTGTTCCTCAGATACCACGCAGTTAGGTTTAGTCTGTCTACCTGCGGATGAAGAATGGGACCCTGCGATATTAGATCCCTCCTGCTGGGAAGATGAAATGGGGAGAGAATGGCCAGACTTTTCAGAATGGCAAACCAAGGTCTTTTCGGCCAAAAAGGAGCAACCAAAATTAGATCCGTTCTTTCCGACCGAAATTTCTGAAGGACTGCTGCTATCATCCTTATTGGAGGGAAAGCGTAGCAGCTGTTGAACTTCCATGTTTTGGAAAAAGCATCTATCCCTGTAGCCCTGTCTCCTGGATGGATCGAAAAGAACTGGATTACCTTCTTGTTCCTTTCGGAGGCGAAAAGGTCCACCTCCGGTTGACCCCATTTCTGCACTATTTGAGCGAAAACCTCCTCGTGTAGTGCCCACTCGTCCTGACTCACCTGTTGACGGCTCAGATAATCCGCTAGGGAGTTCTGGGTGCCTTTTAGGTGGACCGCTGTCAGTGAAGCCAGGTTTGTTTCTGCCCAGGAAAAAAATGTGTTGGCTATAGCCTGAAGAGCAGGACTTCTCGTGCCCCCCTGCCTGTTCACATATGCCACAGTTGTTGCATTGTCTGTGCGAACCTGCAGATGTCGCCCTTTCAGGCTTGTCTGGAACACTTCGATTGTTTTCAGGACTGCCAGGAGCTCTCTCTGGTTTGAGGAACGTTCTGCCTCTCTTGGAGACCATGTTCCCTGGGCCACTGCCTCCCCCAGGTGGGCTCCCCACCCCCAGGCACTGGCATCTGTAGTTATAACTGTTTCTACCGGCAGGGTCCAGGTTAGACCTTTGTCTAGATTGTGGCGCGTTCGCCACCACCATAGAGTCCTTTTGACTCGGGATGAGATTGGAATCTGGACCTCCAAGTCTTGACTTTGGCCACTCCAAAACCGAAGCATTAGTTGCTGCAACGGACGTTGATGGAACCTCGCCCAGGGTACCGCTGGAAAACATGCCGTCATAAACCCCAGTACCCTCATAACTTGTCTGACCGAAGCCTCTCGGTTGGACTGTAACTGGGCTGCTGCTTGTTCTACCTTTACCATCTTTTCTTCTGGAAGATAACAATTTTTCTCTACAGAAGTTATCCTGTAACCTAGGTACAGAACCTCCTGGGATGGGGTCAATTGAGACTTGTCTCGGTTGATTATCCAGCCGAGAGAGGAGAGAAAGTTCTGAGCTTCCTGCAAATCCTTTTCCAGCTGTTGGGCTGATCCTGCCACGAACAGGAGATCGTCCAAATAAGGAATTACAATTATCGCCTTGTTTCTCAGCGGTGCTAGAGCTTCTGCCAGGACCTTCGTGAAAATTCTTGGCGATGAGGACAGACCAAAGGGAAGGGCTTGGAACTGGAAATGTTTGATCTCCGAGTTCACTTTCACCGCCCCCCTGAGAAACTTTTGGAAGTCCCAATGAATTGGGACGTGCAAGTAGGCATCCCTGAGGTCCAGGGTGGCCATGTAACACCCTGGAAACAGAGACCTTGCCACTGTGAAAATTGACTCCATCTTGAACTTTTTGTACTTTACAAATTTGTTCAGGGGGCGAAGATTCAAGATCATTCTGAATTTTCCCGATGGCTTTTTTACTACAAATACATGGGAATACGTCCCTAGACCCTGTTCCTTTTGTGGGACCTGAATTAGAACTCTTTGGTCTACTAATTTCCCTAGAGATAGGCCCAAGGCCTCTGCCTTCTCTCTGTCCCTCGGAGGCTGGGTAATCAGAAAACTTGGAGGGGGTGTCGTCGTGAACTCCAACTTGTATCCGTTCCTGATTATGTTTAAAATGAACGGACTTGAAGTTGCCCTGGTCCATTGTGGGAGAAACTGCCCCAATCTTCCTCCCACTGGGACGCAAGAGTCACTGTGGCTTGGGGGTGGTTTGAGGAGGATTAAACAATATTCCTCCTCTCCCCCTACCTTTATGGCCTGCCCAGTGTTTCTTTGGTTGGCCTTCCTTTTGCAGGTTTTGTTTGAAACCTCGAAAAAAAAGGTTTTCCCTCCGTTCTTTTCTTTCTCTCAGGAAAAACCTTTTTTCTGTCCTGAGTCCTTTCTAGCGCTTCCTGTAGGCCTGACCCAAAAAGGTGGTCACCTGAAAAGGATAACCCACATAGTTTTAACTTGGAGGCGGCATCACCTGTCCAAGTTTTCAGCCACACTGACCTTCGGGCTGCGTTTACCAAGGCTGCTGATCTGGCTGCCAACTTAACTGATTCTTCAGAGGCATCCGCCAGAAAGCCTACCGCTTTAAAAAGAAGAGGAAAAGATTTTAATATTTCCTGTCTAGATGTACCCGCCTGAATGTGGGTTTGCAACTGAGTAAGCCAACATTCTAGATTTCTAGCTACACAAGTTGCTGCTAGTGCGGGATTCAGACTTATTGAAGAGGCATCCCAAGCCCTCTTCAACAACAAGTCCCCTCTCTTATCCATCGGGTCCTTCAAGGCCCCCAAATCATCAAAGGCCAGATCCGTTTTTCTTGATATCCTGGCCAAAGGGGCATCTAATTTTGGAACCTTGTTCCATGGCTGAGACCCATCCGAATCAAAGGGGAATCTCCGTTTAAGGGAGCCTGAAAAGAATGGTCTTTTTTCAGGTTGTTCCCACTCCCGCAGAATTGTGTCAATCAGGGATTTGTGCACAGGAAAAACCCTGGATCTATTTGCACTAGACCCCCGATACATGAGGTCGTGCTTGGAGAGCTGAACCTGTTCCTCACGGATCTCCAAGGTATCATAAATAGCCTTTAGTAGGTCTCCTACATCTTCCAAGGACAATTTGTACCTAGAAGCCCTGGAGGAATCATCTTCTGCCTCAGAATCTGATGCTGATCCTGCCTGAGAGGACGCCATAGACCTAGGAGTCTGCTCCCTGTACTCCTCCTCCTCTTGAGTCTGGGACAGGGCAGGCATACTAGATGCTCTAGGTAGGGACGAGGCGGGACCCTGCATCCTGTCTATCAGTCCTTTAAAAGACTGAAATGTGGACGCCATTTCCTCCTTAACAGAGGATAATAACTGACGGCAAGCAGTAACTGAGTCATCTTTTATCAGACTGCTAACACATTCTGGGCATAACGGCTTGTCCCAACTGGAACCTAGCTTTTATGATTTGGGGGAATGTGTTTCCTGTCCCGGAGGGAGGAGCCATATATCTCAGGGCTGTCCTGGAAGACGAGTGGGGAAATTAAGCTTGCCCTCCCTTGCTGTCCCCCATTCTAGGTCACATGGGGTTCCCCCCAGCCTGGCTAATGCTGTGGTTAGAGCTTGTAATATCACCCAGTTATTCAGGGCCAATGGCCCTGCTAAACTACTGAAGAAAATCCCAAATTCTGATACTTGCTTTTTTTTGCAGACCTGTCTCAGCTTTTGAAGCGACATGTCAGGCTAGAGGCACAGTAAGGGGAACCCTTCCTACATCATACCGACTTCCTTTTACAACATAATGCACTTGTAACACTCCCCTTCATTCAAAAATGGGAACATAATATGAATTGTACTTTCTTTGAAAGGCCAGAAGAACAGAATACTCCTGTTTGCCAACCAAGTTCAAATCAGTTGCAAATACCAAGAAATAAGTTACAAGCTTATGCCTAGGTGGTAAAGGATCCCCTCTTGCAAAGATCTACCTGCAGGTACACGATACCTGTCGGCTTTGCCACAAAGCTACATCGGTTTACAACTACTACATTTCCCCATCTAAGAACCTGAAAGCACTTCTTTATCTTACTCCTTTATTGATGAGAAAATACAGGAAGTTTTTAGTAATCCACATACTAAATGGAGCAAAACATGAATTCTTTGTAATTAGAAAAACTTTAACCACACAACATTAAAAGCGATATAAAATGAATTAAGGAAACCTTCATTTTGTTTGCAAATATTAAAGATTCTAACTACCAGCAAAAATAAGTCCTTACATATGCAGTAATGTCTGGCAGCTTACCTTCCTCTCTCCATGTGTTCACCTTAGAGGCCAGACACTCTCACTTGGCTGCATTTATCATCTCTCCTCCCTGTATGGCTCCACCCCAGGCCATATCAGGAACTCTATATTAACCAGTGCACTGCAGGTCTGCCTTGCTGATGAACATTGTTTGTTAAGCATTGTGTTCCTGCTTGCCGTTTCATACGTTTATCTCTGTGTACTGATCTTGAATTGTCCCCGACTATTCCTGTTTTCTTGTGACCCTGACTTTTGGCCTGTCCTTTGTTTATCCTAGTCTGCTTGTCGCCCTGACCTTGGCTTATCCCTGGGGAACGCTGGGTGCCGCGACCTGGATTTAGTTGCAGCTAAGGCCATCCTCACCACTAGAGGCCCTGCTGAATCGTAGACTCCGCGCCCTGGGGAATCTTGGGCTCAAGCTCCCTCTGGGATCCCTGTTGTGCTCCAGTGGACCCGTCTTCCATATCCACTCTGTGTATTCCATCCACAGCAGTCTGCCATAGGGTTCACTACCTTGTGGTGCACTCCTGACTCCAACTGGGTGCATCTGTCACCTGGCCACAGATGACCTGACAAGCACCTGTCATTTTAGATCCATCAAGGCAGGGCTTGTTAGTGGGCATCCACTCACCTGCTGCCCCCACGTTACTCACCTTGTTGTGTCACTACCACATCACTAGCTGTCCCATTAAAGTGAGGGACTGTCTGTGACTCAACAGCGAGTCAGAGGAGCCGCTGCAGGACATAGATGACAGTTTCTCAGTTTTCAGTAATGGCAGCATCCATGCCAACTGGCTGAAGTTTTTTCCCCCTTTTTAACATTTAAAAAAAGGGGGGGGGACGGACATACAAGCAATATCACTGTGTCAAAAATAAAAAATAAAAAACTATTTTGACAATTACTATACAGTGTTCAATAAGTCACCTAGCTGCCATCCCACAGCATAGAAGGTTCCCCTGCCACAGTATGCATGAGCACTGGAAGACACTTCCCAAACCTTAATTTATATTTTAACAAAGAAAATGGGGCAATCATTTACTACTGTGTGTATGTTAGGGTTTATCATAAGTGAAAGCTGGGCTGAAGATCTTGCAGATCTTCTGGCTACCGTTTCCGGGATTCGATATTGGGACCTTATTTGGAGTATACCTTGTCGCCAGACAATAACCACTCTCTACCTGTATAATTTGTGCAATAGCCCGAAGTTTTTACACTTATATACTCTGATGTTTTAAATAACCTGTTACTAGCCTACCAGGCTGGCCAGGTACCATTGTATATGCCAAATACCTATTTTCGATGGTTTGTTGCAGAGATTTACCCTAATTGCCGTTATGCTCCTGATAAAGCGTTTTTAAACGCAAAACATGTTGAGTACAAGTGAGTAATAGCAACCTCTATCACTCTGCATATTCAATCCAGTTCTAAGGATCTAAAAGTTTTTATACAATTTCTGGTGCCGTTTGGTTTTGTTTAATTAGCATATATACACTAGTATCAATTTATGTAATATTTCGTATGCATGTACTGTGATAAATATGCCGATGTTGTATAATTATGTTCACAAAGTTCTGTATATCATTTCTTGCTTCATATACAGTACTTTCTATTTTTATGAATAAATATACTTTTATTTTTTTACTATATCCACCTGTACCGTCTAAAGTCCATTTCATTAGCCCAGCTTAATCCCTAGTTACATATTATCGGGACGTTGGTACACTGCTACATTGGCATTCAGAGCGTTAGTCGCCCTGTGTTTTATGCATTTTTTATAGCACGACCCATCTAAAAAAAAATACAATTCTACCTCTTCAAAAAAATAGTAGGCTTTTACAAGCTACACAAGATCTATAAATTGGCCAGCACTTCTGTAATAACCTTAAACAAAGCTGTAGGTCTTATTATAAACAGCCTACTGTATGGCATATGACATCCCCAGTAAAGTCCTTCAGTTTAAGGCTAGGAGACTTTCATCCTCGATAACTGACTTGCACAGCTAAGAAAGGCTGAAGATGCTGAGCTTCCTAATTAAAACACTTGGACAAATTGTGAACTCATAAGATGCAGCTCCTATCCACTCATTAGGAAAGAGCAATGGAATTGCTCCTCTCAACATATAAAGAAGAGATTTTTTTACACTGACAAAAGTGGATTTTTCCTGAAGTGGGTTGTTGGGTTAATGAGTATTGATCCTTTAACTTGAGCCCTGCACCTCCCATCTGAGAACATGCATTACACATCACTTTTTCCTTGGACAGACAGGACATTCTAATCCTCAAACAATGGAGCCGTATAATAGACTCAGACAGAAAGCTTGGATAGACATTGCTCTGACCTTTTAATTCCTCACCGTTTGGAGAATGCCAGTTTAGAACTTTTGTTTGATCGTCCATTAACTAAAAAGCCGCACACTGTGTAGATTATGGATATAATATCTAAAAACATCAAATACTGAGCTGCCAGCCAATGTATCCAGAGTGTATCAGGTGCAGCAACCTCCTTTGACAAACGATTCAGGCTGCTTTTGTCTAAAAAGTCAAAAAATATGTCAGGAGTTCTCAGGCTGATGACAGAGGAACGGTTCAGAAGAGAGCTATAAGACTTGGCTCATTGAAAAGAGATAACAAAATACTACAGATATATGTGCCCAGCTCAAATTTCATGAATCGGGTTTACATCCACTTTAATGCATCCTATGCATTAAGGTGAAAAAACACCTTGCAGTGTCCGGTCACCCAACCCCCCGTTTTACTTGCCTGAGCCCCGAATTTAGATGGGCGTGATCCTGCTTCGCTCTCTCCACAGCTTCTCTTTCAAAAATCTTATCCTAAGAATTTTCGTTCGTTTTTCACACCATTAGTGGGCTGCAGCAACAGCCGATTTGTGTGCGGCATTCGAATTCGAGTAATTGGACATGTTGGAATTTTTTGGAAAAACATGCGAGAAATGTAATCTTAAAAGAAATGCGCATGTGCAAGAAAAGAAAATTCCCGGAAAGTAAAGCATTCCCACTCATGAAAATTATTTTCTGTAGCATCATGAAGTGAAATTAAAGGCTTGGTTGGTCGAATTTCGAAATCAATAGTGGCACCATCAGATCACAAAAACGCACACATTTTCTGATTTTCGAAAGAAAATGCTTTTAAAATTCGACCATGCATGGCCTGCATTAGTATTACTCCATATTCCTGTACTTCCTAGACTTAAAGCGGATCTCCACCCTAAAGTGAAGATCCGCTGATCGGAACCCTCCCCCCCTCCCCCCCTCCGGCGTCACATTTGACACCTTTCAGGGGGAGGGGGGTGCAGATACCTGTCTAAAGACAGGTATCTGCACCCACTTCCGGCCCGCAGTCTCGGGCAAAAGACGGGCTTTTCCCGTTGTGTGCTGGGAACTCTTGGCTCCCAGCACACAGCGGGAGCCAATCGCCGCGCACAGCGCGACTCGCGCATGCGCCGTAGGGAACCGGGCAGTGAAGCCGGAGCGCTTCACTTCCTGGTTCCCTCACCGTGGATGGAGGGGGGAGCAGCAGGGAGACGAGCGATCGCTCGTCCTCTGCTGCGGACGCTGCTGGACTCCAGGACAGGTAAGTGTCCTAATATTAAAAGTCAGCAGCTGCAGTATTTGTTGCTGCTGGCTTTTAATATTTTTTTTGGGTGAACCATCCGCTTTAACAAGCATTTACCCTTGCAGTACAAGGGCTCCCATTGCAAGGGTGTTTTTTTCCCCAATCTGGGGGTCAGCTTTAAAGCTGGTTCCTAGTTCTGGGTGAGATTAGTCCAGGCATGCTTTAAAGTGAACCCAACAGTTTTGCATGGCAGTCCTTGCCTCAAAGGAAATGTACAGGCTGCCTTTAATAGATAATTTCTTGGTTACAGCAGCAAACTTTGTCAAGAGCGGCCGAGAGGAAGTGAGATACAAGGGACACGTCCGCTGGGAACAGCCAAGCTTTTATTTTAAGACATACAACAATTCCTTCAAACAATAGGATTCAAAGGGATGCCTGCACGTCTCTCTTCACATAGCTGATATATCAGCATAAGCTTGACAGCCTATCATCTCCGCAAACAGATGTAACAACCACGATTATCATCACTAATAAGCACCTTGGCTATTAGAGCCGGAGTGTGGCTGCTTGCAAGATAGAACATACCCTCTTCTTCCTTACATTTAATTTCTCGCTCTATAAAAACGTTTATATAATGAAAAATGTTTCAATACAAAACACACTCTGCGAATACTTTCACTTACACAGAGAAAGATTTCCCTGTAGAGATCAAATGAAATTGATAGCAAGCAACAGATAAAGTGTCATTCCTAGAAAATGTAATGCTTTTCTTCATAATGATTCTGCTATGCTTCCAATCTGTTTAATAACAGGTCCTCAGAGGGTATGATTGCAGTAATAAGCTTCACCATTACAGAATATATTAAAAGCCCCAAGTGACCAGTATACAGCATAGTCCTCTGTGCACCGACCCATATACAACTTAGCCTTTCATGTCAGATATCCTTTTACAAGTTTTATATAGGAAGCTGTGATATCAAAGAGAAGAGTAATCCTTTTTTTTAGAACGGCACCGAGTGCCAATTTGACATTCCTCACTGGGCCAGTAGTGTCCTATTATCATCGCTGTACTATATATAGCATATAGTATATTTGTGACATCATTTATTGGCATCTGGATATACAATCCTGGTGTGCTTGGATCCCAGTGAAAGCCAGCTGTATGATCGCTACAAGCATATACTGTACCGTGTGCAGCTGTGACCATCTTTGTTTTCCCTTGGTGTGCTGTGTACCGTATTTGCCGGCATATAAGGTAACTGGGCCTAAAAGACGACCCCCTATTTTTCCAGTGAAAACATAGGTTTTGGGCTATACTCGCTGTATAAGACTACCCCCCCCCCCCCCCTAAGTAAAATAATTTTTTTTTTTGAAACATTGAAAAACAAATAGCAAGAATGTCAGCTACCGGTACTTATCTGCCATGCTGTGATATGTCATACAGTAAATCAAACATTAATAACACAGACAGAGATCTCTTGAATGCCACACCTCTGGAAAGTGTTTTTTTTTTTTTTTTTTCAATAACCAAAACCTATGCCACTTTTGGGTTGCATTCTATGGGAATTGTCCACCAAAATGCATTTAATAAATGTATTAAAATTCACTAGTAATACAACCACCCCCCTGTCATATGTTCCAGATTCACCTGTTCCTCTTGGGTGCCTGGGACCTCAAAGGCAAACAGCAGAATGTATAGTAGTGAGAGGTCAGTGAATGGATTTACTCTGAAGTATGGCGAGCGATGTATTCTTTTATTGAATACAAAGCCTGCTTGGATTGGCAGAGGCTGTAGCATCATCAGCCAGGGCCCCTCTCTCTCTCTCTCTCAAAGCCAATCTGAGTAGGCTTCTGTATGTAGCCTGCTCGGATTGGCAGAGGTTGTTACTCCAATCCGAGCAGGCTCTGTATTCATTAATAGAACACATCGCTCGCCGGGATTGGCTCAGCAGCGAATACTGTATGTGGCTGAAGCCACATACAGTATTACCAGACATCCAGCATGCCAACATCCATCAGGCAGCATTCTATACCCAACGTATAAGACGACGCCCGATTCTTTGGGCATTTTTTTTATTTTTATGTAAAGGGTAGTCTTATACGCCACAAAATATGGTATATCAGAAAAATATGTGTATAATATATTATTTGTGTGTATAGACGTACACATGTCAATACTTGAACATACTATCTGCATTCCTCTCCTGAACCGACTACCCACAATAATTTCCCCTGCACTCACTACCCACAGTCATACCCTCTTACACTCCTCTCCTGCACAGACTGCCCACAGTCATACCCTCTTCTCCTGTACTCACTACCCAGTCATACCCCCTGCACACACTGCTTGCAGTCATACTCTCTTACACTCCTTTCCTGCACACACTGCCATGAGTCACACTCCCTGCACTCCTATCCTGCATGTACTGCCTCCAGTCAAACCCCCTGCATTCCTCTCTTGCACACACTGCCTGCAGTTTCAGTACCCTGCACACACTGCCTGCAGTCATACCCCCTGCACACAATACCCCCAGTCATACTCCCTTGCACTCCTCTCCTGCGCAGTGTCCCCAGTCATAACCTTTGCACTCCCCTCCAGCACACAGTGTCCCCAGTCATACCCCTTGCATTCCCCTCCTGCGCACAGTGTCCCCAGTCATACCCCTTGCACTCCCCTCCTGCACACAGTGTCCCCAGTCATACCCTTTGCACTCCCCTCCTGCACAGTGTCCCCAGTCATACCCTTTGCACTCCCCTCCTGCACAGTGTCCCCAGTCATACCCCTTGCACTCCCCTCCTGCACAGTGTCCCCAGTCATACCCTTTGCACTCCCTTCCTGCACAGTGTCCCCAGTTATACCCCTTGCACTCCTCTCCTGCACACACTGCCTGCAGTCATTCCACCTTCACACCCATTCTGCACATACTGCGCCTAGTCATACCCCCTGCATTTCTCTTTTGCGCATACTGCCTTCAGTCACAGTCCCTGCACACACTGCCCACAATTATACTCTATACACTCCTTTACTGCACTTCCTACCCCCAGTCATATCCCATATATGCCTTTCTTGTGCATATGGCCTGCAGTCACAGCCCATGCACAAAAATCCTGCACACATTTAGAAGTTTTAAATAAAAAACAAAAACCGTGTATTTGAATAAAAAAAATTAGCAGCATTGCCAAGTGTGTATTCAGGAAGGACAATGAAAGGGACACAAAGTGAAGCTGAAAATACAGTTCCTGCCTACATAATGAAAGATAAACACATATTTCAGACATTCGTCTAAAATAGGGTCTGATATTCTAGGACCTCAAAGGGGCAATTCTAAACCGATTTTTCAGTTTAGGATGGCTGCTGACAAATGCTTTTTTTTTGTTATATTTCAAGGAAACTTCACTGAATAAACCTCCCTAGCAGAATTGAGTCCCTTACAGATTTTCCATGTTGTATAATGTATAACTGGGAAATCCAGAAACACAGCCATGGTTACTGCGTTGTGATGGGAACTAAAAGAAAAAAAAAAATGAAATCTTGCCCTGGAGTCTCATTACAAAGTCATTCTATTAGACCCAATATGAGAATATCACTTTGGAGTACAGTTAGTTATTAACCACTTCCTGCCCGGTCAACAGTAAATTGACGTCCAGGAAGTGGTTGTGTTATCCTGACTGGACGTCTATTGATGTCCAGCAGGATAACATGCTGGCGCACGCCCGTGGGGGCGTGCAGCACGGCGATCGGTAATGCGGGGTGTCAGTCTGACACCCTGCATCTTCGATCTCGGTAAAGAGCCTCAGGTGGAGGCTCTTTACCATGTGATCAGCCATGTCCAATCACAGCTGATCACAATGTAAACAGGAAGAGCCGTTGATCGGCTCTTCCTCACTGGCGTCTGACAGACACGAGTAGAGGAGAGCCGATCGGCAGCTCTCCTAACAAGGGGGGTTTGCGCTGATTGTTTATCAGCGCAGCCCCCCCCCCTCTAGTGCCCACACTGGACCACCAGGGAAGGTGGAAACATGTGGATGGTCAGGTACATCCCCCA
Source organism: Rana kukunoris (assembly GCA_029574335.1). Lineage (NCBI taxonomy): Eukaryota > Metazoa > Chordata > Amphibia > Anura > Ranidae > Rana > Rana kukunoris. The sequence goes on from CM056052.1 coordinate 92,899,463, forward strand.
TGGCCATCCACATGTAAAAAAAAATAAGCACAATAGATGCCAATCAGTGCCCACAAATGGGCATGACAGGAAACATGGGCACTGACTGGCACAAATTAGTAAACAAACAAGTGATGCCCAGCAATGCCATCAGTGCCACCCATAAGTACCCATCAGTGCCACCCATGAGTGCCCATCATTCCTGCATACCAGCGCCGCCTATCAGTGCCACCTCATTGGTGCCCATCAGTGCCGCCATATCAGTGCCCGTAATTGAAGACGAAAATTTACTTTTTTACAAATAAAATAACAGAAAAAAATAAAAACTTTATTTTTTCTAAATTTTCATTCTTTTTTAGTTGTTACGCTAAAAAATTTAAATCGCAGAGGTGATCAAATACCACCAAAAGAAAGCTCTATTTGTGGGAACAAAATTTAAAAAAAAATTGTTTGGGTACAGTGTAGCATGACGGAGCAATTGTCATTCAAAGTGCGACAGCGCTGAAAGCTGAAAATTGGCTTGGGTAGCATATGTAAATCCTCACCTTGTAAAACAACCCATTCAGTTCAAAATAGAAACGAGAGGCAAAATGTGTGTGTAAAATATGTAAAACACACACATACCTTTGTTTCCCCTTTTTTTATAAGTCATCACATTATCTTTTCTCCAGTGCATAAGGAGCTCAGAGAGCTGGGAGAGGAGAGACAGTAGCACACTGGTCTTCCCAGTAAATAGCTGTACGGTGTGGGGGTCATGTCAGCACAAATCTGATCATTGTAAGAGATCTGGCTCTCAGCACAGCTAGAGAACCATGCTGTTCTGTCATGCCTTGTGTGTTCAGTTTTTAATAGGAAAGCAAAAGAACTGCAATACGAAGAGTTCAGGATACTTTTTCATACAAGTACATGGTACACAGCAGATACATATCAGGAATATGAAATGTTGGGTTTACATATTCTTTAACCACTTGAAGTCCAGTTTTTTTTTTTTTTACACTTTTAGTTATTATTATTTTTTTTACACTTTAGTTATTTAGTTTACAGTAGTGTTTAACCACTTGCCTACTGTGCACCTACACCCCCTTCCTGCCCAGACAAAATTTTAGCTTCCGGCACTGCGTCGCTTTAACCGACAATTGCGCGGTCGTGCGACGTGGCTCCCAAACAAAATTGGCGTCCTTTTTTCCCCACAAATAGAGCTTTCATTTGGTGGTATTTAATCGCCCGTGCGGTTTTTATTTTTTGCGCTATAAACAAAAAAAGAGCGACAATTTTAAAAAAAAGACACAATATTTTTTGCTTTTTGCTATAATAAATATCCCATTTAAAAAAAAAAAAAAATTTTTATCTCAGTTTAGGCCGATACGTATTCTTCTACATATTTTTGGTAATAAAATGTAAACAATAAAATCGCAATAACCGTATAGTGACTGGTTTGCGCAAAAGTTATATTGCCTACAAAATACGGGACATAATTATGATTTTTTTAAATTTATTTTTTTACTAGGAATGGCGGCGATCTGCGATTTTTTTCCGGGACTGGGACATTAAAGAGGACACATCGGACACTTTTGACACATTTTTGGGACCATTTACATTTATACAGTGAACAATGCTATAAATATGCATTGATAACTGTATAAATGTAACTGGCAGGGAAGGGGTTAACCACAAGGGGGCGGGGGTTAAATGTTTCTCCTAGTTTGTGTTCTAACTGTGGGGGGAGGTGACCGATTGTGTCCCTATGTACAAGGGACACAATCGGTCTCCTATCTCCCTGACAGGGACATGCAGCTCTGTGTTTATACACAGAGCTCCATGTCCCAGCTCAGTTACACGGCAATCGCGGGTGCCCGGCGGCCATCACGGCCGCCGGGCACACGCACGGGGGTCCCAGTGATGCGACGGGTGCGCGCGCGTACCGCCGGCGGCGCGCGTGCGCCCCTAGCAACTTTCTATGACTGCACGTCATATGACGGTGGGCGGGTGACAAGTGGTTAAATCAGTATTTTATACTAGAAAATTACTTAGAACTCCAAAACATTATACTTTTTATTTTAACAGAGACCCTAGTAAATAAAATGGTGATTGTTGCAATTTTTATGTCACATGGTATTTCCGCAGCGGTTTTTTAAACGCATTTTTTTTTGGAAAAAACACATTTTAATAAAAAAAAAAAAACACAATACATACCCCAATTTTTGGTAAAATATGAAAGATGTTGCACAAAGTAAATGGATACCCAACATGTCACGCTTTAAAATTGCGCACGCTCATGGAATAGCGACAAACTATGGTACTTAAAAATCTCTGAAGTTTTAAATGCCTTTACATGTTGCCTGTTTAGAGACACAATGTAGATCTAGTGCTAGAATTATTGCTCTCGCTGGAACGTTCGCAAACATCCCCTGTAATAGAAATAAGGATGCCAGGTCAAAAGACCCCAAATCTATTCCTTACCTTTAATATAAATAATAAAAAAAAAAAATGTAAATCCAGCCTGGACTAGAAGGGATTTAATGACGTTGCTATGGTCCTCCAAGGCCATAGAGGTGATCGAAAAGGACCTACTCTTTGATCACCTATGGAAGCATCCGGCCGCACCAGCTGATCATTTCTCGGGCAAACCGGCAGAAACGGTAAGCCCGAGGAACACCAGCGAGCAACGGGAGGGGGCACCCCTCCCGCCGCATTTTCAAGTGTTCCAGAGGCTCATGAGCTGCTCTGAACGCTTTCAAAAGAAAGCCAGCTGCCAGATATAAAAAAAATTATACTGGGGTTATGGCTGATATCTTCAGTCATAATCGTTCTAAACCACTTATATATGCATTGCGGTTTGTGTGTATTGAGGTTGGCATGGGGTTAAAATGGAAAAGATGGTTGCCATTTCATCAACATTAATATTCTGAGCGCATAATGTTCTATAAATCTTTAACACAATTTTTCATGTTTCTTAAACCGATGTGCAATTCGCATTAGATATTAAAGGGGTTGTAAAGGAAAATACATTGTTCCCTAAATAGCTTCCTTTAAATTAGTGCAGTCCCCTTTCACTTACCTCATCCTTCCATTTTGCTTTTAAATGTCCTTATTTCTTCTGAGAAACGCTCACTTCCTGATCTTCTGTTTGTAACTTCACACAGTATTGCAAGGCTTTCTTCCTGGTGTGGAGAAAGCCTTTTGAGGGGGCGAGCAGGAGTGTCAGGACGCCCACTAACACACAACTCCTTTCTCTATCCGCAAAGTAGAGAGTGTCCTGACTTGCCTACTTGCCCCCCCCCCCCCCAAGAGGCTTTTACCACACAAGGAAGAAAGCCTCACATTACTGTGTGGAGTTACAGACAGAAGAACAGGAAATGAGGATTTCTCAATAGAAATAAGGACATTTAAAAGTAAAATTGAAGGATGAGGTAAGTGAAGGAGGACTGCACTAAGGTAAAGGAAGGGGGAAAAAAATCCTTTACAACTCCTTTAATAGGATATTTTTGCTCCGGATGCATCCAGTCAGCTGACTTACCCAGAGGATTCTAGTGGGTTTCTGCAAATCTGGACCTCCAACCAACATGCAGTTTATCTGCCGATATTACAAAGAATTGAACCTGCCTCACTTGATTGCCTGATGGCCATGTACAGGGCGAAGACTGGAACAAGAGCTGGCTACTTCTGTCCCCATGTACAAGAAGACAAACGGAACACAGGAGCATCCTATACCTGCAGAAGATCACCTACATGCCTTGTTTATTCTCAACTTCATATTATAGATTGTACAGATGCATCTTGTGCCAGTAAAGTGCAAACAATAAAAAAAATGCAATGAATTCAGGGAATAATTAAGAATTAAACTGTGTGTTTAGGATGTAAGAGTCCCTAAAACAAATTAATACGGATGTCAGTTCATAGGGGAAAGAGGTTCTTATTCAACTCAGAAGTGCCAGCAGGAAGAGTTCAAGACAATCCAAAGATCCCAGATAGAAACAGCACATCACTCTTGTGCAGCAGTTGGAGGCTTACCAGAAATATATGACCACTAAATGATGGTCAGACCCACATTAGATTGGTGTAGGATTCACAATGTTCTCTGATCACAGAGTCTCAATATGTTTATCCTGGATCCCTATTTCTTCCCTAAGGAGCAACGGCCAGATCTCCTAAAGCAGCCCACATAAAAACAAAGCAGTTCCCATAGTGAAGTTCTGTTTATACGAAATTAAATAATAATAAAAAAACAGTATTGCACCCTTACCCCTACGCAGCACTGCTTTCCTTACTCCTATTACAATAATGTACTCTGCCCACCTCACACACAGCACTGGTGCCTTTATGTGACCCATGCCTTTCCATCCATAGCCCTGTCCTTTTGCCTACCTTACACAGAGTGGAGAGCAGTCGGGAGGCACAGCAGCACTGGATAAAGGGTGGAGACTGCCAAGGTTAACTTTTTCTATTAACAAGCTGGCGATTGGTTGCTAGTGTCCTAGCATTAAATCACCTGCTAGTTATTAGAAAAAGTTAACTAATGGCGCTCCAGCCCTGCCCTCCATCCAGTGTGGTTGTGCCTCCCGACTCCTTCATTACTATTCCTGCCTCCCATTCTCCATGCTGCCTTGAGAATGACAGCGGTGGATGACATTGGGAGGGAAGACACCAAAATCATTCGACTGCAGGTCCAGATGAAGCAGCGGGTCCGTCCGCATGCGGCCCGCCATTTAGTGATGCATCCACTAGATGTTTAAAATTTTTGACAGGCCAAGCCAGGGAAATGCATTTCATTTTTACATTTTTTAAAACCATTATAGCACACTGATAACCAGACATTTTTTTTTCTGTACTATAAAAAAAAAAAAAAAGTATTATTTATATCACAAAAATAGAAAGGACTCATCCACAACAGCGGTTATTGAACTTGTCTGTGCTAGAATGTGTTTTCCATGAGTTTTCAGAAATATTGCAGAGCATTTTTGAAGGTCTCCTTTCAACCAACTTACACAACTAAAAATGCAGGGTATTTTCCAAAACACACTGCACTGCTCTGGTTAGAAAGGCTTGAATGGACATCAAATGTGACAAACATGAGATATGCAACTGTACATCAACTCATTGTCACAAACTCACCTATGTTCAGTTGGGGTCAACAGGTACTCGTCTCTGGAACTTTACAAGGATGTATACAAAGATATTGCCCCTTTCGCACTAAAAAAAAAGGAAAACAAAGCTTAGATAAAAAATCCTACACAAGATAGACAAAAAAAACAAACAAAAACACATTACTTGAAGTGAGTTGAGAAATGAAGGTAAATGCTCATAAAGTAAACACTTTAAAAACGGGGGTCAGCAACCTTTAGCTTGCAGACAGGTGACTGGTAGATCGCTGCCTGGGGTTGCTGACCCGCCATTTCAGAGCATTATACCCAGTGCAATGCAGAGGAACTACATGTAAAGTTGAAGCTGTAGTAGGGAGCAAGAGCCACATAACCAAATGCCTCCTCTATAGTGTTGGCTCTTGTCCTAGAAGTCTATGGCTAAGTGGAGCAAACCCACAGGAAAGCTGCAGATGCACTGTGCTGGACACACCAGGTAAACCGCAGCACATCAGTGTGAAAGCATTTACATTTTCAGTTTGGGAGGTGGCAAAATTCCATAGTTGAGATGTGTTATTATACCCCCACCCCAACCACACCCCCTGTAGCTGCAGTGGCCAGGGGTATACGCATGTCTCAGTCGCAGCCAGAGTTATACGGTCATGGCTGGTGGGTGTAACATCAGCCAAGCAATGACCGATTCAAGTGAATGAGGCACCTCTGCAAGTGCCCTGCAACCTTGTGCCGTAAAGCAAACAAGAGGTAAAACAGGCAGCGTTGTGTTGCTTTCTCACCACCTGCTTTAACCCCTTGAACCCTGCAGAAGTATGCAGTTGCGAGGCATTTGCAGAGTGGCCCCATTTACTTGAATGGGTAACAATTGACAGGTGGTAGCACCCACCAAAAGCAACAGGGGCTTAATTCCTGCTGTGGCATGTGTACCCCTTTGGCTGTTGCCTCATAGCTAAAGGGGGAAGCGATTGGGGGCAGTAAAATTGAAACTCAACCACAGTGTTTCACCACCCCCCCAAACTTAAGTGTGAACGATCCCTAAAGGGTGCTGCTGCCGAATGCAACCAAGGGCTCATTCACAAGTGTAGCAAGCTCTGCTGCTCCTTTGAAGAGCGATCCAAGTGCGCTTCACAGGTGGTGAGGAGGCAATTGAGATACATTAGCACAGCAATTAGAGGTTTAAATTTAGTGTGAGAAGGCGACACTGTGCCAGGTGATCTTTGACTTCTACCATGTTGTTCAGGTGGATCTCCACTTTAAGTTAGCCTACCCCTGCTTTAAAAGCTAGATAAATCAACATATACTGGTCCTTGTTCTCCTCAGTGGTATGGAAGCATTATGGGGTTCCATCCTCTCTGCCTCTCTTTCTTCCAAAACCTTTTTTCCTTCCCCATTTCTCTCCTCTCTACTTATGTTCATGGTTTACTCCTTGATGACTCAGTATATGTTTGTGAGCCTAGCTCCATGAGAAGTAGCAGAATTGTATTTATATTTATTTTATACATAGAAGCTTCATTGTTATATTCTACATCTGTACACCAAATTCCATTGGTATTATTGATTCTAGTTGCTGAGGCTGTGCTTTGTTTTACCTACAATACCCATGTATTCTGATACTCCCTCTTAATGGGACAGTTTGTGGCCTGTTTTGTACAGGCAATATATGTCTCGCACATTGTTATTGTGTATTCAATAAAACCCAGTTTGTATCTCCTTTCTATGCAAATATAAAAATTAATTAAACATAATAGCTAGATAAAGCATTTCAACCTAAAGAGGAATTCAATAGTATCTGAGCACCACAAATAGAAAACACAATTTAACCACTTCCTTTGAATGGGGAACCCATCCCGTCTCGTACAATCTCAGGTTTCAGTAGTTCTACCAGAGTCTAGGCTGCAATCATAACCCTGAAGGTAGCTAGTCAGTGAGGCAGACGGATTAGCAACAGGAGCTCCACAGCGGCGCACGCCTCCTAGGAGTAGGAGCGTGTGTGTCATAGATCCAGGCAGGAGTAGGAGGCAGACAGGCAGAGTCTCTCCCAGCCCTGCTAGCCTAGCCCCAGCTCCAGCTCCTGGAATAACCTGTGCCCCAATCTGACCTCTCCTCCATACTGGATCTCCTGCAGGTAAGAGCCTTCCACCAAAGCTGCTGACGGCCGTCCTTTTCAGGATAAGCCACAGCAACACAGATCTCCCCTGCTCCTTTCCTCGGTCCCCTGCACTCCCACACCTTCATCATCATTAGGGGCCCCCTCCTGCCACCCCCCCGCGGCAATTCCACCAGCCATCCTAGAGCTTTTTGAGAGACCCGCGCCAGACTGCATTGAATCGCGGGGCCGCGATCTAGGAAAGACCGCGGCTTCACTTGCGGCCTAACAGGCGCGCTGCTTCTCATGCCCTACAATCCTCACCCAGCCTCTAGGAAATCCCCCCTCACCTCAGAAGGACAGCCACTCGTCCTTGTTCTCACCCTCTCAGCCCCCCCCCCCGGCATTACAGAACCACCCCACCTGTCAGCCCTTGCCTACATCCCACTGCCTGATCAGGCAGCCATCCTACTACACCAGCAACACGCTCACCTCTCATCCCCAGCCCCCCCTAGTCTCTCCAACGAACAGAAGCTTAATCCAGGGGTCACCTGATCGCCTCTTGCAGGGGTCAGGAAGGAATTTTTTTCCCTACCGGAGCATATTGGCCTAGCGCCGCCAGGGTTTTTTGCCTTCCTCTGGACCAAGCCAGGAGAGAGGAATTAGCCAATTCCTCTCCCCATTGCCCCTGAACTCCCCCCCCCCCCCGGTGTATTGGCGATCATGGCATGTCGGCAATATTCTGCCGAAACCATTTGGAGTTTGAGGCAATTCGCCGCAATACTGCCAGCCATCACCAAAAATGCCCTAAGAATTGAGCGACTATTGAGAATCGATCACCGATCGACTGTCAGACATTTCAGCCATTTACCCCAGCTTAAGCACATATCATGTGCTCTGATCAACACAAGATCGGCAGTAAAACACTGACTAGAAATCCACGACTTCATTCTACAAAATGATCTAGACTGTCTCTTTATTACAGAGAGCTGGCTTACAGCCGACTAACACCATTCTAGGAGAACTGGTGCCAGAAAATTACCGTATTATAACGGAAAACAGAATAGGGCAAAGAGGAGGAGGCCTGGCGGTGATCCACAAGACTCACCTTACGATCACCAAACCAGTCCTTCAAAACCCTCTTCCATTCATGGAAACCCTTACTCTACAACTGCAAACAAATTCAAAGGAGACCATCCACATTCTGCTCGGCTATAGACCACCTGGCCCAAAATCGCAGCTGCTATCATAGACGGATTTCTTCTCCACTTAGGCCTCGTACATACGATCAAATCTGTCTGCTGGAAACGGTCTGCTAGACCGTTTCAGCAGACAGATTTGATCATGTGTACGGGCAAACAGACTGATTTGGCCACCCTACAGATTTCAAAGCATGCTTTGAAATCTGTCGGCTGGGAACCCGTCTGCCCGACATGTCTGCTGGTTAGTACGCTAACCAGCAGACATGTCTTCTCGTACACGCGCCGAATGGTTTCGACGCATGCGCAGAAGTGTTTTACTTCCTGGTGCGGTGACGTGGCGGCGTCAACGTCACCGCCACGTCAGCGCGCTGTCTGCTGGCGGGGATTTTGGTTTGCTCGTGTGTACACGCGAGCAAACCAAAATGCCAGCAAACAGATCTGTTCAAATCGGTCGGTCCGACCGATTTGAACAGACACATTTGATCGTGTGTACGAGGCCTTATACCCTCAACAGCAAACATCTTTTGCTGCTCGGGGATTTCAACCTCTGGGCCAACTCCTCACAAGACCCCATTGCCGATGCCTGTATTAACCACCTGGAAGATTTAGGGTTACAGCAACTGGTATGTGGACCCACACATGCTTCAGGTCACACACGTGATCTTATTTTCAGACAAGATCTGGAAATAAAAATTTTGGAAAATGAAAAGTTGCCATGGACAGACCACCATGCAATTAAATTCATTATTTCCACAATCCCCCCCGCAACAAAATCATCAAATCCAGTGACAACACACTGGACTAGATGTCAGAAGAAGCTCCACTCGGAACTCTTCAAAACCACTTTAAGGAAAAAAATAGAAACAACTCAGCCGCATCAAACAGCCGTTGAAACACTGGATGCCATAAATTCGGCCATGCTACAGTCAGCCGACTTGGTAGCACCGAAATGTAAAACCCGCATCCGGAAAAAAAAAAAACGCAGCTGGTTTAACAACCAGCTGTCACTACTGAAGCAAGAACGCAGAAGGGCCGAATCTGCCTGGAAAATAAGTTCTTCAGAGCTAAACCTATCCATCTACAAGGCGACAACAAGAAAATACGACAAAGAAATTTTCCAAGCCAAGAAAAATTATTTTTCGGAGGCTATCAACAGCGGAATCGCCCAAATAAATTAGCGCGTCATCTGCATACAGTGATATCTTCTTTTCCCTCTGGCCCCTACGGAATCCCATCACCTCAGTGGAGTTACGAACATATATAGCCAGAGGTTCAACCGCCAAAGCAAACAATGGGGACAGTGGGCACCCTTGCCGAGTCCCTCTATGGAGCTTGAATACAGATGAAAAACTATTGTTGATGCGAAGTCTAGCTCGGGGGTCAGAATACAGCACCTTCTCCCATTCCAAATCTTGCCAATACTTCCACGAGGTAGGGCCACTCCACACTGTCAAATGCTTTGGCAGCATCCAGTGAAAGAATGGCCCTACCACCCGGGTTGTCCACCGGCATCTGTAGATTCAGATAAAGTCGCCGTATATTATCCGCGGTAGAACGAGATGGTATAAAGCCACATTGATCCCTATGTATCAGTTTTCCTATCACCCGCGATAGCCTTGAGGCCAGTATTTTGGCCAATATCTTGACATCTGCGTTTAGCAGAGATATTGGGCGGTATGAATCGGGCAACAATTTATCCTTTCCTGGCTTTAATATGACTAATTATAGCTTCCTGCATGCTCTCTGGTAGGGTGCCTGTTTCGGTTACCTCCTGCAAGGTCTGTAACAAGGGTGGCAGAAGTGTCTCTTCATACTGAGAGTACACCTCTGCCGGTAAACCATCAGGGCCTGGGGACTTGTGTAACGCAGCCTCATGCAGGGCGTTCTTTAACTCTAACATGGTTATAGGTAAGTTTAGCATTTCCCTATCTACTTCGGATAATTGTGGAAAAGTGCATGATTGCAAGAAATCAGTCATTTCTGATGTATTATACCTGGCTTTAGAGGAATATAAGTCCTCATAGTAATTTTGAAAAACCTTCAGGATATCAGGCCCTGTGATATTCATCTCCCCTGTATTCGCCTTTATTGCTGTAATATTTGAGGATTCCTGTTGCCCCCTTACTATAAGGGCAAGTAGACGTCCCGTATTTTCCCCTTCCTCAAAATAACTTTGTTGTTGAAAGTATCTGCTCTTCTCTGCTGTCGTTAATAAAACAGTATTATAAAGGGTTTGTACTTCCTTCCAAGAATCATGCCTACCTTGAGAGGGGTCTGCGACCAGGGCTTGTTCCCTAGCTTTCAGTTCACTTCGTATCCTTTTTTCCCATTCCTTAGATCGGGCTTTAATACTCGAGATCTTTTATCAGGCAGCCCCTCAGGAATGCTTTAAGTGCATCCCATACGGTCACTGCACTAGCGGACCCCCTATTAAAGTGATAGAACTCCCTTAAAGCTTCCCCTGTACCATCCGTGGATGGCAACAGGGTCAGCCAATATGGGTTCAGTTTCCATGGCATATGATCCGGTGTCATATTAATATTAAGTTTTACCCAAAATGGCGAATGATCGGATAATAGACGAGGCTCATAGGCCGAGTCCATTACCCGGTGCGTTAATAGATCATTAGCCCTTTCTAATAGTTTACGTCAGAGATAGAAGGTTCACTTGCACACATTTGGGATGGCACACCATAGAGATGGAGGAACTTCCATTCCCTGAAAATCTCTATGGAACCAGAAGTGACAAGGATTTTGTCAAACTGGTTTCAATTTGTTGTTTACAAGTGGTTTCTGGCTTGTAAAGCATCTGATCAAACCAATCTGGGTTTGATCAGATGCTTTTAGGGGCAGAGGAGAGAACTGGAATCCAATAGACCCCAGATCTCCCATTAGGGAGACTTCCCATCACCACCTGTCCCAGACACACAATAGAAAGCAAGAGGAAATCTTTACAAAGTGGGAAGAAATACCATCTTTGACCATTGTCTCTTGAAAATTCTGAATAATCACCTTCTATCTTAATGACCATGCTCTTCAGGACAAATCAAAATGGTCACAAAAAGGGGACACCCAACAAAAACGAAAAAATAAATACAAAACACACATAAAGATTAAGAAAATAAATAATACAAAACAGCAGTTTAATGGCAGGTAACAGATATAGAAAAAAATAAATAACTGTCAAATATTTCATGCACGTTAGTATAATAAATTCACTTTTATTTTTTAGTGCCTACTGACCCTTTTCATGAGATTTCTGCTTTACCTGCCTATTTATTCAAACTACATATAAAAGCCCTCAACCATGAAAAGGTAAAGAAGACTTTCATGCTATCATACATTAAAGCTAGACTCCATATAGATATGAAAAATCCACTAGTTACAGTGTATTGTAAAGGTCAAGGGCTATACAAGAGGCATCCAATTTTCCTGAATCAGACACCGGATTATATTAACTCTTCTAAAGCTGCAAGAAAAATAGGCCCTATTGGCAATTTGCAATTTATTTCAAAACAATATCTTGGCTTTTAGTAAGACCAGAAATGTCCTTTACAGAAGAAGTTTATTAACCCAATATAGTTGTACGTTACGACCAAGTTTTTTTTTTACCCACTACATGATCTTTTTAAATACGGTAACGGTAACCATTTCTCACAAGGAAACAAATTCCACTGCGGTGAGAAATTTCTGTATCTTGGTGAGAAAAGTGTTAAACTAAATTACCATAATTAAAATGCTTCAAACTCTATGAAATTCTATGAAAAGATAACCCAAACTCTTACAGTGCCTTGAAAAAGTATTCATACCCCTTGAAATTTTCCACATTTTGTCATGTTATAACCAAAAACGTAAATGTATTTTATTAGGATTTTATGTTATAGACCAACACAAAGTGGCACATAATTATAAAGTGGAAGGAAGAAAAATTATAAATGGTTTTCAATTATCTTTTTACAAATAAATGTGAAAAGTGCTGCATGCATTTGTATTCAGCCCCCTTTACTCCGATACCTCCAACTAAAATCTAGTGGAACCAAACCTAGAGTCTGCAAAATACTGGACTGTGGTGGAGATTTACCTTCCAGCAGGACAACGACCCTACTCATACAGCCAGAGCTACAATGGAATGGTTTAGATCAAAGCATATTCATGTGTTAGAATGGCTCAAAGTCCAGACCTAAATCCAATTAAGAATCTGTGGCAAGACTTGAAAATTGCTGTTCACAGACAGATTGTCTATCCAATCTGACAGAGCTTGAGCTATTTTGCAAAGGGAATGGGCAAAAATGTCACTCTCTAGATGTGCAAAGCTGGTAGAGACATACCTAAAAAGACTTGCAGTTGTAATTGCAGCGAAACGTGGTTCTACAAAGTACGTACTCGGGGGGACTGCATACAAATGCACGCCACACTTTTCACATATTTGTAAAAAAAAAAAAAAATCATTTATAATTTTTCTTCCACTTCACAATTATGTGCCACTTTGTGTTTGTTGATCACATACATTTTCAATAAAATACATTTTTGGTTGTAACATGACAAAATTTGGAAAATGTTAATGGTTATGAATACTTTTTCAAGGCACTGTAATTCTAACTTCATCCAATGCATAAAAAAATGCATCGGCTAGAGCAGGAGAAGGTTACAGCCTCTGTTGGGTTTTCACGGCTGCTTGGTAGGGCAGAAAGTGATGTAAATCCCTCCAATGAGGCATAGGCAAAAAACAAAAACAATCTGTAATAAAGCGTGAAAGGGTTAGAACATTATTGCTGCCTTAGTTTGGTGGCGACGACAACCCCCGATTCCAGTATGGCCAATACAGTGACAGGAGTAGCTCCCCCAATGGGTTCACAGCGAATTAAGGTGAAACAACATTTACCTTTACAACTCCTTTAATCATGACTAGGCCCTGTAGGTGGGGTTAACTACATTGGGGGCATGGCATGGGTGGTGTCCAGCTGAGGCTTCTTTTATTATAGACATCGTCAGGCTTTGTGGGATGTGTGGCATTTGGGGAGTTTGTCTCAGTCCCTGCTACAGTCCTGAATGTAGACAAAGTCCTTTTACATAAAAGATTATTATTGGCAACTGCACATGGATGCAAGAAGGCCTATTTCACACCAGCGGACTGATCAAGTTCCCCTGTTTGTTTTACAGGCGGACCCAATTGGACCACCCATCGCTCTTTATGGGGCGGTGGATGTCAGCACATGTGTTCTCTGTCACCCACCACTATCCGATATGGTCTGATAAAAACAGGCATTCGCCTTCCGTCTGGCGGACTGGATCGGATGACAATCTTGACATGCAGTCCGTTTCCACCTGACCACCCCATAGAGAAAAGTGGGATGTATCTGTATCAACTCTGCATAGCGAAGCAGACATGGACTAGTCATCCACCTGCTTAGTGGAGATCAGCGCAGATTTCGCCCATGTAAAAGAGGCTGAAAATGTTCACCAAAGACCTTATGTAAATAAACATGCGTAAAGACGTGTAAGCGTATACAAGCATAACATTCTTCTTCATTGCCAGTATTACAATATATATGCATAGAGTGTCATCTGATCAAAAGCCAGCATTGCCATACCGTCTCATTTTAGGGCAACTTCTGCTCAGGTACGTGGCTCAGTAGAAGGGCAATGCGTTATTTACTATGCCCTTCCAGTAAACCAGTGAGGGAGCTTCAGGTTTTTTCCAACATAGTAAGATAGCTTTGCGTGCGTAAAACAATGTGAGAGAGCATGGTTCTTTGCAGCTCTGAGTGGTGCTACCTCCTGCACCAAGCCCAGCAAGCGCTCAGAGATCGCCACAGGGACCACACATGAACTTTAATGGCATCCCATTCTTAGTCCATAGAGCTGAATCGTAGCCCACCCTTTGCTGCGATAACAGCTTAAATTCTTCTGGAAAGACTAATCACAAGGTTTAGGAGTTGTCTATGGGAACGTTTGACCATTCTTCCAAAAGTGCATTTGTGAGGTCAGACACTGATGTGACGAGAAGGCTTGGCTTGCAGTCGTCGCTCTACTTAATCCCATAGGAGTTCTATCAAGTTGAGGTCAGGACTGTGCAGGCCAGTTATTTTCCTCCACCCCAATTTTGCTTATCCATGTATTTATGGACCTTGCTTTGTGCATTTGTGCGCAGTCATGTTGGAAAAGGAAGGGGCCACCCCCAAACTTTATTTAAAAGGTTGGGAGTATGAAATTGTCAAATATGTCTTGGTACACTGACAACTTAAGAGTTCCGTTCACTAGAACTAAGGCTGCATTCACACTTGTACACGGCGTATTGTAACGTGATTTGCTGCGACAAATTGCAGAGTTTTATGCCATGATTTGCCGCTACAAATCGCGTCGTTTTTAGCCTGGTGAGGGGTGATTTTACATTGTTGGCTATTGCCGAACGCCGAAGATGCCTGAAAAAAAGGGTCCGGGACTTGTTTAGAGCTTCAGGTGTACGGCGTTTCGGCGTGGAGATGTGAACCATCTCCATAGCCGACAATGTAAATTCGCCCCTCCAGCATATTTCAGGCTGCTACGGCGTCGGGCGTACAACGTAAATACGCCTAGGTGTGAATGCAGCCTAAGGGGCCAAGCCCAACCCATGACAAACAACCCCACACCATAATTCCCCTCCACCAAATGATTTGGACCCGCACACAAAGCAAGATCCATAAAGACATGGATGAACAAGTTTGGAGTGGAGGAACTTTACTGGTCTGAAACCTGACCTCAACTCGATAGAATCCTTTTGGGATGAATTAGAGTGAAGACTGCGAGCCAGGCCTTGTCATTCACATCAGTGCCTGACCTCACAAATGCGCCTCTGGATGAATGGTCAAATATTCCCATAGACACACTCCTAAACCTTGTGGACAGCCTGTACAGAAAAGTTGTCCGTTATAGCTGCAAAGGGTGGAACAACTTAATATTGAACCCTATGGACTAAGACTGGGATGTCATTAAAGTTTGTGTGTGTGTGTGTAGGCAGGCATTGCAATACTTTTGGTAATACAGTGTATGTGGAATTACACATTTAAATGCATCTATACAAGTATTTTACTGATCGTTAGGCAGGAACTTTGCTCCTAAAAAAAACACATGTGTAATAACATCA
The DNA here is from genome assembly GCA_029574335.1 of Rana kukunoris. Lineage (NCBI taxonomy): Eukaryota > Metazoa > Chordata > Amphibia > Anura > Ranidae > Rana > Rana kukunoris. Next base: position 92,914,945 of record CM056052.1, read on the forward strand.
ATAACGTTTTTATGGCTGAGGGAATGAAGTCCACCTTGTGTTTAGGCTGGGTATGGTTCGGCAGACAACAATGCATCTATATCCAGATCAGTTAAAGTTTTTGCTCTTTTTACTACCATGAGCAAGAGGCCTAAAAGTGATTTACTGGACGTTAAAAAAAAACTGCATTTGGGTTGGATGGGGACATGCATTTTCATTGGCATAAGAGGTTACTTCTATCCATCTACACAGGTGCACTGACCTACCACTTGACCCCTAAGTTGCTTCAAACTGTTTTTACATTCCTGTTGATTTGGGTTAAAAAATTAGATCTCATGTAGACACAACCTCTAACAATTTTACTATGCATTGTGGTTTATAATCTAATCTACATATTTCACACAATGCAATATTTATTCGGGGGAAAGGAAGTGTGACCTCTGGGTTTGCAGACCACAGACAAGATAAACAAGGGGAAAAAAAATAAAATCTGTCTGCGATATTAAAAAACCAAGGGCAGATAAACAGACAATAAAGAGGTCTGTTCTTAGATAAAAAGGGGAACAAGGGAGTAAAAAGGACAAATAAGGAAAAAAATTATATTTGAACTACTATACTGCACTGAAAACCAATGACCACAGAGGTAAAGTTAGGCCTTAATGTAGTAATTTTAAGACATTTATAAAATACAATTTTGAACCGAGACGTCCAAACATAGTTGTCTTATCAGTTTCCAGGTCTTGGCTCAATGTCATCACTGGTAAAAACTACAATGAAAGAGGAAAACCACACAGAGCATAGTGGTGATTGCAGAATATCTGTTGTCCGACCATAGCTCACTTGTCGCCACCATCACCAATTACAGTAAAACATGTTCTGTAAACCAATTTAAAGAAGTAAATTTTGCTGTAGGGGTGTGCTGGAGGGGTTTGAACCAGACCTAAAAATGACATGTATTAAGGCTGTATGAAATGGGAAACAGATTTGGGTACATCCGATATTCTCCATGATTGTCTGGGCACATAAAAAAACTTAAAATGCTTTATTAATACCTTACAAATGAAAGCAACATTTTAAAAGTCCTCTTCTGCTGGTATACTGTATGGTCTGCAAATGCAAATCACCAATGAACCAGAAGCTTAGTCAAAGCCCTGATTTGAATTCCATTGAAATGCTGCGGTGGGATTTAAAATAGAAGTTCATGCAAGGAAACCTACAAATATTTTCAAATGGCTATTTGACACGTATGGTCGGGGGTGGGAAAAAACAGACAGCTGAGCCACAGTTTTACCACCCACTAGCCACCTAGCAGAATTCTAACAATACACCTACAGGGCTGCAGTGTTTGGCCCAAAGTTTGTGTCAAAGTAAAATTGTCATTCGGCAATAATAAAGTTACAAAACAAAAAACATTGGCGGGTTCGCCAATGACAGCCAAATGCAATAAAAACACGCTGGCAATTAAAATTTGGAACTAAAAAAATCCCCCACCTTCCCCAAAACATATCTGGCCCTTCGGGTCTGGTATATATTTGAAAAAAAAGTGTGCATGCTGGGTCGGTGATGTCATAAGGGGGCCATTTAAGAAATGTCACACGACGGTGCAGGCAGAATGCAGAAGCGTCTGTGGCTGGGTCCGGTGGTGTCGGCATCATGACCGACGATGCATCTACATTAGTGGGACAATGTTTTTTCGATTTTTAATAAAGGAACAGTCAAAGACTTTTGTACTTTTCTTTTACACTTTTTTGGGTTAATGAGTAGGGGTACTATGTACCCCATACTCATTCACATGTGGGGGCTGGGATCAAGGGTGTGTGTTAAAAGGGGGCTTCCAGATTCCAATAAGCCCCCCCTACTCAGACTCCCACAGCCCAGGGTTGTGGGGAAGAGACCTTTGTCCCCATCAACATGGGGACATGCAAGTCCACAATTTCAACCTTATTTTGACATTTATTTATTACAGGTACTTACAGTATAAAGTTTTATCAATTGATGTGAATGTACAATAGCTACAGTGTGTGTGTGTATATATATATATATATATATATATATATATATATATATATATATATATATATATATATATATATAGGCTGCAACTAACGATTATTTTCATAATTGATTAGTTGGCCGATTATTGTTTCGATTAATCGGATAATGGCCTTAAAAAATAAAGAAATTAGCATTTAAAACATTTTTTGGACCAATTTGTTGTTGGGCAGATTACTAAACACGAATTGCTGCAAAAACACATCACATGCTTTTCTGCAGATTCTCCATTGACGTATATTGAACAAAAAAATATATAAAAAATAGCACCGTTTTGCGTTAAAAAGTTCTTTCCCTTTCCAAATAAGCAGCAGCTGAAAAGAAATCATGGATGTGAACGTGTCCCATAGATGTGACCCCAGGCCTGAGATGTTTAGTTACATAAGGGGTTAAAAAAATAAATAAAATAAGTACAAAAAGAGCAAATAATCGCTACTGTAAGGGGGTTCATTTTTTTTACTGTGGGACAGTGAAAGTAATATTTACAGTAGCGATTTGCTTTTTTGTACTATAAAGGGCTAATTTTTTAGTTGTCGATTAATCGATCAGTTGTTTGGGATATATAGATATATATATATATATACACATACACACACACACACACACACACACACATACATATACACACACATACACATATATACACACACAGTGCCTTGCGAAAGTATTCGGCCCCCTTGAACTTTGCGATCTTTTGCCACAACATAAAGGCTTCAAACATAAAGATATAAAACTAATTGTTTGTGAAGAATCAACAAGTGGGACACAATCATGAAGTGGAACGAAATTTATTGGATATTTCAAACTTTTTTTAACAAATAAAAAACTGAAAAATTGGGCGTGCAAAATTATTCAGGCCCTCTACTTTCAGTGCAGCAAACTCTCTCCAGAAGTTCAGTGAGGATCTCTGAATGATCCAATGTTGACCTAAATGACTAATGAGGATAAATAGAATCCACCTGTATGTAATCAAGTCTCCGTATAAATGCACCTGCACTGTGATAGTCTCAGAGGTCCGTTTAAAGCGCAGAGAGCATCATGAAGAACAAGGAACACACCAGGCAGGTCCGAGATACTGTTGTGGAGAAGTTTAAAGCTGGATTTGGATACAAAAAAGATTTTCCAAGCGTTAAACATCCCAAGGAGCACTGTGCAAGCGATAATATTGAAATGGGAGTATCGGACCACTGCAAATCTATGAAGACCTGGCCGTCCCTCTAAACTTTCAGCTCATACAAAGGAGAAGACTGATCAGAGATGCAGCCAAGAGGCCCATGATCACTCTGGATGAACTGCAGAGATCTACAGCTGAGGTGGGAGACTCTGTCCATAGGACAACAACCAGTTGTATACTGCTCAAATCTGGCCTTTTATGGAAGAGTGGCAAGAAGAAAGCCATTTCTTTAAGATATTCATAAAAAGTGTTGTTTAAAGTTTGCCACAAGCCACCTGGGAGACACACCAAACATGTGGTTTGAAGGTGCTCTGGTCAGATAAAACCAAAATCAAACTTTTTGGCAACCATGCAAAACGTTATGTTTGGCGTAAAAGCAACACAGCTCATCACCCTGAACACACCATCCCCCTGTCAAACATGGTGGTGGCAGCATCATGGTTTGGGCCTGCTTTTCTTCAGCAGGGACAGGGAAGATGGTTAAAATTGATGGGAAGATGGATGGAGCCAAATACAGGACCATTCTGGAAGAAAACCTGATGGAGTCTGCAAAAGACCTGAGACTGGGATGCAGATTTGTCTTCCAACAAGACAATGATCCAAAACATGAAGCAAAATCTACAATGGAATGGTTCACAAATAAACATATCCAGGTGTTAGAATGGCCAAGTCAAAGTCCAGACCTGAATCCAATTGAGAATCTGTGGAAAGAACTGAAAACTGCTGTTCACAAACGCTCCCCATCCAACCTCACTGAGCTTGAGCTGTTTTACAAAAAGGAATAGGCAAAAATGTCAGTCTCTCGATGTGCAAAACTGATAGAGACATACCCCAAGCGACTTACAGCTGTAATCGCAGCAAAATGTGGCGCTACAAAGTATTAACTTAAGGGGGCTGAATAATTTTGCACGCCCAATTTTTCAGTTTTTTATTTGTTAAAAAAAAGTTTGAAATACCCAATAAATTTCGTTCCACTTCATGATTGTGTCCCACTTGTTAATTCTTCACAAAAAAAATAGTTTTTTATCTTTATGTTTGAAGCCTGAAATGTGGCAAAAGGTTGCAAAGTTGAAGGGGGCCGAACACTTTCGCAAGGCACTGTGTGTGTGTATGTGTGTGTGTGTGTATATGTATGTGTGTGTGTGTATATGTATGTATGTGTGTGTGTGTGTGTGTGTGTGTGTGTGTGTGTGTGTATGTGTATGTATGTATATACATACATACATACTCCAATCATCCTCTCCCAGGCTCCTCCCATATGCGATGCGTGTGGAGGATTAAAAGTCTAAGTGCATCCTTGATCTTGAAGATAGGAACTTGTTTCAGAGTCTGTAGAGATGATATTCAACTCCTTGCAGGCACCAATAAAGTTTGTGCCGCCGTCTTAACGAATCAATTTCGCTGGTCCTCTGATAGAGAAGAATCTTCTCAAGGCATTGATGAAACTTGAAGTGGATAAAGATTCAATCACTTCAATATGAACTGCTCTAGTACTCAGGCAAGAGAACAGAACAGCCCAACGTTTACTTTCGGCACTGCCTCTTCTGGTCTTGCGAGAAGAGATGTTCCATGGTCCAAAAACGTCTAGACCTACGTGAGTGAACGGAGGATCTGAAGCAAGTCTGTCTGCAGGTAAGTTTGACATCTTCTGAACCTCAAGTTTCCCTCTAATCTTCTTACAGGTAACGCATTTGCTGATCACGCTGGAGACTAGTCTCCTACCTCCTATGATCCACAATCCTGCTGACCGTACTGCTCCTTCAGTGAAGTGTTGTCCTTGATGTGCCACTTGCTCGTGATAGTTTCTTACCAGAAGAAGAGCGATGTGATGATTCTTAGGTATGATGAAGGGATGTCTCTCTTGGATAGTCATATCTGCTGCCGACAAACGACCTCCTATTCTTAGTACACCTTCGTCGAGGATAGGATTTAACTTCTTGAGCGAACTGTGTCGAGAAATCTCTTCCTTTTTCAGAAGGCTTTGAATTTCTTCTTTAAAGACTTCCTGCTGGACGTATTTGAAGATCGCGACCTTGGCTTGTTCAAGATGGTCGTTGCTACGCTGATCAGTATTAGTAGCTCTGCAGGAGTGTCTGGCTAGACAGATACGTTTTCCGATTGCACGTGTCAGCGACTTCCAACTGGAAAACCTCTCAAATCTATGGGTGCCCAAACTGTATCTGGTAACTAAAAAGTCTTACAAACTGCAACTTGAGGTCTTACCTCTTTGTCTTGATCTGGTTCAATGAGCTAAAAGGTCTATACCTGGGTAGTCTCTGTGGATTCTGGCTTACCAAGAAACGATGGACCTACGAACCAGTTTGTTTGATTGAGTACAACGGTTGACACCAATCTTGTCCCATGATCCGCTGGGTTCTTGTCCGTGCTGATGTGATGCCACTGATCTGGACTTGTAGACTTTCTGATACGTGTCACTCTGTTGGTCACGTATGTGTAAAATCTTTTTGAAGCGTTGTGAATATATCCTAACACAATCTTGCTGTCCGTATAAAAGTTCACTGCATGGATCTCAAGGTCTAGTTCAGTCGTAATCATGTCTGCTATCTCTACCGCTGAGACAGAAGCACAAAGTTCTAGACGTGGGACAGTGTGAGCAGGTCTGGGAGCTAGTTTAGATTTTCCCATGATGAACCCAACATGGCTTTGTCCCTCAGGGTCTATTACCCTAAGGTAAGTTACAGCTGCGATAGCTATAGTGGAAGCGTCAGAGAATATGCATAATTCTCTTCTCTTTGTAGCAGACAAAGAAACAGGTACGTACGGTCTTGGGATGTTGAGTTCAAGCTCTAACAATGAGTCTTTCCATAACTTCCACTGCATTTGCTTCTCTTCAGGAAGAGGTACGTCCCAGTCTATTTGTTCTTGTTCAGTAGTGATCTGTCTCAAAAGAGCTTTGCCTTGCATGATGATGGGTGCTACGAATCCCAGGGGGTCATAAAGACTGTAGACTGTAGATAGGACAACTCTTTTTGTGAATGGTTTCTCTTCTCTGGAGACCCCAATTAAGCCCAAGACTTCTTTGCAAGGGTGGCGATTCTGTCCCTAGATTTAAGTCTTTGAGATCTTTAGCATGGTCTTCCATTGGAAATGCTTCCATGACTCTGTTGCTGTTGGAAGCTACCTTGTTCAATCTTATGTTGGATTCTGCCAACATTTCTTTTGTAATTTTCAGGACGCTAATAGCTTCTTCGTTACTGGAGAAAGAAGCAAGTCCATCGTCCGTGTAGAAGTTCTTCATGATGAACTGTTTGGCTTCTTGGCCATGTCTTTCACCTTGCTGTGCTGCTCGTTTCAGGTTGTAGATAGCTACAGCTGGGGAAGGGCTGTTTCCAAACACATGTACCTTCATCCTGTACTCTATGATGTCTTTGTTAAAGTCATTGTCTGCATACCACAGGAACCTTAAGAAGTCTCTGTGATCTTTTCGAAGAAACAGTAGAACATCTGTTGTACATCTGCTGTTACTGCTAGGAGTTCTTTTCTGAACCTGGTGAGTACTTCAAGGAGTGTGTTGTTCAGGTCAGGTCCGCTGAGAAGGACGTAATTTAGTGAGATGCCTTCGTGCTTCGCACTAGAGTCAAATACTACACATATCTGACCTGGTTTCTGAGGATGATACACCCCAAATATTGGTAAGTACCAGTGTTCTTGGTTTTCTTGTAGTAGTTTCTGCCTGCTCGTTGTCAAAAATCTTTTGCATGAAGGCTTGGAAGTGTTTCTTCATATTTGGCTTTCTTTGTAGAGTGCGCTGCAACAAACTGAAGTGTTTCTCTGCTTGTACCCCGTTAGGAAGGCAATGGCGTGGTGACCGGAAGGGTAGAGGGGCTACCCAGCTGCCTGACTTGTCTCTGTAGACTTCTCTGTCTATGACCTCGAGGAAGAGGGTATCTTCTACTGAGGGTGCTGGCTTGTCTTTTCGTCGTCTCATGTTCTTTCAAACACCTTACAACCCAGTTCATCTGTATTTCCAGTTGAGGCCAAGCCTTCCATGCACCTCTGGATACTCCAATGAGGTGTTGGATTATCTAATCTCTCTTTAATATGTAGACTGTTGGTACATGGGCAAAGAGAAGATGTACGACCATTCTGCAACAGGTGTGTTCTGTAGACATTTACCTTTGCTGGTTTGTGGAGTCCGTCTAGATTTACTTCTCCAACGATGACCCATCTGAGATCAAGGAGTTGTGCAAATGGTGCACTGTGTGGCCCATTGTACTGTTCTCTGACTTTGTGCACTCTGAGTATATCTTTCCCAAGTAGAAGGGTGATTGCAGCATATGGATCTAGTGCTGGTATCTGGTCTGCTATTCTCACCAGATAAGGGTGATGACGAGCAACTTCAGGTGTGGGAATCTCTGACCTGTCGTCTGGTATCTCATCACATTCTATGGAGGGTAGGGAGAGTCACCTTTGTCTTTCCATCTAATGACTCGATGATGTAGTTTGCTCTTCTTCCTATTGTCTCTACAACTCCAGAAGTCTTCAAGGTGTATGGGGTTGGACTTCCTTTGTCACCGAAGAGGTCAAAGAATTCTGTTTTTGCCAGAGATCTGTTACTCTGTTCATCCAAGACTGTGTACATCTTGATTGCCTTTTCTCTGAAACCTGCTGGATACACCTTGACTAAGCATATCTTGGAGCATGATCTTGAACGGCCCTGCTCTGTACAGATCTCAGTGCACTTTGAGGTTACTGCTGGCGTTGTACTTTTGCCTTGCTCCTCACCATGATCTTCTCGAGTTGCCGGGACTTCTTGTTTCCATGGTAGTGGTCCCGGGTGCAGTGTTGACAAGTGTTTGTCACTGTTACACTCTGCGCATCGTATTATTTTTGTACAGTCTTTTGCAAGATGCTGAATTGAAGCGCAACATCTAAAACAAATATGATTGTCTTTAAAGCGGAGTTTCACCCTAAATATAAGATCTCCCATGCGCTTCAGCATACTGGCGTCAGCGCCAGTATGCTGGGTTTTTTTTTTTTTTATAGCACACTTACTGTTTTATCGTAGAAATCCTTTTCTGTCCCCCGCGTTGGACGGCGCCAGTACAGCGCGTCACATCTTCCTAAGATACCCGATATGGACTCGGGTATTTCCGGCGCTATGCGGCGCCTGCGCACAGACCTAGGAGCTGACTGCGCAGGCGCCGTATTTCTCCGAGTCCTATTTCGGAGAAATACGGCGCCTGCGCAGTCAGCTCCTAGGTCTGTGCGCAGGCGCCGCATAGCGCCGGAAATACCCGAGTCCATATCGGGTATCTTAGGAAGATGTGACGCGCTGTACTGGCGCCGTCCACCACGGGGGACAGAAAAGGATTTCTACGATAAAACAGTAAGTGTGCTATAAAAAAAAAAAAAACCAGCATACTGGCGCTGACGCCAGTATGCTGAAGCGCATGGGAGATCTTATATTTAGGGTGAAATACCGCTTTAAGATAAGCTTTGCGCTCTTCTAATGTCTTACTTCTGAAATTGCGAAATTTTCTTAGTGGATGAGGCTTGTTGTGGATAGGACATATTTTGTCTGGCTCTTCAACGTTCTTACTTGTGTTGTCTTCCTGATTGGCTGCAGATTCAGGTGGAACTTCTGTTTTCCTTACAGAAACTATTGCTCTGCGTTCTTTGTAAAGCCCTGGAGGTTTCTGCTCTACCTCTACTTTTGGGAAGCTTGCTGTTCTCTTGTTCAGGAAAGCAAAGCTTAGGTCATTGCGTATTTCAGCTTGGTCTTCTATGAATTCAGCGAAGAAGGCGAACAGTGGAAATGCAACTCGATGATCTTTCTTGTATCTTGAAGCTTGAGCTACCCATCTTTCTTGCAAGTTGTAAGGAAGTTTCTCGATTATGGGCTCAACTCCACGTGCTGTATCCAGATATGAGAGTCCTGGCAGATATCCACTAGATAGAAATAGAAGCCGCTAGTCTAGTCTAAGAGTAGGTCTCCCAAACCTCTCAGCTTTTGGTAATCCTTGTTTGTTATTCATGGATAGTTTTCTATCCTTTTCAGAAGAGCATCTTCAATCACTTCAGGTGATCCATAGCATTGTTCTAGTCTCCGCCACACCATTGCAAGTCCTGCAGCTGCGTCATGAACATGTACTGATCTGATTCTTTGGGCTTGTTCAGTGGACTTTGGTCCTAGCCATTTGACGAGCTGGTCAAGCTTTCCTTTCTCTGTCAGCTTTAAGTCTTGGGTACGGCTCAGGAAAGATGACTACCAGGCCCAGTAGTTTTTCGGACGGTCATCGAATTTCATGAGACCAGCGCCCACTATCTCACGGCTCATCAGATATTTTGCCACTTCTATAGCACTTGTTGCGTCTGGCGAATACTTCTCGGTTGTAAACTCAGGGTATGGATGCGGCTGGTAAGGCGCTTGACAGAATCCACTTTGTTTAAGTGGTGGTTCGTCTGTTGTAAGTCTATTATATTCCAGACTTGTATTTTCTTGAGGAGGGAGTATGCGAGCATCCATTTGCACTCTTGGAGGGTTGGCAGATTGGTCTCTGCGCATGCGACCACTTGACGTCCTACACTGAGGTTCTGATTCAGTCTTGCAATGTTGCGTAGTATTAAAGTTGTTTATTGCTGGTGGAGTCAATGAAGACCTAGGTGCGTCATTGGACTGCTGTTCAGTGTACATGGTTGCTTGTGACTGTACGTACTCATGGGTGCGTTGGATTGCGCTGTGGGATGACATCTGGTTTTCTATGCCATCGAACTCCGCTTCAGCCGCCCTTGTGAAAACTTCTGCCTCGGCTAAGGCTGCTGCATCGTTTTTCTGCTGTTTGAGTAAGTGTAAAGATGCTTCCACTTCTGCTTTTCTTGTGAGTGTTTCAGATTCACTTTTTGCTAATTCTCTCATCAATTCAGCTTCCTGCTCTGCATAAGAAGCCATGGCACAAGCTGCCTCTGCTTTTGCTCTTGCCTTAGTCGCTTGCCGATGACAGACTGGTGATGCTTGAATGTCTAGAACTAGTACGCTTAGATCTTACTGAATCGGCGCTAGCTGAAGTCAGATTTGTTTGACTGGACGCTCTAGACAGTGTTGTGCATCTAGACTTGGTTCTTGGCAGGCTGTGTGTGTCTTCCTTCTTATAGGAGCATTGAGGGTTAACGGTCAGAGAGTTGCTTTCTGTGTTCTGCATCTTGTTTTAGCTGGCAGCGTGGATAATGATAATGTCTGGACACAGGCAATATCAGTGTTATAGTGAGTGAAAGAAATTAGTTTCACTTTCGTTTTGCTGCACGTGGCTGAAAGGATTTGTTCTTTTATTGTTGAGGACGATTCAAAGCTGTTTAGTTTCTTCTGACAACGTTTTAAAGCCTTTTTACTGTAATAACTCAGCTGTGTGTTGCTGGTTAGATACACAGCTTAACATCAAGTATAAACCGAATCCCAATGACAGACGCGCTGGTTACTGAACTGATGCAGTCTTTACTGAGATATAATGCACAAGAATGTGTACAATAGTGTGAAACTGTGGTAAAAAGGCTTTTGGTGTTCGTCAGATTTGCTATCTGTATTAGCTTTAAGATGTCCTGTGGATCTGGTCACTTCAGTAGCTAGAGCTGGAATGAACAGGATATGTCCCAGCAAGCTCTAGATAGTACAGAGAAGACCCGCCTCTAGGCTTCAAGAGCATGGAGGTCTTAAAAGAAACCGACACTGCCGAGTGCCAAGCATGTAATATCCACTTCTGACCGGCCCCACGTCCAAAGACGTCATTTTTTTGAAGATGGATATCTCAGTAACGGCAGCAGCTGCTGCCACAACCGAGATATCCATCTCTTCGTGGGGCGGTCCTGTTAACGATAACAGCGGTCATCGCGGCGGATTCGCCGCGAGATCGCCGTTACCGGCGGCGGGAGAGGGTGCCCCCCCTCCCGCCGCTCTCCCGCCGCTTACCGTAGCCGTCGGTAGCAGCAGAGGCGATCGGGCCCTCTTACTGGCTGTCCGGGGATGCGACGGAGGAAAAAAATGTCCCTCAGCCGTCCCCATACCTCTGCTGGGCGGAAGTGACGTCAAAACGTCATTTCCGCCCAGCGTCTTAAAGAGACATTTAATTTGTTTACATTTTGACTTTTTTTTTTATTTTTTTTCTTTTATTTTTTTTGCATTTAAGCCTGAATATGAGATCTGAGGTCTTTTTGACCCCAGATCTCATATATAAGAGGACCTGTCATGCTTTTTTCTATTACAAGGGATGTTTACATTCCTTGTAATAGGAATAAAAGTGATAATTTTTTATTTTTTTTTATAAAATAAATAGAAATAAAAACGAAAACCCCAAAAAAAATTTTTTAAAGTGCCCCGTCCCGACGAGCTCGCGCGCAGAAGCAAACGCATACGCGAGTAGCGCCCGCATATGAAAATGGTGTTCAAACCACACAAGTGAGGTATCGCCGCGATCGTTAGAGCGAGAGCAATAATTCTAGCCCTAGACCTCCTCTGCATCTCAAAAAATGCAACCTGTAGAATTTTTTAAACGTCGCCTATCGAGATTTTTAAGGGTAAAAGTTTGACGCCATGCCACGAGCGGGCGCAATTTTTAAGCGTGACATGTTGGGTATCATTTTACTCGGCGTAACATCATCTTTCACAATATATAAAAAAATTGGGCCAAATTTATTGTTGTCTTATTTTTTAATTCAAGAAAGTGAATTTTTTCCAAAAAAAGTGCGCTTGTAAGACCGCTGCGCAAATACGGTGTGAGAAAAAGTATTGCAATGACCGCCATTTTATTCTCTAGGGTGTTAGAAAAAAAAATATATATAATGTTTGGGGGTTTTAAATAATTTTCTAGCAAAAAAAACTGTTTTAGTCTCGTAAGCACCGAATCTGAAAAACAGGCTCGGGGCTGAAGTGGATATACATTGCGAAGGCAGCACAGCAGCTTAAAAACGGCTCAGCCATCTACAGCTCATAAACGTCATGGTGGGCATGAGGCCATAGACTAACATGGAGAGACGTTTTTAAGCTGCAAAAAACGCTCAGAAAAGTGGCTGTAAAAACGTTCATGGAAATGAAGCCTAATTGTTTTGTGGCCGACAGAGGACGGGGCTCAACTGATGGTATATTATTATTTCAACATTAATTATATTACTTCATATAATAAAAGGCAATAACATATTTAACCTTTTTAAGACGATTCTATTGACTAAAATATGGCCAAATATGGTATTTTCCATTTACCATCAATGATTAACAAATCAAACAGCACAAAATATAGCCTACTCATAAAAAAATATTGCTCAATTCGCACAGAACTAATGCACATTTACTGGGGCAAACGTGAAATTATCAACCCCTAGATTTTTTTGCTAAAAATAATTCTTACCTTTCTTCACTTGGTTTACACTGTAAACTGTGATGTGAATGTGCAGCTCAGTGTACAATCCTTGGATCTGTCACATGGCAGGATGAATTGCCTCCTGTGTATACAGCAGTTACCGTGTCCTGGCCTTGACACTCCAGATAGCTGAAGAACCTGGACCCCCACAAAGCTGGCAAGAAAAGGTCTGCGCAAGTGAATGCGCTCACAGCGTTATAAAGATGAGCATTGCTTAGCTTTCAGGGTATTAAACTGAGAGGCAAGCAAAATTCTGTATGCCATGAGGAAAAACATCATTCCAAATACATTACCGACCCTTCACAAATGCATATCAACATCAAAAACAACACTCACGTACAGCAGTCCCAAGCAGATTTTTGCTAAACTCAATACATTTTTAAGATAGACCCTCACAACTGCTCGGTCGTTGCTAAATATTAAAATGGCCCTAGCATTAGCTATGGTATTTTTTGCCAAGTACATACGTATAAGTATTAAACTTCTATTGGCCGTTACCGTTTTTATTAACTGTAGAGATGGGCCACTTTAGGATGAGATTCATAAACGTACAAAAAAACTTCAAGCATCGGAAAAACAAAAAGCTCTATAACGAATAACAAAAACGTTTTTTTCTCTAGCACATTCATCTTCAATCCTGAGTTTTCCTCTGCAGTACTTTTTTCTGCCGCTAGATGTCCTCAGGACTATTTAACCCATTTCTTTCAATCCCAAGCTATCTGGGACACGCCCCACCTTGTGACTGGACAGTGTAAGGAGAAGCGGCACAGTTATGAGCTTGTATTTCTGTCACTCGGCTTTCTATCTTTAAAGTGATACTAAAGTCTATTTTTTTTCTATAAAAATAACAAACCTGCTATTCTTACCTGCTCTGTGCAGTGGTTTTGCACAGGACAGCCTGAATTCTCTTCACTGGTCCCTCTTCGATGCTCCTTGAACCTCCCTCCTGTCAAGTGCCCCCACATCAAGCAGCTTGGCTGCAGCTCCATGTGTCTATTCAGACATGGAGTCCCAGTTTTGCCCCACCCCATATCTTCAAATTGGCCAACAAACTGAGTGATAGCAGCAGGAAACAATGGTGCTGCTGCTGTGTCTCAGTCAATCAGGAGGGAGAGTCCTGGATGGCTGAGGCATTTGTGGACATCGCTGCATAGAGAGGGGGCTCAGGTAAGTATTAGGGGGTGCTAGGGTGGCTACTGCACACAGAAGGCCTTGTATCTTAATTCATAGAATTCATTAATATAAAAAAACCTTCTGCCTTTACAACTACTTTGAGTATGCTCCTTGTTGGTACATGAACCGATTGGCTCTTTGCTACTTCCTCCAACTTCATCCCAGCTGTACAGGAGCTTCAAGAGGTCAATACCAGGTAAAATTCTGGTCCTTACAATGCTTGTGTTTATAAAATACATAATTAAATGATGTATTAACCACTTGATGTCCAGACGATTTCCCCCCCTTAATGACCAGGCAATCTTTTGCAATACGGCACTAAGTTACGTTAACTGACAATTGCACGGTCATGCAAAGCTGTACCCAAAATAAAAATTTGTAATTTTTTTCTGCCACAAATAGAGCTTTCATTTGGTGGTATTTGACCACCACTGCGGTTTTAGTTTTTTTACACTATAAAACAAAACTTTTTTTTAATAGTAGTAGGTTTTGCACAGAGAAGCCCGAATCCTCTTCTTGGGTCCCTCCCTCCTATCGAGTGCCCCCACAGTCAGCAGCTTCCTATGGGGGCACTGGAGCCAAGTCACAGCTCTGTGTGTCCATTCAGACAGGGACCCCCAACCCAGCCCTGCCATCTCCCCTGATTGGCTGGCTGACTGACAGCCGTGGGATCCAATAGTGCACTACTGTGTCTCAATCAATGAGCAGGAGAATCCCAGACAGCTTAGACATTCGTGGAGAGAGATGGGGCAAAGGTAAGTAATTAGGGGGGTGCTGGGAGGCTGCTGCACACAGAAGGTTTTTCATCTTAATAAATAGAATGCATTAAGATAAAAACCCCTCTGCCTTTACAACTCCTTTAACTGTGTGCTGCTTTTACTAAGGGAAGTGATGGATTTTATTCCCTGTCTTGCAAGGACACAAAATCCATCACTTTCCCAGCGTCAGAATGCAGCTCTGCCTTGTTTACATAGGCAAAGCTCCATTCTGCGTCTCTGCCCAATTGTCAATGGGCGCCGACGGACATCCATCCCCGCGGCATCCACAGATCGGCTTCTGGTGTGAGCAATTACGGCAGAAGCGGCCTGCCAGTGGGGTGTGCAGAAAGATTATATATATATATATATATATATATATATATATAAAAAAACACATATACATATGTAGCGCTACCCCCGAAGGAGCCCCTGGATTGTTTTGGGATCGGCAAATTAAGTTACCCCAGCTTGGTCTAGGGATGCACCAGAAGAACCAAGTAGTAAACGGAGGTCCTCACAGTCAATAAAGATTTTCTCAATGCTTTAATTCCAGGCCAACATTAGCCAACATCAACTTTGGTGAAGGAAGAATAGGTTGATGAGGGAAGAGAAACTTTCGATTTCAGGCCTGGATATACACAAGGCAGATCAGCCCTTAGTAGCACAAATTTTCACACGTCGCCACTCCTATGAGACTGAGTGGGTAAGGTGCCCCCGGACAGGTGTCTCACACAGACCTGGCAGCCAAGGCTCCACCTCGAATTTTAGCTGGGAGGAACGGGTCTCTCTCACAGGCCCGGCTCTTGGCCTTTGCCACAGGCCAGTTAATTTGGATAGACTAAATGTGCGAACAGAGCGAATCCTCCCAGTAATTTCTCAGCATAAGTCACTGGGTGACAGTAAAGTGTACCTGCCAGCATCCCGGTCACCGAATCCCCGTCTGGGATTCTCTTAAGCTTCGGGAACCCAGTAAGTCACTGAGGTCCCTTGATTCTCGTCTCCGGCTGAGACTCAGGAAGGCCCAGGAACCTGGCCAGGCAGGCCGCGCCGGCGGGGTCCATGGGCGGGAACACCCTGAAGGTGGATGCTGCACCCCGAGTCCGGGACCCCGCGCACGTGAAGAACCACCACGAAGACCCGACCAAGGTCTCAGATATACCCCTCCCCAGCATGCCCAGCGAGGAAAAACCCTCTCTAATTGGCTGCTGAGGAAGACTCCATCCGCCAGAAATCCCGCTTGCTCCCACTGCCGGCCAAGGATGAAAAGACATCCCCAGAATGCAGTCCGAGCCAGTGGACCCTTCCAGAATGATATAGGTCAACAACCTAAACAAATCACAACTAGGAGCAACTTAACTCTCCTAGTTCAACTAGTTTTAACGCAGCGCCCATACAAAAAGCAAGCACACACACACACGTGATTCTGCACAGAACGCCCGCCCTATAGCAGTATATCGGCTATGGGACAGTCCCAAAGTGGTTAATACAGAGCTACAACCCTAATCCCAAAATAGTTGAGATGCTGTGCAAAATCTACATAAAACAGAATGCAGCAATTTGCCAATCTCAAACCCATATTTGGTTCACAATCGAATATAGAAAACAAAATGTTTAATCTGAAAAATGTGCCAATTTAAGAAAGAAATTGGGTAATTTTTCAGAAATTGGAGGCAACAGATCTCAAAAAATTTGGGGCAGGGCAACAAAAAGCTAGCAAAGGGAGAGCTGAACTTTTTGCAACTAATCAGGCAACATCTCAGATACATGATTGAGTATAAAAAGGGCATCTTAGAACGTGTCTCAGAAGCAAAATGGGCAGAGGTTCTTCAACTTGTAAAAAGCTGCATCTAAAAATTCTGTTTTTATGTAGATTTTACACAGCGTCCCAGCTTTTTTTTTTATTGGTGTTGTACATTAATTTGTGTCTTTTATATCGGTCTAGAAAAAAAAAGCCCCATGTGGTTTCCCTTTACATTTCCATCAGATCGCTTTTGCTTCTGTTCTATAAGCAAACAATCCAGTCACTGTTCATGGCTTTGGCTGACAATACAGGTGTTAATTTCATATTTACACAAGTTCAGATTTAATTAAAACCAGTAAAAAGGTTGCAGGATTTGCAGGAGGTAAATTGGACTGCAACAGCTAACAGCAGAGAGGCACCAAGCAGACACGAGATTACAGCAGAGGCAGTGTGATTCCTTATCGCTGTCTACAGAGAAGTGCCACTGCAAACAGGATTTCCGCACTTCTGAAGGATGAAGCTTATCTCCAAAACCTGTTCAGAGGAGAATGCGCCCAACTTATGTATCTCATCCAAGCCCATTATCCCAACTATATCATAATCCAGCATTATGGAGTCAGAGGAAAATGTTATTACATTGCTTAAAAGCATTTTTGGTCTTTAACTGCTTGCCGACCAGCCGCCACAGTTATACGGCGGCAGGACGGCTCTCCTGGGCGAGAGCCCGTAGCTCTACATCGGCACCTTAGCGGCCCGCTCGCCCCCGAGCCCTGTGCGCGTGCCCGGCAGGCACGATCGCCGCCGGGCACACGCGATCGCTCGTTACAGAGCGAGGACCGGGAGCTATGTGTGTACACACAAAGCTCTTGGTCCTGTCAATGGGGGAAACGCTGATCTCCTGTTCATACAATGTATGAATAGAAGATCAGTGATTTCCCCTAGTGAGTCCACCCCCCCATACAGTTAAAACACACCCAGGAACACACTTAACCCCTTCCCCTAGTGTTAACCCCTTCACTGCCAATGGCATTTTTATAGTAATCCAATGCATTTTTATAGCATTGATCGCTAAAAAAATGCCAATGGTCCCAAAAATGTGATAAAAGTGTCTGAAGTGCCCGCCATAAGGTCCCAGTACTGAAAAAAAAACGCTGATCGCCGCCATTACTAGTAAAAAAAAATAAAAATAAAATAAAAATACCATTTTTGTAAACGCTATAACTTTTACGCAAACCAATCAATAAAACACTAATTGCGATTTTTTTTTTACGAAAAATATGTAGAAGATTACGTATCGGCCTAAACTGAGGAAAAAAAAGTTTTTTTTATATATTTTTGGGGGATATTTCTTACAGAAAAAAGTAAAAAATATTGCATTTTTTTCAAAATAGTCGCTCTATTTTTGTTTATAGTGCAAAAAATAAAAACCGCAGAGATGATCAAATACCACCAAAAGAAAGCTCTATTTGTGGGGAAAAAAGGACGCCAATTTTGTTTGGGAGCCACGTCGCACAACCGCGCAATTGTCAGTTAAATCGACGCAGTGCCGAATCGCAAAAAAAGGGATTTTTAAATACAGCTTACCTGTAAAATCCTTTTCTTGGAGTACATCACGGGACACAGAGCGGCATATTCATTACTATATGGGTTATATGGAGTACCTTCAGGTGTGGACACTGGCAATCTCAAACAAACAGGAAGTCCCTCCCTATATAACCCCCTCCCCTAGAGGGAGTCCCTCAGTTTTGTAGCAAGCAGTATGCCTCCCAAAATGTTCCCAAAAAGAGGGGTGTGAGCTCTGTGTCCCGTGATGTACTCCAAGAAAAGGATTTTACAGGTAAGCTGTATTTAAAAATCCCTTTTTCTTTCTCGTACATCACGGGACACAGAGCGGCATATTCATTACTATATGGGATGTCCGAAAGCAATGCTTTAATGAGGGGAGGGAGACATCTTCCAAAGAAGGATTTAATTTAGAGGTATACTCAAATACTAGTAAATCCAACTTAAACGAGAAATGTAAATCTCAAATCAAATCAAGGGAGCCCCCTCAGATCCTGAGGAGCTTGAATCGCGGCCTGTAGTACTGACTGCCCAAAGGCTGTATCCGCATCCCTTCTTACGTCCAATTGATAAAATTTTGTAAACGTGTGGACTGATGACCACGTTGCTGCCTTGCATATTCGAGCCATAGAGATCTGATGATGTGCTGCCCAGGAGGTGCCCATGGCCCTGGTAGAATGGGCCTTTTACCGACAAAGGAGGAGGCAACCTCTTCAAACCGCAGGCCCGAACAATTAATTGTTTAATCCATCTTGCGATGGTGGATCAAGCAGCTGCCTGACCCATCTTGGGCCCTTCCGGTAAAACGAACACCACATCTGTTTTCCGAACCTTCTCTGTAGCTTTAAGATAGGCCTTTATGGCCCTGACAATATCCAACGTATGCAGCAACCTCTCCTTTCTAGAGGTGGGTTTTGGAAGAAGGATGGAAGTACCACATCCTGGTTCAGGTGGAAACTGGATATAACCTTTGGTAGAAAGGAAGGATGAGGACGGAACCCCGCCCTATCCTTATGAAAAATGAGATATGGTTCCTTACAAGATAAGGCTGCCAATTCCGATACTCTCCTGGCCGAAACTATGGTGATCAGAAATACCGACTTTCTAGTCAGTAAAACCAAAGGTACCTCAGCCAACGGCTCAAGGGGTTGTTTCTGTAGAGATGACAGAACAAGATTTAAGTCCCATGGACAAAGTGGTGATTTGACCGGAGGATTAACACGTAAGACTCCCTGTACGAAGATCTTAACCAGCGAGTGGGCGGCCAGCGGCCTCTGAAACCACACTGATAAGGCTGAAATCTGTCCCTAGATCGTGCTTAGTGCCCGGCCTTTATCCACTCCTAGCTGGAGAAAACGTAATACTCTATCAATGGTATACTTGCGGGAAACCCATCTCTTAGCCTCACACCAGCCTACGTAGGCCCTCCAAACCCTGTAACAAAATTACCCTGGAGGCCGGCTTTCTAGCCTTAATGAGGGTAGGGATTACCTGCCTAGACAGACCTCTACCCCTGAGAATCAGGGATTCAGCCGCCAGGCCGTCAATTTTAGACGCCGTAATGCAGGGTGGAGGATCGGGCCTTGTGAGAGTAGGTCTGGCCATAGAGGAAGAGTCCAAGGGCCTTCCGCTGCCAATTTCAGGACTAGTGAGTACCATGCCCTCCGGTACCAAGCTGGGGCTACCAGGATAACCGGCCTGTGCTATGATCCTGCGCCACAGGCGGGGTAGTAACTGCAGCGGGGGAAATGCATATAGAAGCTATGATTGATGCCAAGGGCAAACCAACACATCGGTTCCGCAGGCCATAGGGTCCCTCGTTCGAGACATGAACCTGTCTAGCTTCTTGTTGAATCCTTATGCCATGACCTCCACGTCTGGCACTCCCCACTTCTGGCAGATTGTCTGAAAAAAACTTGTGGATGCAGGGACCACTCCCCCGGCGACAGGGTTTGGCGACTTAGGAAGTACGCCTGCAGGTTGTCCACCTCGGGAATGAATGTCGCCGATATGCAGGGTACATAAACCTCTGCCCACCGAAAAACCAAGCTCCTCTCACTCTGAGTGGCTTGACTCTTGGTTCCCCCTTGGTGGTTCACATATATGCCACCGCTGTGGCATTGTCTGAATGAATTCTCACCGAGGACCCCTGTAATCTGGAAGTCTATGCCAGGAGGGCTAGCCGAGCCGCTCTGATCTCCCAGACCTTGATGGGCAGCTGCCTCTCCGCCTCTGCCCAAGTTACTTGGCGAGTGAACCCGTTCCAGACCGCTCTCCAGCCTTCCAGACCACTGGGCAGAACCAAGGCTGCTAGAACTGCTGTCTGTAGGACCCGAGTGTGGAAGCGTGTGGTATCGCCTCGAACATGGCCATTAGTTTGCCTAGTAATCGCATACATAGGCGAATAGTTGGTTCTCTTTTGCTTAGAACCAACTGAATTAATCTTTTGATAGCCTCGACCTTTACCAGGAACAGGAACACCCATCTTCTGTTCTGTGTCTAATCTCATGCCGAGATATTCCAACTGCTTTGTAGGTTGAAATGCTGATCTTTCCCCAGTTTAGGACTCAGCCGAACCTCTCGAGGTACTGAACCATGAGGGTTACTACGCATTCCATCAAGGAAGCGAGTGATCTATGATTAAGAGGTCGTCCAGGTATGCTAGGACCGAGATCCCTTGGATCCTTTAGACTGACTAGAATTGGAGCAAGGACCTTCGTGAATACCCGGGGGCCGTAGCCAGCCCGAAGGGGGGCGCCACGAATTGGAAGTGACGCTGTATCACTGCGAAGCGTAAAAACAAAAATATTTGATGTGGCTGAAAGACTTGGTACATGAAGGTAACCATCCTTTATGTCTATAGAAGCTAGATCCTTCTGGAGTGTGGCGGCTGCTGACCGAACGGATTCTGTCCGGAAAGAGCGAACCCTTAGGTAAGCATTTAAACCTTTTAGGTCCAAAATTGGTCTGACATCGCCGATGGGCCTTGGTATGACAAACAGATTGGAATAGAAACCTAGCCCCTGTTCTTGGGCTGGTACCTCTACCATTATGCCCTGGTAAGCAGATGAACCAACGCCGCCCGCATTGAGGCCTTCCTTGTGGAGGAAATTTTTAGAAATTCTAATCTGTAGCCTGCGGCCACAGATGATCGGACCCCCTCTGTCGGGGATCGATCCCCAGAGGCCTGTCCTTGCGATCCATTTTAAAAGTTTGATCGCGCAGGAGGTCCGTACTGCCTGGAATTTGAGGGCCCCGGAACAGGGGGGGGAACTGCCTTTTAAACGCAGGACCCCGGAACTTCTTTTGACTGGTAAAAGGGTACTTTTGCCACTTGAAACAGTCTGAATGTATTTATCCAGATCTTTCCATGGAAGGGCAAACCTGCCAGCAGTCTTTTACATGGGCTCGGCCGCCCAGTTCTTCAACCATAAGAGCCTTCTCATATCCACTAAAAATAGTGACAACGAGACGCCTGCTGGATGGAGTCTTTTTATAACCTCTACCGCAAAGCACAGAGCTCTGGGAATATCCAATAACTCCTCTGCCTATTGGGCAGGGATGTCTTAAGTATCTGTTTTGTCTGGTTCTTTAACGCCTGACAAAACTCCAATTGCAGCCCCTGCTGGCTGTAGCCAAGGATGCTGGAAAAAGTGTCTCTAAACGTTTATTGACCGGGACCTTAAACATTTGTATGTTTCCCCTTAGGCCAGTTAATGATTTAATCACCCATGAGATGGCTGCGTCCACAGTTGGGAGCGCCCCCTTTCTTAGAAAAAATGTTTTTTTTTTTTTTTGTTTTTTTTTTCCCATAGGGTAAATAACAGACAACCTTCCAGGTGGTCTCCCATCCAGGCATTAACCAGGCCCGACCCTGCTTAGCCTCCGAGATCAGACGAGATCGGGCGCTTTCCGGGAGATGCGGCCTCAAGGACCTCACGGGTAGTTGAAAAGCAGTGCCCGAACCGGGACCTGAACCCTGGACCCTCAGATTAAAAGTCCGATGCTCTACCAACTGAGCCATCCGGGCCCCCTTTTTAAAGAGCACTTGGTCAGGGGAAAGAGTGCCTGCAAGCACAAATATTTCCTGGCAGACGTGCATAAAGACTACCCTCTCGTCAGCTTTAGGCGGCAGAAAAAATTCTGTCCGGTCGTCCCAATCCTGGAAAAACCAATTCCTCTAACAGAGGATGGGCCAGAAACGCTGCGTTGCTTAAAGGCGTTTTTAAAAGAACCCAAAGAGGATACCGCAGGAACCTGAGGCTCTGGAAATGGCAAATTGAATGCCAAGCGGCCATGTCTGTCAAAGACTGGACCCACAGACTCTCCGCCTGGGAGGCTGAAAACGATTCTACAGTGGTAGATCCTCTAGGTTCTGTCCCTTTTTGGCGATGGGGATCTAGTCCGCTTCTTGCCAGAAAAAGAGCCAGCGATCATAGCTGTTAACCTCTTTTCTTTAGCCCCCCTAGGCTGACGGCTAGCATCTCCTCTGTGATAACACAGGGTTGGGCCGACCTGGGCCAGCCTCAGCACCAGACCCCCTTAATGGCTTATCCAGGGTGACCCCCTATAGGAATAACCTGTGGGGAAAGTATTGGCATATTATCAGAACCAGAGGAGGAACCCCTTTGTCTTTGCCTTTTCTCTTTTTTTTTTGATCCTGAACCCTTGGAAGCCATAATACAAAAGCGAAGGACTCCGCTTACAACAACAGACTGTTATAGCCAGGAGTACAAAAAAATAAGGTTTAGGGGACAACAGGATCACTAATGCCCCAAAACCGGTGGGGCTCAGTATGTTTTTCTTTTATATGTTATTCACCACATACAGCCCCACCCCCAACATGTTTGCCAGCATTCAACCTGTTGCCAAGGGGATTTTGGCTTAACAAAAAGTATTGGAGCTGACTCCAGTATGTAGTACCCCTTCTCGCCACCGGGAGTCACTGTGCTGCCAGCTCTACGTCCTCTCTCTCTCCAGCTCAGCTCTGAACTGAGCTAAGAACGCGCCTGCTGTGTATAACAGCAATTAAAGGCGCGCCCACTCTACACTGCAGTCACACTCCCGCCCCTCCCCCCCCCTCCCGAACGGCGCGAAAATTTTCTATATGCATGCGCGCGTGCGACTGTCGGGGGAGGAGAGCCCAGGAGGAGACGCACTCTGGAGCCCAGGAATGCAGGTTGGAGGACGCATCAGGCGGCAGATTTGAATCCCGGCAAGGTAAGGCTAACACAGGCCCCTAAGGAGTCCCTTTAGCCTAGAGACAGATCTTTTTTTTTTTTAAAAGATCTTCAACCAGCGAGCAGCAGGTAGCTAGCAAACATACATAGATAGGTAGGGGGATCAAGTTATGGGGGGAAACATTTCAGGGCATCCTGTCTATCAGACATAGTGACCATGGTGCCAATGCAGAGCATACTCAGGCTACCCCCCCTTAAGATCCCCCTGGAGAGCCTGCTGTCGAACCAAGTCCCGCAGGCTCCCCACTTACCTGCTCCATGCAGCAGGACGTTTTGCAAAACGGTCCAATCTTCTCCCATCTCCGTGGGTAGCGTAGTAGACCTTCAGGCCCTGGGGTCCTATGAAGGTACCCACTGTCCTGGACCTATATAGCACCCTGGCAAACAGGAACTTATGGTTTTTACAAACTCCAAGTCCTGGGCCCAGGGTCCAGCCCTCCAAAGAGGAGCATTATAGGCAAAACCCCACGGTTTGGGGCCCGGGTACTGTCCACTTTGGCACTGAGGCTCCTTGGACAGATCCGGTTAGCCCGCCCTTAATCCCAAGGATGTGGAGCAAAGCTATTCCGTGACCAACACCTAAGACACTGGCGAAAAAACTGAGGGACTCCCTCTAGGGGAGGGGGTTATATAGGGAGGGACTTCCTGTTTGTTTGAGATTGCCAGTGTCCACACCTGAAGGTACTCCATATAACCCATATAGTAATGAATATGCCGCTCTGTGTCCCGTGATGTACGAGAAAGAAAGTGCTCTGGTCATTGGGCAGCAATATGGTCCGGGGGTTAAGTGGTTAAAGAAGAACAACATTAAAAAGAAAATATGTTATTATGCAGATAAAATGACCTACGTATACTTCTACCATTTTTCATCTCCTTTGTTCACGTTTGTTAAAAAGTGTGTGTGTGTATATATGTATATATACACACACACATAGGATCTCACAAAAGTGAGGACACCCCCTCACATTTTTGTAAATATATTTTATTATATATTTTCATGTGACAACACTGAAGGAATGACACTTTGCTACAATGTAAAGTAGTGAGTGTACAGCTTGTATAAGGGCCCTTTCACACGTGCGGACGAACGGTCCGCTTTTTCTAAGTCCGTAAACGGACTTAGAATGGGCCCCTATGGGAGCGGATCCGTTATCATTTTCCAGCACTGCCTTAACCCTCTTGGGCATGAAGTTCACTAGAGCTTCACAGGTTGACACTGGAGTCCTCTTCCACTCCTCCAAGATGACATCACAGAGCTGGTGAATGTTACAGACCTTGCCCACCTCCACCTTCCATTTGAGGATGCCCCACAGATGCTCAATAGGGTTTAGGTCTGGAGACATGCTTGGCCATCCATCACCTTTACACTCCGCTTCTTTAGCAAGGCAGGAGTCTTCTTGGAGGCGTGTTTGGGGTTGATATGTTGGAATACTGCCCTGCGACCCAGTCTCCGAAGGGAGGGGATCATGCTCTGCTTCAGTATGTCACAGCACACGTTGGCATTCATGGTTCCCTCAACGATCTGTAGCTCTCCAGTGCTGGCAGCACTCATGCAGCCCCAGACCACGACACTCCCACCACCATGGAGAAAGAGAATAGAAAATGTCTTGGTCAAAGGAATTTCAGACAGTATGTGGTTTTCGTTCAGAAATTACATTTGGTATAAAACAATGTAAAAAGCAAGTGAAATTTTCAAATTACATGCTTTCATTCAGCGAAGGTACAAAGATTTTTTGTATAAATATTCTCGTCTGAAAATTAATACATGTATGGCCAGCATTAGGCTCGTTTCACACCTATGCAGTTTGCTTTTGATCCGTTTCTACACTGTTTTGCATTTTTGCACATGCGATTTTACTGTGATTTGCATTTTGCATATTCTATGCTTTTATTTGGCCAGTTTGTTGTTGGGAAGATTAAAAAAACGTCTGATTTTAGAATCACTCAATTCCTGTTCAGGACTACATGTCCCATGAGGCATTGCTCCTCACATGTTCACAAGTTCTCAAGCACTTACTGACATGGACGGTGTGGTGAGCTGTATGTGTGTTTCACTGTATTTCTGGTGTTCTGTCAGATATGACGACACGTCAGAATTGGTAACAGACGTGACGTTCCATCGCCACAATCTTGCTACACCCCGCACTCCTCCACAGTAATGATACACTGAGAAGGAAGCAAGCGGACATTATTACAGCCACTGGAGTTTTGCATTTCACAGTTATTTTTAACACAAAACAGCTTATATGCTTAAATACAGTATTTGAAAATCCAATGGATTGTTTACATGTTGAATTTTAAAAGCAGCGGTGTTCTGTGATATTAGCAAACCTGCGAGGTCAGCAGGTTTGCCGCTGCTTTTAAAATGTAACATGTAAACAGCCCGTTCAATTTATAAATCCTGTATTTCACCTTATAAGCTATGTTCCCTGTTAAAATTAAATGTGAGATGAAAAATACTGGTGGACAAGATGTCCGCTTGCCCCCTTCTCTGTGTATTGTTCCAATGGATGAGTGCAGGGTGTAGCAAGATGGCGGTGATGGAACGTCACTTCCGTTACCAATTCCCTTCGGGTCGCCTAATCAGACAGAACATCGGATATGTAAACAAAGAATGCATCCCCCTGTATACTTGCCTGATCCCAGATCTCGATCCAGCACTGTGCCCAAGAGTGGCAGCATCATTCTTATAGGCAGCTGCCGTCAATCATAGCCTGTGAGAAGGGGGCAGGGCCGAGCGGCTCTGCATGTGTCAACAAAAACAGTGTGGCTAGGAATTGAGCCTGTACGAGTTCAGGCAGCTTGCTATGGGGGCACTCTGACGGCAGGATTCAGAGGTATCAGCAGGGGACCCCAGAGGAGAAGGATCAGGGCTGCTATGCGCAATACCATAGCACCAAGCAGGTAGTTTTTTTTTAATGATACAATGTTTACAATCATTTTAACCACTTGCCTACTGTGCACCTACACTGCCCTTCCTACCCAACTGACAACATTTTAGCTTCCGGTACTGCGTCGCTTTAACTGACAATTGCGCGGTTGTGTGATGTGGCTCCCACAAATAGAGCTTTCTTTTGGTGGTATTTGATCGCCCGTGCGGTTTTTATTTTTTGCGCTATAAACAAAAAAAGAGCGACAATTTTGATAAAAGACACAATATGTTTTGCTTTAATAAATCTCCCATTAAAAAAAACAAAAAATTTTTTATCTCAGTTTAGGCCGATACGTATTCTTCTACATATTGGTAAAAAAATAAAATAAAATAAAAATCGCAATAACCGTATAGTGACTGGTTTGCGCAAAAGTTATATTGCCTACAAAATAGGGGACATAATGATTTTTTATTTTATTTATTTTTTTACTAGGAATGGCGGTGATCTGAGGTTTTTTTTCGGGACTGGGACATTATAGCGGACACATCAGAAACTTTTGACACATTTTTGGGACCATTTACATTTATACAGTGAATAGAAATATGTATTGATAACTGTATAAATGTAACTGGCAGGGAAGGGGTTAACCACTAGGGGGCGGGGAAGGGGTTAAATGTGTATCCTAGGTGTGTTCTAACTGTAGGGGGAGGGGGGGGGGGGTGACTGGGGGAGGTGACCGATTGTGTCCCTATGTACAAGGGACACAATCGGTCTCCTCTCTCCCTGACAGGGACGTGCAGCTCTGTGTTTACACACAGAGCTCTACGTCCCAGCTCAATTGTCGGCAATCGCGTGTGTTCTCAGTGACGCGACGGGTGCGCGAGCCCCTAGCCGCTTTAAATGACAGGACGTCATATGACGTGCTGTCAGGAACAAAGAGTATCAAATAACGGCGGGCGGGTATCAAGTGGTTAAGGACTCTGTGCAGGGAAGATCAGCATCTGAACCTGGAGGTGGCGGCTGATAGTCTGAAGGTAATATAAAAAGCATTACTATTACACTTAGGATATGAATAACACAAAAACATTTTCACACATGATTAGTATTTGGCTGAAGCCATTTATTATCAATCAACTGTGTTTACTCTTTAAATCATAATGGCAACAAACTACCCCACATGACCCTGATCAAAAGTTTACATACCCTGGTAATTTTGTCCTGATAACATGCACACAGATGATACAAAGGTGTTTGAATGGCTATTAACCACTTGACCACTGGGCACTTAAACCCCCTTCCTAACCAGACCAATTTTCAGCTTTCGGTGCTCTCACAATTTGAATGACAATTACTCAGTCATACAACATTCTACCCATTTGAAATTTTTGTCCTTTTTTTCACACAAATAGAGCTTTCTTTTGGTGGTATTTGATCACCTCTGGGTTTTTTATTTTTTGCGCTATAAAAGAAAAACGACTGAAAATTCTGTAAAAAAAAAAAAACTTGTTTCTGTCATATTAGCAGGTTATTTCTCACACACAGCATATGCATACCACAAATTACACCCCAAAACACATTCTGCTATTCCTCCCGAGTATGGCGATACCCCATGTGTGGGACTTTTACACAGCGTGGCCACATACAGAGGCCCAACATGCAGGGAGCGCCACCAGGCGTTCTGGAACACCCAGACCAATTCTGACATTTCTCTCCTACATGGAAAAATCATCATTTATTCGCTAGAAAATTACATAGAGCCCCAAAACATTATATATGCTTTTTTAGCAAAGACCTTAGAGAATACAATGGCGGCCGTTACAACTTTTTATCTCGCACTGTATTTTCGCAGAAATTTATTGAACGCGTGTTTTTAAAAAAAACTGTTTTGTGCTTAAAACAAAACAAAACAGTAAAGTTAGTCCAATTTTTTTTCATAATGTGAAAGATTAAGTTACGCCGAGTAAATAGATACCCAACATGTCACACTTCAAAATTGCGCACACTCGTGGAATGGCGCCAAACTTCGCTACTTAAAAATCCCCATAGGCAGTATTGCAGAGTATTGGGGTATTGCAAAGTATCATGCAGGGTATTGGGGTATTGCCGAGTACTGGGGTATTGCCGAGTATTGGGGTATTGCCGAGTATTGGGGTATTGCCGAGTATTGGGGTATTGCCGAGTACTGGAGTATTGGGGTATTGCCGAGTACTGGGGTATTGCCGAGTACTGGGGTATTGCCGAGTATTGGGGTATTGTTGAGTATTGGGGTATTGTTGAGTACTGGGGTATTGTTGAGTACTGGGGTATTGTTGAGTACTGGGGTATTGTTGAGTACTGGGGTATTGCCGAGTACTGGAGTACTGGGGTATTGCCGAGTACTGGAGTACTGGGGTATTGCCGAGTACTGGAGTATTGCCGAGTACTGGAGTACTGGGGTATTGCCGAGTACTGGAGTACTGGGGTATTGCCGAGTACTGGAGTACTGGGGTATTGCCGAGTACTGGAGTACTGGGGTATTGCCGAGTACTGGAGTACTGGGGTATTGCCGAGTACTGGAGTACTGGGGTATTGCCGAGTACTGGAGTACTGGGGTATTGCCGAGTACTGGAGTATTGGGGTATTGCCGAGTACTGGAGTATTGCCGAGTACTGGGGTACTGCCGAGTACTGGGGTACTGGGGTATTGCCGAGTACTGGAGTACTGGGGTATTGCCGAGTACTGGAGTATTGGGGTATTGCCGAGTACTGGAGTATTGGGGTATTGCCGAGTACTGGAGTATTGGGGTATTGCCGAGTACTGGAGTACTGGGGTATTGCCGAGTACTGGAGTACTGGGGTATTGCCGAGTACTGGAGTATTGGGGTATTGCCGAGTACTGGGGTATTGCCGAGTACTGGGGTATTGCCGAGTACTGGGGTATTGCCGAGTACTGGGGTATTGTTGAGTACTGGGGTATTGTTGAGTACTGGGGTATTGTTGAGTACTGGGGTATTGTTGAGTACTGGGGTATTGTTGAGTACTGGGGTATTGTTGAGTACTGGGGTATTGTTGAGTACTGGGGTATTGTTGGGTACTGGGGTATTGTTGGGTACTGGGGTATTGTTGGGTACTGGGGTATTGTTGGGTACTGGGGTATTGTTGGGTACTGGGGTATTGTTGGGTACTGGGGGGATTGCTGGGTACTGGGGGGATTGCTGGGTACTGGGGGGATTGCTGGGTACTGGGGGGATTGCTGGGTACTGGGGGGATTGCTGGGTACTGGGGGGTTGCTGGGTACGGGGGGGTTGCTGGGTACGGGGGGGTTGCTGGGTACTGGGGGGATTGCTGGGTACTGGGGGGATTGCAGAGCTGGGATGTTTTGAGGGATGGCTGGATCTGTGACTGCATTTGTCACAGATCCAGCCACAGCTCAGCTGCTGACACCCCGCTCCCCCCCTCTCCTCGCACACTGTACAGAGAGGAGAGGGAGGAGAGGGAGGAACCGGTGTCATCAAATGACGCCGGTTTGTTTACAAGTGATCGCGCCGTCATTTGACGGCGCGATCACGTGGTAAACGGCCGCGATCAGCGGCAATTTACCGTGATCCGTGATGCGCCGGGTCTTCTAGACCCGGCGAGCACGGACACTTTCACGAGCGCGTCCCAGGGGACGCGCAATCGTGAAAGTGAAGGACGACGTCCCAGGGACGTCGTCCCAAGATAACCCCGCCGCGCCGTAGCAGTAAAATGCTTATGGCGCGGTGGGAAAGTGGTTAAAAGGTAACCATCCTCACCTGAGATCCGTTTGCTTGTAATTAGTGTGTGTATATAAACAGTCAATGAGTTTCTGGACTCCTGACCGACCCTTGCATCTTTTATCCACTGCTGTACGTTTCTAGATTCTGAGTCATGAGGAAAGCAAAATAATTATCAAAGAATCTGCAGGAAAAGGTAGTTTAACTGTATAAAACAGGAAAAGGTATATAAAAAGATATCCAAGAAATTGAGAATGCCAATCCGCAGTGTTCAAACTCTAATCAAGAAGTGGAAAATAAGGGGTTCTGTTGAAACCAAACCACAGCCAGGTAGACAAACTAAAATTTTAGCCACAACTGCCTGTGAAATTGTTTGGGTTGCAAAGAAAAACCCACAAATAACTTCAGGTGAAATACAGGACTCTCTGAAAACATGTGGTGTGGCCGTTTTAAGATGCACAATAAGGAGGCACTTGAAGAAAGATGGGCTGCATGGTCGAGTCACCAGAAGAAAGCCATTACTACCCAAAATGCCACAAAGCATCCCGCTTATAATACGCCAAACAGCACAGAGACACGTCTCAAACCTTCTGCCACAAAGTCATTTGGAGTGATGAGATCAAAATTTCGCTTTTTGGCCACAACCAGAAATGCTACATTTGGAAAGGCGTCAACAAGGCCTACGGTGAAAAGGTACATCATTCCTACTGTGAAACACGGGGGTGGATTGCTGATGTTTCGGGGGTGAGTGAGCTACAAAAGACACAGGAAATTTGGTCAAAATTCATGGCAAGATGAATGCAGCATGTTATCAAAAAAATACTAGAGGTACATTTACATTCATCAGCCAGGAAGCGGCACATGGGACGTACTTGAACATTCCAACATTACAATAATCCAAAACACAAGGTCAAGTCGACCTATTATGATTTAAAAAGAGTAAAACACAGTGGATTGATAATAAATTAAGCCTTTAGCCAAACACTAACCATGAGTGAAAGAAAAGTTTGTGTCATCAGGGGTCAAGTCCTGGGGAAAAAAGTGTGGGAACTCTCACCCAAGATCCACTCTCCCACCAAAAAAAAAAAAAAAAAGATACGCTCATATGCATAATTACTAAACCGCATGTTTGTTTATCGTGTTATCGAGTTATTGTGGGAACATTAAGTTCTAAATCCCACGATAACTCGCGGCAAACCTCCGCAATGTCTCCTGGGAACAATGACAAAAGCTCCCAGGAGACATTGCCGCATCAAGGAAGTGACGAAATACCCGCACACTACCTGATGAATCCATAAACAGGAAGCGGCCAGTAACAAAGGATTACTAAGGTTCGCCTGCCCCTGACAGTGACTCGAGCTGGGCATCGCCGCTTAGTGAAGAATTGGCTCGGGCAGCTCGGCTGCTCTAGTCCTGCAAAGGGAACTGCGTTCCTGCTGTGAAAAAGTGCAGGGACTCCGTTCCCACGCGTCCGTGCAGAACTTGAGCCCTGGTTATCATTCATATTCTCTAAATATATATTACAAGTGTATTTACTGAACAGCGGAGGGGGCATGAAAAATAAGCTCAACATCTATAGAATCCTTTGTTTTGCTTCTACATAGATCCAAATAAAAGTATTTAGACATGAATAAATAATGGGGGAAACTAAATGCGCAAACAACAATAACTCGAGCAATAATAATAAAATACAGATTAAAAATAGAAATACACTAAGCAGCAGCCACGCCAATAAGTGCTCACACACTAATAACTGATAAATAAGGGGAAGGGCAATGGCACTTGCTAATAATCAAGATAATACCGTAACAATACAATTTATACATGAATGTTTATATTTTTGTCTTTTCAATGCTCATGATACTCTTTTTTTTCCCCCCTCTTAAAATACATAATTTGAAAGGCTGTGTGTGTTATAACCAACTTGTACATAAAATGGTAAGAGTCGGTTCACACTGGGGCGACTTGGGATCAGACTTGAAGTCGTCTCAAGTCGTCCCAAGTCGCGCTGTCCAGAAAAGCAATGTAAGTGAATGGGAGCGGTGTTAATACACACTACTCATGTTGCTCCGACTTCAGAAGAGGTTCCTGTACTACTTCAATCAGACTTCTAGGCGATTTGTACCCATTGATTTCAATGGAAGTCGCTTCCAAGTCTGATCACTGTTTTAATTGAAGCTACTTTCAAGCAAGATAACATACATTTCTCAGGCAAACCCCTCCCTCCCCTTCCCTCTCCCAGAGCTGATTGTTGTTTTATTGGCCACTGGAATGTCTCCTGACCTGAAAAGGACTTCAAGTCGTGTTGTAAATCGCCCCAGATCGCCCTGTGATTCATGCTCAAGTAGTGTTGAAGTTGCTTCTGAAAGTCGTGCTGGAAGTCGTGTCGCCCCAGTGTGAACCGACTCTTAAGCTTCAGCGTTCAACTTCAGAAGAAAAAATAAAATAAAAAAAACACTGTGCCTGTTTACACAACACACACAATAATTAGGCATGTTGAAAAGTTGAAAGAAAATTCAAATAATTGCATAGTTCAATCAACATGGTTAAAAAGAAAATGTAAAAAGAGAAAAATGTACGAAAAAATAAATAAATAAAAAAAAACAGCTGCTGCCCAGCATGCCCCAGAGGTTCCTCTTACAGATCCTATTGTGTTCTAATGAGCACATTACGGATTACACAGAAACCCCCCAGCCCTGGGTGCTTTAATGCTTCTACACTAATGGTACAGCTATGCTTGCTGTACAAGAAGAAATCGTACCGACAAGCAGAAACATAAAACATTACCTCATGCCCCACTACCAGGACTCTATGGCTTTGTCTACAAAAAACAAAACCAGACTAAAGTAAAATACCACCAACTTACAATAGTCATATTTGTAATGGAAGAGTTCTTGAATCCTTTAGCTACTGACCGAGGCAAGAAAGTGCACATTTGAAGAATTAGCCCCTCCTGGGTTGAGTTATTTCCAGCCTAATTTCCGAGGCAATTTCAAGGTTTTGCATGTTGATATGTTACATGACTTGTAATAATCAAGTGGGTTTTAAAACGGTTCGATAAATATGTACTAGAGAGGCCAAAAGCTTGTGAAAACCTTACCATCATACCTATATTAGCTTGGTGGACTGTCCATAACCATGTGTTATATGAAGTAAGCCCATTCCTTATGGCTAGCCTCCACTCTTCTCCACTCCTTGCACCAGATTTTGCCACTCTTCTGGGAAGTCTTGTCAAAGGATTTGTGAGTGTTTCAATGAAAATTCATGAAATACTTTGTGAGGTCAGGTACCGACGTTGTGAGGTCAGGTACCGACGTTGAGACACAAAGACTGGGTTTGCATTCGTTGTGTCAATTCATTCCAAAGGTATTCAGTAGGGTCAAGGTCAGGCTGAAGGCCACTCAAGTTCCTCCACACATCAAACTATATCTTCTTGGAGCTAGCTTTGTGCACGGGGCACAATCATGCTACAACAGAAACAGGCCTTCCCCAAATAATTTCCATAAGGTTGAAAGCGCACAATTGTGAACAATTTCATTGTGTGCTGCAGCAGCAACAGTACCCCTCACTACAAACACCTGAACTCTGCAAAGACACAAGCATGAAGAGGCATGTAGCTTTATTTTTGACAGCCAATGAAAGGTTATCATTTTACA
This sequence comes from Rana kukunoris, assembly GCA_029574335.1. Lineage (NCBI taxonomy): Eukaryota > Metazoa > Chordata > Amphibia > Anura > Ranidae > Rana > Rana kukunoris. The sequence continues at coordinate 92,948,255 of CM056052.1, forward strand.
CTTTCTTACTCGAGTAATTTTTATTTACAGGCAGGGAAAGTACAATTTAATTATCAGAAAGCTATTCTATAGTAGTAATTATCATCAATGTAGTATCTAATTTTGTGCAAGCTTAATTACATGTACTGCTTGCTTAAAGCAAGATGAGGTCTGTGTGTTAACACTGGAAAATCTGTGTAATGGCTTCAATTCTCATGGTGCATAAACTTTTCCTAATCTAGCTGATCGAGTAAAAATTTAAACACAGAAATAATTTAAGTGTCCATATTCAATTAGCAACAGCATAACAATGAAGTGAACTTGGGTTAAAGCAACACTCCAACTAAGGTAATTTTTTTTTTAGTTTTGGAAAGACTAGGAGTGTTTTTTCTGCCGTCTTTTTAAAGCATGCCTTCACTCCAAAAAATTAGTTCTTTGAATCTCAGAATTACTGCATTGCCTAGTGCTCTTGGTCCAACATTGGAAATGTTTTTACAGGAGGGAATGGAGAAGAAAATTGTTCTCTTGGCAGGCCAAAGAATTGATGTGACCAAAGAAACAGAACTTTGGCAGATTATCTTAGGCTCGAAAGAATGGTGGGTACCATCACTGCCATTTCAGAAGGGAATGGGTGTTTAACTATACACATGAAAGCCTATTGCAGCTAAAACAAGCAAATGTATGTAGCAAATAATGGAAATCCTGCGATAATGGTTTTAACCTCAACTTTAAAAGAGAAGTATGTTTATGTTTTTTTCCCCCTCATTCATACTTGCCTAGGCGCCTCTGCACTGCGAACCAACTGATCAAACACAGCTGTTGGCTTGGTTCCAACAGCTTCCTGAGCAGAGAGCTGATGACTGTCGATCAGCATCTCTCCGCTCTGCCCCTTCACGCTCACTGGGGTGCCGAGCTGTAAAGGGGCAGGGAGCGACCGCCTCAGGTTCTCAGCGACTTGCTGAGGCGCCAAGACAAGTATCAGTCCAGGCACCTGGCGAATCCAGACTGTCGTGATGACGCAGTGCCTAGACCAATTTCTGTGAAGTCAGCAGAGAGCAGACTTCAGTCTGCTTTCTGCTAAAACGGGTCACAGGAGTGAGTGTAAAACGAATTGCACACCTATGACCTATAGGAGAAGCCCAGCCAAATGAGCTGGACATCTTTAACCACTTCCCGCCTGGTCTATAGAAAAATGACGGCCGGGCGGTGTTTCAATTATCCTGACTGGGTGTCATATGATGTCCAGCTGGATAACTGCCGGCACGCAGCACGGTGATCGGTGGTGCAACGTGTCAGTCTGACACACCACTACACCGATCTCTATGTGACCAGCCATGCCCAATCACGGCTGATCTTGGTGTAAACAGGAAGAGCCATTTATCGGCTTTTCCCTTACTCGAGTCTGACAGACGTGAGTAGAGGCGAGCCGATCGGTGGCTCTCCTGACAGGGGGGTCCGCGCTGATTTATCAGTGCAGCCCCCCCCCCCGGAGATGCCCACACTGGGCCACCAGGAATGCCCACCACACATGTATGACAGGTATGCCCCCCATGGCCACCAGGGATATCATACAGTGCCCAAAATATGCCAATTAGTCCCCACAAATGGTGCCAGTCTGTGCCTACTACTAATGCCTACCATATGTCTCAGTGATGACCAGCAGTACCACCCATCAGTGCCCATTCGTGTCGCCTATCAAAGCCCATCAGTGCCACCCATAAGTGCCCATCCGTGCCGCCTATCAATGCCCATCAGTGCTGCATACCAGTGCCTTATTAGTGTCTGTTAGTGCAGCCTCATTAGTGCCCGTCAGTGAAGGAGAAAATTTACTTATTTACAAAAAAAAAAAAAAGATTAAAAAAAAAATGTTTTGTTGTGCAAAAAAAAAAAAACAGCAGTGATCAAATATCACCAAAAAAAAGCTCTATTTGTGGGAACAAAAATCATAAAAAATTTGTTTGAGCACAGTGAAGCGTGATCGATTGTCATTCAAAGTGCGACAGCGCTGAAAGCTGAAAATTGGCCTGGGCAGGAAGGGGGTTAAGTGCCCTGTATTGAAGTGGTTAAAGGGGTTGTAAAGGAAAAACATTTTTTTCATAATAAAGCATCCTTTATCTGCAGACATTCCTCTTTTCACTTCCTCATTGTTCGTTTTTGCTCAGAAGTTGCTCTATTTCTTCTCTGTTCTGTTCACTTCCTGCTTGTCCGATTGTAACTCGCCACAGTGAAAGGAGGCTTTACTGCGGTGGTCAGTGACGTGCTCGCCGCCCTCCTGGGAACTACATCTGTGCGTCAGGATGCTCTCTACGTGTTAAAGACTCCAAGGAGGTGTGAAATACTGGGTGTGCCGCAATGCATACTGGCAAATGTAGTTCTTACATGAACGAGCACCGCAAACCAGGAAGTGAATGAGAGAACAGAAACTAGAATGCCGGAGGTGATATAGATGAAGGAATTTAATAGGTATTTACTCGTTTGTTAACAGAATCATTACACTATTCTGTTTGTCTACCCTGCAGACATTAATTTTAGCCAAAACATTTTTTTTCTTTACAACTCCCTTAAGGTATTAGCAATAGTGGTTATACCCGTGGAGGAGATGAAAGTAATGGTAAACTCCAGGCACAGGTTGGCAAGGGTAAAAGGGAGTATTAAAATATGTTTTTACTATTGTATATTCCAGATATCACAGCTATACTATGGGGGCACAAGAAAAGGCCTGGAGGCCTGCCAGCTGGGCACCACTGATCTGTTTTTTAAAAATGTCAGCGATCCAGGGTCTGTACTTTTCCACAAATGGTTATTTGTACTTTGTATCAATGTAATCACATTAGTTACTTTTTCCAATTAATATTTGCTTGAGTAAATACAGAGTCTTTATGGCTACTCTTTGTAGAGTAAACTGTACTAGCTTACAGGGATTACCAAGCTTCCTGCATGACCGACAATCTCGCGTTGAGCTTTTTAGGCAACAGCAAACAAATGATTCCAGGACAAACCACCGACTGATTCATGAGTAAATTATGAAGACTCTATTCCTCCGTCTTTCAATGCACCCTCCTTTACTCGCTTTATTTTATTAGCACAGTGTTTACTTTTCATGGGTCACAGGATTTAAAAGGGAAATAAAGCCTTTGCTTTATTATATAATGTAATTTTCCATAGCAAAGGAAAATAGAGAGTGCATACACTACAGAGAGAATTTTATCAGCAAGGGAGAACCGGACTAAAAATTAGAAGTTCAATATCATATCAACTCTACACTAAAACTCAACACCACTTCCCGCTAACTTTTCATTTCTACATGACCCCTGAATACAATGTGGTGCACAACTTCAAAGTGATCAAGTATATAGAAGAAGACTAAAAACAGAAGTACAGGGTCTGCGTTGTACCAAAATACTTTCCACTTCTTAAGATTAGACTTCACTTTGCATCTAGCCATTGATATAGCCTTTTCAAATGTTTTTGTATTCCACTCCTGACTTGTGCCAGGAATGCTCTTTTCATGCTGAGCCGAGCAAAATGACCACAGCTGATCATAGTTTAAAGTCAATAGAGAAAGTGATTAGCTACACCTGATTAAGTTACGAGTCATTTTTAGGAGGGGTGATCCTTTTCGGAACTCTGTGATTCCGTTTAATTATTCCTTTTCTGACATGTTAATGTTCAAGTGCATCTGGAAAGTATTCACAGCGCTTCTTTTTTCCCACTTTTTCCCACATTTTGTTAAGTTAAAGCATTTCTTCCAAAATGGATTAAATAATTTTCTCAAAATTCTTTATACCCCATGACAAATGTGAAAGTTTGTTTGAAATCTTTGCAAATGTAACAGAAAAAAAAAATGTACATAAAGTATTCACACCCTTTGCCAGGACACTCAAAATTGAGCTCAGGTGCATCCTGTTTCCACTGATCATCCTTGAGATGTTTCTACAACTTGATTTGAGTCCATCTGTGGTAAATTCAGTTGATTAGACATGATTTGGAAAGGCACACACTTGTCTATATAAAGGTCCCACAGTTAACAGTGCATGTCAGAGCATAATCCAAGCAATGAAGTCCAAGGAATTGTCTGTAGACCTCAGAGACATGATTGTATCGAGGCACAGATTTGGGGAAGGGTACAGAAAAATGTCTGCAGCATTGAAGGTCCCAATGAGCAGAGTGGCCCAATAATCCATGAATTGAAAAAGTTTGGAACCACCAGAACTCTTCCTAGAAAAGGCCACCCGGCCAAACTAAGCGACTGGGGAGAAGGAACTTGGTCAGGGAGGTGACCAACAACCCGATGGTCACTGACAGAGCTCCAGCATTTCTCTGTGGAGAGAGGAGAACCTTCCAGAAGAACAACCATCTCTGCAGCACTTCACCAATCAGGCCTGTATGGCAGAGTGGCCAGCCGGAAGCCACTTCTCAGTAAAAGTTATTTTGGCAAACTCCAGACAGCCCGTCTTGCCAAAAGGCACCTGAAGGACTGACCATGAGAAACTAAAATTCTCTGGTCTGATGAAACAAAGATTGAACTCTTTGGCCTGAATAGCAAGCATCATATCTTGAGGAAACCTGGCACTGCTCAACACCTGGACAATACCAACCCTACAGTGAAGCATGGTGGTAGCAGCATCATGCTGTGGGGATGTTTTTTTTAATCGGCAGGAACTGGGAGACTAGTCAGGATCAAGGGAAAGATGAATGCAGCAATGTACAGAGACATCCTTGTTGAAAATCTGCTCCAGATTGCTCTGGACCTCAGACTGGGGCGAAGGTTCATCTTCCAACAGAACAACCCTAAGCACACAGCCAAGATAACAAAGGAGTGCCTATGGGACAGCTCTGTGCATGTCCTTGAGTGGTCCAGCCAAAACCCAGACTTAAACCCGATCAAACATCTCTGGAGAGATCTGAAAATTGCTTTGCACTCATGCGCCCCATCCAACCTGATGGAGCTTGAGAGGTCCTGCAAAGAAGCATGAAAGAAACTTGCCCAAAGTAAGTGTGCCAGGCTTGTAAAATCATATTAAAACAAAAAAACTTGAGGCTGCAATTGGTGCCAAAAGGTGCTTTAGCAAAGTATTGAGCAAAGGCTGGGAATACTTATGTGCATGTGATTCTTTTTGTTATTTATTTCTTAAAAAATGTGCATAAAATTTCAAACAAACTTCTTTCGCATTGTCTTTATGGGGTATGGTTTGTAGAATTTTTATGTTTCAATAGTATTTATTAAGAATTTTCAGTAGAATACAGAAAATTTTATTGCAATTTTGTATTACAAAAGAAAATATATATCAGCACAGCGGGAACAAAGTAGAACAGTTTGATCAAGTGCAGCAAAACAAGTAATCTTACAACCTCTGATCAGGGCCTTTCAGTGCACAAATATGGCCAGGACTGATCTATGACTTCTAGGACCAAACTCTAGTTAGATAGTCCCAGTTCCCGCCGATGGACCACCAGCCACAAGGGGCAACCCCCCACCCCCCCAAATGATGAAAGGGAGGGGGAGCCTAGCCCCCGGGCCCTACAGGTCCAAATCCCGGTAGCACAAGTATCAATAAACATACTGAAACTTATAAGCAATAAGAAAGAAATATAAAATAAAGGATATAAAAAAAAAAAAAAAAGGAAAAGCAAAGGGGGAAAATAAAAATCAGGGAAAGACAAAGAAAATAGTAGGGAGGAACAGAGAAAGGGGGGGGGGGTCAAAAGGGTCCCAGCTCAGTGACCAGGCCCAACCTCTTAAGATTAAGCTAAACTGAGATCCTCTCGGGATCGTTGGCAAGATATGCAATCCACAGGTCCCACACTCTGTGAAACACATTTATTTTGTCCTGCAACAACACTGTTAACCTTTCGTTTAACATCAACCAGGTGAGCTTTCCTTTAAACTGTTTGAATGGGAGAGCTGCCGACCTCCAATTTCTGGCGATCGTTATCTTTGCAGATATAAATATAAATGTTATGAGCCTCTTACTGGATTTTGAGGCCTCAGCAACCCTGCCTCCTAGTAATGCTTGCTTAGCTGATTTCTGCAGGTTAATCTGAGTAGGCGAATACAGAAAATTTTAAACTCTGTTCCAAAACCTTCGAACCTTGGGGCACGTCCACCATATATGGTAAGCCGTGCCCGTCTGGCCACATCCCCTAAAGCACAGAGGGGATGCTCCTGAAACAAAGGCCGCCAACCTAGCTGTCACCATGTACCATCGGAAAAGAACTTTATAATTTGCCTCTATTATTGAGGTATTAATGAGTGATCGAGAAGCTGTATCCACCAACGAGTGCCATTTCTCCAGATCCAAGGTGACCTGCAGATCTGTTTCCCAATGTGTCATATAGTTCAGCTTTCTCGACTCTCCCATCAACAGCAAATAAATAGAAGATATATGGCCCTTCATCTTATCATATTGAGCACACAACCTTCCCATAGGTGTAAGTGTATGAATGTCACTTTTACGGGCCAAAGTCTGTATAAAGTGGGATATCTGCACATATCTATAGCTTTCTACGAAAGGTAAGTCATACTTATCTCAGTACCTGTTCCGTTAACAAACCTCTGTGATCATAAAAGTCCGCTATGCGCAGTAGACCCTTAATGGTCCACCACTCAAATGCAAGGGGAGTGAGACCCGGGGTGAATGCTCTGTTTTGCAATAGTGGCGCTAGGGGAGAATGGGGTGATTTGAAAGACTGAGTCCTGGAGACCCTGTCCCATACTTCCAATGAAAACGACAGGGAGGGGCATAAGATCAGTGGCCTCTCCTTAGGTGGGAGCCATATTATATGGGAGACAGGTCTAGGGCGACAGGAATATGATTCCATAGCCATCCAGATGGCCGGGGGTGCCGTGAATGGAATCTGGCGAGGTGTGCTAGTTGGGCAGCCTGGAAATATTTCTGCAGATCAGGCAGGCCAAGTCCACCCATTCGTTTTGGCGGAGAGATCACGTCGCTTCCTCCTTCCTGTGTTTACACAGGAGGAGGAAGTGACAGGGCGGGCGCACGCATTGGCTGGGAGCGATCCGGAGGGGGCGGACAAAAACAAATAGCCGCCCCCTCTTGTCGGATCGCTCCAGCAGCCTGATCCCCCCCAAGGCACCAATGTATATATACCTTGATGTGCCTGTCGGTGCCATTCTGCCGACGTAAATGTACATGCGGCGGTCCTTAAGTGGTTAAAGAGGGCCGGATAATTAAACCTATATAATGTTTCGATAGACGGGGTCAAATGGACACCCAAATAAAGTAGGGACCCCGATTCCCAAGAAAAACTATACATCTGTTCCAATACTGTCTGAGTTGAAGCAGGCAGCGAGAGATTCAGCGCCATAGATATACTATGGTTAATCTTCAGCCCTGAGATTTCCGATAACGGTTGCAGTATAGCATAAAGATTAGGCAGGGTGGTGATCGGGGTTGTCAGAGTCAGCAGCATATCGTCCGCAAAAAGCAGACATGTGTGCTCATATTCCCCACAGGAGATTCCCTTGATATCTGGACACGAGCGAATCCTCATCGCTAGCGGCTCAATTGCAAGGGCAAACAATAACGGGGATAGCGGGCATCCCTGCCTGGTTCCCTTTTGGATAGCAAAAGATTGGAAGGAGTAACCCCGAAGCATTAGAGTAGCACTTGGTGTATCGTAGAGGGTCCGCAGGAGATCCAAAAAGCGCCGCCCAAAGCCAAATCGATCCAGTGCGTCAAATAGGTAGTCCAAGGATATAGAATCGAACGCTTTCTGGAATTCCAACGATAGCAACATCCCCCTTCGCACCCCACCTCCATCCCAATCAGATTGTATGGCCGAAATTAAATCAATCAATCTACGGGTTTGGTCAGATGCTTGTCTATTGGGTACAAAACCCGCCTGGTCAGGTCAGATATAGCGCGATAGGAAGGTATTCAATCTTTGAGCTAGGATCTTAGTTAGTATTTTAAATCCGCATTGATCAGAGAAATAGGGCGGTAATTGGCACAATTACTATGATCTTTCCCCGGTTTGGGGATCACATTAATATAAGCCGAATTTTCATAATTGGGGAGCTTAGCTTCCCGTCCTAGGGCGTTAAAATACGAGCAAAGGTGGGGGATAAGGATATCCTGGTATTTCCTATAATAGTGTCCTGGAAAACCATCAGGACCCAGGGTTTTTGTGGGGTGCAAGGATTTGATAGCGATCCTAACCTCCGCTTCCGTAAATGCATCATCCATCAGATCAGCGGGGGCCTGTGACAATTTAGGCATTTAGATTTCACTAAAAAGATCTCTCCGTCTTAGAAGTATCAGTCCTATTCGGTGTACTATACAGTCTTGCATAAAATTTATAAAATTCCCTCACTATCCTATCAGGATTCTGGGCGAAGAGGCCCCTGGACAGACGCAATTTAGGTAACGCAGATGAATATGGCAGAGGAACCAATTTCCTGGCTAACATTGTAGTCGGTTTGTCCCCCATAGTGTAGTATTAGTGTCTAGACCAGCTAATGTGTTTCTCAGCCCGAAAAGTCAAACTGAGATTGAGCGCTAGTCTCACATCATCTATTTTGTGCCTCAGGTCTATCTTGGGGTTACTGGCTTGATTATCCATTAATTCTTTTAGCTTGGACTCTAGATGTTTGATTTCATGATCCCGAGCTCGCTTTGCCCTAGCAGCAACCTGTATTAACTTCCCACGAACCGTAGCCTTATGAGCTGCCCAAAGGGTTTCGGGAGACTCGACTAAAGACTTATTAGCGAAGTATTCCCGTATTTCCTGTTCTATTTCTGCATAGATTATAGGGTCGTTCAATAAACTTACATTAAGTCTCCAAGGGGAGGGCTTAAATTTAGTCCAGAGCCCCGTAGTGGACAATTGAGTCGGTGAATGATCATACCAAGGGGTGATAAGTATCTTAACTGAACTTATGTAGGGGAGAAAGGTGTGCGCACCAAAATATGGTCTATCCTCGAATATGTACGATGGACTTGGGAGTAATAGGTATAATCCCTGACCAATCGATTTTCCTCCCGCCAGGCATCAATCAACCCATGTACATGAAATAACCGTGCCACCTTGCCACTACACGTCGGCGGTCGCCTCAAAGTAGGGTCCAATTTGTCCATTATCCTATCTAGAGGAACATTCCTGTCATCCCCCCACCACTACCTGACCCTGAACCTTGGGCAAAAGAGTCTGAAACATCTTACTAAAGAATTCTGTCTGGCCAGTATTTGGGGCATGGTCATGGAGGCGACCCACTGCCATAAGATACCTGCCCCCTTTATCTTTAATTATCGTAATAGGAGTAAACGGAGTCCGCTTAGAGAAGCAGATTGCCACACCCCCCTTTTTTTCCCACACCCCCCGCTAAGAAAAATTGTGGATATTTTACATTGCGGTATCGGGGTGCGGATGTCTTTGAGAAATGAGTTTCCTGTAATAAAAAGGACATCGGCCCTCTGCTTATAAAACTGAAAAGCTTTAGTCCTTTTGACAGGAGAGTTGAAACCGTGGACATTGTCGCTCACAATGGAGTAGTCAGTGGAAAAAATGTAGCCATCGTGGTAGGGCAGAGCACTCTCAGTGGTGGACCATTTCACTTGAACGTAGATCGACCCCCCTCGAGGGACCCCTGAACCAAACTATACGACCTAGGCGCAGGACCAGGGTAAATGGGAAGGGTAGGGAAAAGATGAGAAATAAGTATTAAAAACAAAGTAAAAAACATCGAAAAAACATTGTTAGGCCTGAGGCCGAAAGAACCAGCCTGGAATATTCCAGGCAACAAATGTGTAAAGGTACTAGGGATAACCCCTACCGGAGACAAAGTCCGGAAGTTAACACACAAGGGTACCATCCTCCAAGGAGGGTGAGTAGTCTCGCTGTCGGGTGGCATGAGTGACCACCCCAAACCAAAACAACCATGTAGCTCTTATAAACAAACCAGCCGGAGTCTGTCCGGGCTCATTGCAAACAAGGATATGCATAATACATCTAACAATAACATTCCACATTAGGTCTCCACCAGCGGGTACCCCGGGGCAGGAAGGTTCCCCAGCGGTTGTTCCAGCCCCGGGGGCCCCCTATTCCCCAGGGAACCATATGGACCCCTCAGGCCCGAGGCCCCCGTTCTCCCCACAGGAAGATAAAAATGTCAATCAAAAAGAGTCATATTGATCATCAGGGACCCGGCGGGGCATTACTTCCCAGTTTAAAATATTGAAAAAACAAACATAACAAAAATATGAAGAAAAACTAAAGTAAACCCGGCAATGAAAACGTGTCCAGTTAGGCCTTTGGGCCAGTTGAACAACTCGAGACCAGGACAGTCGTCGACTGAATGATTGTAGAAAGTTGGCCCTCACAAAGTGGAGTGGAATTGTCCATCAATTCAGGTAATCCGGCGAGAATTTCTGGCTCAGGATCGTTTGCTGTCTTTCCAAATTGGAGAGAGAGGATGGTAAAGATCCCCTGAATGTGGTGAGGATGGAGCCGGGGAATCGCGAGTGATGATACCCAGGTTAAGTAATAGGTCTTCTCCTGCTTGGAATGTGGAAAAAGAATGAGATCTTCCTTTATAGGTGAACGAGAGCCGGAATGGAAAGGCCCAATGATACTTTATCTGTCGATCCATAAGGCGTTGTAACAGCGGGCATAGATTCCTGCTCTTTTGTACCGTTAAGGGTGCCAGATCAGTGTACAACTGAATAGAGGACCCATACAGCGACAGGTCCTGTCTGTTTCTGGCCGCAAACATAAGTCTTTCCTTTATGCGATAATAATGCGGCTTGACAATTACGTCACGCGGGAGTCCATCAGATCTCGGGGCTGCCAATGCCCTGTGTACACGATCAAGTTCCATCTGGTGAGCGGCAATATCTGGTATCAATTACCGCATTACGTCCTTCATGGCACCCTCTAAATCAGTATGCGATTCGGGCAGCCCGCGAATGCGTATATTATACCTGCGTGAACGGTTCCCCAAATCTTCAATTTTAGTGTAGGCCCCCTCCAGCCTGTCCTGTAGGTCAGAGATCATGCTAGCATTCTGGTTAACCCTTTTAATTGTGCCATCAACTTTTGTCTCAATTAGCACAAATCGCTCTCCCAAGCTGCTGATGTATTTTTTCAGGTCAGTGGTTATCATAGCACAGGCTTTAGAAAGTTCTTGCTGGAGCATGGCGGAAAATCTCGCCAACAGCACCGCATCAGGAGAGTAGTGTGAGAGCTGGGCAAGATGGTTGGCCTGCATCTCATGGCTAGGCTGACTGAATAAGGCCTCCATGATGTCTGTCATATTCCTATCCATAGAGGAAGCTGGGGAGTGAACGGAGTCCTGCCTGTCAGCATAGAGGGCGGGAGACTGTGGATGGGATGGGGATGCCGATGCCAACTCTCCCGCATGACTCTATATCCCCAGAGGATTGGGAGGAAAATGGATCTCTATAGGGGTCAGGCTGCAACATCTTACCCCCCATCATGGCGCTGCCTCGTGTTTCCGGACGCCCGGACGCCATCTTAGATTGTCCAGGGGAAGGCCCCGATCTCCTCCGGGCTTTAGACTGCCTATGCTGTCCTCGCTTTGGCTGTCCCCGTGCCCTCCCGTTCATAACCGAGCAGGGACTTCAGCTGGCCGTGCCCTAGCTCACGGTCTTCGCTGGCTGTGGCTACATTAGCTTTGTTAGGCTGGGGTGCCGGGAGCTCGGTCAGAGCACGTCTTCCTCCGAGATCCCGCGCATGCGCACCGTTGGTTTGTAAAATTTTTAAGAAAACTATGAATGTAATCAATTTTGGAATAAGACTAACATAACAATGTGGAAAAAGTGAAGGGCTGTGAATTCTTTCCAGATGCACTGTATATCTTTCACTTGGATGTTATACGTTGGATTAAAAACAGCTGAATAAAATAAAAACTGTACCGGTCCTCAGTTCAGTCTGCTAAGCAACAACATGCGATTGTTTAAATAATTTTTTATACCCACTGTATGCATTTCTGTAAGGCCAAGCCCCTGAACATGTCTAGATCAGAAAGAAAAGAATGAACAGAAGTCTCACTAATACTTGTTACGCAAACCTGTTGAAATACATTAGAGAGTAGATGGACATGTAGGAATAATCTATCCATTAAAGGCCATGTAGCCCTCCTAAATCCTAAAGACCAACAATCACAGAATAGTGCCCAAATACATAGGAACCACATAACTATAGTCAGTGAAATAAACAGGCAACTATGGGGTCCTTACCACTGGTCAAATTTAGGCAAGTCAACAAATAACTCAAAAGATTGACACTATCTAATTCTCCTGCAGGTCCTGGCTGGCTGGGCAGGATGTGAATTCAGTCTGTAAACAGCCATGTCAACCTGTGCACTGACCCTACTTATTTCCAAAATGCTTCAGTCCCAAATACTGGCACCTGTTGCTGAATTGGTCCAACCAGTGCTTACTCTGTCGTCACCCTTGCAGCCTTCTGAGCAAGCAATGGACACAAAGATTTCCTGATGTCACGTAGATGTTCTGCAGCATTTGATGGCTGGGGGCATCTATGGAATATAAATGGAAGCAAGAAGGTATGGACAGCTGGATTAAAGGCTTTTAAAGGCTTTTATTGTTTTTTACATTTATCGGAGTGCGGCTGTCCATACCTTCTTGCTTCCATTTATGCTTCGTGCATTGCCTGCACCCATTGGATTTTTGTCCACACTCACCACCGAGGTGCACTCATCTGGAGCGGCGGTCTCTTTCTCCTATCTATGGAATATAGAGTGCATGTAGCAGACATGTTAACAGTAGATAACTTGTTCCATGATGATTTTTTCTTTGTTCTGCTTAGAGTCCCAATTAAAATTATATATATATTTATTTATATTTATATTAGGAGCTTTATCTGCTTTCCTTGGATTAAAAGGGGCAGCTTGTATGAAGTCCAATACGCATCATCCAAAAATCTTTGTTCCGATTTAATTATAGCAGACCTACTGTCGCCAGAGTTTTTTTTTTTTTTTTTTTTTAATGGGCAAGCACGTGCAAGTATAACAATTACTGGTTTCGATTGCCTCAAGTCTTGGTGTGCACTGTGGTATGTCAGGAATTTATTGATCTAAATTACACTTGCACGCAGCAACTCTGTAAATAAATTGTAGGAGCCAAGTTTCTATTTTCGTTAAGACCTGGTTACTAATGATTAGCGTTCTGGTACTGTCAGAAATCTGGTGAGTTTATAAAATACCTGTGTGCAAGGAAGGGAGTCCTTTGTTATCCATCATAAATTAGGCAGACTGAGTAGTTCATCCCAAGCCGGCTTGGAAGCAAACCCACACAAGTTACCCCATAGCAAGAGGCTTGCTATTGGGGAACTCGGCAGGGGGAAGGAGCCAGGATCGCTGGCAGGGGATCACAGATACAGAGGATTGGGTATGCTCTGTGCAAAATCATTGCACAGAGCAGGCAATGATAACATGTTTGTTATTTAAAAAAAAATCACTTTTACTGCTGTCACACAGAATGTGACAATTACTCTTTAACCACTTCAATACCGGCCCATCGTCATTTGACATCCACAGATGGGATCTCACATCCTGGGTGGACATCATATGATGTCCTGGGCTTTGCGGGGGGATATCTGAATGATTCCTGCAGCTAGAGGCATCATTCAGATATCCATGTCTTCAGCGATCCTGCGCATCATAAGAATGATCATAGCAGCGGTTCTGCCACTTGATCGTTCTTATAGGCGGGGGGAGGGGACACCCCCCCGCGCTTCTCTGGGCTCTCCGGAAAAAGGGGGCCCGGAAAAAGAATCGTCCGGCGCAGGCAGGAAGCATATGGTCACCAGTCATCTCTATGACCGTCGGAGGCCCGGGCATGATGTAATGACGTCACACCTGGGTACCCGTAAGTAAACAAAGCCGCGATTACGGCTAGTGAGCAACACTGATCATGAGATCGGTGACATTTTATTCACCGATCTCATGCTTTCCAGCCTGGAGGACAGATGTGGGGTCTTATTGACCCCGCATCTCTCCATAAAGAGGACCTGTCATACACATTTCTTATTACAAGGGATGTTTACATTCCTTGTAATAGGAATAAAAGTGTAAAAAATAAATAAGTAAAAAAAAATAAAAATTGAAACGCCCGTCTCCAGTAGCTTGCACGCAGAAGCGAACGCACACGCAAGTCCCGCCGACATATGTAAATGCTGTTTAAACCACATATGTGAGGTATCGCCGTGTGCGTTAGAATGCCAGCAACATTTTTAGCACTAGATCTCCTCTGTAAATCTAAACTGGTAACCTGTAAAAAATTTCAAAGCGTTGCCTATGGAGATTTTTAAGTACCGAAGTTTGGCGCCATTCCATTAGTGTGCGCAATTTGAAAGCGTGACATGTTAAGTATTTACTCGGTGTAACATAATCTTTCATATTTTCCAAAAAAAATTGGGCTAACTTTACAGTTTCGTTATTTTTTTTTTAATTAATTTTTTGTTTGAAAAATTATTGCGCAAATACCGTACAAGATAAAACGTTGCAATGACCGTCGTTTTATTCCCTAGGGTGTCTGCTAAAAAAACATATATAATGTTTGGGGGTTCTGCTTAATTTTCTAGCAAAAGAATGATGATTTGTACATGTAGGAGAGAAGTGCCAGAATAGGCCCGGTATTGAGGTGTATAAAAAAGCCCAGTACATGTAGGAGAGAAGTGCCAGAATAGGCCCGGTATTGAGGTGTATAAAAAAGCCCAGTATTGAAGTGGTTAAGGAGAAATCTGGGGTCTATACAACACCAAAGCCCTCCCTACCCTTAAATGCATTCAAAACACCAAGATCTGTGTTTTTAAATGCTTTTGATTTTTTTTAAATGGCACCGCTGACATCCGGGTAAACCGGAAGTAATATCAGGTCATTGCTTCTGGGATACCATAGCGGAGAAAAGATCAATGCCAGTCCCGCTGGTCGATTGGGTCTCCCTGTGGAACGAGAGAGCCTTAGCCTAGAATTGCTTTTACAAGAGACGGCCTCCAGCTCTATGAAGTTATAGCGGGGTGATGCCTGCAGCTAAAGTCCTCATCCCGGTATAACCACTTGAAGTCCAGTGACATACGGGTACGTCGCTGGTCAGAAAGTGGTTAAAGTGGTTGTAAACCCTCAAAATATAGCCAGGGAAGTGACTGGCGTCAGACGATATACAGAGATGAAACAAATCCTCCTATCATCATAAGTCATACCTGTTTATCTGCAAATTTCTCTTCCCTACATGCGTTCAAAGTCCAGAATTTACAAAGCTTGTCTGAGTTGTGAGGAAACATGGTGTTGAGAGCTAAATTACACTCTGCAGAGCTCAGTGAGAAGAGCTGATTGGAGGGAAGTGACACACACCCCTTTACACAGCACATAGCAACAGATCTGAAGCTATCAACTGAAGCTCCCTACCCTAAGTAAGTGAAAAAACGTATATAGCGCAGCACATGCGAACTGAATCGCCTCTGGGCACTGTATCCATTCCGTGAGTGAAATCCTTTGACCTCGGAAGAGATGGGTTTTTATCTTTCTCCTGAAGCCCAAGTGGTCGAACTCGAATTGTGGTTGGTAGAGCGTTCCACAGTCGAGGTCCCTGGACTGCAAACCTTCGATCTCCTTTGGACTTGTATCTGGCTTTGGGTATCTGGACAAGATTCTGATTGGTGGATCGCAGAATGCGATTGGGGTTGTGAGCTTTTATTTTTTCGCATAGATATTGGGGGGCGTTTCCTTGAATGCATTTATGCATCAGACAGAGTGCCTTGAAAGTGAGGCCGCGTACACACGACCGAGAAACTCGACGGGTGAAACACATCGTTTTCCCCGTCGAGTTCCTTGTTCGGCTGTCAAAAATCTCATCGAGCCAAATTTTCCCATTGCCCGTCGAGGAAATAGAGAACATGCTCTCTTTTTGGATAGACGAGTTCCTCAACAGTTTTCTCGGCGAAAAGTGTATACACGACCGGTTTCCTCGGCAGAATACGTCTCCCATCGAGTTTCTTGCTGAATTCTGCCGAGGAAACCGGTCGTGTGTACGCGGCCCGATTCTTTTACCGGCAACCAATGAAGGGATCTCAGTGAAGGTGAGATTCCCATGTTTTTTTGCCGGTCACTAATCGAGCGGCCATGTTTTGAATGACTTGCAGACAAGTGATTTGGTATTAGGGGAGTCCGAGGAAGAGGGCATTTGCATAGTCAAGTCTGGAATTAATGGTTGTTCCCACTACGATTGTTCCCACTACGACTGCAATGTCTTCTTTCGGGATGAAGGGGGTGAGTCTTTCACCATTTTTCTCCTGGTGTCAGGAAAACTTGTCAGAAGTGACTTATACAGATAAGACCCCTTTCACACTGAGCCGCCCCATAGTGCCGGCAGTAAAACACTGCTAGTTTTACCGCCGACGCTATGGGTGGATTTGCTGTGCATTTTGATGGCTAGAGGGGCACTTTTAGCCCCCGCTAGCGGCCGAGAAATGTTTTAAACTGAAGCGCATTGCGGGCGGTATAGCAACACTGTCCCATTGATTTCAATGGTTGGCAGCGGTGGAGGAGCAGTAAACACCGCTCCAAAGATGTGGCTAGCAGGACTTTCTTTACCGTCCTGCTAGTGCACCGCTCCAGTGTGAAAGCCCTTGGGCAATGGAGACAATGGAGCAGCTGTTTCAGGGTGGATTGCAAGCACTATTTTAAAAGCTATAGCGCCTGCAATATAAGTAGAAGAAAACTTATTGCTGTGGTGACAGAAAGGACTTGTAATTTATTCATTCACAAATCTGGGCAGAGTAATGCATGACTGCGTAAGATTCAATACAGACAGCTGCAGTTGGGAAAAAAAAAACTTGCATGCTGTTTGGGGTGGCACTCAGTTTGGGTTGGATCCACGTGCCACTCCTTTCAATTGTGTCTTTATTTCTGCCTAGAGTACAGCCTTAAAGCGGATCTCCACCCTAAAGTGAAGATCCGCTGATCGGAACCCTCCCCCCCTCCGGTGTCACATTTGACACCTTTCAGGGGGGAGGGGGGTGCAGACAACCTGTCTAAAGACAGGTATCCGCACCCACTTCCGGCCCGCAGTCTCGGGCAAAAGACGGGCTTTTCCCGTTGTGTGCTGGGAACTCTCAGCTCCCAGCACACAGCGGGAGCCAATCGCCGGGCGCAGCGCGACTCGCGCATGCGCCGTAGGGAACCGGGCAGTGAAGCCGGAGCGCTTCACTTCCTGGTTCCCTCGCCGTGGATGGAGGGGGGAGCAGCAGGGTGATGAGCGATCGCTCATCCTCTGCTGCGGACGCCGCTGGACTCCAGGACAGGTAAGTGTCCTAATATTAAAAGTCAGCAGCTGCAGTATTTGTTGCTGCTGGCTTTTAATATTTATTTAAGGTGAACCATCCGCTTTAAAGTAGATGTTCACCCTAGAATTACTTGGGTAAGTCAGCAATGGCAGCCTATCCATCTTCTAGCACAGGTTTGCTGTAAAGTGGAAGTTCCCCCCCAAGAGTTATTCTACGAACACCAAACATACATATTACGCATGTACCTTGATAAAAGAATAAAACCATGTGGGACTTCTGTTTGTGCTCCGATTCTCCAGTAATTTGCATTGGAAACAACAGCGCCATGCAATTCATAATGTTGTTTAGAATCTCTGTGCCATCTACTACTTGTAATTGCCTGTGAATGCTTCCTCTGTGCCCTGATGCTGCCAAAGACATGGAAAACAGGAGAGGGTTTGAGCAACAGCATAAGTTGTCTATGTCATTGTAACAGGTTGGACACAGTTGAGTGGAGCCTTGTGAAGCACAGACCTCATCACTGTCTCTATAATGCAGAGGTGGGAGTAGTAGTCAGATGTTTACATTTACACAGTTGTGTATGCTCATAAAGTTTTTGTATTTGGTACCTATGACAACCTGTAAAATATATTTGCACCACCCAAACACTTTAGGCAGTCACTATGACGATCAGCAATTGCCAGCAATAATGGAGCAAAAACAATTCCATTGTAATACACTGCTCAAAAAAAATTATTAAAGGACTCTTTGACAACATATCAGATCTCAACAGGCAAAATCTCATGCTGGATATCTATACTGATATGGACTGGGTAATGTGTTAGGAATGAAAGGATGGCACATCATTTGATGCAAATGAAAATTATCCACCTACAGAGGGCTGAATTCAAAGACACCCCGAAAATCTAAGTGAAAAAATTATGCAGCAAGCTAGTCCATTTTGCTGAAATTTCATTGCAACAACTCAAAATGGTCCTCAGTAGTTTGTATGGCCCCCAAGTGCTTGTATGCATGCCTGATAACATCAGGACATTCTCCTAATGAGACGAAGGATAGTGTCCTGGGGTATTTCCTCCCAGATCTGGACCAGAGCATCACTGAGCTCCTGAACAGACTGAGGTGCAACCTGGCGGCACCGGATGGACCGAAACAATGTCCCAGAGGTGTTTTTTTCCCCCCCCACAAAAAAAATGTATTAAAAAATTTTCATGGATTGTATACCAAGCACTATAAAACATACAGCAAAGGGTATGGGTACATTGTTTAACCACTTGCTTACTGCGTCGCTTTAAATTAAAATTGCGCGGTCGTGCGATGTGTCTTACAAACAAAATTGACGTCCTTTTTTTCCCCACAAATAGAGCTTTCTTTTGGTGGTATTTGATCACCTCTGCGTTTTTTTTTTTGCGCTATAAACCAAAAAGAGCGCCAATTTAAAAAAAAAAAAAAAAAAAACGCACAATATTTTTTACTTTTTGCTATAATAAAAATCAAATTTTGAAAAAAAAAAAATATTTTTTTTTCTCAGTTTAGGCCGATATGTATTCTACATATTTTTGGTAAAAAAAACAATCGCAATAAGCGTATAGTAATTTGTTTGCGCAAAGGTTATAGTGGCTAGGAAATAAGGGATAGAATTCTGACTTTTTTTTTTTTTACTAGTAATACGGCGATCTGCGAATTTTGTCAGGACTGCGATATTGCGACGGACACATCGGACACTTTTGACACATTTTTGGGACCATTCACATTTATACAGCGATCAGTGCTATAAAAACGCACTAATTACTGTATAAATGTGACTGGCAGTGAAGGGGTTAATACTAGGGGGTGAGGAAGGGGTTAAATGAGTCCTGGGTGTGTTCTAACTGTGTGGGGGGAGGGGGGGTGACCAATGCTGTCTCCCTATGTACAAGAGAAACAGCATCTGTCTCCTCTCATTGACAGGACGTGGAGCTCTGTGTTTATACACAGAGCTTCACGTCCCTGCTCTAAAACTGCCGATCAGCGGGTACCTGGCGGACATTGCGACCGCCAGGCACGCGCATCAGCATCTCGGGGACGTGCCGCGTGCGCCGCCATCGGCGCGCGCGCGCCCCCCAGTGGCCAGAGAACACGATGCCGTCAATTGACGGCAGCTTGGATATTCAGATCCACTAAGCTGCCGTCAATTGACGATAAGCGGGGCCTCAAGTGGTTAAACAAAAGGGAAGGCAAAAGGTTCAATATTCAGGAAAGAATGAGCCCCAAGATACTGCCCCCAGGTCACGCCAGTAGGGGGGGGGGGGTCACATAAGGAACCTAGATGTGGCAGGGAATCATTAATCCAGAAGGACATAGTGCAGTATACTACAGGCCCGTTGGACTCATGCAAGGGTAGGAAATTGCCAGTCAAGGTACTCAATACGGCTATTGTAAGTGCTAAGGGACATGGAACAAGTAAGAGTAGTGCCTGACGGCTATGTCGGGAAAAAAAAACACCCAAATTTTGCAACATAAAACCAAAAAAAAAAAAAGGGGGGAGGGGGGGACAGGAGGGAGAGGTAGGGCAAAGAGAAAGAGCAAATTGAGGGAGAGGGGGGAGTAGAAGATGAGGGAGGTACTACAGGGGGAATATGTGAGGAGGGGGTGGAATCGCAACCAACTGCCCTCCCCAGTAAACCCCCAGTGACGTGAGAGGTTTGGTGACCTCTAGTACGCCTTTCAAGTGGTTGCTTCCGATAAGGTCTTGAAACCGCTGTGAGTTACGGTATTCTACCCAAGGTGCCCATGTTATTGAAAAATGCTCTATTCTGTCTTGGGAGATACAAATCAACTCCTCCATTGTTGCTATCTGATTAACCCGCAACACCCATTCTTTGGTGGAAGGGAGCGATTAGGACCTCCAGCGTATTGGTAGGCAGAGCCTGGCAGCATTGACCATATGCATAGCTAGTGATCTGTAGTATGTCTTTCGGGGAATTTTTGAGAGATGGAGTAGGTACTGCGCTGCGAAAACTCCAAAGGAAGTGAAGATACCTCAGTCACCACTTCATGCACCTTACGCCAGTATGGCTGAATCAGTGGGCACGTCCACCAAATGTGGAGGAGCGTGCCCAGATCCCAGAGGTGTTCTTTTGGATTTAGGTCAGGTGAGCGTGGGGGCCATTCAATGGTATCAATTTCTTCATCCTCCAGGAACTGGCTTCATGCTCACGCCACATGAGGTCAGGCATTGTCGTGCACCAGGAGGAACCCAGGACCCACTGCAACAGCGTAGGGTCTGACAATAAGTCCAATGATTTCATCCCGATACCTAATGGCAGTCAGGGTGCCATTGTGTAGTCTGTACAGGTCTGTGCATCCCTCCATTGATAAGCCTCCCTCCCCAGACCATCACCGATCATGCTGAACGATTACAGGCAGTATAAAGTTCTCCACGGCTTCTCCAGACCATTTTAAATCTGTCACATATGCTCAGGGTGAACCAGCTCATCTGTGAAAAGCATGGGGCAACAATTCTGGTGTTCAATGGAAAATGTCAATCAAGCTCCACAGTGTCCGGCAGTGAGCACAGAGCGCACTAGAGGACGTCAGTCCCTCAGGCCACCCCCATGAAGTCTGTTTCTGATGGTTTGGTCAGAGACATTCACACCAGTGGCCTGCTGGAGGTCATCTTGTAGGGCTCCGACAGTGCTCATCATGTTCCTCCTTGCACAAAGGAGCAGATACCGGTCCTGCTGATGGGTTAAGGATATTCTACGGCTCTGTCCAGCTCTCCTAGAGTAACTGCCTTTCTCCTGGAATCTCCTCCATGCTCTTGAGACTGTGCTGGGAGAGACATGGCAAACCTTCTGGCAATGACACGTATTGATGTGCCATCCTGGAGGAGTTGACTGCCTGTGCAACCTTTATAGGGTCCAAGTATCGCCTCGTGCTACCAGTAGTGACACTGACCCTAGCCAAATGCAAAACTAGTGAAAAACAGTCAGAAAAGATGAGTAGGAAAAAAAATGTCAGACACCTCCACCTGAAAAAACATTCCTGTTTTGCAGTTCGTCTAATTGTTGCCCATCTAATTTCAATTAACAGCAAAGCAGCTGAAACTGATTAACAACACCCTCTGTATACACCCCTCCCCCTCTGCTACTTAATTGACCAGATCAATATCCCAGGAGTTCCGATTCAAAAGTGTTCCTTTAATTTTTTGAGCAGTGTATTACCAGCAGGATTTGAATTCTGGCACAACTTTTTTTATACACAAGCCGTGATAGCGATTAGGTCCCCAAGCACAGTCAGTGGTTTAAATGGAAACTGCAGCAAATTACAGCAACATTTTTTTTTTTTAAATACATAAAGCGTTCTTGGTCTTCTGCTTGCTGCTCTGTATAAATCATGACATTATTATAAACAGATTTTTTGTAAACAGCTCTCTGTATATCAAACAGTGTCAACATCCCTACAAAGCATCTGCAGAGATTGAAATAGATGTAAAACCATGTAGTCATCTAAAACACTGTGCAAAATAGACAATTGCCCTTTTTCCTATAAATAACATTTGTGTCCTCATTTTTATCAGCCTTTGTTGTGTGGCTGATCCTACCACCTTTTTTGCATCCACTCTCCTGGGAAGCAACTAAGCTTCCTCCACTATTATAATGAGCAAGAAAAGAACCAGACCCTAAACGTAAAGCCAAAGCTACAATGGAATGGTTTAGAGTCCAGACTCAAATTCAATTGAGAATCTGTGGCAAGACTTGAAAATTGCTGTTCACAGAAGCGCTTTATCCAATCTGACAGAGCTTGAGCTATTTTTAAAGAAGAATGGGCAAAAATGTCACTCTGTAGATGTGCAAAGCTGGTAGAGACATCGCCAAAAAGACTTGCAGCTGTATTTTCCGGCGAAAGGTGGTTCTATTTTCCGGCGAAAGGTGGTTCTACAAAGTATTGATTCAGGGGGCTGAATACAAATGCACGCCACACTTTTCACATTTATTTGTAAAAAAAAAATTGAAAACCATTTATCATTTTTCTTCCATTTCACAATTATGTGTCACTTTGTGTTGGTCTATCGCATAAAATTGCACAGTTGGAGTCCCACAGTATGAATACTTTTTCAAGGCTCTGTACATTGTGCTGAGAAAGTTAATCCATAAGCTTGACATGTTATCCATGGTAATCAGGAAAATTCTGTTTTTTTTTTTTTTTTTTTACACTTATGCCGCGTACACACCATCACTTTATGTGATGGAAAAAAACAACGTTTTAAAAAACGTCAATTTAAATGACCGTGTGTGGGGGAAAACGTTGTTCTATGTCTTGTGAAAAACGGCAAAAAAAAATTGAAGCATGCTTCAATTTTTTGTGTCGTTTTTCAAAACGTCGGTTTTTGTGTAGCAAAAAACTACGTTTAAAACAACTTTTTCTAACCCGCGCATGCCCAGAAGCTAGTTATGAAGCGAGCTACAATGTAAAAGAGTGGTGAACGTAACCTCGCTTTGCTAGAGCATTGTGAAAAAACGATGGTGTGTAGGCAACATCGTCTTTGAAAATTGAAGTTTCAAAAACGTCGTTTTTTACTTCACAAGAAATGTCGTTTTGTTTCATCACATAAAGTGACAGTGTGTCACTTTACCTGTTAAAAAATAAAATAAAAAATAAAGTCTACTCCTACAAAGTCATAGGAATGTAACAATTAGTAGAAATGTGTGTTCTTCAGGTTTGAATGCAAGCAAGCAAAAATCGTTAAACAAGCTCCAGTATAACCTTCCTTCCAACCTTGTGAACAAGTATATAAGGCCAATAACACAGTGGTATGGGACACATATCCTTTAATTAAAAACATAAAATAAAATTGGTAGGTAAAATAATCTTGTTTTCTTTATCCTCCATTGCCAGACACAGATATTGAAACCGATAACCTTGGATGGCAACTTGGGAGATTCATTGGATGTAGAATTTTTACTACAAAGTGTATTCAGAGGAAATAACATCTGAACAAAAGCTAAATAAAAAATGGCCAGAGCAAATATGGAAATTGTCACAATCAAAGAAAAAGACACCAAGTATCCACCTGGAGCTCCAGATCAGGACCTTTCACTCGGTCTGTCCAATCAGATCAGCCTATCAGGACCTTGTGCTCTCCCCTATGGAGCAGTGGATGTCAGCGGTGACATGTCTGCTGACATCCGCTGCTATCTGATCCTTTCCACAAAATCCAGGTGGATGGTGGCCCTATAATTCTTCCTTCTGGCGGGTTGGTTTGAATAGGATTAGATGAATACAGACAGGCAGTTATTTTTCACCCGAATTCTTCAGAGGACAGCGGGATACTGTACATCTCCGTTCTGCACATTAAGCAGAGACGGACCTGTCATCCGCCTGCTCAGTGGAGAAATGTCAGGTGGAGGCGCCCGTGTGAAAAGGGACCGAGAAAAAACTGAGGCACAGCCGTTGGAAGCGGGGTTATATTTGTAAAAAAATGATGTTGCTTAAGGGTCAGTACACACCAGATGTACGGTAGTTACGTGTGCTTTTTTTCTGCACAAAATGCATGCACAGTGTTTTCCATGTATTCCAATGTCTCTAGTTCACACCATGCAGTCAGGTTGCGGTTAGTTTCTTCACTGGAAACTGACTGCATGGTGTGAAATAGAGCCATTGGTATACATGGAAAACACTGTGCATGCATTTTTAGTGCAGAAAAAAAAAGTGCATGGAACTGCATCTGCTGTGAACCGGCCTTAAATCTTTTTTTTTTTATCACTTTTAGGGCCAGTTCACACCAGATGCAGTTCCATGCACTTTTCTTCTGCACAAAATGCATGCACAGTGTTTTCCATGTATTCCAATGGCTCTAGTTCACACCATGCAGTCCGTTTCTGCACCGGAAATGAACTGGAAACGGACTGCATGGTGTGAACTAGAGCCATTGGAATACATCGAAACACTGTGTATGCATTTTGTGCAGAAGAAAAGTGCATGGAACTGCATCTGGTGTGAACTGGCCCTTATTGCTGTCACAAGGAATGTAAACATCTCTGTGACAGCAATAGGCATGTGACAGCCTTTATGGAGAGATCTGGGGTGTAATAAAAACACAAAATCCCTTTTCTGCCCTTAACCACTTGCCCACTGGGCACTTAAACCCCCTTCCTAGCCAGACCAATTTTCAGCCTTTAGTGCTTTCACATTCTGAATGGCAATTACTCAGTCATGCAACATTGTACCATATGACATTTTTGGCCTTTTGATAGTATTTTTCCACCACTGTTTTCTTTTTAAATAGCGCTGCTATACCGTTAGCACACCTCCTGCCCCAGTGTTAAAGGGGCCCAAAGGCTCGTACAAACTATGAGAAAAAATTTCATCCAAAGAATTTTCGTACAATTTTAGTATATAATGTGTACACCTATGCTCGTTCGCCCGATTTCCATACAGTGTGTACCCCACTTAAGCCAGGAAAGTGCAAATCAACCCCAAGTGACCCCTTTTTGGATAACAAACATTCCAAAGTATTTAGTAATAGGCATGGTGAGGTTTTTTAAGTTAGAATTTTTCCCCCCAATTCTTTGCAAAACAATTTTTTCTTCTTCACAAAATTGTCATATTAAACGGGTTATTTCTCACATGCAGCATATGCATACTTGCAACTACACCCCAAAGCAGACTTTTACACAGTCTGGCCAAATACAGAGGCCCAACATTCAGGGAGCATTCAAAACACAAAGATCAGTGTTTTTGAATGCTTTTGTTTATTATTTTTTTAAATGGAGCCATTGACATCTGGGTTAAATCGGAAGTAATGTCAGCTCATTTTTTTCCGGGTTACCAAAGCAGCTATTACCTTATCTTCTTCAATAACCATAATCAATATAAATCCAAGTGCCATTGCAAATGCAGATACAGTAAAAACTTGGTTTGAGAATAACTTGGTTTGAGAGCATTTTGCACGACAAGCAAACATTTTTTATAAAGTTTTACTTGATATACAAGCGAGGTCTTGATATACAGGTAGCGTCATATCACAACTGAGTATAAAAGAGAAGAGAGGCGTCTCCAAGTGTAGCAATATGGTTACATTTAATGAAGGTACAATATTTAGCAACATATTGCTACACTTAAAGGCGCCTCTCTTCTCTTTTATACTCTGTAGCTCCTGCTGGATTTTGCTGCTAATCCCCTTGTGCTATAATGTTTTTATATGGATTATAAACCAAAGAATTTATAAATAAATGGTTTTGGAACCAATCATTTGAGTTTCCATTATTTCTTATGGGGAAATTTGCTTTGATATAAAAAAGTGCTTTGTTTGGATTACGAGCACGTTTCTGGATCGAATTATGCTTGCAATTCAAGGTTTTACTGTATTGCTATACACAAGTAGCAGTGTCATTGTCGCTGAGCTAAGCAAGCCTACAGTAGCTTCTTAAAAGAGCATAGCTGTGGAATGGACCCAAGCAGAACTCACCCACTACAGGCCGTCTGCAAAAAAAATACACTAGGGGGCGGAGACAAGACCAGTCACCCTGCACAAAGACCAGTGATCGGTCTTTATTACAGAAAGCTTCTAAACAAAAGTTTCCAATTGGATTATTGCACAAATCTGGAAGAAATATACAAAGCACGCCAAGATTCAAGTAAGAATACACATACCTCTTGTATTTAGACAATATTTACCCAGAAATTTGTTTTAATATTCTATGTTTGTTAGTGTCTAAACCCCCTGTAGGTGGCAGTATAATGCAAATGTCCAAGAATTACTAAATTCTTGGGTCCCTCAAAGAGAATTTTTGTCTTTTGAGCTTAACATACATCTAATCTGGCTGCAACAAATGGATCCGTCAGTAAACAGATGCTAGAATTTTCTCCTCAACACACATTTTAGATGTTATTTTGCACAGTGGCTGCGTGCCCTGGGGAATCAGGAGGAAGAAAATGAAAAATGTCTCCCTGCAGCAAGCTGCTTCGTGATATTGCATCCCAGTCACTACAGATAAGGAGAACTTCAAGAAAAGTGATAGCCCAGTAAAACAGATGTTGGATCTCTAGATGTCATTTTGAAAAGAAATTCACTTGCAGAATAAAACATGAACAGTTACAGCTGTAGCACTTTTACAGCTCTAGTGACACTTTAGAGCTGAAAGTTGGTAGGAAAACATCAAAAATTTAAAAATTTAACACAATTTCAAACCTTCCTTGGAAACTGCAGTAGCTGGCAGCTTAGCAGTTAAAGTGGAAATGTAATAAAATGCCCAAATACACAGTTGAAATGCATATTGACCTGCCAAAGGATTTGTAATTCATTCTGATCCAGATAGTATACAACGTCCTCACCCTTTAGCAAAGCTTTTTTTTTTTTTTCCTCGGAGAATAGGTGCAGGTACTCCCTTCCGTGTCACCCAGTGTCTTCACCCCCTACCCAGCTCTGAGCCCATCCCTTAGTACCCCCGCCTAGCCACCTCCCAGTAACACCCATTTTAGAGAATACAGAATAAAGCATCATGTTTTAATTTGTATGGATTTGTTAATTATAACAAGAAAATCAGTAACATAGATGCCTCTAGCAATTACAGACCCCACCACCAAACAATAGATCCCCCAACCAAAACAATAAATCCACTTCAGCAACAATATATCACCTAGCAGCCAAAATCAATAGACCCCCAAGCAGCCAGCAACAATAGACTTCTCATTCAACTAGGGTTACACTGATACCACCTTTTTTTTAGGAGCGAGTACAAGTACCGATACTTTTTTCTTTCAAGTATTTCCCAATACGACACTTTCTTTTAAATGCCATGTGACAGTAGCACCGATAGGTGGCACTGATGAGGCGTGGACTGTGTCAGTAGTTTATGTGGAAAATTTAAACTGTATATCACAAATTCACAATAGAATGGAGTGTACATTTCACTCCTGACAAATGGCCGACTGATAATCCTCTACAAGAGTTAGGATTTTATCTTTTTTTTTCTCTGCTACAAAAATATGTCAAGCCTCAAGCAGTCTACACTTGCTTATTATCAGTCTAAAAATGACCCAGTACGTTCTGCCATTCACATATGGCACACATGTGCCCTTTCCACAGAAACCACAAAGGGAATTGCTTGCTTTTCTTTCCTCCTAGTCAGGGAGAACATATATCAATGGGGGAATTTTTGCCCTGTCATGACATAATGCTGGATATCTTACTAGTAGCAGTGGAAAAAATCTGCCAGTTCAATTTTCAGACACATTTGTTGAAGATCGCCAAACTTGTCTATAAATTTGCAAACTACAAACTTTAAAGTTGAAACCCATTAGAGGTCAATGGGAGGCAAACTCTGAAAACCAAAGCTCTCCATTTTCAAGGAAGGAGATTGTCAAACAGAGGGCATAAGGAAGTGAACTAATCGGGAAGAGGGGGGGGAGGGGCAGATATCTTCCCGACGCACAACCAATATTCGTCCATGGGACTTTAAATGAGGCACAATACAAAAGGCATATAAATGTTTGGCGTATCAAACCAGTGGGTTACACATAACATAATCAGCCCTCAAATTTTCCACTCGCCTACTCGCATTTTGCGAGTGAAAAATCGTTTCTGGCGAGGAGCTGGGCTGCCGGGGGGGGGGGCACGAGTAACGCCGGCATGCGGGACTGATCGGGAGCCGTTCTCCCATCGATCACCTTAGGGGAAGGGAGCATAAGGAAGAGAAAAGACACACATGGGATTATAGAACAGTTAGTTTACATTATAATAGCTGTGGCTGCAAGGGTGGGCACAGCTAAGGCGCGGCTGCAAGG
This sequence comes from Rana kukunoris, assembly GCA_029574335.1. Classification (NCBI taxonomy): domain Eukaryota; kingdom Metazoa; phylum Chordata; class Amphibia; order Anura; family Ranidae; genus Rana; species Rana kukunoris. The sequence goes on from CM056052.1 coordinate 92,976,287, forward strand.
GTGGGCACAGCTAAGGCGCGGCTGCAAGGGTGGGCACAGCTAAGGCGCGGCTGCAAGGGTGGGCACAGCTAAGGCGCGGCTGCAAGGGTGGGCACAGCTAAGGCGCGGCTGCAAGGGTGGGCACAGCTAAGGCGCGGCTGCAAGGGTGGGCACAGCTAAGGCGCGGCTGCAAGGGTGGGCACAGCTAAGGCGCGGCTGCAAGGGTGGGCACAGCTAAGGCGCGGCTGCAAGGGTGGGCACAGCTAAGGCGCGGCTGCAAGGGTGGGCACAGCTAAGGCGCGGCTGCAAGGGTGGGCACAGCTAAGGCGCGGCTGCAAGGGTGGGCACAGCTAAGGCGCGGCTGCAAGGGTGGGCACAGCTAAGGCGCGGCTGCAAGGGTGGGCACAGCTAAGGCGCGGCTGCAAGGGTGGGCACAGCTAAGGCGCGGCTGCAAGGGTGGGCACAGCTAAGGCGCGGCTGCAAGGGTGGGCACAGCTAAGGCGCGGCTGCAAGGGTGGGCACAGCTAAGGCGCGGCTGCAAGGGTGGGCACAGCTAAGGCGCGGCTGCAAGGGTGGGCACAGCTAAGGCGCGGCTGCAAGGGTGGGCACAGCTAAGGCGCGGCTGCAAGGGTGGGCACAGCTAAGGCGCGGCTGCAAGGGTGGGCACAGCTAAGGCGCGGCTGCAAGGGTGGGCACAGCTAAGGCGCGGCTGCAAGGGTGGGCACAGCTAAGGCGCGGCTGCAAGGGTGGGCACAGCTAAGGCGCGGCTGCAAGGGTGGGCACAGCTAAGGCGCGGCTGCAAGGGTGGGCACAGCTAAGGCGCGGCTGCAAGGGTGGGCACAGGTAAGGCGCGGCTGCAAGGGTGGGCACAGGTAAGGCGTGGCTGCAAGGGTGGGCACAGGTAAGGCGCGGCTGCAAGGGTGGGCACAGGTAATGCGCAGCTGCAAGGGTGGGCACAGGAGGCTGCAAGGGTGGGCACAGGTAAGGTGTGGCTGCAATGGCGGGCACAGGTAAGCTAAAGGTTGCAATGGATTAATTTTAAAAACAAAACACTGCCCTGTATTTGTTTGTTTTTGTTCTGTGGGTCTCTTTACATCACAGAAACATGAAACCAGTTTAAAAGTGAAACTAAACTGCAGGCACATTATATGATTGATTTTTATCTATTTTTAATCATTTTTAAAAGGAATCAGTTAACTATTATGTCGCTATACCCTGTAAACAGTAATTTCAGCAAAATATTTTTTTTCCTTTGGTGACCCTTTAACCACTTCCCGACGGCCGCATGTAGATATACGTCCACAGAAGGGAGCGTTAAGGCAGATTAACGTGTATATATACGTCCCTGCCTTTGCGCGGGTCGGGGGTCCGATCGGGACCCCCCCCGCTACATGCGGCGGTCGGAAACCCGCGGGGAGCGATCCGGGAAGAGGGCTTGGCTATTCCTTTCTAGCCGCCCGCTCGCGATCGCTCCCCGGAGCTGAAGAATGGGGAGAGCCGTATGTAAACATGGCTTTCCCGTGCTTCACTGTGGCGGCTGCATCGATCGAGTGATCCCTTTTATAGGGAGACTTGATCGATGACGTCAGACATACAGCCACCGCCCCCTACAGTTGTAAACACAAACTAGGTGAACCCTAAATCCTACAGCGCCCCCTGTGGTTAACTCTCAAACTGCAACTGTCATTTTTACAATAAACAATGCAATTTAAATGCTGTGAAAATTACAATGGCCCCAACAATGTGTCAAAATTGTCCGAAGTGTCTGCCATAATGTCGCAGTCACGAAAAAAATCGCTAATCGGCGCCATTAGTAGTTAAAAAAAAAAATAATAATAAAAATGCAATAAAACTATCCCCTATTTTGTAAACGCTATAAATTTTGCACAAACCAATCGATAAACGCTTATTGCGATTTATTTTACCAAAAATAGGTAGAAAAATACGTATCGGCCTAAACTGAAGAAAAAAATAAAATGTATATATGTTTTTGGGGGATATTATAGCAAAAAGTTAAAAAATATTGAATTTTTTTCAAAATTGGCACTCTATTTTTGTTTATAGCGCAACAAATAAAAACCACAGAGGTGCTTAAATACCACCAAAAGAAAGATCTATTTGTGGGGGAAAAAGGACACCAATTTCGTTTGGGAGCCACATCGCACGACCGCGCAATTGTCCGTTAAAGCGACGCAGTGCCGAATTGTAAAAACGCCTTTGGGCATTTAGCAGCATATTGGTCCGGGGCTTAAGTGGTTAAATTACAGTTCACGAGTCAGTAAATTGATTGTATAATCTTACCAAAAAGGAGATTTCTTCATCAAAATCCAGAATGGGGCACAGCGCAAGTCAAGAGACAACCTGTAAGAGGAAAATGACACACCATTTAGGAGACAAAAATCACATGCATTTTAAAAGCATATTAATAAAGTCTGGTTTGGATAGAAAGACACAAACACGTCTTGGAATATGAAAGAGATATCAAAAATCTTGTGATACATTTAGTTATTTATTGTGTGCTGCATTTGGGACTACGTAGGCCTCATGCACACAGGAGGTAACAAAAACAATGCTTTTACAGGTTTGGCTTTTTTTTCAGCCTCTAAAAGCACCTCTAAGTTAGTTTATGTCAGGGGTGTGCAAACTTTTTTCAAAGAGGGCCAGATTTGATTAAGTGAACATGCTCAATGGCCAACCATATCATTTTTTGAACCATTAAAATTCAGTCTAAGGCCTCTTTCACATGGAGCAGTCCGTTTTTCGGTCCGCTCCGTGTGTGTCCGTCGGCTCAGCGGACCGCCCTGTCTCTCCTCCGCTATCCCCTATGGGGAATCGGATGATTAAAAACGGACCGTCTGTCCGTTTGCATCCAATCCGATCCGCCGGACGGAAGAAAAATAGGGTTTTCTTCCGTCCGCAAAAACGGATGCGGATCTTGCGGACGTTAGCGGATGCATCATCCGCTAATGGACGCGATCCCATAGGGGCCATTACAAGTCCGTAAAAGGACTTGTAATAAGCGGACGAACGGTCCGCTCATGTGAAAGGGGCCCAAGTGTGTTCGTTCAAGCAACAAATACACTGCCCAACAAGAATTATCTTGCCTTTGTGGCCGTGTGCGAGTAAAGAAATGAGCCTCAGGTGTGTTATTTGGATATACCGTATTTATTGGCGTATAATACACACCTTCATTTTAAGAGGGAGGTTTCAGGAACAAATTTTTTTTTTTTTAAATAAAGATCTGTTAAAGCAGGTCCCCAGTCCCATCACAGGTCCCCAGTCCCATCACAGGTCCCCAGTCCCATTACAGACCCCCCCAGTCCCATTACAGACCCCCCCCCCCCCGTCCCATTACAGACCCCCCCCCCCCGTCCCATTACAGACCCCCCCCCGTCCCATTACAGACCCCCCCCCGTCCCATTACAGACCCCCCCCCGTCCCCATTACAGACCCCCCCCCGTCCCCATTACAGACCCCCCCCCTCCCCATTACAGACCCCCCCCTCCCCATTACAGACCCCCCTCCCCATTACAGACTCCCTCAATATTGGAGTCAGACTGTCCCTTTCATCCACGCAGAATTCCCCCTCCCCACACTGCCCTACCTTAATCACACAAGCCGGTAAGCACGCATGGCAGGTCCAGACAAATGGGGCGGGACTTTTCAAGTTAAAGGCGGGTGATTGGTTGCTGGGACCGCCCCACTGTCTAGCAACCAATCACCTGCTTTGTAACTTGAAAGATCCTGCCCTTTGTCTGTACCTTCAGGGTTTCCAGGCTTGTGTGAATAAGGTGTATGGAGAGGGGGATGAAGGGGGAATGATGCAAGGATGTAAGAGAGACCTGCCGCGCCTCCCATGTAATAATTATGTTAGCGGTGGGCAGGATTCAGCCCGCATAGCACAATTTAGTGATACAAGTTATATAATCTTTTGTGGCCTCAGTGCTGGGAGATCGTTGGGGGCCACAAAAGATATATATGTCCAAACAACCAGGCGGGCCGTTCATAACCGGAACGCAGGCCGCGATTGGCCCGCGGTCCGGACTTTGGACATGCCTGGTTTATGTGGACATGCAGCATTTACTTGCAAGTTGTGTTTAGAGGCTTGAAAAAAATAAATAAAAAAACAACATCACGTGAACATTCAGAAGAGGAGATTTTGGGGAGAAAAAAAAGCTGAATGCACCTAAACACGTCAAAACAAATTTTTTAAACACAACTTTTCCCTATTTTCTGTTCTATAACATATTCCTGCCGATTTATTTGGTGACCATTTGATTGGGCCTTAACTAAACACATGATCACTGTGATTGGCTGTCACAGTGGTCACATGATCAGAAGCCCATCCCACAGACTCCCAATCATAAACCAAGAATGGAAGTGGTCAAAAACTTTACACCCCATGGATGCATATGCGTGGCATGTGGCCATTTTCAGGGTATACATTTGTGATCGCTGTAAAGAACTATCACAATGATCACAAGGCACAGAGTTACTGAGATTGCACAGGTCACATGCAAAATGCACAGAGACAATCTACTGGCAGCACAATCACAGGCATTGTGCACACATTAACAAGTAGTAAACAGACTTGCATTTCTAAATGGCGCTCTAGGAAAAAACATTTACCTACCTGCCCCTTTATCAACATAAGGGTATAACAGGGCTTAACAAAATCCGGACGCCAGGTCGCAATTGCGACAAGAAATTGTGACCTGGCGCCCGCCGGTAATTGAGGCCGCAGCTTTGCAGCCTTCTAGGCCTCAATTAACAGCCGTTGAGGGCCCACCAGGTGGGAGGTGGGGGCGCACGGAGGCACAGGATCCTGTGTCTCCGTGCACCCCCAACTCCACCGCCACGACTTTGCAGCCTTATGAAGGGCCAAGCTTCCTCCTGTGACCTGGCGCCATCTGGTGATGGCCGTCGGCATTACAAGTAAAACAGCAGTTCTAATGTGTGTTTTTTTTACTGTTTTCACTGCCATCTCCTTCCCTCTAATTAGAACCCCCAAACATTATGTATATTTTTTTATTCTAATACTCTAGAGAATAAAATGGCGATCGTTGCAATACTTTGTCACACCGTATTTGTGCAGCGGTCTTACAAGCGCATTTTTTTTTTATTAAAAAATAAAACAGTAAAGTTATCCCAATTTTTTTTTTATATTGTGAAAGATATGGTTACGCCGAGTAAATTGATACCCAACATGTCACGCTTCAAAATTGCGTCCGCTTGTGGAATGCCAACAAACTTTTACCCTTTAAAATCTCCATAGGCGACGTTTAAAGAATTCTACAAGTTGCATGTTTAGAGTTACAGAGGAGGTCTAGAGCTAGAATTATTGCTCTCGCTCCAACGATCGCGGCGATACCTCACGCGTGGTTTGAATACCGTTTACATATGTGGGCACTACTCATGTATGTGTTCGCTTCTGCGGGCGAGCTCAGCGGGACGAGCGCGTTTTCTGGCTCCTAACTTTTTTAACTGGCTCCTAGATTCCAAGCAAATTTGTCAAACCCTGGGGTACAAGTAAAGTAGATGAATATATGTAAACCCTAAAAATAAAACTTCTCTTATATGGTCGCAATTCTGCAAGCTCTACCATTTCTTTTTGATGACCGCCTCCCAGGCACAAAACAAAATCCTGTGGGTGAAAAAAAAGGTAATTAAACACACATATCTTTGCCCCTGTTTCTAAATGCAGGAGATGACATCATCATCCTTTCCATTAACCTCCCTGGCGGTATGATTATGTCATATTTTTACATCTCATCTTTTGCATAGAAATTTGGCGTTTTATATTGTAGGCCTGTAATTCTTAGTAATAACACACTTAAATCTGTCCAAACAAGAGACCAGTAGACATCCTGGGTATGATCAAGTTTGAAACCTGAAATCTTAAATAATATAAATAACTATAAAAAAATTATAATATAATAATCAAATAAAAATTTCCCCATGATGCACTCAATTCTGCAAGTGATTCTAATTTACTATCGCAGTTTTCTAGCTTGTCTAAAACCGCTTTTGACGTAAAGGGAACTTTTTGGTTGCCATGGACAATCTCAAGTTTCCAGGCAGAAAGCACAATATATATATATATATATACATAAAAAAACTGCATGCAGGGCACTGGACAAAGCACTAGAGATAAAGGGGAGGTGAAATGATTTGATACAGTAAAGTAATCTGCGAGAATACAGTGTACTGTGTTTTGTACTTTCTGAATTTGCCGCCGGCTCCGCCCCTATGCATCACGATGCTTGCAGGGAACCCATAACTCAGAGAATTGGGTGGAGGATACAGCGGGGGGACATTGCAGGATCCTGGGGACAAGGTAAGTAACCTGGACCAGGATTCTGAAATGCAATTTTGAGTGTGGCTCGGGGTTACCGCTATCGGTATTGAAATGTAACCCTGAGCCACACTCAGGAATACCGCCAGGAAGGTTAAGGGTTCAGGCAATCAGTAAGACCTTGAAGTTATCCTCACTTAGACATTGCAGGTAGAGGCCGGGGTGAGATACGTATACCATAATCTAACCCCAAGTATTCAAAACACTATGCAGTAGGGAAAAATCTAAAATTGTAGGCCTCAAAGGAATTTATAGTGCAATGTCCCACCTTACTGTCTCAGGGAGGCCGCTCTGCACAGAATCACATGTATACAAGTGATTCTGCTATTCCGGGTAGAGGTGCGCCAATTCTGCTGTGACTAGTCACAGCAGAAACAGATCAGCGAAGCAGGGAATAAAAATCAGCATATTCCTTAGTAAAAGTGCCACACTGTACTCCACAAAAACACTGGTTAGGCATCCTTTGATCATCCTCAATGTTTAACGACCTCCCAGCCAGTGCCATTAGTACAATGACAGTGTATTTTTTTCTTTTTTAGCACTGATCACTAGGGGTGCAACGGATCACTGCCGATCCGTGATCCGAACGGGTCACCCCCTTCAGATCGGATCGCTATGCGATCCGCGGATCACCACCGCGGGCATAGAATTAGGAAAGGCCGCGGCTTCGGCCTAGCTCCGGAGCCGCAGCCATCTTGGTACACCCGGCGGCGTGTGTGCGCCTCGAGCGCGGGCTCCTCCTCTGTTGGTGTAAACAGAGGAGGAGCCCGCGCTCGAGGCGCACACACATGCCACTACGGGGGTGACTGTGCTGTATTAGGGGGGTGTGACTGCTGTACTAGGGGGGTGTGACTGTGCTGTACTAGGGGGGTGTGACTGTGCTGTACTAGGGGGGTGTGACTGTGCTGTACTAGGGGGGTGTGACTGTGCTGTACTAGGGGGGTGTGACTGTGCTGTACTAGGGGGGTGTGACTGTGCTGTACTAGGGGGGTGTGACTGTGCTGTACTAGGGGGGTGTGACTGTGCTGTACTAGGGGGGTGTGACTGTGCTGTACTAGGGGGGTGTGACTGTGCTGTACTAGGGGGGTGTGACTGTGCTGTACTAGGGGGGTGTGACTGTGCTGTACTAGGGGGGTGTGACTGTGCTGTACTAGGGGGGTGTGACTGTGCTGTACTAGGGGGGTGTGACTGTGCTGTACTAGGGGGGCGTGACTGTGCTGTACTAGGGGGGTGTGACTGTGCTGTACTAGGGGGGTGTGACTGTGCTGTACTAGGGGGGTGTGACTGTGCTGTACTAGGGGGGTGTGACTGTGCTGTACTAGGGTGGTGTGACTGTGCTGTACTAGGGTGGTCACTGTGCTGTACTAGGGTGGTCACTGTGCTGTACTAGGGTGGTCACTGTGCTGTACTATGGTGGTCACTGTGCTGTACTATGGTGGTCACTGTGCTGTACTATGGTGGTCACTGTGCTGTACTATGGTGGTCACTGTGCTGTACTATGGTGGTCACTGTGCTGTACTATGGTGGTCACTGTGCTGTACTGGGGGGGGGGTGGTCACTGTGCTGTACTGGGGGGGGGGTGGTCACTGTGCTGTACTGGGGGGGGGGGTCACTGTGCTGTACTGGGGGGGGTGGGTCACTGTGCTGTACTGGGGGGGGGGGGTCACTGTGCTGTACTGGGGGGGGGGTCACTGTGCTGTACGGGGGGGGTCACTGTGCCTGTACTACGGGGGGGGGGGTCACTGTGCCTGTACTACGGGGGGGGGGGGGTCACTGTGCCTGTACTACGGGGGGGGGTCACTGTGCCTGTACTACGGGGGGGGTCACTGTGCCTGTACTACGGGGGGGGGGGGGTCACTGTGCCTGTACTACGGGGGGGGGGGGTCACTGTGCCTGTACTACGGGGGGGGGTCACTGTGCCTGTACTACGGGGGGGGGGGGGGTCACTGTGCCTGTACTACGGGGGGGGGGTCACTGTGCCTGTACTACGGGGGGGGGGTCACTGTGCCTGTACTACGGGGGGGGGTCACTGTGCCTGTACTACGGGGGGGGTCACTGTGCCTGTACTACGGGGGGGGTCACTGTGCCTGTACTACGGGGGGGGTCACTGTGTCTGTACTACGGGGGGGTCACTGTGCCTGTACTACGGGGGGGTCACTGTGCCTGTACTACGGGGGGGTTCACTGTGCCTGTACTACGGGGGGGGGGTCACTGTGCCTGTACTACGGGGGGGGGGGGGGGGTCACTGTGCCTGTACTACGGGGGGGGGGGTCACTGTGCCTGTACTACGGGGGGGGGGTCACTGTGCCTGTACTACGGGGGGGGGGTCACTGTGCCTGTACTACGGGGGGGGGTCACTGTGCCTGTACTACGGGGGGGGGGGGGGGGGGGGGGGTCACTGTGCCTGTACTACGGGGGGGGGGTCACTGTCTGCCTGTACTACGGGGGAATGAGATGTGGATATTACAGTGGGGGAGATTTTTTTTTTGCTGAACCGAAAATGATCTGATCGGTGACTACCGATCAGAGGATCGATCCGATCCGTGAGTTTTTTGATCCGTTGCACCCCTACTGATCACTGTATTAGAGTCACTGGTTCCCAGAAAGTGTCAAAAGAGTCAGATTTTCTGCCGCAATATCACAGTCCTGATACAAGTCACTGATCGCTGCCATTACTAGTGTATCAAAAAAAAAAAAAAAAAAAAAGAAAAATTCTATAGATACCATTGTTTGTAGATGCCGCCACTTTTGCACAAATCAGCGTACACTTATTGCTCTTCACCAGGGCCCTTGACACCATTAGATTTCCAACTGACTTCACACTAGGCCTAACAACCCAGACACATTTATATATATATATATATATATATATATATATATATATATATATATATATATTTTACACATACACACACAATTTTTTGTTCCAATGTGTAGCAGAATACATATTGGCCTACATTTGTGAAGAAATTTGATTTTACATAGTTACATAGTTAGTCAGGTTGAAAAAAGACACAAGTCCATCCAGATCAACCATAAAAAAAATAAACAAACAAAATAAAACGCAGTACATCCTCCCATACACCCAACTCCATACCCACAGTTGATTCAGAGGAAGGCAAAAAACCCCAGCAGAGCATGATCCAATTTGCTACCGGAGGGGAAAAAATCCCTTCCTGATCCCCCAAGAGGCAATCGGATTTACCCCGGGTCAACTTTACCTACAGAACTTAGTACTCAGTTATATTATGTGCATTTAGAAAAGAATCCAGGCCCTTCTTAACCACTTGCTTACTGGGCACATAAACCCCCTTCGTGCCCAGGCGAAATTTCAGCTTCCGGCACTGCGTCGCTTTAACTGACAATTGCGCGGTCGTGCGACGTGGCACCCAAACAAAATTGGCGTCCTTTTTTCCCCCACAAATAGAGCTTTCTTTTGGTGGTATTTGATCGCCCGTGCGTTTTTTATTTTTTGCGTTATAATCAAAAAAAGAGCGACAATTAAAAAATATATATATATTTTTTACTTGTTGCTATAATAAATATCCCAATTAAAAAAAAAAAAAAAAAATTCTCAGTTAAGGCCGATACGTATTCTTCTACGTGTTTTTGTAAAAAAAAAAAAATCACAATAAGTGACTGCTTTGCGCAAAAGTTATAGCACCTACAAAATAGGGGACAGAATTATGATTTTTTTTTTATATTTTTTTTTTACTAGTAATGGCGGCGATCTGCGATTTTTATTGGGACTGCGAAATTGCGGCGGACACATCGGACACTTTTGACACATTTTTTGCGCCATTCACATTTATACAGCGACCAGTGCTATAAATATGCAATAATTACTGTATAAATGTGACTGGCATTGAAGGGGTTAACACTAGGGGGTGAGGAAGGGGTTAAATGTATTGCCTGGGTGTGTTCTAACTGTGTGGGGGGAGGGGGGTGACTGCGGGAGGTGATCGATGCTGTCTCCCTATGTACAAGGGAAACAGCATCAGTCGCCTCTCACTGACAGGACGTGGAGCTCTGTGTTTACACACAGAGCTCCATGTCCCTGCTCTCTCACCGACGATCGCGTGTACCTGACGGACATCGCGGCCGCCGGGTACACGCATCGAATCCTCGGTGATGCGTCGGGACTGTGGCGCGCGCAGGGAATTACAAGTAAATCACGTCCAAAGACGTGACCCTGGCGCCTCAGGTCCGCGCTGTTGACGTGTTCTGTGGTTAAAGCAATCTACTGAGCTGGCCAGAACCACCTCTGGAGGGAGTCTGTTCCACATTTTCACAGCTCTTACTGTGAAGAAACCTTTCCGTATTTGGAGGTGAAATCTCTTTTCCTCCAGACGTAAAGAGTGCCCCCTTGTCCTCAGCGTTGACCTTAAAGTGAATAACTCAACACCAAGTTCACTATATGGACCTCATATATTTGTACATGTTGATCCTATCCCCCCTTATTCTCCTCTTCTCAAGAGTGAATACATTTAGTTTTTCTAATCTTTCCTTATAGCTGAGCTCCTCCATGCCTCTTATCAGTTTAGTTGCCCTTCTCTGCACTTTCTCCAGTTCTCCGATATCCTTTTTGAGAACTGGTGCCCAAAACTGGACTGCATATTCCAGATGAGGTCTTACTAATGATTTGTACAGGGGCAAAATGATATCTATATCTCTGGAGTCCATACCTCTCTTAATACAAGAGAGGACTTTGCTCGCTTTGGAAACCGCAGCTTGGCATTGCATGCCATTATTGAGCTTATGATCAACTAAAACCCCCAGATCCTTCTCCACTACAGATCCCCCCAGTTGAACTCCCCCTAGCATGTATGATGCATGCATATTCTTAGCCCCCAAGTGCATAACTTTACATTTATCAACATTAAACCTCATCTGCCACTTAGTCGCCCAATTAGACAGAGCATTGAGGTCGGCTTGTAAATTGGAGACATCCTGCAAGGACGTTATTCCACTGCATAGCTCGGTGTCATCTGCAAAAACAGAAATGTTACTTTTGATCTCAGACCCAATATCATTTATAAATATATTGAAAAGTAAGGGACCCAACACTGAACCTTGGGGTACACCGCTGATAACCTTGGACCATTCAGAGTAAGTATCATTAACCACAACTCTCTGAATTCTGTCTTTCAGCCAGTTTTCTATCCATTTACAAACTGATATATCCAATCCTGTAGACCTTACCTTACACATGAGCCATGTGTGGGGAACTGTATCGAACGCTTTTGCAAAATCCAAGTATACCACGTCCACAGCGACGCCTCTGTCCAGGGTTTTACTTACCTCTTCATAAAAGGAAATCAGGTTTGTCTGACAACTTCTGTCTTTCATGAATCCATGCTGTCTGCTGCTTAAATAGTTTGTTTCAAGCAAGAACTCATCAATGTGGTCTTTTATTAAACGTTCCAGTATCTTCCCAACTATAGAAGTTAAACTAACAGGTCTATAGTTACTTGGTAAAGACTTTGTTCCCTTTTTAAATATGGGCACCACATTGGCTTTATGCCAATCCAGTGGTACTATTCCTGTCATTAATGAGTCCCTAAATATTAGATACAGTGGCTTTGAAATTTCAGAGCTCAATCCTTTTAGGATCCGTGGGTGGATGCCATCTGGTCCAGGTGCTTTATCCACCTTTATTCTGTCTAAATATTTCTGGACCATATCACTTTTGAGCCATTGTGGATTTGGGGCTGTGTCACTCCCACCCCCATTATGGACATGAGCTCCCCCATACTCCATTGTATACACAGAGCTGAAGAAAGCATTTAATAAATTTGCCTTCTCTATGTCCTCAGTCACCTACTCTAGATTATTTTGTAAAGGGCCTACATGCTCAGACTTGACCTTTTTACTATTAATATATTTAAAGAATTTTTGGGGGTTTGTCCTACTATCTTTTGCAATCTGTCGTTCATTTTGAATTTTTGCATCCTTGATTTCCTTTTTACATATTCTATTATATTCTTTGTAACATTTAAACAACACTAGTGTTCCTTCATTCTTATTGTTTATAGCTTTTTTAACTTTGACCGTGAGCCACATAGGTTTTATCTTTAGCCTTTTAAACTTATTGCCCATGGGAATATACTTTGCAGTGAGGTTCCAAAGAGTCTTTTTGAAGAATTCCCATTTCTTTTTTTTTTTTAATTAATTTATTTTTATTGATTTCAACATGTTTATACAGATCCCAACAGTCATAAACAAAGTCAGTTTACATGAAAAATACATAGGTACAAGCATACTAGTTCGAGTCCCTACTCCCATACAGGGTAGTTGACACCTATGGTAAAAGGCTCTAGATCCCTAGATGCTGTTGATTATGTTGTAGACTGTGTGGTACCCCCCCCCCACCCCCCTACCCTTACCCTTCCCTTGAGAGCATACAGTCGGGGTAGAAAATGAAACAGATTGTGCCATCTTGCCTCAGGGTCCCGTTGTTGTGTTTAACCCTCGGAGAGACAAAGAGGGGAAAAAAAAAAGGGAAAGAAAGCACAGAGGAAGACGGGGCAATTCGCAAGTTTAAGATTTGTTGTACAAGGACTCGATAGTTTCCATTTGTTAGCGTCACGGACAGCTAGTTAAGGATTACAGCTGCCTGCTGCCATGGCCCCCATATTTTAACAAATTTGCCATAGTTCCCCTGGGTGGTGTAGTACACTTTTTCATTTGAAATTGTTTGTTTCATTGCTGTCAACCAATTGTCTATAGTCGGGGGGGCCTGTGCTTGCCATTTTTGGGCAATTATCTTACGCGCCTGGAATAGGCATCTCACAATAGCTTCAAGGGTGCCATGTGGTACCCTAGTCTCGTCCATACAACCCAAGGGGCAGGTCCTAGCTATTGGGTCGAGTGCGGACCCAAATATCCCGTTAATCCGTACTACAATTCCCTCCCAGAAAGTGTAGAGTTTTGGGCACTTCCAAACCATGTGGATAAGATCTCCTTTATCGTTACATCTTGGGCATTCGTTGTTTTGCCTCCACCCCAGTTTGAACATTTTATGGGGGGTGTGATAGACCCGATGTAGTAGGAATAGGTGAGACAGCCTTTGGGCCGGAGCGATAGACACCCAAGCACCCTGGTGGAGAATCCTATCCCACTGCTCTGAGGATATTGTGCCCAAATCACTCTCCCACGCCATTTTGCTCTTCCGCGGGCCTTCTTTGCTTAGTGCCCTAGCGCCCAGGTTGTTATACATACCGGATATTAAGCCCTTGGATATAGTTGCCTCGATTACAGTGGTCAGGGCGGGCATTTGTGTCCACGTAACCGTCTGTGAGCCAAATTGCGCCTGTATGGCGTGTCTGACTTGTAAATATTTAAAGAAGGTCTTATTTGAAATTTTAAACTCACTAGCTAGTTCTTGAAAATACTTCATAATATTGCCCTTGAACAGGTGCTTTAGGCGAAATATATCTTTACTCACCCAGTCTCTTGATACATCAATGCCGACTACCTCTTGTAAGTTCATATTGTTCCAGAGGGGGGAAAATTCTGTTGGCCCATCATACCCCAGGATTGTTTTTATTGTATGCCATGTTTTAATGGCTAGTTTAGTGGTCGCATGTTTATGGCAGAAAAAATCTGCTTCTAGGGCTTCGACTAGTGATTTATGTGGGTTATCTGTTAGCAGGAGTCGATTGTTAACACTACCTCCTTCGGCGGTTCCACATCCCGCCAAATGTTGCAGTTGTGCTGCTAAAAAGTATAGCCTTGGGTGTGGAACCGCCATTCCCCCCTCTTTTACTGGAAGTTGTAGGGTTTGTAAACTTATCCTGGGTTGGCCCCCCTTCCATATAAGTTCCCTGAACAATGAATCTATTTTTTTAAACCATTTATGTCCTATCCATAATGGAGAATTATGTAGCAAATATAATAACTGCGGCTGCCAGATCATTTTTATTAAGTTGCACCGCCCTGCAACAGATAAGGGCAATCTTTTCCAGATATCGCACTTGTTTTTCCACTTCAATAAGAGTGGAGCAAGATTTAAATCAATGTACTGGGTAGGATCCTTAGTGATCCAAATCCCTAGATACTTAATTTTTGTGCTTACTGTTATTTGGGAAAGGCCTGGCAACATCAGAGGATCCACCGGGTCCAGCAGCAGCAAAGCTGACTTTGTCCAATTGATAGTGAGGCCTGAGAATTGGCCAAATTCCTCCATCAATTGCATCACTTTATCCAATGCGTCCACAGTATCCCCCAGGAAAAACAAGACGTCGTCTGCAAAAAGTGCGATCTTGTCTTCTCCATGATGTCTTCTGAACCCCGTTATGTCCGACCTCGCCCTGGCCATGATTGCTCATTCCCATTTCTGTTCTGTGTTCATCTGTGCCAATATTCCCTCCCAGTCCAAGCCCTGGAGAGCAGTCCTCATGCTTTGAAAATTTGCTCTCTTGAAATTAAGTGTTTTTATCTTTCCTGTATGTATTTCTTGCTTATAGTTAATATTAAATGAAATCATGTTATGATCACTGCTACCCAGGTGTTCCTTTATCTGAACATTAGTAATAAGCTCTTCATGGTTTGAGATTACCAAGTCCAACAGAGCATCATTCCTAGTTGGGGCCTCAATAAACTGGACCATAAAATTGTCCTGCAATAGGTTTTTAAATTTTTGTCCTTTAACTGTCCCAGAAATTCCATTATTCCAGTCAATTTCTGGGTAGTTAAAATCCCCCATTATTATCACCGTCCCAGCCCTTGCAGCCCTTTCCATCTGTGCAAGGAGCCGAGTCTCCACCTCCTCATTAACATTGGGTGGTCTATAACAAACTCCAATGATTAACTTTGAACTACGCACATCTGTATGCAGTTCCAACCATAATGCTTCAACTTCATCACACTCTCCATCAACCAGGTCCTCTTTCATGCTTGCTTTGAGGTCACTTCTCACATAGAGACAGACGCCTCCACCTTTCCTTTTTACCCTGTCTTTCCGAAAGAGAGCATAGCCAGGAATATTAATAGCCCAGTCATGTGAGGATTGAAGCCAAGTTTCAGCAATACCGATTACATCATAGCTCTTCTCATGCACCAGAGCTTCCAACTCACCTGTTTTGCTTGGAAGGCTTCTGGCATTGGTGAACAAACACTTAAAGGGGTGTTCCAGCCCTAAGTTGTGTTTATTAAAAGTCAGCAGCTACAAAAAGTGTAGCTGCTGGCTTTTAATAAACACTCACTTACCTGCTCCTACGTTCCAGCGACGCGCCGACCGGGGCTCCGCTCCTCTGCCCCCCTCCCCGGCCGGCGTCTCCATCCTGACTGTGGGCACCCAGCCGTGACAGCCTTCGGCTTCACGGCCGGGCACCCACTGCGCATGCGCGAGCCGTACTGCGCATGCGTGCGCGGCGCGGCTCGCCGCTGATTGGAGAGGCGATCGCATGGGACCTGTCAGTGTCCCATGTGATCGCCTACAGGGAGGGGGCTGGTGTAGGCGATTAAGCTTAATCGCCTAACCAGCCCCTCGGCAGAAGCAGGAAGTGGGACAGGAAGTCCCACTCCTACTGAAGCCCCCACTCCCCCCCCAAAAAAATTACATGCCAAATGTGGCATGTATGGGGGTGAGGAGTGGGATTAGAAAAGGTCATTTTTTTGGGTGGAACACCCCTTTAAATGTATTGTTACATTTTTCGCTGGTGTTTTTCATATAATTTTTAGTAGTGCAAATGGCACTATAATTTCCAATGGCTGTTTGCAACATGGGAACTTTCTTGTCACCTGCCATAACCCCACCTCCATCTATCCCCATTCCACTCTCCATTAATGTCTGACCCCTAACTGACCTGTGTGCCCGATGTAATTCTAGTTCACCCTCCCCCCTCAAGTCTAGTTTAAATACTCCTCCAGCATTCCCCTAAACCTCTCCCCCAACATATTGAATATGTTTTATAGCAAAGTAAACAATTATAATCTTTAACAAAATGATCTGTATTTTTTGATTTATAGTGCAAAAAATTTAATAACGTAGCGCTGATCAAATACCGCCAAAATAAATCTCTATTTGTGGGAAAAGGACATAAATTTTGATTATGCATTGAATTGCATGACTGCGCATTTGTCAGTTAAAATAACGCAGTGCCGTATCGCAAAAAATGGCCTGTTCATATAGAGGAGAGGTAAAAATTCTGGAGGTCAAGTGGTTAAATAGATCCAATAAAGGGTTTTGTTATATCTGCTCAATATGTTTAAATAATATGGCTGCATCAAAATTCATGTTTTAGAGTGGTAAATTATATAAAATATTGTTGGATCAAACCAAAAAAAAGAAAAAAAAAAGTGTTAATTTTTGTATTCTTATTTTAAATAATCACAATACATAAGGCCATTATTCGATTTCTCCCCAGCAAAAAATATTACCAGTGTTGTATTATGTGAAGTAGCACACAGATGTTCCATGTGTATTTACACTGCTCCAACATGGACATAGCTTTCCAGTTTACAGCCTTTGCAGTTACATGAATTGGCAAATGTAAAAACAAAAACAAAAAAAGAGAATGTTGAGAGTGTCTCAAACCCTGTTTCTGCTATCAGATCATTTGTTGAAAGGATTCTAGTGAAGCTGCGGGTGGTTGGGACTTGTGTCCAGAGGAAATACCAGACGCGATCTCCTCTGCTTTGTACTTGCTGAAAATTCAAAAATAATTCACACGCAGCTTGTAAAGTACAAATATTTGTTATCAAACAGGAAGTTTACCAATCTCCCATCTTTGATTTAGCTGGTATGCTTTTATACTATAAAAAGCCCCAAGCTCCTTCCAAAACATCAAAGAATAGTAAAAACTTGATAAGACCGTTTAGCCAGGAACTGTGTCTCCATGGACTGTATGAAGCTTGCATAAAATGTAACAGTGTGTGTCCCTTAAAGTGTAGGTCAAGCCAAAAAAAAATGTATTTACGTTTTGGAGAGAGTGTATAAGGATTAGAACCCCTGTCTGCCTTTTACTGCTTTAGAAGTCTTTAAGGGCCCTTTCACACGTGCGGACCGTTTTTTAGGTCCATTTTTTTCATCAGTTGATCAGTTTTTTCGTCAGTTTTTCATCCATCTTCATCCGTTTTTCGTCCGTTTTTCCATCCGTTTTTTTTTTTTTTTTAGAACTTTGTTTTACTACATATTTTGATGAAAAACGGATGTTAGCGGATCGGATGTTAAACGGATCGTCCGCTAACATCCGTTTTTCGTCCGTTCCGTTTTTTTGACGGAAGAAAAATAGGGTTTTCTTCCGTTCAAAAAAACGGAACTTAACGGAGATGGATGCAAACGGACGTTAGCGGATGCTCATCCGCTAACGTCCGCTATCCCATAGGGATGCATTGCGGTCCGTTTTTCATCCGTAAAAAAACGGACGAACGGTAATGGTTCATTCCCTTATAGAAAGTTAGTGGAAATCAGTTACAAGGACATGGAAATAAAAACCTGACGGGATCAAACACTATCCTACTTTGCCTTTAGAAAGTTTCCCCGCTTCCTGTCTGGTAAAATGTTCTCAGCTGGACAGCAAGTGAGGGGAAATCTTTCTAATGGAGCCCCATACAGAAATATAACCCTTACAAGGTTATAGCTTTTCCCCAATCTAAGTTTTGGTTGGATATATTGGAACTGTCTAGATAATAGACAATATTTTCATATAGTCTTAAGTAGTAAATAAACTTTAAAATAAGACCCCTTTCACAGTTTTCAGGCATTTTAGAGCTAAAAATAGCACCTGAAAACTGCCTCCTATTTCATTACAATGGGTGCTTTCACACACGGACATTCAGAAAAGTCCTGCAAGCAGCATCTTTGGAGGGGGGTTTGGGATCACTGTATACAGCGCTCCCAAAACACACCTGCCTATTGCAATGAATGGGCAGCACTTCTCAAGTGCTAAGGCATCACTAATCTCTGTAACTGCAGCCACTGTGCAATAATTTCTTATTCCAACTTACATCTAACTAGCCTTCAAACAGCCTCCTCCCACCTCTTAACACCTATGCAAACGACTCTACTGTATGCAAGAAGAATGTATATACTTACCTAGTGTGAGGCTGCTCCGGTCACATGGTCCCTAGTGCCAGCCAGCACAGGCTGTAGGGGAGAGGCCGGCTAGCAAATCCTGGAACGGTGAAGTCATTCATAGGCTTCAATGGTCCGCCCATTGTCGGCATTCCCGTCTCTCCCCTGTAGCCATGCTAGCTAACACAGGGGAGCCAGATCACATGAGTGGACTGAACATAGGTAACTATATACACTCACCGGCCACTTTATTAGAAACACATGTTCAATTGCTTGGTAACACAAATTGCTAATCAGCCAATCACATGGCAGGCTCAATGCATTTAGGCATCTAGACCTGGTGAAGATGACTTGCTGATGTTGAAACGGAGTATCAGAATGGGGAAGAAAGGGGATTTATGCGACTTTGAACGTGGCATGGTTGTTGGTGCCAGACGGGCTGATCTGAGTATTTTAAAAACTGCTAATCTACTAGGATTTTCACGCACAACCATCTCCAATGACCGAAGAGGAGAAAATATCCAATAAGTGGTGTAAACATGAAACCATGGATCCATCCTGCCTTGCATCATTGGATCAGGCTGCTGGTGGTGGTGTATTGGCGTGGGGGATATTTTCTTGGCACACTTTGGGACCCTTAGTACCAATTGAGCATCGTTTAAATGCCACAGCCTACCTGAGTATTGTTGCTGACCATGTCCATCCCTTTATGACTACAGTGTACCCATCTTCTGATGGCTCCTTCCAGCAAGATAATGCACATGTCACAAAGCTAAAAATCATCTCATCACTGGTTTCTTAAACGTGACAATGAGTTCACTGTACTCCAATGGTCTTCACAGTCACAGCAGTGTATTTCTAAAACAAAAATTCTGTGTGAAAGTACATGTATTCGTTATGTGCGACTTGGGCAAAAAAAATAAAAAAATAATGTTTTGGCGTGTTGTAATGGAATGGATAGAAATTGAATGAAAAATACTGCAATTGGCGACTAGATGCCACCAAATCCCTGTTCACTAATGGTGGTGCAACAGATCAAAAAAACTCACGGTTCGGATCATTTTTTGGATCAGTAAAAAAAAACAAAAAAAACAAGACAAACATACATTTTGTCTTTTTGTTTATAGTAATAATAGCCAGTTTAACATTTCCCCTAATAGCCAGTCCAACATCCAACTCACTGTACTTGCACTGTAATGTCCATTGTCCACTATTGTCTCCCCACTCGTCATCATCAATGTTCCAGTGCAACATTGCCCCCACATTAGTAATAATATCCAGTAGTTTAACATTGCCCCTGCCCCCTAATAGCCAGTCCAACAAACATCCAACTCACTGTACTTGTTGCAGATGCAGAATAGATCGCGGCGCGCGCTCTTGCAGAATAGAAGATCCACGAGCAGAGGGGTGATGACGTGAGCTCGCACTGCCGCTGGGTGTACCAAGATGGACGACCGTTCCGGAGCTAGGCCAAAGCCACGGCCTTTAAGGCTGCGGCGGCGGTGCGCTCCGTGGATCGCATTCTGTGCCGATCCGAACAGGTCGTCCCATTCGGATTACGGATCGGTCACGATCCGTTGCACCACTTCTGTTCACATAGGTGCGATGCGGGAATACTGTGAATCCAGTGCGGGTTCCTGCATTGCACCTGACTCACAAGGCAGTTCACACAGCCATATGCAAACTGCTGAGAGTGTCAATACAATGTACAGTGAACACCCATGTGATCCGATTCTGGTGTGGACCAAGAAAAATTAAAGGCCCCATGCAAGTACGGTCCAAATGTGATGCTAATTCAGCTATACTATCTGTATGGCTGAAATTGCCAATGTGAGCCCAGCCTAAGTGTCATAGGAATTTCCTAAGATACTTCACACCATCTAATGGTCAAATGTGTTAGTTTCCATTTTAAATCAGCAAAAGCATTCAACCAACACAGAAAATAGACTAAAACCATTCCTTAGTTGCCCATTTGCACAGAAAAAAAATGTACATGCACTTTTACTTTAAGAAATTGCTATATTATATATATATACAGTGCGGAAAATAAGTATTTGAACACCCTGCTATTTTGCAAGTTCTCCCACTTGGAAATCATGGAGGGGTCTGAAATTGTCATCGCAGGTGCATGTCCACTGTGAGAGACATAATCAAAAAAAAAAATTCCAGAAATCACAATTTATGAATTTTTAACTATTTATTTGTATGATACAGTTGCAAAGAAGTATTTGAACACCTGTCTATCAGCTAGAATTCTGACCCTCAAAGACCTGTTAGTCTGCCTTTAAAATGTCCACCTCCACTCCATTTATTATCCTAAATTAGATGCACCTGTTTGAGGTCATTAGCTGCATAAAGACACCTGTCCACCCCATACAATCAGTAAGAATCCAACTACTAACATGGCCAAGACCAAAGAGCTGTCCAAAGACACTAGAGACAAAATTGTACACCTCCACAAAGCTGGAAAGGGCTACGGGGAAATTGCCAAGCAGCTTGGTGAAAAAAGGTCCACTGTTGGAGCAATCATTAGAAAATGGAAGAAGCTAAACATGACTGTCAATCTCCCTCGGACTGGGGCTCCATGCAAAATCTCACCTCGTGGGGTCTCAATGATCCTAAGAAAGGTGAGAAATCAGCCCAGGACTACACGGGAGGAGCTGGTCAATGACCTGAAAAGAGCTGGGACCACCGTTTCCAAGGTTACTGCTGGTAATACACTAAGACGTCATGGTTTGAAATCATGCATGGCACGGAAGGTTCCCCTGCTTAAACCAGCACATGTCAAGGCCCGTCTTAAGTTTGCCAATGACCATTTGGATGATCCAGAGGAGTCATGGGAGAAAGTCATGTGGTCAGACGAGACCAAAATAGAACTATTTGGTCATAATTCCAGTAACCGTGTTTGGAGGAAGAAGAATGATGAGTACCATCCCAAGAACACCATCCCTACTGTGAAGCATGGGGGTGGTAGCACCATGCTTTGGTTTTTTTTTCTGCACATGGGACAGGGTGACTGCACTGTATTAAGGAGAGGATGACCGGGGCCATGTATTGCGAGATTTTGGGCAACAACCTCCTTCCCTCAGTTAGAGCTTTGAAGATGGGTCAAGGCTGGGTCTTCCAACATGACAATGACCCGAAGCACACAGCCAGGATAACCAAGGAGTGGCTCTGTAAGAAGCATATCAAGGTTCTGGCGTGGCCTAGCCAGTCTCCAGACCTAAACCCAATAGAGAATCTTTGGAGGGAGCTCAAACTCCGTGTTTCTCAGCGACAGCCCCAGAAACCTGACTGATCTAGAGAAGATCTGTGTGGAGGAGTGGGCCAAAATCCCTCCTCCAGTGTGTGCAAATCTGGTGAAAAACTACAAGAAACGTTTGACCTCTGTAATTGCAAACAAAGGCTACTGTACCAAATATTAACATTGATTTTCTCAGGTGTTCAAATACTTCTTTGCAGCTGTATCATACAAATAAATAGTTAAAAAAAATCATAAATTGTGATTTCTGGAATTATTTTTTTTGATTATGTCTCTCACAGTGGACATGCACCTACGATGACAATTTCAGACCCCTCCATGATTTCCAAGTGGGAGAACTTGCAAAATAGCAGGGTGTTCAAATACTTATTTTCTGCACTGTATATATATTATATATATATATATATATATATATATATATATATATACACACACACATACATATATATATACATATACACACACACACACATACATAGTGGGGTTAATTTACTAAAGGCAAATCCACTTTGCACTGCAAGTACACTTGGATATGCAGTCGCTGTAGAACTGAGGGGGAACATCTGAAATGAGGGGAAGCTCTGCTAATTTCATCATCCAATCATGTACAAGCAAAAATGCTTTCCTTGCATGTCCCCCTCAGATCTAAAGCGACTGCACTTCCAAGTGCACTTTCAGTGCAACGTGGATTTGCCTTTACTAAATAAACCCCTATATATCACAAAAGTGAGTACATCCCTCACATTTTTGTAAATATTTTATTATATCTTTTTATGTGACAACACTGAAGAAATGACACTCTGCTACAATGTAAAGTAGTGAGTGTACAGCTTGTATAACGGTGTAAATTTACTGTCCCCTCAAAATAACACAACACACAGCCATTAATGTCTAAACAGCTGGCAACAAAAGTGAGTAAACCCCTAAGTGAAAATGACCAAATTGGTCATGTTACAAGATCCCAGGAGTGAATGGGGAGCAGGTGTTACATTTGGTGTTATCGCTCTCACTCACTCAAACTGGTCACTGGAAGTTCAACATGGCACTTCATGACAAAGAACTCTCCAGAGGATCTGAAAAAAAAAAAAAAGTTTCTCTACATAAAGATGGCCTAGGCCAGGCATGTCCAAAGTCCGGCCCATGGGCCAATCACGGCCCGCATTCCGGTTTCGAACGGCCCACCTGGTTGTCTGGACACATATATACATATACATAGATATTTAACTTGTAACTTGGCTGAATCCTGCCCACCGCTAACATCATTTATTATTACATGGGAGGCGCGGCAGGTCTCTCCTACATCATCGCATCACTTCCCTCTTCCTCCCCCCTCCCCACACACCGTATTCACACAAGCCTGGAAACCCTGAAGGTATGGACAAAGGACGGGATCTTTCAAGTTACAAAGCAGGTGATTAGTTGCTAGACAGTGGGGCGGTCCCAGCAACCAATCACCCGCCTTTAATTTGAAAAGTTCGGACCTGCAATGCGTGCTTCCTGGCTTGTACGATTAAGGTAGGGCAGTGTAGGGAGGACTGTAATGGGGATCGAGGACTGTAATGGGGATCGAGGACTGTAATGGGGATCGAGGACTGTAATGGGGATCGAGGACTGTAATGGGATCGAGGACTGTAATGGGGCCTATAAAGTGGGCTGTGTGCTGGACTGGGGAATTGTGTGCTGGACTGGGGAATTGTGTGCTGGACTGGGGAATTGTGTGCTGGACTGGGGAATTGTGTGCTGGACTGGGGAATTGTGTGCTGGACTGGGGAATTGTGTGCTGGACTGGGGAATTGTGTGCTGGACTGGGGAATTGTGTGCTGGACTGGGGAATTGTGTGCTGGACTGGGGAATTGTGTGCTGGACTGGGGAATTGTGTGCTGGACTGGGGAATTGTGTGCTGGACTGGGGAATTGTGTGCTGGACTGGGGAATTGTGTGCTGGACTGGGGAATTGTGTGCTGGACTGGGGAATTGTGTGCTGGACTGGGGAATTGTGTGCTGGACTGGGGAATTGTGTGCTGGACTGGGGAATTGTGTGCTGGACTGGGGAAGTGTGTGCTGGACTGGGGAAGTGTGTGCTGGACTGGGGAAGTGTGTGCTGGACTGGGGAAGTGTGTGCTGGACTGGGGAAGTGTGTGCTGGACTGGGGAAGTGTGTGCTGGACTGGGGAAGCTGGACTGGGGAAGTGTGTGCTGGACTGGGGAAGTGTGTGCTGGACTGGGGAAGTGTGTGCTGGACTGGGGAAGTGTGTGCTGGACTGGGGAAGTGTGTGCGGGACTGGGGAAGTGTGTGCGGGACTGGGGAAGTGTGTGCGGGACTGGGGAAGTGTGTGCGGGACTGGGGAAGTGTGTGCGGGACTGGGGAAGTGTGTGCGGGACTGGGGAAGTGTGTGCGGGACTGGGGAAGTGTGTGCGGGACTGGGGAATTGTGTGCGGGACTGGGGAATTGTGTGCGGGACTGGGGAATTGTGTGCGGGACTGGGGAATTGTGTGCGGGACTGGGGAATTGTGTGCGGGACTGGGGAATTGTGTGCGGGACTGGGGAATTGTGTGCGGGACTGGGGAATTGTGTGCGGGACTGGGGAATTGTGTGCGGGACTGGGGAATTGTGTGCGGGACTGGGGAATTGTGTGCGGGACTGGGGAATTGTGTGCGGGACTGGGGAATTGTGTGCGGGACTGGGGAATTGTGTGCGGGACTGGGGAATTGTGTGCGGGACTGGGGAATTGTGTGCGGGACTGGGGAATTGTGTGCGGGACTGGGGAATTGTGTGCGGGACTGGGGAATTGTGTGCGGGACTGGGGAATTGTGTGACTGGGGAATTGTGTGCGGGACTGGGGAATTGTGTGCGGGACTGGGGAATTGTGTGCGGGACTGGGGAATTGTGTGCGGGACTGGGGAATTGTGTGCGGGACTGGGGAATTGTGTGCGGGACTGGGGAATTGTGTGCGGGACTGGGGAATTGTGTGATGGACTGGGGAATTGTGTGCTGGACTGGGGAATTGTGTGCGGGACTGGGGAATTGTGTGCGGGACTGGGGAATTGTGTGCGGGACTGGGGAATTGTGTGATGGACTGGGGAATTGTGTGATGGACTGGGGAATTGTGTGATGGACTGGGGAATTGTGTGATGGACTGGGGAATTGTGTGATGGACTGGGGAATTGTGTGATGGACTGGGGAATTGTGTGCTGGACTGGGGAATTGTGTGCTGGACTGGGGAATTGTGTGACGGACTGGGGAATTGTGTGACGGACTGGGGAATTGTGTGACGGACTGGGGAATTGTGTGACGGACTGGGGAATTGTGTGACGGACTGGGGAATTGTGTGACGGACTGGGGAATTGTGTGACGGACTGGGGAATTGTGTGACGGACTGGGGAATTGTGTGACGGACTGGGGAATTGTGTGACGGACTGGGGAATTGTGTGACGGACTGGGGAATTGTGTGACGGACTGGGGAATTGTGTGACGGACTGGGGAATTGTGTGACGGACTGGGGAATTGTGTGACGGACTGGGGAATTGTGTGACGGACTGGGGAATTGTGTGACGGACTGGGGAATTGTGTGACGGACTGGGGAATTGTGTGACGGACTGGGGAATTGTGTGACGGACTGGGGAATTGTGTGACGGACTGGGGAATTGTGTGACGGACTGGGGAATTGTGTGACGGACTGGGGAATTGTGTGACGGACTGGGGAATTGTGTGACGGACTGGGGAATTGTGTGACGGACTGGGGAATTGTGTGACGGACTGGGGAATTGTGTGACGGACTGGGGAATTGTGTGACGGACTGGGGAATTGTGTGACGGACTGGGGAATTGTGTGACGGACTGGGGAATTGTGTGACGGACTGGGGAATTGTGTGACGGACTGGGGAATTGTGTGACGGACTGGGGAATTGTGTGACGGACTGGGGAATTGTGTGACGGACTGGGGAATTGTGTGACGGACTGGGGAATTGTGTGACGGACTGGGGAATTGTGTGACGGACTGGGGAATTGTGGGGACTGGGGAATTGTGTGACGGACTGGGGAATTGTGTGACGGACTGGGGAATTGTGTGACGGACTGGGGAATTGTGTGACGGACTGGGGAATTGTGTGACGGACTGGGGAATTGTGTGACGGACTGGGGAATTGTGTGACGGACTGGGGAATTGTGTGACGGACTGGGGAATTGTGTGACGGACTGGGGAATTGTGTGACGGACTGGGGAATTGTGTGACGGACTGGGGAGTTCCCCAGTCCATCACAGACTCCCCAGTCCATCACAGATCTGGAGTAGAGATAGATAGAATAGATAAAACAAAAAAGACCTGATTGGTGACCAACAACTGCTTTTCTGCTCTGTTTTCCTTTCCCAATGTTTAGAACCAGGTCCTATACCCTTGGCATTGGATCCTGCGCCAGTCAAACTGGCCCAAGGGCAAAAAACTCTAGTTCCTCGTAGTCCAAAAACAGACCCATCATACAAACACAGGGAATAATCCCACAGATGAACTTCGTTCAGGTTTACAAAATCTTATTTTCTGAAAAATACAGATTTTTTTTTTTTGCCAATGCCGAGCTGCTCGGTCTATGCAGAACTTTTCTTTTCAACTTCAAAGTTTCATAAGTGACTAAAATTTCTTGATTTATTCCAATTAATGCAACATTAAAACCATGCAGCTCGTTCTCCGCCAGCCGTGCTGCAGTTTAGTATCAATTATTAACTTCCCTTCAAAACACAGCAAACACTCCAGCTACTTAATTACATCCAGCCCTTCACAATGTTTATACAAGGCATGAAAAGTTAATATTTTTGGCATCTGTCTGGCTGCAGGGAAAAAAAAATAGCAGCAGCATATTACCAAACTTAAAGTGTTACTCCACCTTCTGACAAATTCAATTTAGTAAAGCAGCAAGCAGATGTGTATTACCCAATGCTTTCCGTGGGAATTCGATCACATTCTGTGCCATAGCAGACACAGCTTTTAATAGTAATCCAAATCAGTTAAAGCTGAACCAGCATTATATGGTAACATAAAGGGTAATTGCAGGGGGGCAGCACGGAAAGAGTCCCCGCCTGCTGGTGCTACACTGTTAGTGTAACGCAAGCTGCTTCTAATTTTCACTGTCCTATCAGCCTGGACCACAAACTTTCCTCACTGTGCTATATGTTTTCTGCTGCACCATTGGCATGGTTATATTGTATTAGTCCTCTCCATAAAATTATCAGAAAAATTATCAGAATCTTGTGCTTAAAGTTGAACTATAGGCATTCATTTTGGATAGAGTAAGGGATGGTTAAAGCCCCTGACAGTTTATATTTTACCATCTCTGTCTCATTGCAGAGATTTCCCTTCACTTCCTGCCCCATGGCCAAACAGGAAGTGAGAGGAAATCTATGCAAATGAAGGGAATCCATGCCCCCCCTCCCCCAGGCCCTAAGAACTAGTGTCCCCACTCAAAAGAGGTGTGGCTTTGACAGGAAGGGGTGGGTCATATTTCAATTAGGGGGTGCACAAGTTTAGTTTAGGCCTAGGGCAGCACAAAACCAAAATACACTACTGCTTGCAATAATAAATAAAACAAATACATACTACTGAATATAGCGTATTTTTAAAAGGTTGGCTGATGAATCTTTTTTGGGCAATTTGCCCTTCTGACATTTCACAGTCACATTTAGGTGTGAATGTGGCATTCGGTGAACAGCTAATCATAGGTCACAGTTACTAGTTAGGCTCCATGCAAACCGGCGTTTTTTAGAGGCTCAAAAAATTTTGGCTTCCAGTAATATTTTAGTAGCTTTTTTTTTTTTGGAGTGTTAGCATTTTATTAGCATTTTAACAGTACTGTACATAATAAAGCTGGTTAGTAGCGTTCAGTGGTTTTTCTGCAAGAAAAATGCTTCCAAAAACCACTACAAAAACAAATTTGTTTTCTACTTTTAGACGCTGAAGCTCCAAAAATGAATAACGTAAAGTAGTGTGTGTGGACAAATTCTCAGACACATCAGATAAAAGCAGCCTGCCAGTTCCGTCAGGGGAGGTTGCTAAAATAGATTAGCAGGGAGCTGGCCCTGTTAGAAAACACCTTTGAGAGTCTCTGCCTAGGATGAGGGGGTGTGTGCCTTTTCTCTAAATCAGCAATGTTAGCTGTATGCCCAGACATCACACACTGTGTTAAACAGGAAGAGAACATTTCCTAACACAAGCTCAACTTTCTAAACAGTATATAAATGTGAAGACAGCAGATATACATACAAAACCTATGTAGGGAGATTTTGTTCATCGCTGTGTATCATGTGAGGCTGTTCACTTCACTGGGTGAATGGAGGGTTTACATCCACTTTAAAGGCAGGGATCGACAAATCCCAGGCTGAAATGGTGACAAGAAATTGAGTCCTGGCGCCTGGGCAGCCACCCGAAACTTTCCACACACCCTGCGAGTTTCCCCCTACCGCTATGTATCCTGGGCTCTGCTGGCCCATCTGCAGGCCTGGGACCAGCACAACAGGTGCCACCAGGAATAGGGGAGGGAGGACAGCGTACACACATCTGGTTTCCTCCCCTTCTTGTTGCTGACCCAGAAGGGTCTCTTTAGACTCTCGGTGTCTCATTAAAGAGAACCTGTTACCAGAAAAATCACATAGGGGACTTTTTCTGCTATGTGATAAAAAAAAAAGCAAAGTTAAAATCTATCTATCTATATATCTATATATATATATATAAAAAAACAATAAAAATGTTTTTAAAATTACACCCAAGCACATAAAACCCCAACAAAAAAAGGGATTTTTAAATACAGCTTACCTGTAAAATCCTTTTCTTGGAGTACATCACGGGACACAGAGCGGCATATTCATTACTATGTGGGTTATATGGAGTACCTTCAGGTGTGGACACTGGCAATCTCAAACAGGAAGTCCCCTCCCTATATAACCCCCTCCCCTAGAGGGAGTCCCTCAGTTTTGTAGCAAGCAGTATGCCTCCCAAAATGGTCACCCAAAAGAGGGGTGGGAGCTCTGTGTCCCGTGATGTACTCCAAGAAAAGGATTTTACAGGTAAGCTGTATTTAAAAATCCCTTTTTCTTTCTCGTACATCACGGGACACAGAGCGGCATATTCATTACTATGTGGGATGTCCGAAAGCAATGCTTTAATGAGGGGAGGGAGACATCTTCCAAAGAAGGATTCAATTTAGAGATAAACTCAAATCATAATAATAATTCCAACTTAGTCAAGAAAAAAACTTTTTTTTTTTTTTATAACCAAGGGTGTTTCTGATCCCGAGGATTTCAAACTGCAGCCTGTAGTACTGCCTGACCAAAGGCAGTATCCGCATTTCTTCTCACGTCTAGTTGATAAAACCCTGTAAACGTGTGGACTGATGACCACGTTGCCGCCTTGCATATCTGAGCCATAGAGATCTGATGGTGTGCTGCCCAAGAGGCGCCCATGGCCCTGGTAGAATGGGCCTTTACCGACAACGGAGGAGGCAACCTCTTCAACCCGTAGGCTTGAATGATTAATTGTCTAATCCATCTCGAGATGGTGGATTTTGCAGCTGCCTGCCCCTTCTTGGGGCCATCTGGTAGAACGAATAACACATCTGTTTTCCGGATCTTTTCTGTAGCTTTAAGATAGGCCTTCATGGCCCGGACAATATCCAAGGTATGCAGCAACCCCTCCTTTCTAGATGTAGGTTTTGGAAAGAAGGATGGAAGTACCAAATCCTGGTTTAAGTGAAATTTGGATATAACCTTTGGTAGAAAGGAAGGATGGGGCCGGAGAACTGCCCTGTCCTTATGCAGAACGAGATATGGTTCCTTACACGATAAGGCTGCTAATTCTGACACTCTCCTGGCCGAAACTATGGCGACCAAGAAAACCAATTTTCTTGTCAGTAAGACTAAAGGAATCTCAGCCAACGGCTCAAAAGGCTGTTTCTGTAGAGTGGACAGGACAAGATTTAAGTCCCATGGACAAATTGGTGACTTGACAGGAGGATTAATACGCAAGACCCCCTGTAAGAAGGTCTTTACCAGCGAGTGGGTGGCCAGCGGCCTCTGAAACCACACTGACAGAGCTGAGATCTGTCCCTTGATTGTGCTTAGTGCCAGGCCTTTATCCACTCCTAGCTGGAGAAAACTTAACACCCTATCAATAGTATATTTGCGGGAATTCCATCTTTTGGATTCACACCAGCCTACGTAGTTCCTCCACACCCTGTAATAAATCACCCTGGAGACCGGCTTTCTAGCCCTAATCAGGGTAGGAATTACCTGCCTAGACAGGCCTCTATCCCTGAGAATCAGGGATTCAGCCTCCAGGCCGTCAAATTTAGACGCTGTAATGTAGGGTGGAGGATCGGGCCTTGTGAGAGTAGGTCTGGTTGTAGAGGAAGAGTCCAAGGGTCTTCCACTGCCATCTTCAGGACTAGTGAGTACCAAGTCCTCCGGGGCCAAGCCGGAGCTACTAGAATGACTGGCTTGTTCTCCACTCTGATCTTGCGCAACAGGCGCGGGAGTAACTGTAGTGGAGGGAATGCATATAGAAGTCTGAATTGATGCCAAGGGCAAACCAACGCATCGGTTCCGCAGGCCATAGGATCCCTCGCTCGCGACACGAACCTGTCTAGTTTCTTGTTGAACCTGGATGCCATTATATCTACGTCCGGCATTCCCCACCTCTGGCAGATTGTCTGAAAGACCTGGGGATGCAGAGACCACTCCCCTGGCAACAGACTCTGGCGACTTAAGAAGTCTGCCTGCAGGTTGTCCACTCCGGGAATGAATATCGCTGAAATGCAGGGTACATGAACCTCTGCCCATTGAAAAATCAAGTTCACCTCCCTCTGAGCGGCCTGGCTCCTGGTTCCCCCTTGGTGGTTTATGTATGCCACCGCCGTGGCATTGTCTGACTGGATTCTCACCGGGAACCCCTTTAATCTGGAGGTCCAAGCCAGAAGGGCTAGGCGGGCAGCTCTGATTTCCAAGATATTGATGGGGAGCTGCCTCTCTGCTTTCACCCAAGTTCCCTGGCGGGAGAACCCCTCGAAGACCGCCCCCCAGCCTGCCAGGCTGGCGTCTGTGGTAACTACCTTCCAGACAACAGGGCTGAAGGATTTTCCCTTTAGAAGATTCTGAGGGTTCAACCACCAGGCCAGGCTTTGTCGGACCCTTGATGATAGCGTCAAAGGGGACTCTAAGGCATGTGCCCTCTTGCCCCAGGCTGCTAGACTGGCTGCCTGTAGGACGCGAGTGTGGATCTGAGCGTATGGTACTGCCTCGAATGTGGCCACTAGCTTGCCTAGTAATCGCATACACAGGCAAATAGTTGGTTTTTTCTTGTTTAGAACCAACTGAACCAACCCCTTGATAGCTTCGATCTTTACAAGGGGCAGGAACACCTTTTGATGTTCTGTGTCTAACCTCATGCCGAGGTATTCCAACTGCTTTGTAGGCTGGAACGCTGACTTTCCCCGGTTCAGGACCCAGCCGAATTCTTCGAGGTACCGAACCGTGAGGTTTACTGCCTTTTGCAGACCCGGCCGTGAGTGATCTATGATTAAAAGGTCGTCCAAGTATGCTAGGACTGTGACCCCTTGGATCCTTAAATTGGCCAGAATTGGGGCTAGGATCTTCGTGAATACCCGGGGGGCCGTGGCCAGCCCGAAGGGGAGCGCCCTGAAGTGGAAGTGTCGCTGCCCCACCGCGAAGCGTAAAAACCTTTGATGCGACTGAAAGATTGGTACATGAAGGTAAGCATCCTTTATGTCTATGGAGGCCAGAAAATCGTCCTTCTGAAGCGCGGCGGCTGCTGACCGGATGGATTCCATCCGGAAGGAACGAACCCTTAGGTAACCGTTTAACCTCTTTAGGTCCAAGATTGGCCTGACATCGCCGTTGGGCTTTGGTATGACAAAGAGATTGGAATAGAAACCTAGGCCTTGCTCTTGGGCTGGCACTTCTATAATTACGTCCTGGCCAAGCAGGTGATCCAAAGCTGCCAGCATTGAGGCCTTCCTCGCTGGATCCCTTGGTAGCCTTGATTCTTGAAAATGAGGCGGAGGATACCTTAGAAACTCCAGTCTGTAACCTGTGGTTACAGATGCCCGGACCCATTTGTCGGGGATCTTGGCTTCCCAAACTTCTGAGAAGAAACGAAGCCTTCCCCCCACCCGCAAGAGTGGGGGCGCCCCTTCATAAGGCAGACTTAGGGGCTGTCTTTGACGGCTTGCGATACCACGGCCTCTTACCCCCAGGGGTCTGTCCCTGCGATCTACTGTTAACGTTGGATCGTGCAGGCGGCCGTCGATACTGCCTGGAATTTGAGGGCCCCGAGACAGGAAAGAGCTGCCTTTTAAATGTAGGAGCCCGGAATGTCTTTTTGACCGGTAAAAGGGTACTCTTGCCATTTGAAATAGTCTGAATATATTTATCCAGATCCTCTCCGAAGAGTCGTCCTCCATGGAAGGGAAACCCTGCCAGAAGCTTTTTGCATGGGGGCTCCGCCGCCCAGTTCTTCAACCATAAGAGCCTTCTCATGTGCACCAAACATAGTGATAAACGAGAGGCCTGCTGGATGGAATCTTTTATAGCATCTACCGCAAAACACAGAGCTCTGGGAATGTCAGAAAACTCTTCTGCTTGTTGGGTAGGCATGTCCCTTAACATTTCCTTTGTCTGGTCTTTTAATGCCTGACAAACTCCAATTGCAGCCACCGCTGGCTGCACCACTGCTCCTGCCGTAGCAAAGGATGCTTTTAAAAGTGTCTCTAATCCTTTATCAACCGGATCTTTAAACATATGTATGTTTTCCACCGGGCAAGTTAGTGATTTATTCACACATGAGATGGCTGCATCCACTACTGGGAGCCTCCACCTCTTGGAGAACTTTTCCTCCATGGGGTAAATGACCGCAAATCTTTTCGGTGGCAGAAAAACCCTGTCCGGCCGTACCCAATCCCGAAAGATCAATTCCTCCAAGAGAGGATGGACCGGAAAAACTGCGTTGTTTAACGGAGCTTTCAAAGAGCCCAGAGAGGATACCGGAGGAACCTGAGGCTCTGGCAATGGTAAACTAAATGCCGAGCGGACCATGTCCGTCAAAGACTGTACCCACAGTCTTTCTGTCTGGGAGTCTGAAAATGGTTCCTTAGAGGCAGATCCCTCAATCCCTGAACCCTCTTGGTTCAGGTCTAGTTGATCCTCCTGTGATTCCAATTCCTCTGGAGAGAGAATCTCAGCATCTGAGGATACACCTCCTGGTGATGGGGATCTAACCCGTTTCTTACCAGGAATAGCTCTAGCGATCAATGTTGCTATTCTCTCTTCTAGCCCCCCTAGGGATACAGCTAGCATCTCCTCTGTGATAAACACAGGGCTGGGCTGATCTGGGCCAGCCTCCGCACCAGATCCCCCTAATGGCTCATCCAAGGCGCTTCTTATGTTAATAAGTTGCGGGGAAAGTATCGGCATATCAGAATCAGAAAGGGAACCCTTTTGTTTTTTGGTCTTTTTTGTACCCTTTGACCCCGAACCCTTGGAAGCCATAATACAAAATCGAGGGACTCCGCCCACACAACAGACTGTAGTGGGCAGGAGTACAAAAATCAGAGTTTAGGGGACAATAGATCACTAATGCCCAAAAACTGATGGGATCCCGTATGTTCCTTTTTTTTTTTTTTTTTTTTTTTTTTAAATATATTATATATTTTCTTTTGACAACATACCGTGACCCCAAACTAAGTTTGCCAGCCTCCAAACCTGCTGCAAAAAAAGGGGGATTTCTTGGCTTAACAAAAAGGTATTGGAACAAAGTCCACATGTACTACCCCTCTTCCGCCACCGGGAGTCACTGTTCTGCCGCTCTGCGTCCTCTCCTCTGAAAATCAGCCTCAGACTGAGCACTGACAATGCCTGCTGTCTATAACAGCACAAAGGCGCGCCCCTGTATGACGCCGCAGGCACGCCCCCCCCCCCCGCCCTCCTGTCTGAACGGCGCGAAAAACGTCAATAAGACGTGCGCGCGCGCGCGTATGCCGGAAACAGGAGGAACATGGAGGAGCCGCGCTGCTGGAGATCCAGGAACGCAGAACAGGCGGCAGATTCAAACCCCCGGCCAGGTAGGACTCTCCAAAGGCCCCTAGGGATCCTTACTAGCCCTAGGAAGAAACAGCAGGTTTAGCTAGCACACATATTTAGACAGGGGGACCTAGTGATGGGGGAGAAAAGGTGTCATCCTGTCTCTCTTTAGACATAGTGAACAAGGTTGCCCATGCAGAGCATACTTAGGCTATCCCCCCTTTTAGGTTACCCCGGAGAGCCTGCTGTCGAACCAAGTCCCGCAGGCTCCCCCTTACCTGCTCCATGCTGCAGGATGTTTGTCCAGCAAACTGATCCAATCTTCTCCCATCTCCGTGGGTAGCGTAGTAGACCTTCAGGCCCTGGGGTCCTATGAAGGTACCCACTGTCCTGGACCTATATAGCACCCTGGCAAACAGGAACTTATGGTTTTTACAAACTCCAAGTCCTGGGCCCAGGGTCCAGCCCTCCAAAGAGGAGCATTATAGGCAAAACCCCACGGCTTGGGGCCCGGGTACTGTCCACTTTGGCACTGAGGCTCCTTGGACAGATCCGGTTAGCCCGCCCTTAATCCCAAGGATGTGGAGCAAACCTATTCCGTGACCAACACCTAAGACACTGGCGAAAAAACTGAGGGACTCCCTCTAGGGGAGGGGGTTATATAGGGAGGGGACTTCCTGTTTGAGATTGCCAGTGTCCACACCTGAAGGTACTCCATATAACCCACATAGTAATGAATATGCCGCTCTGTGTCCCGTGATGTACGAGAAAGAAAAATGAGGCCTCTCCACTCCTACATATATGGACAAGCAAGCGTAAACGCACGCGTCAGGGAGCTTACGCCTGAAAACTTTGATTATGATACATGTTGCATATCTCTGTGCATGCCAGAATAAGAGCAATATTTTCTAGCACCAGACCTTTATGTTATTTTCAAGCCTTGTTTCTTTTTTTCCTTTTCTTTTCATTCCTTTCAACGCTCAACTGTGGCACAGCTAGTTTTAGGTTTCATGTTTCAAGCCTAACTTCAGGCAAAAAAAATACGTTTTCCACAGGCCAACTGCTCGTTTTGGCCAGGGGAGATGAAAAAGCGGTATACTTACCCGATTCTCCATGCCACCTGCAAATGGCTGTTCCCCATGATCCAATCCTTATGTCCAGGTCAAGCTTTTGGGTGCGATGACATCAGGAACACGCCACAGCACAAGACCTGGGGGTTGGTGGTGGTAGGCAGGAGCCACAGGGACCGGTCTTGTGCAGAGAGGTTTGGAGGATTCTCAAATCCATTAGACAAAAATGTAAAGCCCCAATACATGCTAAAAAAAACTTGTTTGCCTAAAGATGGGCTTTAAATCTACATTAATCCAGTCCTCATATTTGTTGTACTTTTGGAGAATTCTAAGCTGTTCTATAGAGCGGGGAACTCCTCTTCCCACTGCGTCGGGACCAGTGCTTGTGAGCGACACTATTTCCAGTGTTGTCTCAACCCCCCCCCCCCCAAATCTGCCATTCACACAGCACAGTGATGACATTTTAGCTATGCTATGTAAATGGCACAGCAAAGTAAGGGGACAGAGACACAACATCAGGACTGGTGTTATTCATTGACTACAAATGCATCAGGAAATGGGAAGTAGGTGTACCCATTGTATCTTGAATAACTGGAGTGCATAAGAGCCTAAAGCACTCCTTAAGTAGTAAAACCATGACGTACAGTAATGTGTAAATTAAAGACAAAAATAAATAAATTAAAAACACCCATGTCTGCAGTTGGGCTTTAAATATCACAAATCTTGTTAACTTGGTGCTGCAAGAGAAAAGATGCACAGCGATTCCCTAATGCAGATTAAATAAAAATAGCAGCACCTGAGTCAATCTGCAGGATAAAAATGTTTGTTAATCCCCAGCTATTAAAGGATGAGCACTTCTACAGCACTTGATGAATACATCTCTGCATGTCCGAGCCATGCATGTGCAGAAATCTAGCACTACCACTAGCACAATACGATCGAAAAATAGAGTAGCCACTTTAGGTAAAGGCAAGTGAAAGTAACAAGATTATCACAACTAAATTGTCTTCTGTGCAACCAGATCAATCTTCCAATTTTCTCTTCAGTCCATCAGAAAAGTTGTAGTAGGAGGGGTTAAAGCACTGCAAGCCATGGGCAGACACCCCTTCCCACCTTTCTCAGGTAGCTGCTGACCTGCTATGGTTAGCGTATCACTGGTAATTGATTCCACACCAATCTTTTACTTTTTGCCAGAACTACCATTCGCAAAACACCACTGCTGTCTGCATAAATGACTATGCAGCAAGTACTGAGCTCTTAGTGTTCCTGGCTGGAACAAGTATCATTGAGGTCAGAGCCAATTCACTGAAATGCATGATTTGACTTAAAGTGATAATAAACCTTCCTATGTTTTTATCCATTTCTGCACCACTTACATTGCATGCCGTTTGAACTGTTAAAAAACCTACGTTAGACGTAACGGTATTTCTACGAACCTTCCAGGACGGCACACCTAAGAGATGAGGGCTCCTCCCCACAGGAAACACAATCAATTGTCAGCTTGTTATAAGTCCCCACCCTTTCCCTTGATCCCCAGTATGTAACGTAATCCCAAACTGGTTCACAAGGGACATCGTTCCACATAGGTACTTACCACCTAGCGTTTAGCTTATCTTTCCCTCCACATAGGGTGGAAAGTAGGCCTGCCGTCCTGGAAGGTTCGTGGAAATACTGTTACCGTTAGTCCAACGTAGGTTTTCACCTTCCAGGACGGCACACCTGAGAGGATAATATAGAAACCACAGGCGTACTTTAGGGTGGGGCCCCTGCCTGCAAGGCCTTTCTGCTAAATGTCAGATTTTGACTTAAATTATTATTTTTTTTTTTTTTTTTACCTCCACTCACTAGTGTGTGATGAAAGTATCCTAGCTGGATCATGTAACTGACCTGCAGGTCTGCTCCACATATGCCCCTGCCTTCTCTTCGGATGCAGGATCTAGGTGGCATGGGCTCTTAAAGATAAAATCTGAGAGCCTGTGAATTTTTTAAGATGGAAAGATGGACTGCGTCAACCTTCTAGC
Organism: Rana kukunoris; assembly: GCA_029574335.1. NCBI lineage: Eukaryota > Metazoa > Chordata > Amphibia > Anura > Ranidae > Rana > Rana kukunoris. The sequence goes on from CM056052.1 coordinate 93,013,066, forward strand.
AATCGTGGTCTATAATGTCTGTAACTGCTGCAAAGGGCCACCAAGTAAAGACTAATCAGAGATTTGTTCTGTGAAACAAGGAACTACTTTGGTCAACAAAGAACATCTGGTTTAAAACCACTAGTCTGGAAAACAATTTACAAAAAGGCTTCCTGACAGATAATCCTTGTGAGTCCTCTTTTTATTTGTTTGCCATAGCCATGGTGAAAAGGAAAAATCCACTTAACCACTTCAATACCGGGCTTTTATACCACCTCCATACCGGGACTATTCTGACACTTCTCTCCTACATGTAATAATCATCATTCTTTTGCTAGAAAATTACGCAGTACCCCCAAACATTATATATGTTTTTTTAGCAGACACTCTAGGAAATAAAACAACGGTCATTGCAACGGTTTATCTCCCACGGTATTTACGCAATCATTTTTCAAACGCCTTTTTTTTGTAAAAAAAATTGTTTCATGAATTAAAAAAATAACAAAACAGTAAAGTTAGTCCAATTTTTTTGTATTATGTGAAAGATTATGTTACACCGAGTAAATAGATACCCAACATGTCACGCTTTAATTATGCGCACACTCATGGAATGGCGCCAAACTTCGTTACTTAAAAAATCTCCATAGGCAGCGCTTTTATTTTTTACAGGTTACCAGTTTCGATTTATAGAGGAGATCTAGTGCTAGATTCGTTGCTGGCACTAACACACGCGGCGATACCTCACTTATGTGGTTTAACCACATCAGCCCCGGAAGGATTTACCCCCTTCCTGACCAGAGCACTTTTTGTGATTCGGCACTGCGTCGCTTTAACTGACAATTGCGCGGTCGTGCGATGTGGCTCCCAAACAAAATTGGCGTCCTTTTTTTCCCACAAATAGAGCTTTCTTTTGGTGGTATTTGATCATCTCTGCGGTTTTTATTTTTTGCGCTATAAACAAAAATAGAGCCACTATTTTGAAAAAAATTCTATATTTTTTACATTTTGCTATAATAAATATCCCCAAAAAATATTAAAAAAAAAACACTTTTTTTCCTCAGTTTAGGCCGATACGTATTCTTCTACAAATTACTACCATCTAGTAGCGTTTATTGATTGGTTTGCGCAAAATTTATAGCGTTTACAAAAAAGGGGGTAGTTTTATGGCATTTTTATTAATATTTTTTTTTTACTAGTAATGGCGGCGATCAGCGTTTTTTTTCGGTACTGCGATATTATGGCGGACACATGGGACAATTTTGACACATTTTTGGGACCATTGGCATTTTTATAGCGATCAATGCTATAAAAATGCATTGGATTACTATAAAAATGCCATTGGCAGTGAAGGGGTTAAAACTAGGGGGCAGGGAAGGGGTTAAGTGTGTTCCTATTTGTGTTCTAACTGTATGGGGGGGGGGGGGGTGGCCTCACTAGGGGAAATCACTGATCTTCTGTCCATACATTGTATGAACAGGAGATCAGCGTTTCCCCGCTGACAGGACCGAGAGCTATGTGTTTACACACATAGCTCCCGGTCCCTGCTCTGTAACGAACGATCGCGCGTGCCCGGCGGCGATCGCGCCCGCCGGGCGCGCGGAACTGGGGGGGGCCCCCCTAGCGGCCAAAAAATATAGGACGTAGAGCTACGTGCTCTCGCGTAGCAGTGCCAACCTGCCGCAGTAATATGACGGCGGCTGGTCGGCAAGTAGTTAAACGGCGTTTACATATGTCAGCGGGACTTGGGTGTGCGTTCACTTCTGCACGCGAGCTATCGGGGACAGGGGCGTTTTAATTTTTTTTTTTTATCTTTTATTTATTTTTTTGACTTATTTTTAATTTATTTTTACTCTTTTTTTCAATTTTTTTTTCAAAATGTAAACATCCCTTGTAATAGGAAATGTGTGCGACAGGTCCTCTTTAACCTCTTCAGGTCCGCGCTATTAACAGAATACGTGAACAGCGCGGACCTGAGGCGCCGGGGTCACGTCTTTGGACGTGATTTGCTTGTAATTCCCCGCGCGCGCCACAGGGTGGCGCGCGGCGGGGAAAAACAGTCCCGACGCATCACCGAGGATCCGATGCGTGTACCCGGCGGCCGCGATGTCCGTCAGGTACACGCGATCGTCGGTGAGAGAGCAGGGACGTGGAGCTCTGAGTGTAAACACAGAGCTTCACGTCCTGTCAGTGAGGTGACAGATGCTGTTTCTCTTGTACATAGGGAGACAGCATCGGTCACCTCCCCCAGTCACCCCCCTCCCCCCACACAGTTAGAACACACCCAGGCAATACATTTAACCCCTTCCTCACCCCCTAGTGTTAACCCCTTCAATGCCAGTCACATTTATACAGTAATTAGTGCATTTTTATAGCACTGGTCGCTGTATAAATGTGAATGGCGCCAAAAATGTGTCAAAAGTGTCCGATGTGTCCGTCGCAATATCGCAGTCCCAATAAAAATCGCAGATCGCCACCATTACTAGTAAAAAAAATATATAAAAAAAAAATCATAATTATGTCCCCTATTTTGTAGGTGCTATAACTTTTGCGCAAAGCAGTCACTTATTGTGATTTTTTTTTTTTACAAAAATACGTAGAAGAATACGTATCGGCCTTAACTGAGAAAAAAAAATATAAAAAAATAAAAAAATAAAATGGGATATTTATTATAGCAACAAGTAAAAAATATATATATATTTTTAAATTGTCGCTTTTTTTTTCATTATAACGCAAAAAATAAAAACCGCACGGGCGATCAAATACCACCAAAAGAAAGCTCTATTTGTGGGGAAAAAAAGGACGCCAATTTTGTTTGGGTGCCACGTCGCACGACCGCGCAATTGTCAGTTAAAGCGACGCAGTGCCGGAAGCTGAAATTTCGCCTGGGCACGAAGGGGGTTTATGTGCCCAGTAAGCAAGTGGTTAAGGAGAATTGCGGGGTCAATAAGACCTCACATCTCTCCTCCAGGCTGGAAACCATGAGATCGGTGAAAAAAAATTCACCGATCTCATGAATGGTTGCTTACAGCCGCAATCGTGGCTTTGTTTACTTACGGGGACCCGGGCGTGACGTCATCACATCGCACCCGGGTCCTCCGACGGTCATAGAGATAACTGGTGACCATCTGGTCACCAGTCATCTCTATGCTTCCTGCCGACGCCGGATGATTCGTTCTCCGGGCCCAGAGAAGCACCGGATGGCGGCGGGAGGGGATGTCCGCCGCTATGATCGTTCTTGTGTCGTGCCGAATCGCCGGCTGAAGAAGAGGATATCTGGATGATGCCTCTGGCTGCAGGCATCATTCAGATATCCACCCGCAAAGTCCAGGCCATCAATTGACGGCCACCTAGGATGGGAGATCCCATCTTTGGCCGTCAATTGTCAATGGGCGGGTATTGAAGTGGTTAAGGATAATAGATTAAGGGAAGCTTATTTCCTGTCTCTGTGTTCAGGAGAAACACAATCAATACTGGGGATCAAGGGGAAGGATGGGGACTTATAACAAGATGTCAATTGATTGTGTTTCCTGTAGGGAGGAGCCCTCATCTCTCAGGTGTGCTGTCCTGGAAGGTAATAGGAGAAAGGTATTTTTTTTCCCCTACTTAAGTTCACACCCAAGATTGCTGCCCCCACTTTTCAGTTTGCTGGTGGCCCCTGCTCTAGAGAAGGACTCCCGCTGTGCTTTTTAGTTTACCGATGGCAGGGAGATTTCCCCACTGTCACATTACACTGATCACTGACCAAACTATAGATAAAACAGGAAAAAACTGACAGGGTGGAACTCGAGTGGTAAGATCAACTTCTGTACAACCAGCTTACTCATACCATGGATCCAAATTAGGGCAGTCCCTGCTAAACTAGCTGAATTCGGATACATATTTAAAAAGATAATAATAAATAAAAAGTTACCCCAACATTTCATATTCCAGATATGTGTCTGCTGTACCATGTACTTGTATGAACAAGTATCATGTTCTTTGTATTGCTTCATGTGTGTGAAATCCCTGGTGTTCCTGTCAGTCCCTATGCTTTAATATGAAAAATGATCATGCTAGGCATATGAACACACTGGGATCAGATCTCTAGCCAAGTTGAGAACTCGGCCTGCTCTTAAACAATGATCAGGTTTGTCCTGATGCACCCCTCCTGCACAGCCTTTTACTGTGAAGATCAGTGTGCTGTTGCTTCTCCTCCCCCAGCTCTTATTCAGCTGAAAACAGAGGGAATGTGATTGCTAAGAAAAAAAAATGGTGGTTTAGGAAACTGGGAGGTGGGGCGGGGTTTAGGATCATGTGACTAATGTGATTGGCTGTCATGGCAGTCACATGATTGGGAGCTTTCCTATTGCAAGGAGCGTTAGCTGTCGCTAACTGTCGGGAGAGCGCACTCGTCACAGCTGTATTTGAACGCATATTTGTGTGCTGTCAGAGCATAGGGGTTATTTTTTTTATACCATACATACATATTTTGCCTTTAATTTTTAACTAAATGTGTTGTTTAACAAGGTGATTGTTTACAAATCACTTTAACCTCTTGGTGCTGGCCAAAAGCAAATATGCGGTCTCTCGGAGGTAAGGCCTTGGCGCAGAGGCGCCGCATATTTGCAAGCAATATTGCAAAAACAGCTGTGCCAAGAGCATGCAGTTGACACAGTTACCGCCAGCTAACAGAAAACTCCCAAATCGCTGCTTGCGATCAGGAGTTTTCCGATCATGTGACCACCACTCTTCGCTTTCATATGATCATAAACTCTGTCCCGCCTCCCGAAATCTTAAATCCCTTAAAGGGCTGGGAGGCGCTGGCTCCAAAGGGTTAAGGAATACAGTATAGTTGTATCGTTTCCTGTCAGAAAATGTGCATGCAGCTGGGCTTGATTGGCTTTTTGTGCTTTCCTCTCTGAATAAGTCAGAGAAGGCAGATTCAGTTAAATCTGTCAGCTGTACAAAACATATTTTTAAAGGAATACTATACCAAATAATTTTTATTATATCTGCTTAGAGTTCAGCATTAACATTTCAAACACCCAAGACGCAAAGATTTAACCAACAGTTTATCTTCCTTTTCTTGGATTTACCACAAATAGTTTTTTTTCCTAACTTGCAAATTAGCGCTGGAAATTGTTTGATTCGTATACTTGTATGGAGCTCCCCTTCAGAAAATGTATCCATATTTTCTATATAAAACATATTCTTGTATATTTTTGTATTGAAGTGTTACAACACACGTACAAACCACAAACCTTGTTCAGTAAGCAGAGTCTCAGAGCTCTACCACGTCAAAGAGTGCCAGATGGACTGCCAAGAACCACAAGTTTATTGATGGTTTATAAATAACCTATAAAAAAAACTCAGACTAAATTCATGAAGTGCTGATGTTTAAATACAGAAGTAACTGATGTGAAGGTGGCTTAAAGGCAACTAGGAATTTATGCGAACATTGATTTTTCATGCCGTTGCATAGTACATCAGCTACAGGTCCATACCCTAAGCTAGTAGCATTTAACAAACTGATCTCTAGATTTAAGGCCTGTTGCACAGTCTAGAAGCAGTGCATTTTAGTGTGCGCGGGGGAGGGACAAGTGCAGCACCCAGCCCTGCCCCCACTGAAGGAAGCCTGTAGTAGGAAGTCTACTGCAGGCTATGGCTAGACTGGCTGAACACTGTACTAAGATGTCCAGCTGTACCTGTCCTTCTTGGGGCACCAAAACTCTGGGAGAGTCTCATTGATCCTAAAATGGCCCAGTGTGCAAGGGGATTTATCAGTGTGTCGCAGTCAGAACAATGCTCGTTAGTTCATCTGGGCTACTGCACTGCCCTTTTTCATATTAACCAATACCAGATTCCTTACACGGTCATAGCATGTATGCCAAAATGTGGTCTCTTAACCACTTAATCACCGGGGCTATTCTGTCACTTTTCTCCTTGATGTAAAAATCACAATGTTTTTGCTAAAAAATTAATCAGAACCCCCAAACATTATATATATATTTTTTTAGCAGACACCCTAGGGAATAATATGGCGGTCATTGTAACTTTTTTGCTTGCACGGTATTTGCGCAATAATTTTTCATGAATACAAAAATATCAAAACAGTAAAGTTAGCCCAATTTTTTTGTATAATGTGAAAGATGATGTTACGCCGAGTAAATAGATACCTAACATGTCACGCTTTAAAATTGCGCACACTCATGGAATGGCGCCTGTGGCAAACCTAGCCACTTCTGGAACGATGGATGTTACATGTCAAAAGGTTGTCTGTATTATATGCTATGTATTCTGCTGGGTCTTGTGTGGGCATAGTAATTCGTATGCTGGCAGCCGTAAGCCACTAGCATTCAAGTACTTCGTTTTATGTTGCCCAATCGGTGATCGGCAGTTTTAAACCGAACTCCCACAACACATAACCCCAGACTCCAGCTATCAACCGACTTTTCCCTCGTGCAAAAATGCCTGATTGGAGAACTATCCAAAATGTTAAGTTCCCCATGTGGTCCTCACTGTATTACCCCTGCTAAATCTCTTTGGCTGTTTGGAAACCCCTTGCATGGGGAATTATATAAATATGGAAGCCTGTGAATAAAAAGTCAGTTGACTTTTAGAGCTGTGTTTCGTCCGGTTACTGGGGGGGGGGATTTGGGACATTGCCTTACTTTTCAATGCTGACTGTGGATTTACCCTGGTTACCAGCGGAGATCGTGGAGTTTAATATTGTACTCCGCTACAGCGGCAAACCACGGTATTTAAAAATCTCCATAGGCGACGCTTTAATTTTTTTTACAGGTTACTATTTTTGAGTTACAGAGGAGGTCTAGTGCTAGAATTGTTGCTGACACTCTAACGCACGCGATGATACGTCACATGTGGGGTTTGAACGGTGCTGACATATGTGGGACGGGGCTTGCATGCGTGTTTGCTTCTGCACGCGATTTTTACACTTTGTTTTACTTTTTTTTATCACTTTTATTTCTATTACAAGGAATGTAAACATCCCTTGTAATAGTGTGTGACAGGTCCTCTTTATGGAGAGATGCGTGGGTCAATAAGACCCCACATCTCTCCTCCAGGCTGGAAAGCATGTTTACATTCCGGGTACCGGGCGTGACGTCATAATGTCACGCCCGGTCCTCCGACGGTCATAGAGATGACTGTAACCTTCTGGTCAGCAGTCATCTCTATGCTTCACCAACGAGCGCCCGCCGATTCGCTCTCCTGGCCCCCGATAGCACGGGAGAGCCCGGAGAAGCACCGGATGGCGGTGGGAGGGGGGGACGTCCCCTCCCGCCACCTATAACAACGATCAAGCGGCGGAACCGCCACTTTGATCGTTCTTATGGTGCACAGAATTGCCGGTTGAAGACCGCGATATCTGAATGATGCCTGTGGCTGCAGGCATCACTTAGATATCCCCGCACAAAGTGGAGGATGTCATATGACGTCCTAAGGTGAGCAAGTGATTAAAGTGTTACTAAACCCAGGACCCTGAATTCATTATATCTGGTCTCCCACAGTACATGGAAATTTAATTATTTTAGTAAATATAAACTGCCAAATAAATTTTCTCATTAGCAGTGGTTAAAAACGCCCACGTTGTAGCACTTCCGAAGCACTTTTTAGGTGCTTTGGAAGAGCTGTCCATTCATTTCAATGGGCAGGGCATTTTGGGAGCGCTAAATACAGCGCTCCCAAACCGCCCCAAAGATGCTGCCTGCAGGACTTTTGCCAACGTCCCGTAAGCACACTGCCCTAGTGTGAAAAGACACACTGAAGTGAATGGGAGGCGGTTTTCAGGTGCCATTTAGAGGCCATTTCTAGCGCTAAAATGCCTGAATGCCTCAATGTGAAAAGGGGTAGTATTCCTGAATATTACATAGAAAGGCACTGCTGTGCTCTTGTGGTTCCCTCGGTAAGGCCCAGAGCAAGTCTGGAGAAACTCGGACAGCCATAGGTTGGTAAGGCATTCTTTTAAACAAACAAAAACAGGGGATTGCCCAGCAGCAACACTATGCAGTTTGCTGGATTCCGACAGAGGGCTTAGCAATGCGTTTTCCATTTAGGCCTCATTTCACACCACAATGCATCTGTTAATACATGTGTGTTGCGTTGCCTTTTCTTTGTAACAAGTTCATTTGCCATGCACTGCCTTGCATTTGAAACCAATTTTTTTTTTGTCTTTACATAGCTCGGGAGTTCAGATTCAGGCTCTAAAATTATGTGGCCGTATTGAGCTGCAGTTTTTTCTATTTGTTTTAACTTGCAACAAAAATTTAATGAAAAAGAAGAAAATTTTTATCAGATCAGTTCCAACAGTGCTCACCCAAGGATCTGACTTTACACACTGATGGTGTTCCAATAAAAGAAGGGATGCTTTGGGTGAAATAAGTTTCCGTGACTCTTCTAGGAAGCCAATTACTTTCCTGTGCAGTGAAAGTCTCTGATAACATCAGCTAAATGTCAGAAGCTTCTACTGGTTACCCTTTCCCAGAACCATTTAATTGCTCCATCTTTACCAGAGCAAAAAGAAAAAGCTGATAGGAGTGAGTTCATTTAATATTTACTAAGGTTTATTAAAACTGTAAAGCGTAAACAGATGGCCTGTCCAGAAATGGCCCGTAAATACTGTAATGCTTTATTCACAATTATACATTGCCACTACTTGAACAGATATAAAAAAGGACACAAAATTAATAAGGCTCTGTATATATATTACTATACCATTAAATGTATATATTTTAAAGAGCAAGCAGCATTGTAAGCATTTGAATTTTACCCGGTAAAGCCTTGTAGAGTCTACGTGAAAAAATAAATTAAAATAAAGTGTGTGTGTGTGCACGCGCATGTGTACACACTATATTGTCAAAAGTATTGGGACACCTGCCTTTACACACACGTGAACTATTAGATTTTTGTCTTCAGATTCACCAAAACAATGTAGTGCAAAGGCAATTGAAACTCATGCCCCATCGGGAAAAATATTCCCTGCCGGGGAAAAATAAAAATAAAAGAGCAGGATTTATTTTGTTTGTTTATTTTTTTTATGGTTGAACTTCCCTTCAGGAAGAAATCCTAGTAGGAAAACAGTTTTTCTGTATCAATTTTAATGCACAAAAAACACTCATGCTCAGAATCAAGTACGAGCCCGGAGCGCTCGTTCTGGTAAAACTAGCGTTCGTAATGGAGATAGTCACGCTGTAACAGACTGAAAAGCACAAAGACTGAAAAGCGTGAATCGTCTCAAACTTATTAACACGAGATTAGCAAAAGCAGCCCAAAGGGTGGCGCAGTTGGAGTGGAACATCCCCCAGGCAACCTCCATCCCACTACAGGCTACAGTACTGGTATGGAGGTCAGCAGGAGGGACCAAGGAGATGTACACCCCAAGAAGTGTTTTCATTGCAGATGATTGCTTATGAACAATTGCTTTAAGGATTTTAGAATAAACCGCCTTTGCAGTATTAGACTTAAAAACAGTAAAAAATAAATAAAAACTTCTAACCCAACAAGGAGGAAAAACAATTAGCTGGCTAAAAAGGCATTTATAGACCGATTTCATGATCGAGCAGTGCTAGCAGCTTTTAGCAGATTTAATATACCAGTAGGGGGCTGGGTCCTCAATTATCTACCCAGAATCTAAATACCAGCTTCGGTTGGACTTAATAAAGCTTTTGAAAGACATTTTTACCAAGTTGGTCTTAATTGCTGGCTTTAGATGAGTTTATTAATCTTTTTAGACCACAATGTAAGCCACTGTTCCATTTTTCAGGATCAACAGAACAAATATGTCTGTGTTGAGGACAAAACATCTCCTGAGGTACAAGCTTGTTAGCGGAGTGTCCTTTGCAGAACAAGGCAATTATTCTTTTACAATGTCCTAAGGTGATGGCAGCCAGCGAGGTGTTAATCCCAGTGAGACATGAATGGGATAAAGAAAAAACTACAGTCATTCAGCTAGAATTACCAACATCACCCCACTATCCAGAGATCCATTGGTTTATTTTGAAACAAACTAACTGTCAAGAACGAAAAGTAAAGATGTAATGGGTACAAATAATGGTTATCTGGGCTTTTTTTGGTTAGGGAATAGGTGCAGGTACTCTGCCGCCCCCATTGCCACTAGCTACAGAGCAAGGCAAAAAACATTGGGTGTGGGTGTGTGGGTGTATATTTATATATAAAAATCACATTATAAATACTTTATTAAAAAAATATAAAAATAAATAATAGATCACAACCTCTATGCTCAGCTGAATAAGAGCTATACACGAATGAGAGCAATACACTGATCTTCCCAACTGAAGAAATGGACAAGGGGGCGTGTCAGCACAAGTTTGACCATTGGAGGACAGGCAGGGTGTTCTGTCAGCATAGCAAGAAAACTGACCATAGTGAGCGTGGTCAGTTTGAATAATGAAAGCAAGGGGACTGTCAGATCACCAGGTATTTCACACAAAGGAATAACTACAAAGGCAACGGGATCATTTAAAAAAAAATCAAAAGTACATGGTACAGCAGACACATATGTAATATGAAACGTTGAAGTAACATGCACAACATTAAAGAACGACGTCACAAACTGTTCACCATTTACACTTGGTACAGGAGTATGAAATGTACAACAAACTTTATATAGTGCTGGACTCAGGAGTGTGTAACGCACGGCAGGGGCTCAGGATACATATTCCACATGGTGGGGGGCTCAGGAATAAGAAACACATAGGTTGATGTACACCACCAAAATTCCTCTCCGAAATGACAGATCACTGTTCATACATTGTATTAGACAATCAGACATTTCTCCCCCTGACAGGACCGGGAGCTGTGTGTTTACACACAGCTCCCGATTCTCGCTCTGTAATGAGCGGGTACTTGGCGTTGATCATGTGCGTCGGCGTCAGGGGCGAGCAGGGGGCGGCGCCCCTATTGGCTGCTCGGCGAGATAACGTATACCTATGTGATGTCGCCCAGTAGAGCCGGCCTGCCGCTGTAAAACTGTGGCGGCTGGTCAGCAAGCGGTTAATGAATACAAAGCCTGCTTGGGTTGGCAGAGGCTGTAACATCATCAGCCCACGCCTCTCTGACTCTCAAAGCCAATCCAGGCAGGCTACTGTATGTAGCCTGCTTGGATTGGCAGAGGTTGTTACTCCAATCCGAGCAGGCTCTGTATTCATTTGATTACATCGCTCACCGGGATCGGCTAAGCGGTATATATTGTATGTAGTTAAAGCTACATACAGTATTACTGCACATCCAACTGGCATCCGAGCAGCTGACCCGGCATATAAGACAACCCCTGCTTTTTTTTTTTAAGTGTAAAAGGTAGTCTTATATGCCAGCAAATACAGTATTTTCAGATGTTTAATAACTATGTTTGTATATAATGCCAATACATTGTGATCCTGCATGGTTTTATGCTGACAGAACTAAACACAGATTTAAAAAACCTCAGATCATTGTGCCATGGTCTCCAAACTGCAGCCTGTGGTCCAGATGCAGCCCCTTTGATAGCCTTTATCCAGCCTTTAGGGCACTATTCTTCCCGCTGACAAAAAAACAAACAAACTGTGGGGCATATTTTTCCACACTAACACTAATGATGGAACACAGTTTCTCTCAAAAGATACATATGATGGGACACAATTTTTCCCACTGCCACCAATGACGGGGAACCATTACTCCTCCTGATGACCATAGGCGGTACTTTTTTTCACCCCAATGACCACCAAATCTGAGAGGTTGTTTGCTGGAACATTTTTAACCCCCACCGGCCACAATCTGGCCTCCCCTAAAATCTGAAGGAAAGTAAACTGGTCCTTTGTTGTTAAAGTTTGGAGACCCTTGCTGCAAGGAAAAAGTTATTTTTATTTAACCACTTCCTTACTGGGCACGTATACCCCTTCCTGACCAGGTGAAATTTCAGCTTCTGGCACTGCGTCGCTTTAACTGACAATTGCGCGGTCGTGCGACGTGGCTTCCAAACAAAATTGGGGTCCTTTTTTCCCCCACAAATAGAGCTTTCTTTTGGTGGTATTTGATCATCTCTGCGGTTTTTATTTTTTGCGCTATAAACAAAAAAAGAGCGACAATTTTGAAAAAAAATATATTTTTTACTTGTTACTATAATAAATAGCCCATTTTTTAAAAAAAAAAATACTTTTTTTTCTCAGTTTAGGCCGATACGTATTCTACATATTTTTGGTAAAATAAAAAAAAAAATCACAATGAGCGACTGGTTTGCGCAAAAGTTATAGCGCTTACAAAATAGGGGACAGAATTATTATTAATTTTTATTATTCATTTTTATTATTCATTTTTTTTACTAGTAATGGCGGCGATCTGCGATTTTTATTGGGACTGCGACGTTATGGCGGACACATCGGACACTTTTGACACATTTTTGGCGCCATTCACAATTATACTGCGATCAGTGCTATAAAAATGCACCGATTACTGTATAAATGTGACTGGCAGTGAATGCGGTTAACACTAGGGGGGGGCATGGAAGGGGTTAAATGTATTCCCTGGGTGTGGGGGTAGGGGGGTGACTGGGGGAGGTGACCGATGCAGTGTCCCTATGTACAAGGGACACAGATCGGTCTCTTCTCTCCCCTGACAGGACATGGATCTCTGTGTTTACACACAGAGATCCATGTCCTTGTAACCGCCGATTGCGAGTGCCTAGCGGACATCGCAGTCGCCAGGCATGAGCATCAGTATCTCAGGAATTCAGCGGGCACGCGAGCGCCCTCTAGTGGCCAGGAAGAGCGCAGGACACATATATGCATCCAGTCAGAGATTCAGAAGCACCCGGCGGCCGCATATATTCGTACGGCCGCCGGGAAGTGGTTAAGCAGCTGAAAGCATTGCGACTCCTCTCAAAACATCCAGTACACTTACCCTATTTTCATAGTCACAAGCTCCCATTACAGCCCAGAGTTAAACTTTCACATGATGTTACTAGGTCCTTGCTGAAGAACACCAGCAAGTAGCTGAACAGCACCATATAGAAAACACAATATCTTTGGGATGCAAGCCTGTATCAGTTGTCTTCTATAGAATAATTTACACTTTCTTTATGTATGGCTGTTTCTTCCTGTTACTATGTAGTTCTGTCAGGAACAGAGCTTACTCATTGGATAACTGTCAACAGTACCAATATTTGCAAAAGATGATGTAATCTAATCCTCTGAGGACTGGCTGGTTGCCTGTCCTCCCTTTTAAACTTTGTGTGGCCAACAAGCCCTTGACAATGAACTGACATTAAGTCATGGATTACAAACTCGGCAAGAGCATAGTCAACATTTCTGAAAATAATTAAGTATTACAATCACATCATTTTTAATCTGTGTCAGAGGTTTTATATTGCTTATTGTGCACATTTTCCAGGGTTAACATAAAAACAAACATGACCAATATGTGAGCTGCCATTGTTGACCTCCAACTCAGTCATGCTGCTCTTTTGACCTCAGTGCAAACAGGCTATTGTGATTGATGTTTTAGACTGAGATTGTGGCCAAGACGGAGATGCCATCCATACTTGGATGTTCCCATGCCTCGTCAGATTTTGGTTGAGGACTTTTGGGCTCTTTCATATATTGTTTCACTTGCCAATCTGCAAGGATTTGCAAGGATGCAAAGCTAGCCCTCTTGCACGGTCCTATTGAGGGTCTATTTTCCTACCAACAGAAACTGGCCACGTAATTCTTTTCTTGTGGCCAAGCCTACCTTAGCCAAGGCCTGGAAGAAACCCACAGACTCCTTTGTAGCAATGAAGGACTGTTTGACCACTATGATGCTCAACAAAACGATCACACACCTTACATCACTCCCATGCTAAATTTAGAACATGGGAACCTTGGCTATCTTACGATTTCCCTACACTACATCCAGACAGTTATGATGCCTTGTAACTTTCTTTCCTTTTCATTTTACCATATCTTAAACATTTTTGTAATCTGGCTTTTTTTTCAGTACTTTCATCATAGGTTCTTAATCTGGCTCTTCAGACTCAACACAAGTTGTTTAGGCTGTGCTGCCAAGTTGTTCCATCATTGCAGTATTTTTCAGTAACGCTAGTAACTTTTCTAATATTGCCATTTGTAGGTGCCAGTGGTTTTCTGAATATGGCCCCCTGCGTGGGTTACTTTTGTATTGTATTTTATTTTGGTTTTCAATAAAAAACAATTATTGTACTAGAACAGGGGTGGGCAAACTTTTTGACTCGAGGGCCGCAATGGGTTCATATATTGGACCCAGGGGCCGGACCAAGAGTAGATGGGCGGTGTGTATGTGTGAATTAATATCAAATTAAAATTTAAATTTGTAACATTAAATGTTTAGATTAATTTAAAGGTAGAAAAGCATAAAAAGAGTTGGTTTACAAAACCCTCACACGGACAGGATACAGGAGATATCAGAGACCGCAGACAGAGATTGCATACAATTATTTTGTACAATCTCACCACTGCCATTTTTGTCTGCAAACTGTCTGTGACTGTCTGACAGCAGAAACCCTGTAATGGTTAACAGCACCATTATACCTAAAATCACTGATAATCCACAAACTAATTGCTCATCAGAATAAGTTTTTTTTTTCTAATTAGCACATCAAGTTCAGGTAACTGAAAATACCATGCATGCTGTTAAATAGTGAGCTAAACTAGAGCATTTTTAATAGCAACCACACACAGTGCTGTCAGACAGGCACAGGCAGCAGTTTCCAGACAAAAATAGCAGTAGTGAGATTGTACAAAATCATTGTATGCAATCTCTGCCTGCTGTCTCTGATATCTCCTGTATCCTGTCTGTGTGAGGGCGAACAGGGAGGCAGCCAGGCTGGAATGATTTATTGAAGGTGGAAGGAGGAGGGGGCTCAGGTGGACCTGTGGTAGGTCCACCTGAGCCCCCTCCCCCACCACCATCAATTAACCATTCAGCCTGGCTGTCTTCCTGCTCACCCTCACACACAGTCAATGGCGGGCAGCAGGCTCCACACACTTTACTCACTCAGTCGGGCAGGCACTGGCAGGGGTCCGTCCGTTGCTCCAGGGTGTGTGTGTGTCCAGTCCACCGGTCCTGACTGGTCAAGCTCCCTCCGCAGCCGCTCAGGTCACAAACCTTGACTCTCAGCTCTCTCCTCTGTCCTGTCTGCCTGTTCATAGGCTGGCGGGAAAATGCGCTCACTGCATTGGCTGTATGGGCGGGTGGGCTGGGCAGAGGCTGTGCAGGAGGTAGACTTGGTGGCTCAGCATCAGATCTTCTCGGGAATTGCGCATGCCCAGTTCTGACCACGAGCCGATCGCCGCAATTTTTACTGGCACCTTTCCCTTACATTTACGTTCAAGGAAAAGGTGCCTTGTTTTAACAAACTGTCCGTGGGCCATATCAAAAGGTCCGCCGGGCCGTATGCGGGCCGTAGTTTGCCCACCCCTGTAACTAGAACATGACAATCAGGCAACTAGCATTTATAGGTTATAGGTTGATCTTCAGATGTTTCCCATTTTTTATTCCACCTTTCATCTTGGAAATTATGAAAATGTTTCTAGAATAAAGGGCAGCATGAAACTAGGTTTTAACCACCCTTGCGAGAACAATTTCCTATTAATTTTTATTTGCAATAGAGATCTTTATTGTGTCTCTAAATTCAGCTGATGATCCAATGTGATTATGCTATTGAACACAGCAGCCCTAATCAAATTAATGAATGCTGCACACAACATGTGACGGTTGCTCGTTAGAACAAGTCAAGCAAACAGCTGAAATTAACTAGGTCTCATATTTGGCAGCTCCATATGCCCATAATTCGCCATTATAACTGGCCTTTTCTTTGTATGTACACACTAGGGTCAAACTAGTTAGTGGCTTATTTGAGCTGTAAAAATTATAAGTTTATATTTTGTCCACACTACAAGGGTCAACTGCTCTTTCAGGTTTGACTACTCGTGGGTCAACTGCTCTTTCAGGTTTGACTACTCGTGGGTCAACTGCTCTTTCAGGTTTGACTACTCGTGGGTCAACTGCTCTTTCAGGTTTGACTACTCGTGGGTCAACTGCTCTTTCAGGTTTGACTACTCGTGGGTCAACTGCTCTTTCAGGTTTGACTACTCGTGGGTCAACTGCTCTTTCAGGTTTGACTACTCGTGGGTCAACTGCTCTTTCAGGTTTGACTACTCGTGGGTCAACTGCTCTTTCAGGTTTGACTACTCGTGGGTCAACTGCTCTTTCAGGTTTGACTACTCGTGGGTCAACTGCTCTTTCAGGTTTGACTACTCGTGGGTCAACTGCTCTTTCAGGTTTGACTACTCGTGGGTCAACTGCTCTTTCAGGTTTGACTACTCGTGGGTCAACTGCTCTTTCAGGTTTGACTACTCGTGGGTCAACTGCTCTTTCAGGTTTGACTACTCGTGGGTCAACTGCTCTTTCAGGTTTGACTACTCGTGGGTCAACTGCTCTTTCAGGTTTGACTACTCGTGGGTCAACTGCTCTTTCAGGTTTGACTACTCGTGGGTCAACTGCTCTTTCAGGTTTGACTACTCGTGGGTCAACTGCTCTTTCAGGTTTGACTACTCGTGGGTCAACTGCTCTTTCAGGTTTGACTACTCGTGGGTCAACTGCTCTTTCAGGTTTGACTACTCGTGGGTCAACTGCTCTTTCAGGTTTGACTACTCGTGGGTCAACTGCTCTTTCAGGTTTGACTACTCGTGGGTCAACTGCTCTTTCAGGTTTGACTACTCGTGGGTCAACTGCTCTTTCAGGTTTGACTACTCGTGGGTCAACTACTCTTTCAGGTTTGACTACTCGTGGGTCAACTACTCTTTCAGGTTTGACTACTCGTGGGTCAACTACTCTTTCAGGTTTGACTACTCGTGGGTCAACTACTCTTTCAGGTTTGACTACTCGTGAGTCAACTACTCTTTCAGGTTTGACTACTCGTGGGTCAATCGCTCTCTTTCAGGTTTGACTACTCGTGGGTCAACCGCTCTCTTTCAGGTTTGACTACTCGTGGGTCAACCGCTCTCTTTCAGGTTTGACTACTCGTGGGTCAACCGCTCTCTTTCAGGTTTGACTACTCGTGGGTCAATCGCTCTCTTTCAGGTTTGACTACTCGTGGGTCAACCGCTCTCTTTCAGGTTTGACTACTCGTGGGTCAACCGCTCTTTCAGGTTTGAGTACTCGTGGGTCAACCGCTCTTTCAGGTTTGAGTACTCGTGGGTCAACCGCTCTTTCAGGTTTGAGTACTCGTGGGTCAACTGCTCTCTTTCAGGTTTGAGTACTCGTGGGTCAACTGCTCTCTTTCAGGTTTGAGTACTCGTGGGTCAACTGCTCTTTCAGGTTAGCGTACTTGTGGGTCAACTGCTCTTTCAGGTTTGGGTACTTGTGGGTCAACTGCTCTTTCAGGTTTGAGTACTTGCCGTCTCTCCTAATAACCATAAATATGCTTTATACCGTACTGACCAAAGGTTCATTAATTACCCCATGCCAGGCATCCTTTGTGCCAAATAGGCAACCCAAACTTATTTACCCAATATTTGAAGTACATTTAAAGAACAAATTTTTGAGCCTGTGACACAAAATAACCATCAATGATATGAATCATTTGTATAATGTCTCAAAAGTGCACAAATGTGTGTATGATTACCGTTTGGCACTGTAAATTACAAATCTCACTTGGTGACTTGGCAATGCGCCCCTATATCATAAGAACATTTAGAATTGATTGGATGTTGCCAAAGTGAAGACGTTTGGGAGGGGCCTGATCGCTCCACTGCTGCCACAACCTGAGAGGCTGCGGTCTGAACCGGAGGAACCCATGCCCCACAGGTCGCTGCCTGCCCCCAGGACCAGCTTCGAACGGTGACATGGAGAGTGAGGTCTAGCACCGCTGGAGCTTCCCCCCCCCTACCGGCTTCCTAGCGAGTGCCGCCGGAGATCTCCCCCTGTTTTGCTCACTTAGTGAGCGCACAGGACAGCCCAGCCGGGATCGGAGCGGGGCCCAGCACAGATGGCCGAGGCACAGAGGACCCCTAGCGGGAGGCATGTAGGGAGCGAGACCGTGCGCCATCTCAGAGATCCCTAGTCAGGAGACGATGCTCAGGAGGCCAACACAGACAGGTGGACGGGTGAGGTGCTCCTTTGAGCCGATTTAGTCCTGGACCTTCCTACTCCCCTTCTTGTTACTGAAACGCTCTGAGGACAAGGTAAAACCCTCTTTAACTTACTTACATCGTTGAAGTGAACTATTGAAAGGAAAAAGTAAGAAGTCAGGTTTTTTTTGTTTTCTTTTTAAAGCATGAGAACTATATATGCATATGCGTAACTGCGAGATACAAGTGACTCACAGGACATAAAGACGTTCAAGTATACCCGTACCCAGTGAGGTTGTAGTGTGGTACTCAGACCAATTGAATAGGGGCGTGAGATGGTTGCTGGATGCTGGGAGGGAGGCCCTGGGGTGCGTTGCAGTGAATGTGACATACGATTCACACTTTTGCGGAGATAGCGTCAAGTTAGAAGGAAAACGGCAGACTATCTTAAAGGAGTCGGTAGAAACAATACACCTAGCGACTTGTGTAATTCTGATACCATCAAAAAAGGGGAACTAGGCGTTTCTAGCCCACCCTTAATTGCTGCTGGGTAGTGACGGCTCTTAGGGGTCACAGTACACTGAGTAGGGTATGACCATTAAGGTCAGTGAAGGTCCATGAAGGGTATGGGTAGGGTAGGGTATGACCATGAAGGTCAGTTCCCTTAATCAGCAAAACAACCCACCGATTTGGAGGCCTGATGAAAGTCTTATAAGAGAAGAAGAGGGAATAGAAAAAGTAAAAAGGGAACTGAAGCAATATTTTCAGGAGAATGAAACGGAAGGGATCTCAAAGGCCTCCCTTTGGGAAGCGCATTAAAGCCTACATAAGAGGTAATCCTGATTATGGAGGAGAAGAGGAAAAAAAGAACGAACGAACTAGGAAATTAGAAATATTAATAGAAGAAATAAGTAAATTGGAACAAGAACACAAAAAACAGGGACTAAGGCAAGATATACATCATAAACTGATTATAAAAAGAGACGAACTTAAAGACTTGATAGAGCAAGACACAAAAAACTTTAAACAGCATTGCAAGAGAAAGGTATTTATGGGGGAATAAAGCCAGCAAGCACTTAGCAAGAATGGTACAAAAAAAGAAAACTAGAAACTTTATTGAAAAAAAAAAAAGAATAGGGACATGGCTCACACAACAGGCGACACTGCAGAAGCCTTTAGAAGTTATTATGAAGGACTATATGCTGTGGAACAAAAAAGAGATGGATGTTAGAGGAGAAAGAGGTTAAAATAAGGGAATTTTTATTTAAAGCTAATCTTCCCAGGATTGAGGAACATGAAGGAGAGAACATAGATAAATAACGGAAGGTGAAATAAGAAGCGCCCTAAAAAATTCAGCAAAAGGGAAAAGTCCAGGGCCAGATGGCTTCACGACTTCGTACTTAAAACAGTTCAGTAATATATTAATACCGAGATGTCAATATTTTAATGGGCTGGGGGTAGAATATGAAATGAGTAGGGATGCTTTAGCCGCAACCATCACAGTTATAGAGAAAGAGAGGAAGGACAACATGCTCTGTTCTGGATATAGGCCTATATCTTTATTGAACGCGGACACAAAACTATATGCCAAAATCTTAGCAGAACGAAAAAAAGGGGTTACTACTTTGGTCCACCCAGACCAGGTAGGATTTATACCCGGGAGGGAGGGAAAAGATAATGGGGTTAGAGCCCTACTGCTCCTTCAGAAAGTAAAAGATAATGGGACCCCCGGTCTATTCCTGTCAGTGGACGCAGAAAAAGCGTTCGACAGGGTAGACTGGGGGTTCATGACGCAAACAATAGAAACAACGGGAATAGGCCCAAGGATGATTAGAAGGATTAAAACACTATATCATCACCCCCAAGCAAAGATCTTTCGAGACAGGGGTGCCCCCTATCCCCTCTTCTCTTCGTCTCGTCACTGGAACCCCTCCTTGCTACAGTCCGGAAAAATCCAGACATCAGGGGAGTTAAGGTCGAAGAAGAGGAGCACAAATTATCTGCTTTTGCAGATGACATTCTATTTTGTGTTAGCAGCCCCAGAACCACCCTACCAAATCTACTGAAAAGTGGATCGGTGAGGGGGGGGGGGGGGGGTAAAAAAAAGAAAAAAGTGGGGGATTAAAACACTTTCCACCATTAGAAAACACTCCCAACCGGCTCGGCTGGGCCAAGGGAATCAATGTGGGTTGAAGGCTTTGCTTTTTCTATTTTTACATACCTTTATGGAATGAAAAAAAAAAAAAAAAGTGAGGAAGAATAAAAAAAGGGAATACGCATAGAAAAAATTTAACTAAATAAAAAACAAAATAAAATTCCACAGATGATGCTAAACCTCAACTGAGACGATGGCGGTGCATATACTATGAGCAAGTCTCTAACGAAGGCAAAGACTGAGTGAAAAAAATATAGTTAGACTTACTGGTGACGGTATTTCTAAGAGCCTTTCAGGACAACCCGGAGAGAGCGCAGCTCCGCCTCTTTTTAGGAAACACATGTGATCTTTAAAATCCCTCCTCTTCCACCATGACCTCAGTTATTTGTGGACTCCGACAACTGGAAAATAAAGCACAGAGAAACCACAGCAAACCATGATAGATATTTAAAACATACTACTTATTCAAATACCTAGGGAGGGAAAATAGGGGTTGTCCTGAAAGGCTCTTAGAAATACTGTCACCGGTAAGTCCAACTATATTTTTCTCAAATCGCCTTTCAGGACAACCCTGGAGAGGATAACCGAGTAACTTACCCTAGGGTGGGACTACTGCTTGCAGCACCTTCCTGCCGAAGGCTTGCTCTGCAGCAGACAGTAAGTCTAGCTTGTAATGCCGAAGAAAGGTAGAATAGCTGGACCATGTAGAAGCCTTACAGATTTGGTCAGGCATGGCACCGGCCCTTTCGGCCCAGGAAACTGCTGTAGATCTTGTTGAATGGGCAGCAACACCTGTAGGAGGCACTTTTCCCTTGGCTTGATAACTCTCTGTAATAGCTTGTTTAAGCCATCTGCCTAATGTGCTCTTGGAAGCCTTTTCCCCTTTACGTGGCCCCGAGAATATAATGAACAGGGCATTTGATTTCCTAAATTCTTTGGTGACAGAGAGGTACTGAAGCAAACATCTTCTTACGTCTAGAGTATGGAAGGCTTCTTCCCCTGCATTAGAGGGAACTGAAGAGAATGTAGGGAGGATTATTTCCTGAGAACTGTGAAAGGTTGAAGAGACCTTTGGTAAAAAGGCTGGATCTGTTCGGAGGATTATTCTGTCCGGAAAGATTCTCAAAAAAGGTTCCGTGACAGCTAACGCTTGGAGCTCGCTGACCCTTCTTGCCGTAGTGATGGCCACCAAAAAAATTGTTTTAAGAACTAAACTTTTCAAAGAAATGTCCTCTATGGGCTCAAATGGAGATCCTATGAGACCCTGTAACACAATGGATAAATCCCAACTGGGAAAGGTTTTGAGGGCTAGCGGCCTACTTCGAACCAGTGCCTTAAAAAATCTTGAAATTAAACTTTCTTTAGATAAGGGTTTTTCTAGGTAAACTGAAAGTGCCGCTGCCTGCGTTTTAAGGGTGCTGACTGCGAACCCATTTTCCATTCCAGCATGGAGAAATTCTAAAACAGAAATGACATTATTAACCTGGAAATTCTTGGATGAACACCACAAATTGAATTTTTTCCAAACTTTTAGGTAAATTGCCCTGGTTACCCCTTTTCTGCTATCCAGTAAAGTCTTTGCCCTTAAGACATCTTCTTCAGATACCAGGCTGTTAAGTGTAGACGTTCCACTTCCGGATGGTTCACAGGACCTTGTGACAGAAGGTCTTTCCTGAGAGGTAGCTTCCACGGTGGTTTTGTGGCTAAATTTTGAAGTAATGCGAACCAAGGTCTTTTCGGCCAATAGGGAGCGATTATGATCAGACTGGTCCTTTCTTCCCTGAACTTTCTTAGAACTAGCGGTATTAATGCAAAGGGGGGGGGGGGGGAGGCGTAGCACAGTTGGTAATGCCACTGCTGGGCCAGTGCGTCTATGGCCAATGCCTGATCTTCTCTGTGAAGGGAGAAGAATCTCTGAAGTTTCACGTTCTGCTGGCTGGCAAACAAGTCGTTGTCCCCATTCCTGAGTGATGGCTGTGAAAACTTCTTGATTTAAGCTCCACTCTGCTTCCACTATGCACCTTCTGCTTAGTAAGTCCGCGAATAGGTTCTGAGACTCTTTTAGATGAACCGCTGACAGGGATGCCACGTTTAGCTCTGCCCAAGATAAAAGTTGGTTGGCTAGCTGCATGAGGTCCCTGCTCCTGGTCCCCCCCTGCTTGAGGACATAATCCACTGCTGTGGTATTGCCCGAAAGAACTTGGATGTGGTGGCCCTTCACTATCTCTTGAAAGGCCAGGAGTCCCAGGAATATGGCCTTTAACTCCCTCCAGTTCGAGGATTTCCTGGCTTATGGTTTTGACCAGGTGCCTTGAGCAGTCTGCCCGTCTAGATGGGCTCCCCAGCCCCAGGAACTTGCGTCCGTTGTTAGGCGTTTTTCTACTGGAAACACCCAAGGAAGACCTCTTGTCAAAATGTCTGAGTTCCTCCACCACCAGAGTGCTCTTTTTACTTTTGATGTCAATCTAAAGTGTTTTTCTAGAGATTCTTGGTGTGACCAGGATTAAAGAATGTTCAATTGAAGGGGACGAGAATGTAGCCTTGCCCATTGGACTGCCGGGATTGAGGCTGTGAGCAGACCCTGTACTGCCATGGCTGACCTGACTGATACTCCGAGGTTTGTCTGAACTTGGGCTACTGCGACTAAAACCTTCTCTATGTTTTCCTAGGGTAAAAAGACTTTCTGAAGGACTGAGTTTATGGTATAGCCCAGAAACTTTGTCTCTTGAGTTGGAACTAGATTTGATTTCTCCAGGTTTAGTAACCAGCCTAGACTTCTGAGATGAACCTGCGAGACCTGAAGATTCTTCGCAACTTGATCCCGGGAGTCTGCAAAGAAAAGCAGGTCATCCAGGTATGGAACGACTGCAATCCCTTTCAGCTTCAGGGGTTCCAATGCCTCCGCCATGATCTTTGTAAAGATCCTGGGGGAGGAGGAAAGACCGAAGGGAAGGGCCCTGAACTGAAGATGCCAGACGGTGGGCCCTAGGTCTGTTGGGATGCTAGGGAAATCGGAACATGCAGGTAGGCATCCCTGAGGTCTAGGGATGCCATGAAGCAGGCAGGGGTCAGCAGTTTCGTTATGGAGTAGATGGTGTCCATACGAAAATGTTTGTATCTGATCGATTTGTTCAGAATTTTCAGGTTCAAAATCAGGCGGAATTTGCCTGAGGGTTTCTTTACCAGAAAAATGTGGGAATAGAAACCTTGACCCTCTTGTTGTTTTGGGACTTGGACTATCACTTCCTGATTTATCAGATCCTGCAATAGGGTCATCACTGCGGAAGATTTTTCTTTGTCCCGGGGGAGGGCTGTGACATAGAATCTTCTCGGGGGACATTCTGAACACTCCAGACTGTACCCTTCTGTGATGATTCTTTCCACAAAAGGACTTATGGGCATCTGAGTCCACTGTGGGAGAAAAGCAGCTAACCTTCCTCCTACTGGAGTCAGATTGTTACTTACTTTTGGTATTTTGATCTGAGGGAGATTTGAAAAGGATACTTCCTCTACCTCTATGGGAACCCCAACGCTTTTTATTTTCTTCCTTATTTTTATAGGGCTGCTGAAAAAGACGAAAACATTTTTTTGGGTTCTGACCCTTTTTAGGGGGGAACGCTTTCTTTTTATCTGCCGTTCTGTCCAGCACCTTCTCTAGATCCTGACCGAACAGCAGATCCCCTGAGAATGGCAACCCACATAGCTTGACTTTAGAGGGTGTATCTCCTGACCAGGTTTTTAACCAAACCGCACGCCTGGCTGAGTTTACCAAGGCTGCTGACCTTGCCGCCATTTTAATAAATTCGGCAGATGCATCTGCCATACATTTGACCGCTTTCAAAATTAAGAGGTCCTTTCTTGGAGTACCTGCCTCAACATGACTTTTTAGTTTTTCAACCCAACACTCAACACCCTAAGTGAAATAAACCATCACCAGAAAGGGACAACAATAAAGTGTAAGCTTAAAGTACCACCACCTTTTACGGTTATTCAGACCAAGACCGTTCACACCTAGTCTGGAAACCACAGGCTCCCTCAGGGAGGAACAATAACAAAACCAAAACCGGACCCACTAAGGTAAGAACAAGGCACCGCTGTACCTGACTTACCTGGGCCTGACCGGGCCGGAAGAGGAGCACCGGTCATGTGACCCGTCCCTTAGACGCTGCGTTCCAGGCGCCGGGAACCTGACGGTGCCATGCCCCCCCAGAAAGTAGCGTCTTCGTGCGCGACGCACTCGCCGGCCGGGACCCAGAGCTGACATGCCAAAGATTCGCAGACTCTGGGCACATAGATACTACCTCCCGGGGAGCCAGAAACTCCACTGAGCAGGAACGCCTGGGGACTCCTGAGCACGCTCCCTCCCCGTAGAGGTGGGCCAGGATGGTCGCAGCACACCCAGCTGAAAACTAGGAGGTAAGCCTATCCCCTCCACCCTGGAGAGAGTACAGCTCCCTGGTTCCTCACAATGCTTCCACCATGATGGAGGAAACACAATAACTAAGACCATGGTGGAAGAGGAGGGATTTTAAAGATCACATGTGTTTCCTAAAAAGAGGCGGAGCTGCGCTCTCTCCAGGGTTGTCATGAAAGGCGATTTGAGAAAAAGTCACGCAAACAGCTGAAATTAACTAGGTCTCATATTTGGCAGCTCCATAGGCCCATAATTCACCATTATAACTGGCCTTTTCTTTATATGTACACACTAGGGTCACACATTTTCTTTTAATCTCAACTAGTTAGTGGCTTATTTGAGCTGTAAAAATTATATTTTTTTTCCACACTACAAGGGTCAACTGCTCTCTTTCAGGTTTGAGTACTCGTGGGTCAACTGCTCTCTTTCAGGTTTGAGTACTCGTGGGTCAACTGCTCTCCTTCAGGTTTGAGTACTCGTGGGTCAACTGCTCTCCTTCAGGTTTGAGTACTCGTGGGTCAACTGCTCTCCTTCAGGTTTGAGTACTCGTGGGTCAACTGCTCTCCTTCAGGTTTGAGTACTCGTGGGTCAACTGCTCTCCTTCAGGTTTGAGTACTCGTGGGTCAACTGCTCTCCTTCAGGTTTGAGTACTCGTGGGTCAACTGCTCTCCTTCAGGTTTGAGTACTCGTGGGTCAACTGCTCTCCTTCAGGTTTGAGTACTCGTGGGTCAACTGCTCTCCTTCAGGTTTGAGTACTCGTGGGTCAACTGCTCTCCTTCAGGTTTGAGTACTCGTGGGTCAACTGCTCTCCTTCAGGTTTGAGTACTCGTGGGTCAACTGCTCTCCTTCAGGTTTGAGTACTCGTGGGTCAACTGCTCTCCTTCAGGTTTGAGTACTCGTGGGTCAACTGCTCTCCTTCAGGTTTGAGTACTCGTGGGTCAACTGCTCTCCTTCAGGTTTGAGTACTCGTGGGTCAACTGCTCTCCTTCAGGTTTGAGTACTCGTGGGTCAACTGCTCTCCTTCAGGTTTGAGTACTCGTGGGTCAACTGCTCTCCTTCAGGTTTGAGTACTCGTGGGTCAACTGCTCCATCAGGTTTGAGTACTCGTGGGTCAACTGCTCCATCAGGTTTGGGTATGGGATGAAGGAAAAAATCCTGGATCGCCGCACTCCTCGGAGAACGATGTCTTTATTTAAGCATAAGCAAACAAAATTTCAGCTACGAGTAAGCATCACATGATGCAAAACATGTCAGCCCTTTTCTCCTTGTCCACTCACCGTTTTTGACTGGATGCATTTTGGCTGTTTTTTTTTTTTTCTATTGAAATTTTGTTTGCTTAAATAAAGACATTGTTTTCCGAGGAGTGCGGCGATCCAGAATTTTTTCTTCATCCCATGCTAATTGTGCACAGCCAGCACCCTCTTGGTTTGATTGGGACGGAAGCAACCAGGATCATTTGTTTTATGGAGCGGTACACTTCTCTTTACTATCAGGTTTGAGTACTTGTGGGTCAACTGCTCTTTCAGGTTCGAGTACTCGTGGGTCAACTGCTCCATCAGGTTCGAGTACTCGTGGGTCAACTGCTCCATCAGGTTCGAGTACTCGTGGGTCAACTGCTCCATCAGGTTCGAGTACTCGTGGGTCAACTGCTCCATCAGGTTCGAGTACTCGTGGGTCAACTGCTCCATCAGGTTCGAGTACTCGTGGGTCAACTGCTCTTTCAGGTTCGAGTACTCGTGGGTCAACTGCTCTTTCAGGTTCGAGTACTCGTGGGTCAACTGCTCTTTCAGGTTCGAGTACTCGTGGGTCAACTGCTCTTTCAGGTTCGAGTACTCGTGGGTCAACTGCTCTTTCAGGTTCGAGTACTCATGGGTCAACTGCTCTTTCAGGTTCGAGTACTCGTGGGTCAACTGCTCTTTCAGGTTCGAGTACTCGTGGGTCAACTGCTCTTTCAGGTTTCAGTACTCGTGGGTCAACTGCTCTTTCAGGTTTCAGTACTCGTGGGTCAACTGCTCTTTCAGGTTTCAGTACTCGTGGGTCAACTGCTCTTTCAGGTTTCAGTACTCGTGGGTCAACTGCTCTTTCAGGTTTCAGTACTCGTGGGTCAATTGCTCTTTCAGGTTTGGGTACTTGCCCTCTCTCCTAATAAACATAAATATGCTTTATACAGCGCTGACCAAAGGTTCATAAATTACCCAATGCCAGGCATCCTTTGTGCCAAATAGGCAACCCAAAACTTATTTGCCCAATATTTGAAGTACATTTAAAGAACACATTTTTGAGCCTGTGACACAAAATAACCATCAATGATATGAATCATTTGTATAGTGTCTCAAAAGTGCACAAATGTGTGAATGATTACCGTTTGGCACTGTAAATTACAAATCTCACTTGGTGACTTGGCAATGTGCCCCAATATCATAAGAACATTTAGGATCTGATTGGATGTTGCCAAAGTGAATCAGAGCCCTTAGTTTCTGAGAATATACAGTTAATGGAACAGGCTGGTATAAAAAGGGTGGTCGATCAAGAACACACATTTGTGTTTAGCTACAGACAACTCTGCACATCTGTTCAGCCATTTACATTGCTTCCGGGAGAGTCTGTAGCCACTTGTCACATGATCCTGCACAGTGTAACTACAAGAATCACAGAGACAGTACCAGAGACTGGAAATCTATTTGTTTTTAATTTCTAAAGGCTTCAATTAGGCCATTTAGAAAATTAGACAACCTTTACAAAAAGTGCTACACCCCAGAAAGATGTTGTTCCACAAGTCTGTTTAAATAAATGTTCATGACCGAGTGACAAATACCTTTAGCTTTTGCATACACGTTGAAGCCCTTGTGACGCAGCGGGGTTATATACTATGTTTATATAGATAAAATGCTGTTTCAGCTTTTCAAAAAAATATTATGGAAAAATACTAGGTATGCAAGGGTGCCAATGAGCAGTATAGAACAAGTCAAGGCTGATCATGAAGATAACCTGGAATTCTCAGATTCAAAAGACAATTATTACACTAAAGGGAAAGGAATGTAATCAGAAGTGTTAAATTGGATTTTGGAAGGGTTATAGTAGAATACATGGTTTTAAAGTCTTTACACCTTAATGCACAACCTTGGCAGACTGCAGAACATAGGCTTTTCTGATTTACGATCATGCTAGTCTCAAGGCTGCGATAGTCTCAAGGCTTTGATAAAGGAATTTAGTGTAAAACCAGTTCTACAGGAATACAACTATAAAAAGAATTCCATCTGCAGGCCAAATGACGAGTTTATAGTATATGATTGGAATATCTTAAAAAGAGGACTTAAAGCAGTTGTAAAGGCTTTTTTTTTCTAAAATAATGAACTTGTTCTACTTACCTGCTCTGTTTTATAGTATTGCACAAAACAGCTTCTAAACTCCTCTTCTGGGGTCCCCGCTGGTTCCCTTGGCTCCTCATCTTGTGTGTGCCCCTATAGTAAGCCTCTTGCTATAGGGGAAAACCTACAGGCTCGCTCCTGAACCGGGCTGTGTGTTTTTATAAAGGGTGGATAAAAATTTTGAAAACATTTAGATTTAGATTTTTATCAAATTTATTTTGATAAAATGCTTTAGGAGTAAAAAAAATCTTTATCCCATTGTTTTGCAAATCTATGTACACTCACATGCTGCTGCCACATTCCTCACCTTTTTGTGTCACTGCCCCATCACCAGCCGTTCCATTAACTGCTTGCTGACCGCTGCACGACCATATACGTCGACAGAATGCCCTGGCTGAGCAAAAGGACAAATACGTCCCCTTTAAGAAGCGGCATTGTGGATGCGGGCGCGCCCGCTAGATCCGTTTACAAAAGTTTTTTTCTGCTCAAGTCAGGCATTTCTTTTGAAGTCTATTAGGGCCAAAACGCTTGTAATCTGCCCAGAAAAATCTTACATACTTTGAGCTTCAGGCGACAGAACACTCATATGTGAACATGGGCCATTGAATTGGAAATTTGTTGTTGGGCGTTTTGGAGCTTCAGAGCCAAGCGTTTTACAAGCTGAAAATCGCTCACGTGTGAACAGGGCCCTTAAAGTGGAACTTTAGGCTTTTGTATTAAAATTGACGGACAAGCAGGATTTTTAATGCAGAAGAGACATGCTTGGACTCTTCTGCACCAAGGGCCAGTTCACACCAGACGCAGTTCTGTACAGTTTTGTGTGAATTTTTCTGCACTAAAAATGCATGCACGGTTTTCTCCCATATATCCCAATGGCTCTGGTTGGCACCATGCAGTCAGTTTCAGGTCAGTTTGCAGTGCAGAAACTGACCAGAAACTTACTGCATGGTGTGAACTAGAGCCAACTAGAGCCAATGCAATACATGAAAAACACTATGCATGCATTTTGTGCAGAAAAAAAGCACACAGAACTGAACTGTGTCTGGTGTGAACTGGCCCTAAAACTACCTGCCTGTACGCCCTTGCATGCAGCTCACTGTATAAATATGTCAAAGACAAATCTGAACTCCCGCACATGCATGAGAACGACACAATGACAGTGGCATGAGATTGAGACCTGGAAGCTGGCCAGGGAGCTCAAGGTCATTGCATCACTGGAGCGGAGGCGATTATTGTCCCACTTTAAGTATACAGAAAGGTGAGGGAGCAACACAATTCCTGAGACATTTTTACCTTATGCAATAAGGTAAAAAAATGTGCTGCCTTTAAAATAACAGTGAATTTCAACAGCAATGGGCACTTTAGTTTTCAAAGTCTATCCCATGCGCCATATTCACTCGGCATAACATTCTTTCACAACATAAAAAAACTGTGCTAACTTTACTGTTGTCTTATTTTTTTATTAAAAAAAAGTGTATTTTTTTCAAAAAAGTATAAGACCGCTGATCAAATACGGCATGACAAAGTATTGCAACGACCGCCATTTTAATCTCTGGGGCATAGGTGTCAAACACAAGGCCCATAGGCCAAATCCGGCCGTCCAGGCCATTTCATGTGGCCCCTCACACCTCTTCTGCAGTTGCAGGAGAGCTCCAGCCCGCCTCTGGTACTCCTCAAGACCCTTACTTTGATTTTAAGCAATGCATCCAGCTTCTTCCCAGCAGAATGCTGATGCAACCAACAATGAAATGGAGTTTGACACCCCTGCTCTAGGGTGTTAAAAAAAATTATAATGTTTGGAGGTTCCAAGTAATTTTCTAGCAAAAAATAATTTAAATTTGTAAACTACAAATCTCAGAAAGAGGCTCGGTCCTTAAGTGGCTAAAAATACATTCCAGAGATAAACCACTAATTTGACCACTTTACCAAATACTGGTTTGGACTCATCTTGATCATGCAAGTCAGTTTTGGTCATCCATCCTCAGGAAAGATGTTATTGAATTAGAAAGTTCAGTAACGGGCACGAAAATTTATAAATGGGATGAAGGACCTCAACTATGACTATCGATTACATAAATAAAACACTTATTCACTCTGGAGAATAGGCTCTTAAAGGGAATAGGATTACAATGTACAAATATATCAAAGGTGATTCCAGTAACTAAAACTGTGTACTCTAAAAAGGTCCCAGAGGAGAACACCAATGCCCTGTACACACGATCATTTTCATCGGACGAACTGATAGTTTTTGCTCCCCCACCAACCTTCAGACGTTCCCGATGCTGCGAGTTAGCTAAATCGACTTTTGATTACGTCATCCGTCGCTCCATGCATTGCTCTGCCTCTCTGGGAGAAACACAGAGACAGAGCCTGCATGGTGGATAAAGCCCGCTCCCCTTCAATGAAGCAAAAAAAGTCAACTGATCAGCCAACAGCCAGTACAGTGCAGGGTGAGGAGCCCCGACATGAGGAGAGGCTTCACTGGAGGCACGGGAAGGTGGAAAACACACTGAACAGTATGGAGGAGGAATCAACTGACACCAATATCAAGCGAGTGCCAGTGTCACCGATTCCATCTCTCCACTACCATCACCCCTCTACCTCAATCCCACCATTATTCTGGTCTCACCAAGCCTATGCCACTGGAGAATATTTGTTTTTCTGACTTCTTAAATTTTTGGATAAAAACGTTTAACCATGTGCACTTGCGCAAAAATCATGATGCATCGAGGAATTGAATCGTGGACAAGATAATCGTAAGCAAATTGAATCTTGAGACCAGTGAAGATGAGCACCCCTACCACTTACTCCCATGCCATTCTAGTGCTGTACATTAGCTTGGAGCTTCACCATGGCTCATGGCTTCTATTTACTTCTTACTTTACTACTGCAACATAGAAGCTGTTGGCTGATGCTAGACGGCCCTTTTTTCCTGTAGCCCTTTTGTACACGGACTAGTCACTGAGGTGCCATGTTGCTCCATCAGCTCTTCTCCTTTCCCCAACCTCTTTGAGGTCTTGATGTTTGACTTTTTCATTTTTATACTGACTTTATTTTATGCATATGGCTGTTCTAACTAGACATGTGCATTCGTTTTCGTTAGAATGCATTTTCGTCCGAAAAACAGTTTTTTTCGTTATCGTTTAAAAAAACGATAACGAAAGCGCAAGAAACAAAAACCGAAAGATCCGACATAAAAAATGCTTTATTTTCGTTTTCGTTGCTGTAAAAATTCGATAGAGCAGATTCAACATTATAGGGAAAAGATTCGACATCATAGAGAAAAGATTTGACACTATAGAAATAGATTCGACATTACAGAGAATAGATTTCGATTTATGAGAAAATAGATTCGACATTATAGAGAATAGATTCGACATTATTACTAGTCATACAACATTAGAATTCTTGTAGGCGGAATATTCAAACGGAAATGTACGATTCTACGTAAAGATTCGACGTTCCGTTGAATATTCTTTTGACCATTCGACAGAAACCAAGTATTATTGGCTTTTTGGACGAAAGCTATTCCCCAACGAAAAACAAAATAAATCAAAACGATTTTCGGGAGTAACTAAAGAAATTTATTTTCCAAACGAAAACGAAAAAATGTAACGAAATATTCCAGTCTGCACATGTCTAGTTTTAACATGCAAACTAATTGTAATTTGGCCAGTGTTGTTGCTACATTTCTGCCACCTTGTAATATCTATGGGCAGCCTGAGATCTACCCACGGATGTATTTTATACTGCAACAGACAGAATCACAGCTTAAACTTGAACTTTTGATATGTGGGCAGTTTAATTAGTCTGTTGAACAGTAAATCATGTCTGAAAATAATTATATGAATAAGTACATAGTATGCCTTTGCTGTAATTGAACATAGGAGCAAAGAGGTTACCCATTTAAATACAAAATTAGATATTGAATTGCCCCAAGCTTTATGTTCTCTACTTGCTAATAATGCGGCACACAATTGACATTTCTGAAGGGATCGAAGCTCATTTAGTTGCCGAATAGTGTCATTACTGGATATCTTTGTTGGGAGGAAAAGAAAAAAAAAAAAAAAGGTAAAAAAAAGAAAAGAGGGGGAGGGGGCAAGTTTTGAGCATAGGGCAATTCGGAAAATTACAAATTAAGGGGAAGAGTGATTCTAGTATGCAGACAAATTCTCTTTTAGGTACATTTTTTGCTGTAATTGTTTTGTAGCAAATACAGATCATTTCCAAAGGGCAAAGAGCAAGTTAAAAAAAGTAGCTACAAATATTATACTGTTGTATCATAAGTGTTGTAAAAAAAATAAAAACAACCAGCAAACGTT
Organism: Rana kukunoris; assembly: GCA_029574335.1. Lineage (NCBI taxonomy): Eukaryota > Metazoa > Chordata > Amphibia > Anura > Ranidae > Rana > Rana kukunoris. The sequence goes on from CM056052.1 coordinate 93,045,381, forward strand.
CACCTATGTAGCCAATGAGAGCCGGTTCACACTGGGGCAACACGACTTCCAGCGCGACTATCACAGGCAACTTGGAGTCGACTTGATCGCGAACAGTAGCGTGACTTGGGAGCAACTACTAACGTGACTCAAGACTCCTCCAGGACAGGTGTCAATCAAAAAGTCTGCTCTGTGGGAGTGAGGGGTTTGCCCTCAAAAAACATTTTCACTTCCTGGAAAGTCGCTTCAGTCAAGACAGTGATCCGACTTTGGAGGCAACTTCCATTGAAATCAATGGATAAAAGTTGCCTAGAAGTCGGATTGAAGTAGTACAGGAATCTTTTCTGAAGTCGGATCGACTTCAGTAGTGTACATTAAGATGGCTCCCATTCATTTCCATTGAATTTCTAATGTTGGGCGACTTCAAGTCGGATCCCAAGTTGCCCCTGTGTGAACCGGCTCTCAGAGTCCATTTGTTATCCAAGTGATAGAATTCAGTACTCTGTACTTACAAGGGCATTATCATATGGGGGCTTCGGGAGCATGGTTAGCCCCGGGTAACTATTAGTGCTGTTTTTTGGTTTATGGTTTTGCTTTGTTCTGTTGTGTTTAACAAAACTTGGTTACAAGACATCTGTTTTATCCCATAAGACCAACCCCAATCTTAAGTTTTCTCAAGGTTATAAAGCAGATCTACTAAATAGACCCAGAAGCGGTCTCCTCTGGTATAAAGAAACTAAAAAGATTATCATATGCATATAACTGTATAACATATCTGCATGATCATTAACATTAGCCCTGCATGTTAGTTTTCTTGTTACAATAAAAGTGTCCTAGGTTGCCAAGATACTTTCATGCAAAGTTTTCCCATACACAGCATCTCAAATACATACCAATTAAAAAAGACCATATGTTGGCGAAAAAAAAAAAATGCGTACAAGAAATGAATCACCTTCGTAACCACTTGCCGCTCACCAATGACAGATTGACGGCGGGAAAGTGGTTTCACTATCCTGACTGGACGTCATATGACGTCCTCAGGATATTGAGCCGCTGCGCGCCCCCGGGGGCACGCATTGCGGCGATAGTTGTTGCAGGGTGTCAGTCTGACACCCCGCAACACCTATCTAGGTAAAGTGTCTCTCACGGAGACACTTTACCACGTGATCAGCCGTGTCCAATCACGGCTGATCACAATGTAAACAGGAAAAAACAGTAATCGGCTTTTCCTCACTCGCGTCTGTCAGATGCGAGTAGAGGAGAGCCGATCGACTGCTCCTCTGACGGGGGGAGGGTTTGTGCTGATCGATTATCAGCACAGCCCCCTCCCCCCCCCCCCCGAGGATGCCCACTAGACCACCAGGGATTCCACTAGACCACCAGGGATTCCACTAGACCACCAGGGATTTAAAACAAAAGGTATGCCACCCTAGACCACCAGGGATGACACATAATGGATGCCAATCAGTGCCTGCAATGGATGCCAATCAGTGCCCACAATGGGATCACTGACTGGCAGGCACTGTTTGGCATCCATTAGTACAACATACGTTAGTGCCCATCTATGCCCATCCGTGCCGCCTATCCCTGCCCATCCGTGCCGCCTATCCCTGCCCATCCGTGCCGCCTATCCCTGCCCATCCGTGCCGCCTATCCCTGCCCATCCGTGCCGCCTATCCCTGCCCATCCGTGCCGCCTATCCCTGCCGCCTATCAGTGCCCATCCGTGCCGCCTATCAGTGCCCATCATCAATGCCACCACATCGGTGCCACCTTATCAGTGCCAGTCAGTGAAGTACCATCAGTGCCCATTAGTGAAGGAGAAAACTTATTTACAATGTTTTATAACAAAACAAAAAAAAAAAGTTTTCTGCTAAATTTTCAGTCATCTTTTTCTTCAGAAAATAAAAATCCCAGAGGTGACCAAATACCACCAAAAGAAAGCTTTATTTGTGGGTACAAAATGATAAAAACGTTGTTTGGGTACAGTGTAGCATGACCGGGCAATTGTCATTCAAAGTGCAACAGCACTGAAAGCTAAAAATTGGTCTAGGCGGGAAGAAGGTGTATAAGTGCCCAGTATAGAAGTGGTTAAATAAAACATGTTTTTTTTTTAGCTCAACCAGTCACCTTTAATACAAGGGCTGGTCTTAATTGATCACACACTTAAATTACTATATATTTCAATTAGAGCTTTGTTGTAATGTGCGGTCTGGTAAAAGTAAAACTCCAGACAAAATATTATTATTATTTTTTATAAAGTGTAGAGTGGGGAAGAGTTAGAAACTGCCAAGTGTTTAGTAATGACTTTACAACTCTTCCCCAGTGGAGAGGTTTCTCGCTTCCTGTTCCACACCTCACTGTCTAAACGCTTTAGAAATGGTGCATTCATTTTTTTCATAATTTGAGCTAGCTGTTGAAGGGTCTGGTAACCATGCTCCCACCCCCCTTTTCAGTTTCTCTCCCCTTTTCAAGTTTTGCCATAGTACCAGTTTGACTGTTGGCATTCCATCCTCTCGCATCAGGATTGTCCCAACAGCTCATGAGTACGAGTCGAGTATTTTTGTGTATGGTGATTGTGGGCGACGTTTCTACCATTACTGACCTTCGCTCTTTACGAGCCAGTAAAATCTCTCTTTGAAAAAGAAAGCAAGAAGAGAATGTGCCCCAATGGGAAAACAGGACACAATAGAAACCTTCAAACTTCCCCAAGTGCTTTGGTTGTTGGCCCTGCCATCACTGAGGAAATTATGCTCACCTTACTGTTCCAGTGGCCAAAATAAAAGTAGCTCCCTCTACAGAGACACTAAGAGCAATACCCAACACAAGTTCTAACGCTTCCCACTCTGGCATTGAAAAGTCCCTACACATTAACCTCTACCATCTCAAGACTCTGGCACAGCAAGATATATGAACTCACAGCCCTGCCAACATGCTCTACAAAATGGACTTGTACTACTTTATGAAGCATCCAGTATAAAGAAGCGACATTTTAAAAAAGTGGAGGGCCTTTGTTGTCATGCCTGAAATCAATGAATGTAAAAAGTGTCAAGAGAAGAGATTGTCTAGACACTGAAGTCACTGCGAAATCCTGTCTAGATTCCAGTGGTTAAAAATATGTTACTCAAAAAGACCTAATTCTCGAAATTCCTAGTATAGTCAGCTGGAGAGGCAAAGACAAAATATGACATAGAAAGCGCAGTAACCCAGCAATGTATACTACCATATGCATTACTTACCTTTTTTTTCTCCCGCCAACACAGCTGTTATTTTTGTCAAGAAAACGAAACCTATAGGAAAAAATGAAAGGAATCATCACTGCATGTGCCAGAAAGAGAAGAGCAGCAGAAGTAGCCTCTGACATAAAAGAGGGGAAGCAAATGATTAAAGATTAAGACTTTGTGTAACTGCAGAGGAAGACGCCAAGGGTGAGGGTCAATCAACATATTTAACATTCACACAAGGAATGCAACTTCTCTTGCAGAGCCATTAGAACACAAGCAAACCTAAACAAAACAGCCTGGTTACATAAAGGAAAATTAAAAAGGTCAGTTAACAATAAGCTGCAGAGGACGCTGCAGAGTTGAAACTCTTGTGTCATTAAAAACAGAAGTGAAATCCCTACACGTTTTTAAGTACAAATAAGGGAAAGGAGTAAACCACAGAAATCCTCAGTTTATCTGATTACAAAAGTTTGATTGGCTGCTTTGGTTTACCAGTGCCATGCTGCAGTTTAATGCATACTGCTTTACCCCCCTCCACAATTATCTTCCATCTTCTTTGTTGGCACACCATCATTGTTCCCCTTGTCTGGTTATCATACAGTATACCAGATCCTATATGTTGCACAGTTCTCATAAGCTCTGTACTAGAGGTCGACCGATATGGGTTTTTCTCTGGCCGATGCCGATGCCGATATTCAGAAATCACGGCAGCCGATTTATGATGCCGATTTTTTTTGGGCCGATATGTTAGGCCGATTCCCCCCCCCCCCCTTTCATCTCATAAAATCTAACAGTTAGACCCCTTTCACACTGGGGCGTTTTCAGGCACTTTGGGCTAAAAATAGCACCTGTAAAGTGCCTGCAAAACTGCTACCCTGCAGTCTCAGTCTGAAAGCCCGAGTGCTTTCACATTGAGGCGGTGCGCTGGCAGGACATTAAAGAAAAGTCCTGCAAGCAGCATCTTTGGAGCGGCTCCTCCACCACTCCTGCTCATTGAGATGAACACCTGCAAAGCGCTTCTGCAGTGGTGCTACATGGGAGCATTTAACCCCTTAATCAGCCGCTAGCTGGGATATAAGCACCCCGCTAGCAGCCAAATAGCGCTGCTAGAATGATGGTCCAGTGTTTAGGCAGCGGAGTTCTGCGGAAAAAATAAATAAAAGTCAGCAGCTACAAATACTGCAGCTGTTGACTTTTAATATATGGACACTTACCTGTCGTGGGTGGCCACAATGCTGGCACCCGAAGCCGATCTCTCCCTCGGGTGCTTCGGCCACCATCTTCCGTAAGGGAATCAGGAAGTGAAGCCTTGCGGGCTTCACTTCCTGGTTCCCTACTGTGCATGCGCAAGACGCGCTGCGCAATACCACTGGTCCCTGCTGTCTTCTGGGACCTGTGCGTCTCCCAGAAGAAAGCTGGGGGTGGATTAAGCACCAGATGTGGTGTAGGTCACCACAGTCACCGCAGTGATCTATGCCCGGAAGAGGGAGAAAATACCTGGGATTACGCAGGTATCTGCCCCCCCCTTCCCCCTGAAAGGTACCAAATGTGACACCAGGGGGGGGATTCAGAAAAGCGGAAGTTCCATTATTGCCCTGCTAAATAATACAGAACATTTCTTACATTTAAACACAACAAGCCTCCAATCAGTGCACTTGTAGGTGTAATTTAGATATAAAAAAAATATATATTATTTATATATATATATATATATATATTTATAAATCCAATACACAAAAACAGGTAATGAATACTTTGACGGAAAAAAATAGGCTAACTTTACGGTTTAGTTTTTTTATTTGTTAAAGCATATTTTTTCCCAAAAAAATGTGTTTGAAAGACCGCTGCGCAAATACCGTGTAACATTAAATATTGCAGCAATCGCCATTTTATTTCTTAGGGTCTCTGCTAAAAAAATATATATAATGTTTGGGGGTTCCGAGTGATTTTCCAGCAGAAAATACAGGGGGCCAGATTCAGGTACATCTGCGCATTATTGGACCGGCGTAGCGCACCGCCTTTACGTTAGACTGGCGCAATGTAGCGGCACAATCACCCTATTCTCGTCGGTATTACGCAGAAATTTGCGCCTGCGCAACGTTATTTCAGAGGCGCAAGGCGGAGTAATACAAATTGGGAAGGACGTGGGCGTGTTACATTGAAATGAGCCGTGACCCCATGCAAATGAAGGGCCGGCCGGCTCGCGCATGCGCGCATGAAGCAGACCATGGTCAGCACCTCTGTGCGCATGCTCACAACTCGGGAACGGCGCAATCAGTGAAATTGGAAGTGGACTAGGGCAAATTAGTGAACTACGCAAACAGCATAAATAGACAGACACAAACGCACTTCCTTTGCAAAAGTACATCCCTTTGTATCCCTCCCTATACAGCAAGTTGCTTTTGTTCTGTTGTTTAATAGCGTTTGTTTGTTTGTGACGTGTCTTTGATATATTTGGGGACTGTTTTGCAGAGTGATTTTTGTCTTTTATGTACTTTCTTTGTTGTTATTTTGTTTAAATTATATTTTTGCTGGGCATTTTTTTTTTGGTTCTGTTTGGGAATGTGGGGGTGACATTCCTGCGGGAAAAGGGGTGTCACCCTCATTTGTGGTGGAGAAGTGATCCCCAGGTCCGTGTGAATGGTGTATGAATGTACAGTGACATAATTGGAGCTGTGGCATGGCGTTGCAGCTCACAAGTCCTGCATGGTGGACTGGTGCCAATCCAATGTGATGAGGATGTGGGGTGTGTGTGCTAGGGACCACAGTGGTGTGCATGCATGCATTCTCATTGTGCCATGATTAATGTGTGTGTTTAACGGGCAAAGATGCATAATGTGAGCTGGCATGAGATAGGGTCATGAGATGGGGTCTCAGTGCATATGCAGAGTTACCTTGAAGGGAAAAGACAGGAGGATGTTAGTAGTGCATGTGCCCCTTGTGATGTGTGCATCATGGGGGGGGCAGTCATGCCTGCCACCCATGTCACTCACCAACCAGCCAGCTGTCCCCATACATGTTCTGTTCGAAATCTGTGGGGATGGGGCTAGGATTGTATATGTAGCTGTCATGGGTGTCATGGGTAGTGTCAGGTGTTGGGCTAGCGATGTCCTCCTGCAGGGTTGTGGTTAATTCCATGATGGCATGAGGGGTGAATCTGAAGATGCGAGACACCTCAGAATCACCCATGCCATAGATGTCTATGTGTGTGATATATCCTCTCCCGTGAAGAGTGAAGATTGAGGGGCTTGTATTAGCTAAGAATATTGTATTAGATTAGATTAAATTGAAAAGTTGATATAAGCCAAAAAAAAAAAAATTAGAAAAAAATAAATAAAAAATTCCTGTGCCCTCCTCAGTGCCCTCCTCCTTCTTTGCTCATCTAAAGTCAGTAGTATAGCTATGAGCATGGATGACACTGGCATGTTGGCATACAGTTTGTTGGGCAACATGTGTGACTGCTCAGCTCCTCACTAACATTGTTGCTTTATCTGACATGTAGACCAATTTTGTAATTTTAGACCAGCTTTTATATGGTCTAATTTTAGACAGGACATTTAGCTGTTGCGCACAGCGCGTAGCGTGCGCTGCACCAACGTTCCTTTGTGGATCCCCGTAACTCCCTCATTAGCATATTTGAATAGCAAATCAATGGTGTGCCTAGCGCAGTTTTGCGCGGACGGATGCGCCTGTCTAACGAAATTACGCTGGACAAAAAAAAGTAGATTTCTTGCGTATCTCGTTTTGGGGATGCCGTGCATCGAAACGCACGCGCACATTTAGACTTACGCCACGCATCTCCTGTTACACTGCGTAATCGCTCTCTGAATCTGGCCCAGGATTTTTACTTGTAAGCACCAAGTGTCAAAAAAGATTTAGCCTTTAAATGGTTAAACTGAGAACTCTCCTACACGAAGTTCAGTTAATTGATAAGTAGCAACATTGTATATCTTTTCTCAAAACTTGGCAGGCTGCCCAGAGTCTCCTCCACGGAAAACTTCAGGCAACTTGCATTGACTTCTATTATAGAAGCTTTTTGCAAGTCGCGCTGCTGAAGTTAAAAAAAACAAAAAACGGCTTTCTTACAGCACAAATCGGCCATTGCCGATTAATTAAAAAACGCAAAATATCGGCCGATATATCGGCCAGCCAATATATCGGTCGACCTCTACTCTGTACTTCAAGATAAAACCTAGCATCTGAATATGTATGAGAAAACCATAAAAAAAAAAGTAAACGACTATAAATAAGTACTAAACTCTAAGCCCCCGTTCACACCAGTGCGACTTGTCATGCGATTTGACAGTTCCAAATCACATTACAATTTAGATGGTATTGCCAGCAATGGAACCATTCATATCACCAGGAATCATGTCTCAGCAATTATGAAAAGGGTTGCACTACTTTCTATTGATTTCATTGTGACTTACATAAACTTCTGTTAAACAAAGTCAAAAATGTATTTTAATCACTGAACTGCAACTCAATTTATAACGTTTGTATAATGTTTTTTTTTCTGGATTCTTGGTTGATATTCTGTCTCTATTAGGGATGTCCTAATAGGGTACCGATACCGAGCATTTCCCAAAGTGCTTATACTCAGGGAAATGCTCTGATGCTTCACCCGATACTTGAGCAGTCAGGCGGGGGAGTTACAAGCACTGATCTGCCCCCTTTTCAGCTGCTTTAGTTACAGTTATACAGCAGTGATCGGTACTTGTAACACCCCCCAAAGCCACATGATCACCGCTGACTGTGCCTCTATCCTCCTCCGTGCTCCGTGTCCCCCTCTGTGCTGCAGTTTGTGCGCCGTGTTCCCTCCTGCTGCTCTCACCCTCTGCACTCTGTGTCCCCCTCAATGTCCTCCACCCCCCCTCAATCTACCAGGATGGAGAGCAGAGGTAGGAGCCGCCAAATACAGCTCCTACCTTTTCGAATGTATAGAGTCAGTGATCACTGACACCGTTCATTAACGGAGCATCGTAACCTGTGTTTACAATGCTTCAGTTTATGAATGGAGAGGAGCTTCTCTGCATTCATTTTAGCAGAGGCTGCAGAGAAAGGAATCTGTGTCCTTAGTCCCATTCTCTGTCTCAAAGAGGAGATGTCAGGGGTCTGTTAAGACCCTTCATATCTCACCAAAGACCACCCTCCACCAACAGGGCTGATAAAAAAAACACAACACACACACACACATCCCCCCTAAAAAAAAAAAAAAAAAAACAATTATAGATCATTTTTTTTGTAAGTGGGCCAACTCTGCAGGGGATCAAATTATTATTTATAGATAGAGATGAGTGTAAGCTCCGTGTAGGGAATGTAAAAGTGATGCGTACATTGTCGGCCCTATATAAATACCTAAAATGATAAAATACAATACAATTGTTGCAGTTTAATGCCAGTCTTTACACACACTAATCCAATAGCTAGAGGTTACAATAAATTTGGTGACTGCAGTAAAAGATATAGCAATCCACCTTGGCAGAAAAAAAAAAAGAAGATCCTTTATTGTTTCAAACAATAGTTTTTAAATAATGGATTGTCTCATCATATAAGCCAGGGGTCTCCAAACTTTCCAAACAAAGGGCCAGTTTATGGTTCTTCAGACATAAGGTGGGCCGCACTTTGGTCAATGGGTGTAGAAAAGGTCTCGGTGTCAGTGTAAAAAAAACAACGACCCATCTTTGGTGTAAGTGGAAAGAATTGTGCCACATTGTTGGTGTTGTTGGGACGGAATTGTGCCAATTCGTTAGTGTCATTGGGAGAATTTGTGCCCTTTCATTGGTGTCAGTGGGGGGAATTATGCCCCACTGTTAAATATCAATGGATGAAATAGTGCCCCAAGGGCCAGATAAAAGCAAGCAAAGGGCCACATCTGGCCCCCGGGCCGCAGTTTGGAGACCACTGATATAAGCAATTGTTTCATTGCTCATTTATTAACTACAAATATGGCAAGCATAACTGCATAGTGATGCATCTATAAAAACAAAATATGTGGTATAATTTTTGCGGGTACACAAAAAAACAAAACAAAGGAGAGGTTGGCAAATGTTCAGAATAGGAATGCAGCAGCCTAGCAGAAGTGAATGAAATTAGTGAAATTAGTCACATATCTCCATGTTCCACAGTGATGTAACCAGCACCATCCCAAGAGAGGTTCCCTCTGGCCTCCTCTTACAGCACATAAATGAGTTGGCGCCAGTGACATGCTGCCTGGACGTCACTAGGACTCTCAACTCAGGAAGGTTCATGAACTTGGAAAGTATACAAATCTACTTTAACAGATATAAAAAGAAAAAAAAAAGGAAATATTTTCCAGCTACCAAAATAGTAAGTAAAATAGTAAGTAAGTATGTGTAATTTATTTCCACACTAGCCAAAAAACGCCCAGTCATCAAATGACACCCATTGCTAGTTTACGTCCCTCACTTATTTCCTGCCGCATCTCTCTCCCAGTCAAAAAAAAATTGCCATATGTAGCTACCCTTATGCTAATAGGATGTCCGACCGTACAGCAGCAAATAAGAGCATGGTAGCAAATAATGCCCCCCCTCATGGGCCACCCTTGCCTCTGTCACCTCCCATCACCCCTCTTTTAGTGAATACAGACTCATAAGTACTAGCAGCTTTCTTATTCAAATGTAATTTACAAATAATAAAGATATTAAAAGGAGGTTTACCTTATATTTTGGTCTCACACATAGCTTCAGTGTCAGTTGGTCTCACATACAAAGAAATATCAGTGTCAGTTGGTCTCACACAGTTCCATGAATAGAACTGCTTCAGAATCTTCTATGTGCATTTTATTTTACAAATACCTATGTGGAGGGTGCTCCGATCACATGATTGGGTCCCAGTACGGGCTTCAGTGTAGAGGAGGCACAGCCAGCAACTGAGAAGGGATAGCCAACGGACACACCGATAATAAGCCTATGGGTGACATAATTGTCCAGGCTCTGCAGCCATTGTTTGCTTCGCTTCACTGAAGCAGGCCTTTGGAGAGATCATGTGACCAGACTGGAGCACGCTCAGAATAGGCAAGACATCTTTCCATTACAAGGTAATTGAAAAAGGCTAAAAATGGGGCTGAAAGCAGGTATAGGTATAGTTCGTATTTGACTGGAATTATATTTTAAATATACTGCACATACCCCAATCAACCATAACAATATGACCACTGACACGCAATTGAATAACAGATTACCTTGGTACAATTGCATCTGAAAGTGGATGGGATATATTGGAAAGCAGAGATCAAGTTGTCCCATAAGTTGGTGTGCAACTTGGTCAAGGGCCAAATTGAAATGGCCAGAAGACTGGGCCAGAAAAAGTACATAAATGTAGCTCTTCTGGGATATTCCCGGTCTGCAGTGGTCCAAGGAAGGAAAACTGATGAACCAGTGACAGTGCAATTGGCAGTCAAGGTTTATTGATGAACGAACGTGGGAAGCAAAGGCTGAATCCAATAGAAGAGCTACTATAGCTGAAACAGTTAATGCTGGTACTGATAGAGGGGTGTCAGAACACACGGTGCATCAGTTTTTTTCTGTATAGGGCTCTGAAGCTGCAGACTGGTCAGGGTGTCCATGCTGACCCATGTTCACAGGCTGAAAGTGCCTACAATGGGCAACTAAACTGGATCACTGAGCAATGTATGGAGGAGTCCTGGTCCATCGAATTGAATACTGGTTTGAGGAGCACAACAAGGAGTTTGAGGTGTTGACTCGGCATCCAAATTCTCCAGATCCCAATCCAATTGAGCATCTGGGGGGTGGGGGGGGGATGTGCTAGAAAAACAAGTCCATTCCATGGATACCTAACCTCACAACTTACAGGACTTAAAGGATCTACTACTGATGATTTGGTGCCAGAGACCATAGCATACTTGCAGAGGTCTTGTAGAATCCATGCCTCTACGGGTTATCACATAGTCTAAGGCAGGGGTGCCCAATCGTTTGAAGCGCGAGGGCCAGTTAAGCGACTTGGTAACCGGTCGCAGGCCACAATAAATGGAGCAAGTGGATGGCAGGTCCATGTCTGCTCAGCATATGCAGAGCAGACAGCCCACTATACGCTTATATAGCGGATAAGATTGGAGGTAGGACACAAGTCTGTTTACATCTGTCACTCAGAGGTGAATGGAGGGTCCAATTGGGTCGGACTGACCCTGTAAAAAGGGGCCCAAGGCTGCTTTCACACTGATGCGCTGTGATTTACCAACACAGTGTACCTTTGGCTTTCTTGCACTGTGCAATAGACTTCCATTATAGTCTGCATGTTTGGTGCAATTTCAGAATGTGTATGGCTCAGTGCAGGTAAAATGCAGGTACATTGCTCTGCATCTTTGGATCAGTTTGAAAACAGCCCAGTAACCACTGCATACCAGATATGCCCATATACACTGATTTTACTAATAAACTGACCTTTAATAATAGTATTCTATTCCATCCCAGAGCAGGAGGTCGTGGCCACATCAGATCACTTTGCGGGACACTGGTTGGGCACCCCTGGTCTAAGGAAAGCAGCAGGAGGTGAGAGCAGGCTCACAGATCCACATACCAGGAGAGGCAAAATCCACAGGTGATAACCACTGAGCCAAGCAAATTGGGTCTGAAGGTGGCAGAGATCCACAGACTAGGGGTGTGGATTTTTTTTTAAATAAACTACTTGCCCAAGTGACTAAATCGGGGTCCCAATCTACTTGTCCCTCATGACAATCTATTTGTCCTGATACATAAAATTTGAACCAAAACGGTATTTAAATCTGAGGTGCTTTTAGGAATGGCTGGGGATTTTGAAAAAAAAAAAAAAAAGGATTTTAGGTCGACTTAACCTTTTAATGTTTTAACATTGCGCCGTTTATCTCCTACTTACCTCCCTGCCCATCCCCAGCACCGCATCCAGGTACTAGCAGGGAGAGAGACCTTAGTGTGACTAGCACCGTTTGGGTGCTCATCAGGAAAGGGGAGTGTCAGGCTCTCTTAAAGCTCAGGAGAAACGCACCGGCCCCAATGAGGAAAAAAGAAAAAACACGTTATTCTTTCAGGTTACCCTTGCACAGGAGGAACTTGCGTGCTCCGTACAAACACATGTAAAGCAGCCAAATCAAGCTCAGGTGTCCGCTCTGAAAATTTACCTTTGGGGAAAAGAATTATAAAATGTGATGAAAAAATAGAAAAATAAATGAAATGTGCATTTACCATCTTTTACATGTTTATATTTTGATATTTTTCTTATTTTTAGGAGTCTGGAAAGCATTGTGCCGGCAATCAGCAGATCACTGGTGCAACGCAGGTTTCCTGCAGACTGTTAGTGTAATCTGTCTACCTGTACATTATACGGGCAGGCAGTTTCACACTGACAGAAAGAATCAACTAAACAAAGCACCCAATAGCAGCGCCATAGTTCATTGAGAACTAAAAGCCGACATTCACAAAGAACCCCTTTGAATAAATTACATGGCCATGCACAGCCACGTCCTTTAAAAAAAAAAGTACGGCTGGTACGGGGGAACTTCTCTTCGTACTGTTACATAGAGGGCTCATATTGCCGAGCTGCTGCAGGTGCGGGAACAAGTAACATGTTCCACACTACAAATTTTACTGGTGTGTGTGGAAGCATTCAGGCGGCACCAGAATGCTTCCATCGGACATGTAAACCCTGCTACTTACTCGCAGCATGGTTGAATGTAAAAAAATACCTGCCCGACACCCGGAATTGCATGTCCTAGGCATCAGGCGATATGAATTGTGCATCCCTGACATACTGCAAAATATATCAGAATAGGGCTGTGTGGAATGGGGTACAATCCCTAGATGTCACCACCATCACTGATGTACGTCCCATTCACCCAGCATATTAAATGTCCATCAGGTCTATGAATTGCATAGCATTTACGGTTATTTATTACGGTAAATAAACATGTCTTTAAAATGTCCCAAAAATAAAACAAAAAAACTCAGTATTTAAGAATGACTTCAATGGTACTTTAACCACAATGGGGAAAACACTGCAAACTCCTTAATGATCTGTCATGTCAAATACAGTCATCAGTTACGGATTGCTTTGGCCCCAAGGTAATCCAAGTCATTGCAACTAGTCTGTGTGCTAATTTACAGCAATAAATAAGAATAAGCAAATCAATACAGAGTGTGTGCTAATCAGAAAATCAATAAAAAGAAGTGTAATTGCATGAGGCAGAAATTTGTCAAGCCATTATGAGATTGTTTAAACAGAAATAAAACCTACAATTAAACGCTAATAAAGGTTAAGATAACAGAAATAAAAAATTTTTTTAGCTACCATTCACACCAAAGGCAGTTTTGGGTTCAAGAGATATTGTGTGTTATTTACTAATGGCAAATCCACTTAGCACTACAAGTGCAAACTACAAGTGCAAAGTGCACTTGAAATTGCACTGAAAGTGCAGCCACTGTAGATCCGAGAGGGACATGCAAGGAAAAATAAAAAACAGCATTTTAGCTTGCACATGATTGGATAATAAAATCAGCAGAGCTTCCCCTCATTTCAGATCTACCCCTCAAATTGACAGCGACTGCACTTCCAAGAGCAATTTCAAGTGCAGTTTGCAGTTGTAGTGCAAAGTGGATTTGCCTTTCGTAAATAACCCCCATAGTAGAGCTGCACGATTAATCGTCAAGAATCATTATCGTGATCTTTTTCCGTTGCAATTCTTGATACAGGGTTTCAGGATCTTTGACATGAAAATAATTTTCTCTCTGCACTTTGGTATGCAAAGAATTTCCTGTCTGCTCTCAGCCAAAAGTCAGTCTGGGCAATCTGCCAGGTCTGGGCAGCCTGCCAAGTTTTGAAAACATTGCAACTCTTCAAAGGAATAAAACTTCTTCTGTATGTAAATTAGAAATGTTTAACCACTTAAACACCAAACCTTTTTCCTGACCGCTCTTTTCAAGTTCAAATCATTTTTTTTTTTGCTAGAAAATTACTTGGAACCCCCAAAGATTATATAACTTTTTAGTAAAGACCCTAGAGAATAAAATGGCGGTTGTTGCAATATTTTATGTTGCACTGTATTTGCACAGCAGTCTTATTAAATGCATTTTTTTTGGAAAAAATTACTTTATTGAATTTAAAAAAAAACTAGCCAGTAAAGGCTTCAAATAAATCGGCCACCATGTCTTACTAGCAGCAAAAAGAGATATTCCTTCATGTTGGTTGTCCACCTCCGCTCCAACTCAGGCTCAGCTTATACAAGCTATCAAGGATAGCCGCAGAATGGAGCATATGACAGCCATGGTAGAGGATGTCGTTGATAGATTTGACAAGATATGGGATTGTTGGACCGCTCTTTGTACAGTTCTTCATTGAAATATCTACTAGCATCTTACATATAGCTTATATTTAACTTGTTAATGTTCCACCCTCTGCGGTTCCGTTAGGGTTCTTGAATGCCTCGTACTACCACCCCCCCCCCCCCCTCCCCTATTTCTTTCTTTTAATAATGGACATGGCCTCTCACTCTATGGTACAGTAGCTTTCCCTGCTTGATGATCAGCCTATGCCGATTTGTTTGTCTTTATATTATTTTTAATTATTTTTGTTTATATTGCATTTATACCGTTGTTTTATATTCTTCAAATGCTTATTTTTCCAATTTCATGTTTCAAAACACTGTTTGATGTGTATTTTTCTAGAAAACAATTCAATGAAGTCAATTAAAAAATAAAAATTGGTTTACAAATGGTAAATCATTTATCTTA